>JANAVB010027997.1:8744945-9344945 GCA_029216955.1 Iris pallida
TTTCAACCTCATAAAAGATTTATTGATAGTTGGATAATTTTATTAGCTCCAAAACTTTGTGAATTTATGTTAAATATATTAAAGCTTTGTATTTAGATGAACTTGAAGTTTCATCTCCAAACCTTATATTGTATAAGGCTTGAAGCCAAAATAAAATATGTTAGGCTTGAAGCCTAATTGATAAAACTCAAACTTGTAGATTTGAGTATGTGTATTATATTCTAAAGTAATACTTCTTTTTCAGACATATGACAAACATCACCAAACTTGAGTTCTCTGCTCTTGATATTTCCGGAAGAAATTATTTGACTTGGGTTCTTGAGGCTGAAATCCATTTGAGTGCAAAGAACCTTGCACATGCCATCAAAGAAAAAAATGAGGCAAGCGAACAAGACAAAGCAAAACAACGATTTTCATTCGACATTACCTATATGAAGGGCTGAAATCCGAATATCTTGGAGTAAAAGACAGTTGTTTTATGGAAAAAACTTGAAGGAACGTTATGATCATCAAAAGAGTGTGATACTCCCAAAGGCTCGTTATGATTGGATGCACCTGAGGTTGCAAGATTTCAAAATGGTAAATGAATATAACTCTGCAATGTTCATAATTGTGTCTCAAATGAGATTGTGCGAAAATAATGTTACTGAAGAAGATATGTTGAAAAAAACATACACTACTTTACATGCCACAAACATGCTCCTATAGCAGCAGCACCGTGAAAAAGGTTTTACAAAATATTCTCAATTGATCTCATGCCTACTTGTTGCTGAACAAAATAATGAGCCCTTAATGAAAAATCATAACTCCCACCCTACTGGATCACATTCATTCCCTGAAGCGAATGCAAATAACTATAGACAAGGACGTGGTCGCGGTCGTGGTCGTGGTCATGTTCGTAGTTATAGTCATGATAAAACTCGAGATCATGGTTGTCATAATTATCATGCCTTCTAAAAGAAGGTTGGACCATACCACTTGAAGTGGAGCAACAATGGCAGAAAAACATGATAAAGGAAAGGGTGTAAAAATAGATTCTCCGAAAATTATGAAGAGGCTTGCTATAGGTGTGAAGGAAAAGGACATTGGTCCCGTACCTGTCGTACACCAAAGCACCTAATTGACCTTTACCAGGCATCTATCAAAGGTAAAGGAAAAGAGAAATAAATCAATCTTGTAGATTTCAGTAAAATTGTTGAAGATAAAAATGATCCAATAGAATTTACTCATTTGCATGTTGATGATTTTTTAAACGAGTCAAACAAAGGAATCAATGGGATGAAGTTTTGGAGTGATGATGCTAATGATGGCAATGGAAAGAACTAAAATGATTGTGTTAGGATTTAGACTATATGAACTTTATTTTTCAAGTTTTATTTTAGTTCAATGCTTGTATTCTCATGTTTCTAAGTCTTGGTCATTATAATAACGAATTAATAAATAAAGTTTCATAATGTTTCTCACTTCATTTTTTTGTTTATAGAAATATGAAAAATATAGATGCAGTGAACAACTCCAACGGTGGAGATATATGTCTGGTTGACAGTGGATCAACGCTAACAATTCTTCGAGATCGAAAATATTTTTCAAACTTAAAATTGACAAAAGCAAATGTCAGTACAATTTTCAGTACTACAAAACTGATTGAGGGCTCGGGAAGAGCGATTATATTACCTGGTGGAACAAATATTTTGGTGAAAGAGACTTTATATTCTAGCAAGTCAAAAAGAAATTTGCTGAGTTTCAAAGATATATGTCTAAATAGTTTTCATATCGAGACTATGAATGAGGGGAATATGGAATATCTATGTATTACATCCAATGATTCATGCCAGAAGCATGTGAAAGAAAAACTTCTAGTTTTCTCGTCATGATTGTATTATGCAAACATAAATATTATGCAAACATAAATGCCATAGAATCTAACACTTGATAAACCAGAAGTTCAATGATCCAAAATTTTTATGCTTTGGCATGATCGACTTGGCCATCCTGGATCAAGTATGATGCATCGAATAATTAGAAACTCACATGGACATCCTCTAAAGAACCAGAAGATTATTTTATCTCGTGATTGTGTGTATGCTGCATGCTCACAAGGGAAATTAATTGTAAGACCATGCATCTCCGATGAAAGTTAATCTTGAGTTTCCTATGTTTGTACAAAGAACACAAGGAGATATTTGTGGACCTATTGATCCACCTTGTGGACTATTTCGTTACTTTATGGTCTTGATAGATGCATCATCTAGATGGTTACATGTAAGTCTACTATCAACACGAACGGTTGCTTTTGCCAAACTTCTTGCTCAGATTATAAGATTAAGGGCTCAATTCTCTGATTATTCCATCAAGACTATCCGTCTTGACAATATCGGTGAATATACATCTCAAGCATTTGATGATTATTGCATGTCAATTGGCATTAATGTCGAACATTCACTTGCACATGTGCATACTCAAAATGGACTTGCAGGGTCTTTTATTAAAAGGTTGCAATTGATTGCCAGACCTTTACTTCCAAGATCAAGTTTACCCACTCCTGTTTGGGGACATGCAATATTACATGCAGCTGCATTAGTCCGTATTCGACCAAGTTCATTTCATCATTATTCACCATTGCAATTTGTTTCTGGCCAGCAGCCTGATATTTCACACTTAAAAGTTTTTGGTTGTGTTGTTTATGTCCCTATTTCTCTACCTAAACGAACAAAGATGGGACCACAAAGACGTCTTGGAATTTATATTGGTTTTTATTCTCCATCTATAATAAAATACATTGAGCCCATGACGGGCGATTTATTTAAGGCAAGGTTTGCTGATTGCCATTTTCATGAATCAGTTTTTCGCCGTTAGGGGGAGATAAAATGCCACTTCCTGTAGAACGACGTAAAATTACATGGAATGTACCATCTTTTATTGGTCCACGCACAGTAGATGTGAGCAAGAAGTGAAAATGATCATTTATTTGTAAAATATCGCAAATCAGTTGCCAGATGCATTCACCGATATTAAAAAGGTAACAAAATCTCTATATCGGCAATAAATACACCAGCACAGATTGATATCCCTGAAGAACAACATAATGGCACACTAAAACCATGCATGAAACGTGGACGCCCTATTGGCACTAAAGATAAAAATCACTAAAGAAAAGGGTACAAGTAGTTACTCCTGAAGAGAAAATATGTTCAAAACATGAAAGCACTATAGAAAATTTGAATGATCAGTATAAGGTAGCTCTGAAGAGACACATGACGATGAACAAATTTCAGAAGAAATCTCTTTAAATTATTTGAGCACAAGAGAAAGCTAGGCTAGAAAGAAAATTACTATAGACAATATTTTTGCTTATGGTGTCGCACTTGAGATAGTAAATGAGGATCCTGAACCAAAATCCATTGAACAATGTCGACATAGAAATGATTGGCCAAAATAAAAGATGCGATACAAGCTGAATTAAAATCCTTAAAAAATTGCAAAGTATTTGGACCAGTAGTCCAAACTCTTGAAGGTATGAAATCTATTGGATACAAATGGGTGTTTGTACGAAAGCGCAACAAAAAAAACGAAATTGTGAGATACAAAACACGACTTGTTGCACAAGGTTTTTCACAGAGACCTGGAATCGATTATGATGAAACATATTCCCCTGTGATCGACGCGATCACATTACGATACTTGATCAGTTTAACAGTCATAGAAAAACTTGATATGCGGTTTATGGATGTTGTTACCGCATATTATATGGGTCATTGGATAATGACATTTATATGAAAATTTCAGAAGGATTCAAATTGCCTGAAGCAAATAACAAAAGGTATAATAGGTTATACTCAATCAAATTACAACGATCCCTATACAAATGAAAATAATCTGGAAGAATGTGGTATAACCGTCTTAGCGAATAACTTGTTAGAGAAGGATACATAAATAATCCAATTTGTCCATGTGTTTTTATCAAAAGATCTAAAAATGTATTCTCAATTATTGCGGTATATGTTGATGACTTAAATCTTGTAGGAACTCCCGAAGAGCTCACAAAAACTGCTAATTATCTTATGAAAGAATTTGAGATAAAAAATCTTGGAAAGACAAAATTTTGTCTCGGCCTGCAGATCGAACATTTATCAAATAAAATTTTTATTCATTAATCTACCTATGAAGAAAAGATTCTAAAAAGATTTTATATGGATAAAACTCATCCACTGAGTAGCCCCATGGTTGTTAGATTGTTAGATCTAAAGAAAGACCATTCGTCCTCGAGAGGATAATGAAGAATTATTAGGTCCAGAAGTACCATATTTAGTGTTGTTGGAGCTTTGATGTATCTTGCAAATTTTACAAGACCTGATATAGCATTTTCAGTAAACTTACTGGCAAGATATAGCTCGGCACCAACAAAACGACATTGAAATGGTATTAAACATATATTACGTTATCTTCGCGGAACAACCGACATGGGCTTGTTTTACTCAAAAAATTTAGAATCACAAGTTGTGGATTATGTTGATGTCGGTTATCTATCTGACCCACATAAAGGAAGATCTCAGAGTGGATATGTATTTACTTGTGGCGGTGCTGCAATATCATGACGCTCGGTGAAGCAAACATTAGTAGCTACTTCTTCTAATCACTAAGAAATTCTGGCATTGCATGAAGCAAGTCGAGAGTGCATATGGTTGAGAACAATGGTTCATCATATCCGAGAATCATGTGGGTTACCTTCAACCAAAAATACTTCGACGGTATTGTATGAAGATAATGCTGCTTGTATTACAAAAATCAGAAATTGCTACATCAAAGGTGACAGAACGAAACATATATTACCAAAAAAATTCTACACTCACGAGCTACAGAAGAATGGTGACATTGATGTTCGGCAGATACAATCAAGTAATAATTTTACAGATTTATTCACTAAAGCATTGTCAACCACAACATTCAGAAAGATGATTCAGAATATTGGGATGCGTCAACTGAAGGATCTTTGCCAGTATCAGGGGAGCGTGATCAATAATTCTCACACTGTACTCTTTTTCCTTTGACCAAGTTTTTATCCCTCTAGATTTTCTTGATAAGATTTTAACGAGGCAGTTTATCACGCTTGCTCACGAATATGTAGTCTTTTTCCTTCGTCCATGTTTTTATCCCATTGAATTTTTCTTGGCAAGGTTTTAACGTGACATATTTCATTGGACATTCAAGAGAGTGTTGTAAATATGCACTACAACAAAAAACCCTTTTAATGACGCTCGACAAGGAGTTTTAATGACGGCTGATACATAAGCGTTATTAAGTTGAAAAATACCTTTTTTCTATGACGGTTTGGGCTAATTTTGGGCTTTTTATAACGTTTATAAAACAAAGCGTTATTAATAGTTTAGAGCGGTGGCAAACTTGTAATATTTGTTAAGTTCATTTTTTGACAAAATCCGCGCTTCAACAAAATTTTTCTCTCCCTCTGGTTCTGGTCTTCTCCTTCTCCGATCCTTTCTTCTCCCTTCTCCCCCAACTCCAAAATCCCATAGATCCAAAACCCGAACTCTAGTTTAGCAACACCCTCCTCTCCTCCCCTTCTCTTCTTCCTTTCCCCCAATCCAAAACCCTAACCCTAGATACAAAACCCTAAACCTAGTTAGAAAGGGAGAAGGAGATGGGGAGGGAGCTGGCGGCGCGGGTCGCTTAGGATCGGGTTTGGTGGGATCCGCCAAGCAGTTATCTTCTTGGCTTCCGCTGGTCGTCGATTCCCCTTCTTCTCCCTCCTTCCCCCACTCCGATCCACAAATGAGCTCAAAACTCTAACCCTAATTAACCCCACCCCATTCCCCCTAAAAAGGAAAAAAATGGATCCGGAGTTTGAGGGACTGGACGGATTGGGGATCTACTTGCTCAACCTCTTGATCGGCTTCCTCTCGCCGGTCGTGGATCCGGAGTTTGAGGGACTGGACGGGGCCTCGCTGCCGACGAGGGGGTCCGACGAGTTCAAGCCCTTCATGCGCCACCTTCTCGAGTTCAAGTTCTGGTAATTACTTACTACCCTCTTTTTTTGAGCTATATCGGTTGAAATCTGAAGATTTCTACCCTATATAACAACAACAAAACAATTGTCCAGCCTTTATCCCAAATGTTTGGGTTGTCTACATGAATCCTTCTCTTACATTCAACTCTATTTGGTAATCTACTTTGTAATGGTAGCAGCAGTCAAACACTGAATACTAACAATGTGATATTTGTGTTACCAATGACTACTGGCACTGAGGTTAACACTCGGAACCTGTAACAGAAAGAATTCCATATACAGAGTAGTTAAGAATGGGAAGACATGAATGATCTTATCATTCAATAGAGTAATATTTTGATGGATTAATGGCTCTTTCTGGTACAGTTGTATACTATTAGTGCAATCAGGACGAATCGATTGTGTATCTACCTTTGTTTCTTCTGTTAATTGTCATTATATTAAGTACTTGATTGTGTATAGTTTATATATGCCTATTGTTTGCACATTGTTCGTCATACGGGAATTTAAGCCCTTAGTTTTTGAAGTTACCAAAATACATTTTCTAGCGATATCCAACGACGACACCAATATATGTAGGTACAGTGGATAACTTTGTATCAAATAGAAAGATTGAATGTGGCTCATCTCAATATCAGTGTCTATGCAGAGTGGTGAGCACGCCAGGTTTTATTTATCGATCTACCAATCTTTAGTGTGATTGTTTTCTTTCTCACAAGACAAGGTCATGGACATTGTTGGAAATATTGATGCAAACCACTCGGTCATGCCAGAAAGTCGATTGGTCTAATTTATTGGTTGACTGACCATTCGATCCATCGACCATAAGAACATGTAACATACACTTACCACCCCCCCCTCTGCTGCAAAATTCTCATTTTCTTCCCTATATATCAGCAATCCATGAGCTTGTGACTTTGGGAAAATTCCGAGATAGATATGCTGCAAAACTCGGTTAAGCATTGTATGCTGCAAAACTCGGTTAAGCATTGTAGGTATATCGAGCCAACAATCTTGATAGATCCTCCATTAAATTGAATGAGTGTATAGCTCCCCTTAGGCGATGATGACAACTAAACAAAGAAAGTGTACTTTCTCCTTTATCCCATCTTGATTCTTTTAAGGTTGGTGGCAAGTAAAACTGTTTTAGTAGAAAGTGATGAGTTCCCATTCATTTGCAACTTGCTGTGGAGCTGGTGCCATTAATCTTGCACTTTTTGCTAACTGTAGAGAAAATTAACATTGTATTATATGATGTCTGAATTCATACTTTAGACTACCATTTTTTCTCGTCTTGTATTCTCATTTATCCTTCAATTTCTTCTCTATTTCTCTTCCTCGGCCAATGGCGAGGCACACAGTGCAGCCATTACTTGTCAGGGGAAGGAGAGGAGAGGAGAGGAGTGTCACCCGACCCGAAATCACCCGAATCATCGTCCTCGCAGGGGGCGTGATGCCGCACGAGCCTGAAGTTGCGCTCGTGCAAGGCAAGATGACAAGTTCTCAAATGGTTATCTTTTGATTCGATAATAACAATGAAAGGAACAGACTATACGAAATAATTCTCTTTATTGATGTTCAAAACTGAGATTACAAAGACTTTCGATAGCCTAACAATACATGCCAGATTGGCTACAACACTCAGGTTCTCTCTTGTCCACAAAGAATTTTCACCGTTCCATACATCATGTCGTCTATATCTCGGCCGCATCAATCCAGTTGCGTAGTTCGAGCGTCAATGCGATCGCACGCTTCAAAGCGCTTCGGCATTCCAAGCCTTAACACGTTCAAGCAACGCTTCGCCGCGAGCCATCCATTCCCTGCACCCGGTATGAAGCTGGTGGGGGATCAGTACGTTCGTCCTCGCATGTACTGAAGCAAAGATCATCTTTCCAAACCGACATTTGTAATATTTATGTTGAATCATGCAACTTAGCTTATGATCTTGCTATGTTCTCCTTAGGGTCAATTTTATGGCATATTCGAAAGCGTAAAGCATGTTATCATAGCAGCATGTTATCGAATTGAATAGGCAAGCAAACAAGCAATCTCGTGTTTGATTCGTGGCGCGACTTCTTACCAAGTCGACGCACTCGCCCTTGCACCGACGCAAGGTGAATACGCCACAATCCTTCCCTGTCATGTTATATGTGCATCTCTAAGCAGGATCTCTATGCGGAACGCATCTGCGCCTACACTTTCAATCCATCGTTCCTTAACTATATGAAGGTCGTGGGCGTATCCGTGCCGGAATGGACTAAAGGAGTTTCTCTTTTATCTTTCCTTACTTTCTTTTCTCTCCTTCTTTTCTCTCTCGAATTTGGGTAGCCCGGCGTTTCACGGGTTGGGTTGCTATCCCAAACAACCGAAACTTACCGCGTGCCTACCATCATTTGCGGCTTCTCACATTTACGACCGAGTGCTAATCGAACTTCGCAGATGTGCGCCTATCAAAGATTAACATCCCTCCTAGACCGAACGGTCCCGGTACCCCGGTGCCCCCGTTCGGAGGGAAACACCCGTGCACGGGCTATTATCACGATTAATCTCAAGCCCATCCCATTCGACCATGCAACGTACTATCATTCAAACATCCAAGCATAGCCTTGAGTCCAAGACTCAGACTTTATCATCTCGCGTCTCTTCCGTTAACTTTCTGTGTTCTTACGTTTCGTACTTCGTTTCAATGTTTCAATGGCATCGTGCCTCAACTCAATGCTTGTCAACCGAACGACCCGAAGGTCTCGAACACCTTTCGAGGCACCATGTCATAGCCGACAGTTCCGCCACATTCATGCCACAATTGTATTCTCTCGTAACGAAGCCATTTTTTATTATCCCGTGCACGTAGGCATGTTTCGACCATATTTCCATCTTTTATAACTTAGCTTTCAATGTTCGGGGCTTGCGCACTAGGGCGCTCGCCTATTGTCTTTCAATGTTCTAGACGTCTAACTCGTACATCAAAGGCACGGTATGGTTCATGCGCTAAGGCACTCGTCGAGTACAGTTATCCCATGTTCTTGCGGCTTGCGCACCGAGGCGCTTGCCTTAGCGATATCCAATATTCCATAGCGACTCGTGCATATGATGCACGTTTCATTTCAATTGTTCTAACTTAGTGTTCGACTCACACTATAATTTATCCCGATCGGACCACGCCCGTGGCGTCGATAGGTTAACTTTTAGCATACAATGATATATTTGACTTATCGAATGAAGGAGTAAAAGAAGTCAATCCTCCCACCTTGAGTCGATATGCCTTTGCCGTTTCGCCGAGCCGATGCGGCTCGATTCCCTAACTTTGTTGCACGACCACTCTCCTGACTTAGCCATTCGAGCACTTCATCCTTCAATGAGTTATCGTCCGATTTGCCTTAGCGTGCCCAAGTCTCGGCCCGTCGCAAGGCGACGATTGATTTCGCGGACCCCTTACTAAATATTGCAAAAGATCGACCTCTAATATTTTCCCGTCAAAGTATAACCTGCACACGAAACCAACAAAAATCAATACTTGCATCGATTCGGACTTGCGCCTTGGTCGATTCGATTTCTTAGAATCTTCGAGCCGATTCAACGCACTCATCCTTAGGGGCAACGCGGCGCTTCACATCGATTCACTCAATGCATTCTTTCGGGACAAGGCAACTCTTCGGATCGACTTTGTTCGATGCGTTGCTCGGGACAATTTAACTCTCATATCGTTTTTGCATCGATACATTTCTTTCGGTCAACGCGACTCGCCGAGTCAACGTTTCAGCGCAATGCGCCGTGCGGAGCGGGGCATTACAAAATATACCACTCAAAACAAGGTTCGTCCTCGAACCAAAACCAACACTCCGACTAAGTGTTTTATAGATCGTTTCACGATCTCGCCCCACCAATGTTGTTCGATTTCATAATATCTCGCAAGCTTTCCATTAACATTTCAAAGTCATCCCTGCAGCTCGATTTGAATTTGGATACAACTCGATTTGGATTCGTACCTATATTCAAGGCGTCCCGAAGATATGTGTATTTCGACCAAGTCCAGTCGTAGCAAATTGGAACAAAGCTGACAGGTAAATTTCAATCCTATGCTTGCCATCTCGTACTCTCGATCGGACTTATCCTTAGCAACCGTTCTCGAAATTTCATCGCATACGTATATTCGATACGTACTTGATTTCATTCCATAAAGTCACTGCACGCGACGCGATTCAAAATCGCATTTCTCGTTTTGTAGGTTTCATCGGGACTACCAACTCTTAGCGTCGCGTCAAGCCGATGCGCATCCGATCGCAACAAGTCTCCGCAACGCCTTGCGTTCGAAGTCGCCACCCAACTATTTCCGAAGTCTGGCTATGCACTTATCTCGATTACGATTTCTTTTATCAACATTCGGGACAACGCCCGCTAGGTGACTTACCTAGCACCGTACTTAACTTCTCCCGACGCAACTTTAAATTGACATTGCACAAAGGCCACAATCTATCCGACACGAAAGTTTACATCAAGGTGACGGTGCTCAAGGCAACGATCGCCTTAGCACGAAGGTCTTTACGACGCATCTTACATCCAATTTTCTAACGAGTAGGAATTCACTAGCAAAATTCCCGACTTATCCGTCTCGCAACATCGAATATAACTTCGATTCACGCAAGCTCAATTGTAAGGTGAATCCGATTCTAACGACATGACTCGTAAGTCATTCCCTTATCGTTCCCTCTCGTGCATAGCACGTTTCTCGCAATCGCCTATCTGAATTACCAAGTCCGTTGGTGAATTTCTAGTTTGATCGTCGACCAACATAACCATTCAAGTATTCATCCGACGAATACTCAAAACCCAACTATGTCATTCTCAATCGAAAGCTGTTCCAACAATTTTCGATCGCCTAGACTTATCGTCAACATGCACCGTATTATATTTGTTATCGATACAATCTCATATGCGATATCGCATGGGTCATCTTACGGTCTGCAGCATGCAATTTGATTTGGCGGTCAAGTCTTCTAGGGTCAGCTGCCCCGAAGCTACGCTCGATAATTGTGGATCATTAACGAAGGACAGTTTAATACGAACCATGCTATATCTTATTTCGGAGCCAAATCACATTTCGACAATTCTACGCGACTACCCGATTTCCGACAAAACCATTTCTATCGGCGCAACTGATGCGCAACTATCCTCCGAGTCAAGTCATGCACTGCCGTCGATGATTTCGAAATTTACGAAACATCTACTCGCATCAAGTTCGAGTCTATCTTATTCACGGGTCGACACACGAGATGCTATACGCATCGAGCAATTGTCGATGACTTATAGTCTCGTCTTGATAAATCACAAAATTTATGATCAACCAAGTTCGTTCCTTTCTCGTATTGTTATTTACAAAACTTTGATAGCGCAAGGCGCACTCCATTTTGTTTTCTCACACTGTGCTTACGTTTCCTTACGTATCGATCTCGATACGCCGTATCAATTTCGATAATGTAGGGGTCAACTTTGAATCCGTTTTAACGTCGACAACTTGTATTGCATACTTCCAAGTTCGCAACGAACTTTTCCATACGCATCAACGCATTTTCCGATTCGTCGCATCCCGCTATACTTTTATCGCGTAACCGAGTTACCGATTATCCAACATCGTGCCCTCGAGTTATACGATCTCGTCCTCTAAGTTTCGCGTATTTTCAGTCGTACTCAAATGAGTGTCGCCGTAACGTAACCAACTATTTCTTAGGCACGATTTCCTTACGTCGACCAACTTTCTTACCGAAGTCGCACATCGTGCGATTCGATTACAATTTACATCGCCCAACATTTCTATCGAAATCGCAAGTCGTGCGATTCGATTCGCCTCGCCCAACATTTCTATCGAGACCGCAAGTCGTGCGACTCAGTCGTAAGCTCGAGTTTTCCTTTTCCGTCGATCCGATTATTGCGTCAAGGCATAATCGTTTTCGCTAGTCTCGGTCGTCCGACCAACTTATAACTTCCGTCCGACGTATCGTTCATTGATACGAGTCTCGCCTTATCGTCCCAACCGATTTTCGAAAATCACTTGCATCAACAAACTGTCATACAATTTCCAATCGAGTCTCGGTACACTCCCATCCGTTGCGGACAAACCTTCCGCAATTCTCACAACGCGTCGATAAAATTTATCGCACAAGTGCTATACCATATACCACTCGGAATCGAGTCATTCATCGCTTACGTGGTATGGCATATACCACTCGAAATTTAAGCCAATTCCCTCGCATTACACTTAGCATAGACCGACGATCTCTTCCGACTCACGATTTCCGCAGTGATCGTGCTTGATCACAACCGTAACTTTGATTCTATCAAAACCCGACTCGATTCGGTCAATGTTCTCGCTTGCCAACATAAGTTTGGTGTGCAACCGAACGATTCGTTCTATCGATTTACGATTTCAATTCTTTCCTTACGTTGCATCTCGTGCAACAATTTATCTTGATATACGTTGCACCTCGTGCAAAAATTTTACTTCCGACACGCGTTGCACATCGTGCTACAATTTATCTTCGACATTTTCATTTCACTTTGTGCAACGATTCATTTCCAATTTCCTTTGCACCCCGTGCAACGATTAATTTGATATGCGTTGCACCACGTGCAATGATTTTACTTCCAATACGTGTTGCACATCGTACAGCGATTTATTTTCGATATTTACCGCACCTCGTGCAACGATTTACTCTCGACTTTCCAAGTCAATGCTCAATCCGTTTAACACATTCGGTATTGGCTTATCACTTCCACTTTCATTTTAACGCATATTCCCATTAACTCGTTGCACTTCGTGCATCGTTTTATTTTCCATTCAACATGTTATATTGCAACAACAACATCCCAAATCGTATCTCACAATTTATTGCGCTTGCAGCAACTAACATTTTTATGGCTCGTTGCATTCAATGCAATATACCCTTCGCGACTTTCTTAGCAAACATCATGAAATTTTCAAAACACATGCGGCAAAATATCACGATTTGTATTAGACTTATTGTATGGAACATCCAGTACGGCATCGAGTAGAGTCAAGAGTGATATCAAGTGGTGGTGGGCAACTTTCGAATTGAAATGAAGCGAGCGTCCAGAGAAAATTGAGCCTAGAGCTCTGATACCAATTTGTCACGCCCCGACCCAGAATCACCCGAATCATCGTCCTCGCAGGGGACGTGATGCCGCACGAGCCTGAAGTTGCTCTCGTGCAAGGCAAGATGATAAGTTCTCAAATGGTTATCTTTTGATTCTATAATAACAACGAAAGGAACCGAGTATACGAAATAATTCTCTTTATTGATATTCGAAAATGAGATTACAAAGACTTTCGATAGCCTAACAATACATGCCAGATTGGCTACAACACTCAGGTTCTCTCTTGCCCATAAAGGATTTTTATCGTTCCATACATCATGTCGTCTATATCTCGGCCGCATCAATCCAGTTGCGTAGTCCGAGCGTCAATGCGATCGCACGCTTCAAAGCGCTTCGGCATTCCAAGCCTCAACACGTTCAAGCAACGCGCCGCGAGCCATCCATTCCCTGTACCCTGCATGAAGCTGGTGGGGGATCAGTACGTTCGTCCTCGCATGTACTGAAGCAAAGATCATCTTTCCAAACTGACATTTGTAATATTTATGTTGAATCATGGAACTTAGCTTATGATCTTGCTATGTTCTCCTTAGGGTCAATTTCATGGCATATTCGAAAGCGTAAAGCATGTTATCATAGCAGCATGTTATCGAATTGAATAGGCAAGCAAACAAGCAATCTCGTGTTTGATTCGTGGCACGACTTCTTACCAAGTCGACGCACTCGCCCTTGCACCGACGCAAGGAGAATACGTCGCAATCCTTCCCTGTCATATTATATGTGCATCTCTAAGCAGGATCTCTATGCGGGACGCATCTGCGCCTACACTTTTAACCCATCGTTCCTTAACTATATGAAGGTCGTGCGCGTATCCGCGCCGGAATGGACTAAAGGAGTTTCTCTTTTATCTTTCCTTACTTTCTTTCTCTCCTTCTTTTCTCTCTCGAATTTGGGTAGCCCGGCGTTTCATGGGTTGGGTTGCTATCCCAAACAACCGAAACTTACCGCGTGCCTACCATCATTTGCGGCTTCTCACATTTACGATCGAGTGCTAATCGGACTTCGCAGATGTGCGCCTATCAAAGATTAACATCCCTCCTAGGCCGAACGGTCCCGGTGCCCCGGCGCGCCCGTTCGGAGGGAAACACCCGTGCACGGGCTATTATCACGATTAATCTCAAGCCCATCCCATTCGACCATGTAACGCACTATCATTCAAACAACCAAGCATAGCCTTGAGTCCAAGACTCAGACTTTATCATCTCGCGTCTCTTCCGTTAACTTTCTGTGTTCTTACGTTTCGTACTTCGTTTCAATATTTCAATGGCATCGTGCCTCAACTCAATGCTCGTCAACCGAACGACCCGAAGGTCTCGAACACCTTTCGAGGCAGCATGTCATAGCCGACAGTTCCGTCACATTCATGCCACAATTGTATTCTCTCGCAACGAAGCCATCTTTTATTATCCCGTGCACGTAGGCACGTTTCGACCATATTTCCATCTTTTATAACTTAGCTTTCAATGTTCGGGACTTGCGCACTAGGGCGCTCGCCTATTGTCTTTTAATGTTCTAGCCGTCTAACTCGTGCATCAAAGGCACGGTATGGTTCGTGCGCTAAGGCACTCGCCGAGTACAGTTATCCCATGTTCTTACGGCTTGCGCACCGAGGCGCTCGTCTTAGCGATATCCAATGTTCCATAGCGACTCGTGCATATGATGTACGTTTTATTTCAATTGTTCTAACTTAGTGTTCGACTCACACTATGATTTATCCCGATCGGACCATGTCCGTGGCGTCGATAGGTTAAATTTTAGCATACAATGATATATTTGACTTATCGAATGAAGGAGTAAAAGAAGTCAATCCTTCCACCTTGAGTCGATATGCCTTTGCCGTTTCGCCGAGCCGATGCGGCTCGATTCCCTAACTTTGTTGCACGGCCACTCTCCTGACTTAGCCATTCGAGCACTTCATGCTTCAATGAGTTATCGTCCGATTTGCCTTAGCGTGCCCAAGTCTCGGCCCGTCGCAAGGCGACGATTGATTTCGCGGACCCCTTACTAAATATTGCAAAAGATCGACCTCTAATATTTTCCCGTCAAAGTATAACCTGCACACGAAACCAACAAAAATCAATACTTGCATCGATTCGGACTTGCGCCTTGGTCGAGTCGATTTCTTAGAATCTTCGAGCCGATTCAACGCACTCATCCTTCGGGGCAACGCGGCGCTTCGCATCGATTCACTCGATGCATTCTTTCGGGACAAGATAACTCTTCGCATCGACTTAGTTCGATGCGTTGCTCGGGACAACTTAACTCTATCGTATCGTTTTTGCATCGATACATTTCTTTCGGTCAACGCGACTCGCCGAGTCAACGTTTCAGCGTAATGCGCCGTGCGGAGCGGGGCATTACAAGAAGAGGAAAAAAAAGGGAAATGAAAAAGGAAAAGAACAAGAACAAGAATTTTTTTGGCAATGATGATCTGGCTGCTCCTTCAGATGGCGAGGCAGCTCCATTGCAGCCATTTGTTGGAAGAAGGGATGATGAGAGTGGGGGTCCACCTCCAATTGTGAGTGAGTAATCATGGACTGAAGCTGAATCTGAGCCTCTTCTCGCTAATTTATGTACCTCTTGGAGCTATTTATGTTATCATTTTCTCTGCTTATGTTATCATTTTCAGGCCAATGAACTGAAGAGAGAAGATCTTAAAGGTTCAAAGGTAATTTCTTTACTATTTTTTCAGTTATAGCTGTTTTTATTAGTCATGTTTTATCATTACAGTAAATCATTACAGTAAATTTTTTCAGTTATAGCTATTTTTTTACAGTAAATTTTCCGTGCTAGGCTCCTGTTTTTATTAGTCATCTTTTATCATTTGTATGCTTGGAAAGAACTTAGTCCCATTCTACTTTAAACTTAGGAAAGCTCAGAAGGGGCGTGCTGCACTCTTCAAGGTCTTAAAGGCTAGTCGTCTATTAGTTTTTCTGGTTCCAATTGCAGATTTTTTTTCTCTTTTCTTTTTTCCTTTGTCATTTTTCCTTCTCTCTTATTAAGCTACTCTAGCAAGTAAAGGACTTATTAAAGATTTTTGAAGGATACGTCATTATTCTGTTACATAAGTGGGTTAAGTTCATTTGTCATTGCAACGGAGGACTATTGGAAGTTCATTGTTTGCTACTGGTTTTTGCTGCACTTTGCAGCTGTATGAGATATCTATTTGCAGTTGGTGGAAAAAGTCCCTGCAGGTTCCTTACTTTATTGCAAGCTACTTTATTATACCTTAATCCTCTGATAATGGTGATTTCTCCATCTGTCTTCCAGCTTGCAGAGTAGTGTATGCAACTTAATTTTCTACCCTTTCATGATGCTATTCCTATTTGAAGTGTGACATTCCAAATGCAATATGGTTGTAGGTCAAAGTCTGTGATATCTGTGGAGATGCTGGCCAAGAGGAGTTAGTTGCCATCTGTAGTAGATGTACTGATGGCGCTGGTGAGGGTTCAGGCGAGAGTAAGGGATTGAGGCTCTCCCACGACTGCGCCGGCTGCAGCAGCACCAAGTCGTCGCTCAGCTGCGACACTACTTCTCTTTGGGACTCCCGATATCTTCAAGAGATGGCAGAGAGAAGATCCATGGTCAGAATCTACATAAGTAAATATTTCTAATAATTTGGTTAGCAAAAGAGAGATTTATTCCTATTTTTTGGGTACATTCTGTATTTGGATATTCAATGTAATAAAAATGTTGATATGTACTCTATTTTGAGAAATGTAATAAAGATGGTGATATATAATGTTAAGTTTTTGGAATGTAATATATACTGTACAGTATAGAGCATTATAAATGTGCTAATTTGAATAGTATAAAGTGTTATAAATGTGCTGCATTGAGCCTGTAAATATTATCTATTCATGACGTTTTAAAATTGTTCTGAATTGTACACTATATATTAACTATTCATAACGCTTTTATAGAAACTATTCATGACGGTTATTTTATGACGCTTTTAAAAAACATTTATAACACCCGTTTTCATAACGGTTGCTGTGGAAAAAAAAAAGCGTCATGGTTCGTCATTAATGACGCTTTTTAGCCGTCATTAAAAGGATTTTTTGTTGTAGTGATGAATGTCCATAACTTATGTAACTCATGGCTCTTGGTCTTTTGTCTTCCATAACTTATGGCCCTTGGTTTCATAACTTATGTAACCAATGACATTTGACATTTCATTGTAGGTCTATAAAAGACCATTCTAGTTGAGTATTATGTCCATGAAGAAAGATTACTTTCCTACATTCTCTATTTTGTTCTTCTCTGAAGTATAACATATTCTTTTTTTTCCTTACAATTTTTTATTTTTTGATTTTTTTTCTATGGACTAGTGGATCCATTTCTAGTCCACCCTAATTCATTGTAGTCCACTCCAATTTTAATTTCTGGATCCGTCCCTGCCCGGATGATAACGATCATATATAACTAGAGGTTCCTAACGTTCTCATTCCATTAACTGCCTAATTGTTTCACTATTCTCTCGTACGACGTCACTGGAACAAAATTGTAGAAGAAGAAAAGGTGGTTTGTGGCCCAAACACTAGCACAATAGTAATGATAAATCTATTAGCTAGGTGGATCACTTAATTGATCATCATGCATCAACAAGAAACATTGCAAACCCTTCAACAAACAAAGATTAATGGCCGAAAGAATGGATGGTACACACACAGATTGAGGCTACCTAGCCTACCTCCCATTGATGGGCCGATGGTGGTGGTAGTCAGGACCAGCTCAGGGATAAATCAGACAAGATTTCGATTTTGGACAACCTTCTATGCTTGGGATAACTCCCATGCTCAGCAAGATCCCACAAGATGCTAGAGTCGCGGATGACCCTCCACGATCGATCCACAATAAGGCTCAAGGGGGCAACAAAACACAAGCTCTGGAAATGACAACCCAACTCCGTGGGCCGACCCTGCTGGTGGTGGTGGCATGTCTGGAATATTGTCTAAGTTGCATTGTATCTCGTTTTGTTGGAGGTGGGATTTGAATTTTTATGGATTTGGAGAGAAATCCATGGAATCCTATGTTTGGTTGGAGATGGATTTGGATATGAAAAGTATGACAAAATCAAGAACTTGGATTTGGTTGGATTTGAGAGGAAAAAATTAGTTATTCTTTAATAATTTCGTTAAAATATTTCTTCTTTAATAATTTTGTCAAAAATTATTAAATTAAAAATTAGTTATTCTTTAATAATTTCGTTAAAATATTTATTCTTTAATAATTTCGTTAAAAATTAGTTAATTAATAAAAAAACAAACTGATAGTTAGTTATCATAATTATATTCTAAGTTAATAATTTTATTATTTAATAATTTATAATAATCCTGATTAATAAATTTATTACTTTATTAATCATAATTTATTACTTTATTAATCATAATTATAATATTTTATTAATTAATATCCAATTATAATCATAATTAATAATTTATTAGTATTATTGTATTATTAATTAATAATTTGTTAATAACTATTTTATTATAATCTTAATTAATAATATTTTAATCACGATTAGAAACATATTTTATAATAATTTAATTAATAATTTACTAATCATCATTATATTAATTTATAATTATTATTTTTAAAATATTTAATTTATAGTTAATTAAAAACTAACTAATATTTATTTAAAAATTAACTAATTGTTAATTATTAATTTTATAATTAATAATAACTAATCGTTAATTATTAATTATTAATCATTAATTATTAATTTTATAATTAATAATAATCGTTATTTATTTAAAAATTATTAATCGTTAATTATTAACCGTTAATTATTAAAAATTATTAATTGTTAATTATTAATTATTAAAAATTATTACCCGTTAATTATTTTGTAGCAAACACAATAAAAGATGACACATGATGGTAGAATTGACGGTCATAAATACATAAGTGGCTTCTCACAATGAAAGAATCATACAGAACTTGAATGTTACAAACAAATTAAAGTGATTGATTCCAAAAATTGGCATAAGATTCTATGGATCTTAAAAACATTACGAAAGCCATAAATCTTTGTCAACGTGAGTCCCTCGGACTCTACTTACTTTGTTGCAATGTACCGGATCTTAAAAACATTACAAAACAGAACCGAATTAGATTTTCGGTCGGTTCAATTTCATGGGCCAATGTACCGGACCTTCAATTTTTTTTTTGTTGCAAAATGAGCCTGTTTAAATAACAATTTATTTTAAAAATATGACATTATTGCATTTATGAATTATTACATTACATAGTGTGAAAAATATTAGTATATATATAGATTGGGGATAGAGAGAGAATGCTCAAAGAAGTACCGACAAAGAATAGGAGAGAAGAGTGTGCTCAGTTAGGGGTTACAAAACATTGAGGATAATTTGATAAATTATTAAATCTAAATCGATTTTCGGTTCGGCTCGGTTACCCGGACCAAGAACCAAAAATCGAACCGTTGTTACAAAATTTTAAATTTTCAAACCGAAAACCGAATCGAAAACCGAAAAACCGAACCGTTTGTCATATTCCGGTTCGATTCGATTTTCGGTTTTCAACCGTTATGTGCTCCACTCTACAAAGAAGAGTGCGAGTGGAAACATGCTCAGACACAAAGTCATTCTCAACAGCCGAAGCCTTCCGAAGGTCTATTTTTGGTGAAATAGATTTTACTGGAACATGGTATAGTGACGGATACCTGTGAAACAGGCGTGAAGCTTTAAACAAAAATCAGGGTTGGAATGTAAAAAGTCTCCTCCTGCGTTTACATGAATCCAATCCAAACCCGGGCCAGTGCCTTAACATTAATGATACGAATTAGCTTCTCACATCAATTGTTTAGAAAAAAAGATATTAGCATGGTTTAGTGGGTGGGGACTAGCCAGAAGCAATTACTTTCTCTAATTATCATTATTTATAAGGTTAACTTGTGAGAATTGAAAGTTTAGACAAAGAGGCCCCGGGAAGGTAGGATTAACTTTAACAGTTGGCTTGAGCAGGTTATGAAAATAAAAATAAAAATAACATTATGAAAAATAACATTAATGGTAGAGTAAGCCATGACACATGGTTACTTTTGTCATAATTTTTCTAATAAATGTTGGAAAAGGAGGAGGAAAAATCAAGATTTTTTCTAAGGGCACCACCATTTTTGCTAGGAGGCAACCCTTACTTGAGGGCAGCCCAAGGAGGTGGAGATTTTGATAGGGGGCAGCCCAACCCCCAAACGCTACTTTCTTCTCCTCCACCACTCCACTCCCCTAAAAGAAAAAAAAAGAGAACTCTCCCTCTCCCTCTCCCTCTTCCAAAACGCTACTTTCTTCTTCTCCTCCACCACTCCACTCCCAATTCCTCTACCAAGATTTCTTCAACAACATTCCTAGATTCGAAGATATGACACGCAAGTCGAAGCAACCGGAATCTAGAAATGTTCTTCCCTAATTTCTTCAAGAATTTTCTACATTCTATTCAAAACCCTATAATAATTTTAATTCTCTAAATAGTTTTGATAAATTAGGTTTAGAATCTCTTTAGGGTTCATGAAAGGAATTTTCGAACAAGACAAACCCACATTTTTTCTTGAAACCCTAACCCTAGAAGACGACAAACGTATATATATGTACTTCGATGATGATCTTGATCGACTCAATTGGCCGATGCCCGGTATGGTTTCTGCCATCTCTAAAGCCTAAGGTGAGATCTCTTGTCACGAAATTGTTGGTTCATTTGTAATTTTTACATAACAATTGTGTACTAAAGTAGAACTTAAGAAACTACTTTAATCTTTGTCTCATGCCTAAAGTGTGCGAGTTCAACACAAGGGAAGCCTATAACAGAAAGAAATTTTAGAACCCTAAAAGTTTCACAGTCCATATAGCAAATTGACATGATCACGCGTTCAAAATTGTGAGGTTTCCTATAAAAGGTGGAATAGTTCCAGTAAGTTGGTTTTTACTGAGGGATAAAAGATCAATCTTTGTTATGCTTCCAGCTTGGTTAGTAATCCATTAAAGCATCTTTGCTCTATTTTTTTTAAGACAAGGGTGAAGTAGGCTCACTTAGGCTTAGTACCCAACCTGATTCATACCTATTACTAAATCAAAACATACAAACTTCTTAATATTTGGTGATGCAAACACAAATCAAACCAAAACACGGAGTCTGACTTATTACAAGCCAACCATAACTCCCCAGAAAGTCGAGAGCACTAATAAAATTTTACACAGTCTCATCAAAGACTATAGAAATAAAAAAAACTACTTCAACCCTTAAAAAAAAAAATACTGATCATGATTTAAAAGTTGCAATATTACACACACGAAAATTTGACTAAGCATCTTTAAACTAGAAGGCGCAGACATGGAGCCGCAATTTTCTTTAAGATCTAGGAGACTTTGACAAGAAATCATTTCTTATCTTCTGTAGTTTGGGAACAACATCCCTCATCTGAATCCTCTTTTGTGGCGAATCCCTCGAGCAAGACAAACCCAATTCAATAAGCGACGACAGACATTGGCCAACAATAATTGGAGAGCTTGGTTCCCGTTGAATATCAACACTTTCTTTCAAGAGATCTGGATCCACAATCTCTAACACTGCCGATGGATATGCTCTTGTCACCCATTGCCTTAAACTTAATTCCCCATCAAACATGGCATCGGTCGGTTTTTTTCTTGTAAAAGTTTCTAGCAACAAAATTCCATAGCTATATACGTCACCTTTTCTTGACACTTTTCCTGTTGATCCATACTCTTGCAAAATAATAAAAACAAAATTACAATAGAAACAAAATAAATGAAGCCAGTAAAATCTTAATTCAAATTGCAAATGATGTCTCTGATCTAATATATACATACATACATACTACTACTACTACTACTACTACTACTACTACAGATTGTAACTTATTTTTTCCCTGGTCACTCGAAAAGGACAAAGTTTACCGCGCATAATATAAATGTAGAATTAAACCAAAAAGAGAATATCCATCTTTATGAAAAATGGTTCAGTCAAATTTGGATAAATATGGATCATAGCTCTGTCATGATGTATAAGAAAACTTCTTGAAAGCATGGTGTTTGCCTTAGATTTGTTCTTAATACTATGTGATTGCCGATTGGCCTCATAATCCCGTGATCTTAAATAAAATCCTCTAAGATGCACTACATTTGTATGTAGCAAAATGATCAGAGCTTGTTGCCTCATCAAAGACAAATGACAAGGAGTATTCTATTGGACATACATAAAATGTCCTCGCCTGAAAATTGTAGAAGAGAAGATAATAGGCCATTGGTTGCCTGCACTTGCAGCAGAATGATTAGCTAAATTCATATTTGCAGCATAGGTTTCAAAATTACCAAACAAAGGTTTGACCAGTATCATTGAAGGAAACTGGTCGCTAACAGCTAGCATACAAAAAATAATTAAGTGATAGAATTACCTGGAGCCATATAGCCTAAGGTCCCTGGTGCGGTAGCAGACAATATAGAATGACTGTCACCAAGAAAAAGTTTGGAGATTCCAAAGTCGCTAACATGAGCCGTCATGTTTTCATCCAACAACACGTTGCTCGGCTTCAGATCGCGGTGCACCACAACATGAGGATGATAATGGTGAAGGTACTCAAATGCTAACGACACGTCCACCATTACGTTTATCCTCTGAAGTAGATCCAAGTAGTAGTTGTGCGAGTGCAGCCATTGCTCAAGGCTCCCGTTTGGCATGAACTGGAGTACCAAAGCCTTGAAATCCAAGTTAGAACACATGCTGATGATCCTGACAAGATTTCTGTGACGAATCTTGCTCAGAACACAATATTCTGCATCAAAGCTTCTCAAGGCTGACTGATTTTCCGAATTCAGGACCTTTACTGCTGTAATCAACCCATCGTCAAGGTATGCTTTGAAAACTGAGCTGAAGCTTCCCCTTCCCACTAGATTGGCTTCGCTGAAATTGTTAGTGGCACGGACTAGCTCACGGTACGAAATCACTCTAATGGTATTCAATGATGCATCTTCGGATGGGAGCTTCAGTTTTTTACCCCATCTACGAAATATTATCCGAGTACAGAAACAAGATAGTAGAAGAACAACGAGAACAATTGGGGGGAGGATATATTTAAGCAAATAGAGGTTGCTCTTTGAGTTGGAAGGAGGAGGACAGGGTGAAAAGCCGAGTTTAACTGCACCACAGAGTGCTGGATTCCCTTCCAAAGATACGATGCTACTATTTGAGAACACCCCGCCTTCAGGAATTGGTCCTTGGAGTTTATTGAAGGAGAGGTCAAGACTGTAAAGCTTACCAAGATTGGTGAAGGATTTGGGTATGGTGCCTGAGATTCTATTATATGATAGGTTCATATATCCAATACTAATGACCAATCGATCCAGTGAGCTAGGAATTTCACCATCAAAGGAATTTTTGGAAAGATCTAGATATGTAATCATTTGGAGGTTCCCTAAAATACTTGAGATGTTACCTGAGAAGCGATTCTTCGATAGGTCCAACTTGTCGAAGAACTTCAAATTGCCTATCTGTTGAGGAAGGGAGCCATCTAGAGTGTTGCCTGATAAATTTAGTACGCGGAGACCACTTAAGCTCCACAAGTTATCAGGGATGCTGGAGAACAATCCGTTAGCAGCCAGTGACAAAATCTGCAGTCCGCTGATATTACCCAGTGAATGTGGTATTGTACCCAATAATGCATTTTCGTAGAGGAACAAGGAGTTTAAACCTGTCATTAGACCGAGCTCAGGAGGTATGTACCCACTTAATCTGTTATTACTTAGGGACATTCCTTGTAGGCCTTTCAGCCTTGAAAACTCTGAAGGTATTTCTCCGACAAGTTTATTTTGCCCCAGGTCTAAAACGATAAGGCCACTTAAGTTGCCAATTGTGCTAGGGATTCTTCCCTTAATATAGTTGATTTCCAGTTCAAGGCTATTCAGACTGGTTGAGAGATTTCCCAAGGAATCCGGAAGAAAGTCGGATATCTTATTTTCGAACAGTATCAAATATTGTAAATTCCTGCAGTTGGAAAGAGAGTTGATGAAGTCGAGTCTTCCAGTTAGCTGGTTTCTACCTATATCCAGAATTTCAAGTTGAGGCTAGGATACTCCAAGTGTAGCAGGTATGGATCCAATTAGATTGTTTAGAGCAAGATGGAGGGTGTGGATCTTCGAAGCATTCAAGAGGGCCATTGGTATCGAACCAGTGAGGTTGTTCTTGGCTAGGCCTAGATATTGGACATCAAGAAGATTCCCCAACTCCTCGGGAATTACTCCTTGGAGATAATTTTCACCTAGTTCGAGACCGTTAAGCTTCGAGAGTTTGCCTATGGAAGCAGGGATCGTTCCAGTGAGTTGGTTTGATCCGAGGCCCAAGATATTGAGTCCCGTAATATTTCCAAGCTCAGGTGGTATGCTCCCACCGAAATTGTTATTACCCAAAATCAGGACCTGGAGTTGAGAGCACCGAGCAAAGTTGGGCGTGATGCTGCCAGTCAGATGATTCTCTAAGAGAGACATAAATTGGAGCCGAGGAAGCATAAAAGGAGGATTAGTGTCCGAGGGGAGAGAACCTGACAAATTGTTGTATGCCAAGGAGACTTTAACCAGCGAGGACATGTTGAAGATGCTGAGAGGGATTGGACCAGAGAGGGAGTTATTTTTGAGGGTGAACAGTGCAAGTCGTGGCAAGCGGCCAATGCCATCTGGAATGGGACCAGTGAGAGTGTTATTGCCGAGGTTAAGGTAAGAGAGGAAGGAAAGGTTGGCGATGTGAGGGGAGATGGGGCCTCCGAGGAAGAAGTCCGGAAGCTCGAGAGCAACAACTCGTTGTCGCCTGTGGTTGCAGCGAACGCCGTTCCAGCTGCAGAAGGAGGCATTGGCGGTCCAGTTGGTTGCTAGAAGGCCATGCGGATCGGAGACGCTAGCTTTGAAGGCTAGCAGTGACTCGAGGTCGGTAAAGTTGTTGTGTGGCCTTGACATGGCCGGCTGCAGGGGATGAAGGAAGAGTAATATGAATTGGATAGCTATAAAGAGTAGAGCAGGAAGTACCTCCATGGAAGGCTGTTGGTGTGTGTAGAAGAGAAATTAAGAAGTGTTTGTTTGCATAACATGTTTGGTAGCTTAAGCTTTTTATAGCCAATAATTAAGGGGTAGAAGAAAGAGAAGACTATGCATTTAATGTTGGCCAAATTTTCCATAGAATAAATAATGTATGAAAATTAAGCTTGACTTGGAAAGACTGAGATGGGTAAGAGACGACTTAGACTTGTGTTTAATTTCTTCCATACGTTAGGAAGAGAAAGAGAGGGTCGAGAACTTAAGCTTTTTCCATACGTTAGGAAGAGAGGACACGGCTGGTGTTTAATTTCTTCCATACGTTAGAGAGAGACAAACATGCATGACCGATGACTTAGTCCATGAGACAGAGAGGGAGACGAAGACTTGAGACTCTTGTTTTTTTTTTTTTTTTTTTTTTTTTTTTTTTGGTGAAATAGATTTTACTGGAACATGGTCTTGATACACACGCTTCCACTGGTGGCACGTCTAATCTATAACCACAACAGAGTGCACGACCTAACCTTTAGGTCTCGTTTGGTTCGCGGAATTTTCGGGTTGGGAAAGGAAAGTGATTACTTTCCTATGTTTGGGTGTCCAAGAAATTAAGGAGGAAAGGAAAATGATTCCCAATGGAAGAGAAATTATGGAGGAAAGTGATTCCATCCATCCAAGCAAGGAATCACTTTCCCACATTGAAGTATTCACTTTCCTTTCCAAATTCCTTGGCATTGCCAAACATCGGAAAGGAAAATCAATGGGAATTAAAGTTTCCCAAAGGAAAGGAAATGACAAGGAATTGATTTCCTTTCCCTTCCATTCCGCGAACCAAACGAGGGCGTTTGGTTCAAGTTTTTGAGGCTTGGGAATGGGATTTGAATTCCTTACCCATGTTTGGTATGTTTAGGATTGGGAATGAGGAGATAATATGAGAGGGTTAGGTGGGAAAGCTATTCCCATGGATGTGGGAAAGCTATTCCCAAGTCCCCCTTGGAAATAGATTTGCTTTCCTAGGAATGATGTTTGACTATTTTGTTTGGACGGTTATACCCTCGCTTTATTTTCAAATTTTCAACTCTCATCCCAAACATGTGAATCATCATGAAATTAGTGAAAGGGTATTAAAGTAAAACTAAATAAATTAAGATTCCTAGCCATGTGTGAACCAAACATGAAAATAATTTTTTTTTTAAATTTTGAACTACTTATTTCCAACCTAACCAAACATGGGTATGGGAATGTTGAATTCCTTTCCCATGGGAATGGAATTGAAAATCTATTCCTAGGAATCCAAAAACTTGATCCAAACGAGCCTTAATGGAAAAGTCTCCTCCTGCGTTTACACGAATCCAATCCAAATCCGGACGAGTGCCTTAACATTAATGTTACGAATTAGCTTCTGACATCAATTGTTTAGAAAAAAAGATATTAGCATGGTTTTAGTGGTTGGGGACTGGCTGGAAGAAGCAAT
Source organism: Iris pallida (assembly GCA_029216955.1). Classification (NCBI taxonomy): domain Eukaryota; kingdom Viridiplantae; phylum Streptophyta; class Magnoliopsida; order Asparagales; family Iridaceae; genus Iris; species Iris pallida. The sequence continues at coordinate 8,771,662 of JANAVB010027997.1, forward strand.
TACTTTCTCTAATTATCATTATTTATAAGGTTAACTTGTGAGAATTTAGGTCTCGTTTGTTTCACGGATTTAAGAAATCAGGAAAGGAAAGTTGTTCCTTTCCTTTGTTTAGTAGCCACAAAATGGGGAATCAATTTTCTGACAGGAAGAAAATTGGAGGGAATATGGTTCCACTCAGGACCCATGGGATTGATTTTCCCTCCTCATTTTCCAACATTTATTATAAAAATTATGACAAAAGTAACCATGTGTTATTGCTTATTTTACTATTAATGTTATTTTTTATTTTAAAAGGTAAGAATATTATTGGAACATTGCTATATTTTTTATTAAATTGTTACACACATTTTAATATCATTTTGCACTACATCTAACTTACAGTACTTCTTGGTTTCGTGTGTCATAGAGATGAATCGTAGATAGTCTATGAAAACTTTGAGTATGCTTCTGCTAAATTGTATGAGTTTTAAGTGCACGAGATCTACCTACAAACTAGTTTATATCCTATGTTCTTCTTCTCACCTACATTAGGTAGAAACCCAACATCAATATATAGGAAGAGGTTTTTTCAACCCTTTTCGGGAAACTTTCTGTATGGCCCGGATGATAACGACCATCTATAATATAAAGCATAGTAGATTTTTGGTCCGACCCATGTGCTTTGGTTCAACCGATGATAAAAGGACTAAATTGTCCGTCTCTCTATAAGAGAGGAGGAGGTCCCATGTTGGATGCGGAGCAACCGGTTGTTCTAACGGCACCCGCCTCCACTCCATCCTCGTCCACGTCGTCGTCGCCAGCCTCTTCCGCAACTCCTTCGTCACAAGCAGCCTCCTCCACCGTGCCGCCGACGCCGACCCTTCCTTCGCCGCCTCCCTCTTCTCCGCCATGACCAACCCCAACTCCTTCTCCTTCAATACCGCCATCGCCATCTCCGCCGACCCACTCTCCATCTACTCCCAAATGCTCCGCCGCGTCCCTCCCGACTCCCACACCTTCTCTTCCTTGCTCAACACCACAACCGTCGCCGCCGCCGCCACAAGGTCGCTCCACGCACACGCCCTCCTCCTCGGATTCCGGTCCGACTCCTTTGTGCAGACCGTCCTGCTCACCGCCTACTCTCGACGCGGCTCCGCCGACTACGCTTTGCGGGTGTTCGACAGAATGCCGCACAGGGACGTCGTCTCCTGGACCGCCGCCGTCTCGGGTCTCGCCGCCCTCGGACGCCCCGCGACGGCTCTGTACGTCTTCGCCTCCATGAGGCCCCACGCCGCCCCGAATGCCGCCACCGTGGTCTTTGCCGTGTCCGCCTCCGCCGGGCTCGTGTCCGCCTACGTCGAGAAGGCCGAGTTCGTGTCCGTGCCATTATGGCACGGTATCCACTAGTATATATATATATACGGAACTGCTACGTTTTTCCGCGATTTGTAACCACGGACGTAACCACCGGCCGACGTGACGGCCGGCCATTGGTCCGAATGGGACTTGGAGATAGCGGGGAGGGGGGGGGGGGGGGGGGGGGGCGCCGCCACGTCGGCTGACGATCACTTCCGCGATTTGGTTACAAACCACGGACAAAATATTATTTTAGAGATATATAACTAGCTAGAGCTTCCTAACACATTCGTTCTCATTCCATTAACTGACTTGTTGTTTCACTACTAACTCTCTCGATCGTACGACGCCATTGAAACAAAAACTGTAGAAGAAGAGAAGGCTTGTGGCCCAAACACTACCACAACAACAATAGTAATGCATGATCATGATAACCTTTTAGCTAGGTGGATCACTTAATTACAAAGATTAATGGCCGAAATAATGGATGGTACAGAGAGCAGAGAGAGCTGTTGTCTTCTTCATTTTGTATCACATCGATCCCAGCACATCATTCTCATACAACTTATATACATGATTGGTTACGCAATTATTAGTCGGCCTCCTTTATGTACTCTTCAACCACATTGATAGTACTCAGAGGCGGAGCATAAGTAGGACTCTTCCGGACTGTAGTCCGGACTTAAATAAATATAGAAAGCTACTAAGTATATGTCATATGCGAGCAATAGCTTAAGTGTTTGAGTGAATGTGTCTCAATAAGAATGGTCTCTGGTTTGAATCCTGTTGTGGTTGTTAAGATTTTGTATTTTTCTTTTTTCATCCATGCTCAGTCATTGTAAAAAAATTCCTGCCTCTGCCCTCGATAGTGTTAGAAATATTGCTTCTTAAAAAAGAAAACAATAAACAAAACAAATCAAATTAAAGTTACCGGCCTCCGGGAAAGTCGCGCACGAAGCACTGCCCTAAGAGTTGATTCGGGTCTATGTGAAGACTTGTTCCGAATTCTCCTTCCTAGTGGTAAAACTCCTGCTCTACCGGTATCCTGTCATCGCACACAACTCAGGAAGATTGACCCTGACTTTGCTCTTGCCCAGAGCAGAAAAGATTGGAATGGAAAGGAAAGAAAGAATACATGTTTGTGAAGGAGGAGGAGGAGGAATCAGATGGTTCCCATTTTTTTCTTCTCAAGTATATTCTCAATACTAACAATATGGATACATATATAGGCAACCCCTCTTCCTACAAAATTTAATATATTTTAATAGGATTTTACGGCTAGTTATGTAGTCATTTGATCATTAAGCCCATAAAATACCAATGAATATAAAATAAATATTGAAATGGTCAAAATTTAAACAACACAAAAAAAAGGTTGAAAGTATTAAATAGAAAATAAAATGACATTGAAGTGAGGCAGAAGGAAGTTGGTTTTTTCTCAAATTATACAACAATTTCCCCCAAAAAATCAAGTTCCGAACAGCAGAAAGGAGGGAAAAAAAAAAGAACTCTGGGTAATTATATACTATACATAGATGGGATGGACTACAGCCTTGAATCTCACTTAGTGACTATTGTTTTTATCTGAAGAAGTACTTGATGGACTACGCCTTGAATCAGACTTCTTGAACCAGATTCAGAAAATAGCACACATAGTACGCTAGAGGAACTTGGGTCTATCGGGTGGCGCGTTAGAATGGTCATGCGCAATTTTTCCATATTCATGAGAGTTGTCAGGGATCGCCATGTCCCATAGTCGCAGCCTTCACGACCTCTCACATAGGTAAGTCCTCAAAGGGTTGGTGATCGGAGTCAACCCTGCATAATCATGCTTGGACCTATTAAGAGTTTAAAACTCATCCTAACCAAATCACACCGGAACACTGTCAACATAGGGATGGAGAATCATTGTACACATGTACAGCCACTTGGGCATTATTTTAATGAGATTTTAATCTCGGGTCAGTGTTCCATAAAGTTACCTAAGTCTAGCTTATTTCTACTTATTGAACCGGCTTCTTGGGATCTCCAGTCAGACTCGGTTGGGTTGTCACTGCTGGTAACTTACTTATGGGCTTAACCCCATCCCCCTCGATGATTCTAGGATTAATTTTCTAGACAAACTCTTCGTCAAGAGTAAACAGACTCTTCCTCAAGAGATCTGTAAAGTTCTTTATGACTTTATAGTCAAGAACTACATTTTTGCTTTTTAAGATCTTTTAATGTCTTGAAACGCAGCTGCAGGTACCTGTCCATCTTAGAATTCACAAGATCATGCTTTTAGCATAATTTCAAAATAAATGAAAGGTAAGAAATATGTTGATCACGTAAAGTATAAAATGTCTAAGCCATACATCTTCAGTACAAGATGTAACTGAAGATAACATTTCTGAGTATATAGTACTCTTAGCTATGATTCTTACATAAACTCAAGAGATGACAACTCCGCATAGGGTAGAAAAATATATATATATATATATATCCATAAGTGGATTAGATGTCATATGAGTCAGTTACCCAGTTTGTATTAAAATGGCTTTCTATGACATAAGATTATCTAATATAATACAATTTTACAATCTAGAATTTCCTTAAAACTATATTCTAAAACTGGTTTGACTGATTTAGTTATTTTCTAAATCAAATTTTGTGACATCACAACTATTTAACAAGTATGTGATTTCACTAATTGCTGATATAAATATTAGGACAGTGAGCAAAAACTCAGTTGATTCTATCATCTCTTAAAGTAAGATACAATAACTTTCAGTCTTGGCTCTAAAGATTTATCTTTACAAGCCATTTTTACAAGAATGACTGTCTAAAGTATTAGAATAATAGTTTAAGTAAATTTTGCTAATTGGCCTTATCAAATCTTTAGTTTATCAAGTTTTGATCAACTTGGGTTAGCTATAGGAAACCGGTTCTCAGCTAGCGGAGGTCCATAGGGGGACGATTAAATACCGCGTCGCTTAGAGATATTTACGTCCGGTTGACAGAAGGACCCTTTCGGCTTGTACCAAAACTGATCTTAACTTTTAAAACTTTAGATTTAAAGGAATTTGCAATTTCACTAACTATTTTCTTGTGACAAAATTTGAATGAATCAAAGATTTTATATAACATCACGAAATATAAGCAAAAATAAAGTTTGTCTAACTATTGTGATAGAACAATATTGTGATTTCTTTCTGACTAGAAATTCTAATATTGTGATAATATATTCATTTAAGGTTCAAATATATAAAACTAACATGCGAAGAATATCGCTTTTATACAACAATATACAGAACCATATGTATAAACCAAGATAATTGGCTCATAGATTTCAATAATATATTTCTCCAATTAAATTTAGTAATCAAAATGAATAGAATACGTGAATTGTAAATATGAAAAAATACCTTTCCACGTGATCTGAACAATTTTGTACCTCTTGATTTTGGCTTGCCAAAAACACTTCAGAAGATGTCATTTTTTTCCCCATCATTTTAGATATTTTCATTATTCTCACTTCACCCTTGACATGTTAGAGATGGACTAACGTCACAATCTCTAATGTTTCTGATTTGAAAATATAACTTTACAAAGATCATGTTAAGAATGAGTGAGTACAAACAAATTTTTAGTACCGTCACCAATAATATGTTGCTCTTTTCCAAAATTAAAAATATCTCTAAGGATTCTACCTTCAAGAGAATAGGGGTTAGTTTGCATATTAACAAGAAATATATACTTGAAACTATGCACAAACTTTTTCAACAATAATTTTACAAAGTTTTAATATGCAAGATTTGAAAAATAACATATATTTTTATATTTGACAAAATGTCAATGATATATTGTGTTAAACTAGTGGACTAAGAAAGGAAGAATTTTTCTGTTTGTGCAAAGTGTTCTACCTAACAGTAAAAGTCCAACCAAATATCCACCAACGGTTATGATGTTAAGTTAATGTTGTATTCTAGCCAATGACAGTCACAAGGTATAACCAGTAAAAGAAGAATACGTTTATTGTTGCTAATATTAACTATAACAATGTCAAGACAATAGTATAAAAATAATATTTCTTGTTAGACAAGAAATAATAAATAAAACTAATAGATATAAAAATAAAATTTGAACTAATATTACTCCACAGATTCTATAAGAGAACATATCATATTATGCCATTCAGACCGGTTTAAACATATTATGTATTCCAAGTCAAGAAATGACAATAATATTTCATAACAATTGAAATTGCAAGAATCCTTTAGTGAAAAATATTCTTTGAAATATTTTGACCAAACTTTTAAAGCTGAATGGTGACATTTAAGAGTTCTCTATTAGTAGGGAAGATAAAAGATACAAGAATAACTGATATGTCATTCCTGATGTGTCTAATATTTTATAAACATATTAACATTTATTTTCTAAGTCAGGACAACATGTAAAATATTATGTTAAAACAATATGAAAACTATTGTCACGACCCGCACCCGGATATACGGATACGACGTGGGCCACGTCCAGCCTACGCCGTAGTATCGGCGGTAGAACGTTGTCTAGTACCCGATACTAACTACAACATCTAAAGATCTAGAACCAAAAAGGTACGCGTATCACATCACAAAAACTACGGAAGATAAGACAAGAAATAATAACAATATCACTAGAACAACTAGAATCTACAAGGACCATATGGGACAAGAATAAAATAGAGGGAAACAATAAAAAAACTAAATAACTACCAGACCTAGAACTCCTGAGAGACAACTCACGGTGAAGAATACCGAGAACCACTCCAGCTAGCAACATCCTGTAGTCCAAAACTGAGGGCACAACTACTCCTAAAATCTTGTCAACATATCCAGTCAGGATGGAACGAGTACATAAACTAACAACAGTTTCATAGTATTAACAAATACTGTAAGAGACAATCATAATGGAATACAAGATAATATATCAAGACTGTAAGTAAACAAGATATATAAACTGGAAATCATGTCAAGGTGAATCATGCAGGGAAAGTAAACTGAACTGTAATATGTAACTGATGTAATAAATGTAAAATGTGTCTCGAATATTATAGCATAATGTGATCGGTAAGGGTCAAGATCAGGCTTCCAGCCGACCGGCTACAAGTACGTGGACTCGGCCCGGCCGAGATGGCAAGCTATGGAACAAGTAGTAGCATAGGTCAGGTTATACCCATCGTGAAGTGAGGGTATAGCTATGATACAAGTAGTAACTCAAGATGGGCAATGATTACACTATCTATAAAATTCTTCATTCCCCGAATAGTATACGGATCCGGACATAGCATGTCATAGCACGAGATTCCCTAAGAAGGTAGCTACTCCCTCTCAGGAATCGGTGTCAATACAAGTACAAGAACAAGATCGAGCAAGTACCAATATCCCAAAAAAATCCAAGAATGACATCTCATGACAGGAATCCGGTATATACTAATCCGTGCACCATCGTGTCGAGAATCAAGTAAAACACTATAACTGAATCGGATACAGAAAATATCAAGACAAGGAACTACTATCAGAGAATGTACTCGTCTGAGATCTGGTGGAATATGTCAACTATGTAATTTGGCTCAGAGTGAAATCATCGACCTAAAGATGAGATATATATATAAGCTAATTAGGGTTCAACAGTGTTAGGCATGATTCTATAGTATAAGCTACGTAATCTAGGTCAGACTCAGTCAACTAAGTCAAACTAGGTCACAAAAAGTCAAACTAGGTTAAACTGGGTCAAAGATTGACTTACAGTTGACGTTTGGTCAACTGGTCAACTCTAGCCAACTCTGGTCAACTCTAGGTTAAACTAGGTCAAATGTTGACTCTACTTCGACGTTCAGTCAAAGCAGTCAACCATGGTCAAACAGGGTCAAGGCTAGTCTCTATAAATATCTACAGGGTCAACACATTCAATTTCAGTGGTTGTGAAATTACTGGAATCGATAGATCTAAATTCCAATACAAGGATCTAAAAAGACGATCAAAAAGAGAAGGATTATAACAAATGGTGAAGGTGTAACACCCAATTTCTAAAATGAGGGTAATTTTGAAATTTTGTGTTTAATTTATTTAATTATGATATTTAAATAATAATATAATTTTTAGTTATTTTTAATCATTTTAAAACTATTAAATATCATGACTTGTGATTTTGATGTACAGCAAGTGAAACCGTAGAGACTGTCTGTCCTAGAGCCTAGCCATGTGATTAGGGTGTTTCAATTATCATTATTAGTCTAGGGATAATTTGGTCATTTTGACTTTTTAAGAATTATTGATTTATTGTTGGATTGACGGTTGTTGATTTTGACTTTTGCTAGTTGTGACATAGGAGACTAACCTAGATGTTGACTCTAGTTAAGGTGACTTGATTAGCATGGTGAGACCCTAATCAAACTTAAGTCGACTTGGTTTTGACTTGAGTGATTTAGCTCTTGAGAAATTAGGAAGGATTTAATTGTTGGACTTAAGGCTAAGGTAGATAGCCCATTTCTCATGTGACTTGGCCCATGGCCCATGCCTTGTAACCCTAACCCTAATTTTCACTCAATATGACCAGCCACTTAGGGCTCCCCCTCCCTATAAAATCATCTCCTCCATGTTCTTGCCTCTTTTGTAATGTTTCAACATTTCGAAGAAAGAGGTAAAGAGCCATCTTCCCCAATCCATAACTTTCTTATTTCATGTCCTTTTTAGCTCAAATCTTTTGCATTAGGTTCTAATTAGTCTCTTCTTACTGTTCATGGAGAGTAATCTCAGCCTTGGATCAATTTGGAGCACTTGGCCATCAAGAAGAACCACCCCCTTTTGAAGCTTTTTCATACAAATTGCACATATAGGTAAATCCCTATTCCCTCCACCAAATTTCGTTTTCTTTGCATGGATAGGAAGCCCTAGGTGTCCCCTAGCTGTAGGTATTAGTTTCGTGTTGAGTCGTGTCCATTTCGTGTCCGTATCGGACACGAATCAGTGTTAGGGTGCATGTGTTCGATGAAATACTTGAGTGAATAAATTCTTCTTATTTTTAAATTCTATTTGAATAGATTTCTAGCCCTTGATGTGAGTTTTCGAACCCCCAATCTCTGAGCTCATATCGAGCTGTGTCCGTGTCCAAAATGGACACGAACTCACTGCACGAGACACGGCGCACATGCCCTGCTACTCGAGCCTTAGTTATCCACTTGTAGGACACTTGGACACCTAATGTTTGATACGAACCTAGGGGCAACCACTGACAGCATGTCCCCAAAGTTTGGGGACCTCTGGTCGAGTGTCCAGAGAGTAATCGACCATGCACTGGTCGTAGCCTGACACGCGCGCACGAAAAATTGCGTACTGATACGCGAGTCGTGTCCACTCTGGACATGACGTAGTCGTGTCATGTTGGGTCCTATGTGTAGCCTAACACGTGGGCATGACCACGAGACCCCACGTGTCGTGTGTCGTGTCCTACAGACACGTGCGTGTGTGCACGACACTGCTTTCCTGTGTACTGTCCAGTTATTGATTTCAGTGTTAAATTCCATTTCAAATGTTTAAATTATGATTTAAATTACTAATTAGATCCTAGACTTGGTTAACAATCTCTGTTAGTTGATGTTACTTATTGGAATAGGTTGTTGTCATGTGAAATGGGATTTGAACTTGAAGTTCATGCAGGGACTGATACCATACTATATTTTCCAGTTCCCTGAACTTCAATTCTTTTTTTTCTGATTCTAATTGTTGTCTCAGCTATCATTGGTTGTAACATGTGTTAGTACCTGTTAATTCCATTTTTCAGTTTTGATTAGGCTTATGATATGAGAATGGGATATTGGACGTTTCACTGGGTTTCGATACTGTAAATGACTGATACATGGATTCTTTAAATGTTTAACTGATTCAATGTTGTGATTCCACTGTTAGGTTAGGGACTAAGATTTGTGATCCATGTCCATTCAACTGTCATTTGACACACAATTGTATGTCACACACCATTGCACAAATCCTGAGAATAGATTGGGGATTTGGTTTGATTCACATTGTATTAAGATTGGGGACTTGATTAAAGGCTGAATTTAATGTTTTGAGTTAAACACTGATTGAATTATTTTAACTGAATTGATATTGTTAACTAAAATTAAGACACTATTTTCTTATTAGCTCACATACACCCTACTGTCATTGCCATTTCCTGAAAATCACAGTGATGACACACACTCTACACTGTCTTGTGCTCACAACTGAACCTGAGTTTGATTGAAATGTAAAAACTGAATTTGAGTTAAAAACCTGAGAATTTATTTTAATGTTTAAACTGAGTTCAGTTATTGATAAATTCTGAGATTTCAATGTGTTGAAAACTGAGACTGTCATCTAGATTCAAATTCCTGAAGACCAATCTGAGAAATAATATCCTGAACTATTCATTCCTTTACTGTTTTTTTTCAGATTACACACAGCCCTCACTCTTGAACACTGTTTTGACTAACCTGAGATTGAATGGCCATTTCATGTGATATTTGAATTGGTTGATATGGTGGTTTGGGTTGATTGGTAAACTGAGTTCCATCAAGAGAATTCCTGAGTTGTTATTCCCATTGCTTCCTTAACTGATAATTGATTCATTCCCTTTTAACTGATTTTTGAAGATGGATTCATATTGATTAAATGCTTGGGTTAACTGGTTAATTGATTCTCATGTTAGTTCAACTGTCCATTAATGAACTGTCAAACTGAGAATTGATTCTCTTAATCTCCTGAACTGATTTATTTTCCTATTGCCTATGATTGATTTCCTATAGACACTGCTACACAAATGTTAGCTACTAATTTTCCTGTTCACTGTTTTCCTATTGACTGTAAACCTGGGAATTGATTCCACTAAGTCCTGTTTTGTATTTGTACACACACACATGCTATTATATTATTCACTCACACATTTATACTATGAACCTGAGAAACATTTCAAAACCTGTGATACCTATGTTGCACACAGCCCCTCACATGTTGACTACCCTCTTATCACATCTACACACACACAAAAAAGCTGAAATCTGAGATTGTTAACTAAATTGGGTTTTGAGTTTTGATTTCAAATTGATTATTGTATGAGAACATGTAGATTACATTTAGACACCACCTAAAATCTGTGAACTTCACCATGTATCCACATTCATATCACTTTAAACTCACACACAGCCACACACATACACACACAAACATGAACACATACACATGCTCTTTTCTCTATCTCTCACTCTCTCTCTCTCTCTCTCTCTCTCTCTCTCTCTCTCTCTCTATATATATATATATATATATATATATATATATATATATATATATATATATATATATATATATATATATTACCTATGGCTAGATGTGATAATGTGATAAATAGAAATTTCTATTGATATATACATATATGTGTATATAGATATATATATGTAATATATATGTGACATATTATATATAGGCCTAGTATTGTATGCTAGTATATGCATGTATGTTCACACTAGCTCATTGATATGTGCTTATGAATGCCTAATGTATATATAGTTGATTGCCTAAATGTATATCTATTGTATGCAATATATGAGTTGTATATATAATATAAATTATGTGATTGATGGCTTGTATAGCCTTGTGATTGGTGTGTGATTGCTAGACTAGGCTTGGTTAGGCCTAGTGAGACTTATTAGACTTGTTTGGGTTAAGTTTGACCTAGTTGACCTAGCCTTGACTAGTATAGCTGACTAGAGTTGACCAAGTGTTGACTTTAGCCTAGTTTGACCTAGACAGCATGCAGACGCATCGTAGATTATATTTATCATCCCCTGTATACATTTTGACTTGTGTTGCTCTAACTAAGAGTCAGGTACCTCATCTCGGACAGTTATTTACTTCAGACACTCAGATACCAGGCGAGTATATTCTCTGATCATTTCATAACTTGCTTAGAATTATATTCCTGCTCTAGTTTACCTTATTTGATGATGTCACGATATTATCACGGATTGGTACTATATGGATCCTTTCATGCGATGTTATCCCCCTCGGGAGCATCGGATACATCATGTCGTGTGTTTCATGTACATCGTGTATTCCTTGCCTCTCATGTTATTCATGTTTATCATGTGCTTCATGCTCATTCGTGCTTGCTCGTGTACTCTCATGTGCTATCATGATTGGTCATGTTTCTCATGTATCTCAGGTATAACCTATACTTCATGTGCACTCATTTATGATCCTTTATGTGAATTTCATGTGCACCCATTTATGGGCCCCCATGTGAACTTCATGTGCACTCATGTATGAGCTCTCATGTATACTTCATGTGCACCCATCTATGGGCTTCATGTGAAAATCATGTACGTAACATAACTTGTCTGGATCCTTGTGTATTGATTGGGGGTATGGGGGAGTATAAATAGTCATGTGAACAATTCCAAAGTAGTATAGCCATGTGTGCCTCTTTAGTATAGTCATGTACAAATCAAGCCGTTCACATGTCGACTTTGTACTCTAAATCACTAGTCACTGGTAGCTCTCTACTTATAGTAGATATTTATATTACAGTTCTCTCTCTGTTTACATCATGTACTTTCTTTCAGTTTTATGTATCGTACTCTCTTGCATGTTTATATTCTCTAACCTGTTATGATCTGCGTGAGATGTATTGTGCTCGCTCCCGTCCTGACTGGACCTGTTGAAAATTTTACAGAGGATGATGAGAAACCCTGCACCCCTTACCTTGGAGTTTGCCTAGATAACACTCGCGACCTGGACCCCTGGGGAGGTTCAGGCAGCTGCTGAGACGATACCATTGCATAGTTTAGATAGTCTAGATTGTTTCCTTTTTCATGTTTAGTTGTTGTCCTTATTTCCAGAGTTGTATAATTTAAGATGTTGAGACTAGTAGTTGTTAACTTATGTTATTTCATTCTGTTGTGCCTCAGTTGAGAATTTTCTTATCTATTTTATCGTGCCATATTCTATCTCTAGTTGTGATTGAGTTGTACCTTCTATGATTAGCCTCCTTTTGGAGAGTATTCATATTATGCTTGTTATAGTTCATGACCTAGAACAGCGTTCTACCGCCGACACTGCGGCGTAGGCTGGGCGCTGTTACGTATTCGTACCCTCACGGTGGGTGCGGGTCGTGACACATTTTTAGTGGTGGCCCATGCAGGTCAAGTTTATGTAGTGGTATTCGAATTAGAGTATCACTACAGCCTGCAGCAGGATTAGGATTATTTTTGAGGTACTCAATCACATTAGGAAAAACTCTTAACTAGATCACTGCCATCTAAATTTCTGATACTTCTTTGAATAACTGTCCTCCCTTGAATTATCATTTCTATCTCAGTATTGATTCCTTGTTTGATCTGTCTTCAGGATGGTTATGGAGACACGATCTCATCGTCTCGATCAGGAAGATACCACTGAGGGGTCTACCACTCCTCGTCTTGATCAGCAGGGCCCCGAGACTGCAGTTCCTGTTATGCCAGCTCAGGCTGGGATATCTGCAGCTTATGGGAGTGCACCTCTTCCTACTCCGAGACTTTCTCCTGTCGTCCCGAACGTTCTTCAACAGCAGTCGCCATCAGGACCAGAGGACGTGGCGCGGTTGTTCTCATTCTTCCAGTAGATAGTAGAAACTCAGCGACAACAGTTGTTCAAGAGGGGACATGACATTCATGGAGTCAGCAGCAGTGAAGGTCAGGCTAAGAGGCCACACGTACAGATTCAGCATCAGTATCAATAGAGGCCTGTTCAGCAGCAGTTCCAGGGTCAGGGCCATCAGCAGGGACAGCAGCAACCCAGACAGTATCAGACACCCAGGCAGGAGACAATTAGTTGTCCCTACTGCAAGAAGTCGGGGCATGGATGGGGTGAGTGCAGGAAGAGGTTGAAGGTTTGCTATTTCTGTGGGTCAGGTGCCCACCAGAAGATAGATTGTCCCATTGCACCTCCTTTTGAGGGAGCTAGGCCACCTGTAGCACAGCACCAGAGGGGTGGAGCAGCGGACCACCAGCTGAAGGAGTGTTCCTAGAGCATAGGCAGAGTAGTTCAGGGAGCAGCACCAGGAGCAGGAGCTAGGGCTTCGACAGAGCAGCCGAGGGGACCACCGTTACAGACGCAGCAGACCCCTAGACAGCAGCCGATTACCAGTTGCCCTTCCTGTAGGGAACCAGGACACGATTGGGGCGAATGCCGAATGAGGATAGATAAGTACCTACTTTGCGGAGCATCATATCACCCGTTAAGAGAGTGTCCCAAGTTTCCTAGACGGACAGTTCAGGGAGCAGGAGCTAGGGCTCCGGTAGGCCAGCAGAAGAGACTACCCTTACCGACTCAGTAGCAGAGGTACATGCAGCATCAGCAGCAGGCCAGGGGAGGCCAGCAGGGGCGAGCTTTCGCCAGGACAGTCGAAGATGCTCAGGCCATTGGAGATCTAGTTGCAGGTTCCGTTCTATTCGATTTCCTTTTCGCAACTGCCTCTTATAACTGCATTAAAAATTTGTTTCCCTCTGTTCCTTGTTGATTGATCAATTTTGTCCTGTTGTTCTTGTGTTATGTTTGATTTTCTTCTGAGATGAATCATATGGACTAAGTCACCCAGTTATGGAATCTAGAATCTTCGATAGTCGTGTTAGCTGGCATAGTGAGGACATATAGTCAGATTTAGGACGTATTTCTCGGGTATGGGAATTTAAGGTTTTTGCAGAAAAGTATGCGGCAATGCAAAAATTTTAAATACCATGATTCTAGAGGTATGTGCCTTAGTCGTGGACTCTGTGATTATCGTAGCCTTGCTCACTAGCATGACGAAGATTCTGAGTATCATGATTTTGGACAGACGCATGTGATTATCTGACGGTATGTTTGAGACTTTGATTGTGGGGTGTTTGACCTAGAAGGACAACTACCATTTTAATTTCGAGGACGAAATTTTTCTAAGGTGGGTAGACTTGTAACACCCAGTTTCTAAAATGAGGGTAATTTTGAAAATTTGTGTTTAATTTATTTAATTATGATATTTAAATAATAATATGATTTTTAGTGATTTTTAATCATTTTAAAACTATTAAATATCATGACTTGTGATTTTGATGTGCAGCTAGTGAAACCGTAGAGACTGTCTGCCCTAGAGCCTAGCCATGTGATTAGGGTGTTTCAATTATCATTATTAGTCTAGGGGTAATTTGGTCATTTTGACTTTTTAAGAATTATTGATTTATTGTTGGATTGACGGTTGTTGATTTTGACTTTTGCTAGTTGTGACATAGGAGACTAACCTAGATGTTGACTCTAGTTAAGGTGACTTGATTAGCATGGTGAGACCCTAATCTAACTTAAGTCGACTTGGTTTTGACTTGAGTGATTTAGCTCTTGAGAAATTAGGAAGGATTTAATTGTTGGACTTAAGGCTAAGGTAGAGAGCCCATTTCTCATGTGACTTGGCCCATGGCCCATGACTTGTAACCCTAACCCTAATTTCCACTCAATATGACCAGCCACTTAGGGCTCCCCCTCCCTATAAAATCATCTCCTCCATGTTCTTGCCTCTTTTGTAATGTTTCAACATTTCGAAGAAAGAGGTAAAGAGCCATCTTCCCCAATCCATAACTTTCTTATTTTATGTCCTTTTTAGCTCAAATCTTTTGTATTAGGTTCTAATTAGTCTCTTCTTGCTGTTCATGGAGAGTAATCTCAGCCTTGGATCAATTTGGAGGACTTGGCCATCAAGAAGAACCACCCCCATTTGAAGCTTTTTCATGCAAATTACACATATAGGAAAATCCATATTCCCTCCACCAAATTTCTTTTTCTTTGCATGGATAGGAAGCCCTAGGTGTCCCCTAGCTGTAGGTATTGGTTTCGTGTTGAGTCGAGTCCGTATCGGACACGAATCAGTATTAGGGTGCATGTGTTCGATGAAATGCTTGAGTGAATAAATTCTTCTTATTTTTAAATTCTATTTGAATAGATTTCTAGCCCTTGATGTGAGTTTTCGAACCCCCAAGCTCTGAGCTCATATCGAGCTGTGTCCGTGTCCAAAATGGACACGAACTCACTGCACGAGACACGGCACACATGCCCTGCTACTCGAGCCTTAGTTCTCCACTTGTAGGACACTTGGACACCTAATATTTGACACGAACCTGGGGGCAACCACTGACAGCATGTCTCCAAAGTTTGGGGACATCTGGTCGAGTGTCCAGAGAGTAATCGAGACCATGCACTGGTCGTAGCCTGACACGCGTGCGCGAAAAATTGCGTACTGATACGCGAGTCGTGTCCACTCTGGACACGACCTGGTCGTGTCGTGTTGGGTCCTATGTGTAGCCTAACACGTGGGCTACACGTGGGCATGACCACGAGACCCCACGTGTCGTGTGTCGTGTCCTACAGACACGTGCGCGTGTGCACGACACTGCTTTCCTGTGTACTGTCCAGTTATTGATTTCAGTGTTAAATTCCATTTCAAATGTTTAAATTATGATTTAAATTACTAATTAGATCCTATACTTGGTTAACAATCTCTGTTAGTTGATGTTACTTATTGGAATAGGTTGTTGTCATGTGAAATGGGATTTGAACTTGAAGTTCATGCAGGGACTGATACCATACTATATTTTCCAGTTCCCTGAACTTCAATTCTTTTTTTCTGATTCTAATTGTTGTCTCAGCTATCATTGGTTGTAACATGTGTTAGTACCTGTTAATTCCATTTTTCAGTTTTGATTAGGCTTATGATATGAGAATGGGATATTGGACGTTTCACTGGGTTTCGATACTGTAAATGACTGATACATGGATTCTTTAAATGTTTAACTGATTCAATGTTGTGATTCTACTGTTAGGTTAGGGACTGAGATTTGTGATCCATGTCCATTCAACTGTCATTTGACACACAATTTTATGTCACACACCATTGCATAAATCCTGAGAATAGATTGGGGATTTGGTTTGATTCACATTGTATTAAGATTGGGGATTTGATTAAAGGCTGAATTTAATGTCTTGAGTTAAACACTGATTGAATTATTTTAACTGAATTGATATTGTTAACTAAAATTGAGACACTATTTTCTTATTATCTCACACACACCCTACTGTCATTGCCACTTCCTGAAAATCACAGTGATGACACACACTCTACACTGTCTTGTGCTTACAACTGAACCTGAGTTTGATTGAAATGTAAAAACTGAATTTAAGTTAAAAACCTGAGAATTTATTTCAATGATTAAACTGAGTTCAGTTATTGATAAATTTTAAGATTTCAATGTGTTGAAAACTGAGACTGTCATCTAGATTCAAATTCCTGAAGACCAATCTGAGAAATAATATCCTGAACTATTCATTCCTTTAATTTTTTTTCAAATTACACACAGCCCAAACTCTTGAACACTGTTTTGACTAACCTGAGATTGAATGGCCATTTTATGTTGATATTTGAATTGGTTGATATGGTGGTTTGGGTTGATTGGTAAACTGAGTTCCATCAAGAGAATACCTGAGATGTAGTTCCCATTGCTTCCTTAACTGATAATTGATTTATTCCCTTTTAACTGATTTTTGAAGATAGATTCATATTGATTAAATGCTTGGGTTAACTGGTTACTTGATTCTCATGTTAGTTCAACTGTCCATTAATGAACTGTCAAACTGAGAATTGATTCTCTTAATCTCCTGAACTGATTTATTTTCCTATTGTCTATGATTGATTTCCTATAGACACTGCTACACAAATGTTAGCTACTAATTTTCCTGTTCACTGTTTTCCTATTGACTGTAAACCTGGGAATTAATTCCACTAAGTCCTGTTTTGTATTTGTACACACACACATGCTATTATATTATTCACTCACACATTTATACTATGAACCTGTGAAACATTTCAAAACCTGTGATACCTATGTTGCACACAGCCCCTCACATGTTGACTACCCTCTTATCACATCTACACACACACAAAAAGGCTGAAATCTGAGATTGTTAACTAAATTGGGTTTTGAGTTTTGATTTCAAATTGATTGTTGTATGAGAACATGTAGATTACATTTAGACACCACCTAAAATCTGTGAACTTCACCATGTATCCACATTCATATCACTTTAAACTCACACACAGCCACACACATACACACACACACATGAACACATACACATGCTCTTTTCTCTATCTCTCACTCTCACTCTCTCTCTCTATATATATATATATATATATATATATATATATATATATATATATATATATATATATATATATATATATATTACCTTTGGCTAGATGTGATAATGTGATAAATAGAGATTTCTATTGATATATACATATATGTGTATATAGATATATATATATGTAATATATAGGTGGCATATTATATACAGGCCTAGTATTGTATGCTAGTATATGCATGTATGTTCACACTAGCTCATTGATATGTGCTTATGAATGCCTAATGTATATATAGTTGATTGCCTAAATGTATAGCTATTGTATGCAATATATGAGTTGTATATATAATATAAATTATGTGATTGATGGCTTGTATAGCCTTGTGATTGGTGTGCGATTGCTAGACTAGGCTTGGTTAGGCTTAGAGAGACTTATTAGACTTGTTTGGGGTAAGTTTGACCTAGTTGACCTAGCCTTGACTAGTATAGCTGACTAGAGTTGACCAAGTGTTGACTTGTCACGTCCCAGAACCAGAACACTGGAGAGCGGGGGCAGACATGGCCAGCTACGTATAATAAAATGGGATCCACTCCACTATACGGTCACGGCTGTCTAGATATATAAGGGTTTACCTACAAGCCATCAGTCTCTTAAGGTCAATAACAAGTCTAGTGTCTCAATCACAAGCAAGTAAGTAAATGTTACAAGATGTAAGATCACCAAATATACAATAGTAAGACGTCCCAAACATTACATATTCAGCTGATCATGAAGCTAGTCTTTACAAAATGTCAGGACTAGCAAGAGTTTCAGTCATACATGATCAACCCTAGGTTGCCAATCATGTTACACCCCGTAGGCAGACAATAATAAGGTATGCAATACGAGCTAACAGGTGCTCGCCGGCTAAACGCCTCAAAAATGAAATTTTTACAATAGAGTAGGAGAGCAAAAATAAACCCACTCGTTGCCCTGGTTACGCCTGGTGTTCACCATCGGGCTGGAAGGTCGGTAGATCCCCTGGGGTTGCTCCGGAATCTGGCCACACAAAACCAGCTGGATCAGACCCCAGAAAGAGCAAGTGCCACAAAGGAGGCTTCACTTAGGAACTAAAACCAGCAATTAGCACAAGAATATAATTACATAAAAGACAGTAATGAAAAGGCTTGATATTAAAAGAATAACAACAGCAAACTGAGTACGAAGAAACCATTCAAGTAGCCAGGTCACAACCCTTAAACCAAACAAGGACCGGGGTTGTAACCATTTGCCTGAATAGAACTCCGTCTCCCAAATTCTGTTGGTAAGGTAAAACGTATCAAGCATGACAGGTGATATACGATGAAATAACCATAGAACTATTCAGATAACCAGGTTACAACCCGTAAACCAAACAAGGACCGGGGTTATAACCCTTCGTCTGAACAGAACTTGGCTTCTCCCACCATTTATCGGCAAGATAAAATAAGAAAACAGGTCATATAACAATCTTGTACAGGATCAAGACAAGACTAGACTCCATCCAATCATTCACGGCCAAGCAATAAGTACGGCTTGATACTTTAACTAACTAGGGTTATCACAAGCCTTAGTTACTAGCAATATGCAATAAGATGTTCCTCCAGCCACAAGTCCTGCAGCTAATCCAGGTTATCCAGGCGACTTGGATTCATTAAGCAGTTATCAAGAATTATTAGGCAGCTTGGTGTGCAACACATGACAGTGTGCGTAGAAATTGTTTCATGAAGTGCCCCACATGACAGTGGGCTGGAAATGTGCCCTACTCGACGACAGGCTACAAGTCCAAACAATTGTGGCCGGGATAACGGGATCGCCTGTAACTGGGGAAATCTCTCATGACTACTGAATTATTCTAGTTATTAGCCTTAGCCATTTACAGTGGGTACCCATGACCGTGGTACTCAGGGGCCCCAGTCCTAGACATGATGCAAGACAAGACTGGTTCATTTGTACAAGCACAATCATCCACGGTGTCCAGGTCATTCATTCTTGTCGTGTCAAGTAGCCGTCGCAACAGCTTATCAAGATATATCACGTTAGGTTTATCATGTCAGGAGTGCGCCACGACGGACCACTATCAAGAATTATCATGTCAAGTTATCATGTCAAATTATCAGGTCAAATTATCTGGTCAAATTATCTTGTCAGGAGTGCACCACGGCGGGTCACTATCAAGTCATATCATTTATCAAGGAGGGGAGAAACTTGCACAATTAAACAATAATATATATATATAATGTATATATTCTTGAAGCCAAGGAGAAACTCTACAACTTTTATGTTGGGAGTGGGAAGAAATTCTGACCACAATTCAAGCAAATAAAACATTTAAACAATCAAAGTGGACCCCATGCGGCCCAAAAGTGGGAGAACATACTTGCGGTCAAAGAGAGTGGGAGGCCACCCATGCAGCCAGCCAAAGCTAATGCGGCCAGAAAAATAACTGAAAGGGGGCCATGCGGCCAGCAAGAAATATTCATGCAACCAAAAAAAGACAAGGAGAGAGGAACCCGCAATAAATGCAAGCTTTCACTCAAGCAAAAGAAAAGGACACGTGGCCACTCAAGTACTGGGGCCATGTGGCCTAAAATTACATGGATACAAACCTTGTGGGACCCTATTACAATTAATGCTTCATACTAATGAGGCCAGCACACCATGGTGTATGCGGCAAAATATGGCATGTGGCCACTCAAGCAATGCATGCGGCCAAGAATTATTGGTCATGCACATATATTATATATATGTGGCCATGTGGCCAAGAATTATTATATAAGGCCATGCGGCCAATTAGTGAATGGCCATGCGGCCATATGCTTCTCATGCGTCTCACTTGATAGCTAAGTATGCAAATACAAAGCATATAAAATATTAAAATATGCTTACATGGCAAGGCATATGCAGCTCACTTAAGGAAATGTCATGCGGCACATTTACGTGCTTGCAATTTGCAGGCAACATGCTGGTGTATATGTGGCTCTGTGGTTGCATGTAAATGCAAGCAAAACTAATATAATGCTAATAATAAATGTCATTCCAATGTAGCCATGCGGCTAACTTGTTAGTATAATACTTTCTATGCATGCAAAGCATGCCATGCATGCATGTCCATTTTTTATTTAAATGCATGCGGCCCATGTTTTGTTCCATGCGTCTGATGCCAAAATGCATTAAGGAAGAGTATTAAAGGATGCATTAAATAATGCATCTTATATAATGCATGCATTTAAACTCCTGTACCATCTAACAAATGCCTTAAGGGATTGCATTAAAGAATACATAAAGGGATGTATTAATGAATGCATTTAAGGGATGCATCAGAGAACTCTTAAGCCATAAGCGGCTGATATGGTTTAATGCATTCAATTCTTAATGCATTAAATAATGATGCCTATGCGGCTCACAAAATTCCCATGCGACTGAATGCTTCAGGGAATGCATTTAGAATATACATTAAAATATTGTATGCATTAAAATATACATTAAAATAATACATGCATATGTGGCTGACTGCTAAGGCCATATGCGGCTGGGAAATGCAAGACAATTAATTAAATGGCCATGCAATTAATGCATGCTAGCAAACGTTGAAAAATGGCCATGTGGCCGAGGCAATAAATTAATGCTCATGCGGCTGGATTTGTCCATGCGGCAGGGAAGAACACTTGCCGCATAAAATAGTCATGCGGTCAAGTACTGTTCTTCTTCTCCACTTTTCGAGGAGAAGAACACCATGAAGCCATGCTTCCAAGCTCCATAATTCCATCATCCAGAGTCCAAATCCGAACTTCCATAGGTCAAAATGGGGCAGAATAAAATTCTCTACAACATGGAACTATCAGTTAGCAGAAATATACAAGTTTAATAGATCAAATTCATGGAAATCGAAAATACTACAAACTAGATCTACAAGAATTTTAACCACAAAAATAAAAAATGATAAGTACTAAAGTGGGTTAGAAACACATGAGGAAGAAAATAGAACAATAAAAATGGAGTTCTTCCATGAAGCAAGATGCACTTGCCTAAGCTCTCCACTCTCTCAGGTTGGTAGAGAAGTAAAGATGGAGAAGAAGAAATGAGTAATGAGTAATAATGGAAGAGAGAGAGTGGGATTGATATTTATGGTGGGAGTGGTGGTAGGTGGGAGTGGTTCACATAAAATCAAGCAAAACCGAACCAAGCCAACAAATCGAACCGAACCAAGATAAACCCATCAATGAAATGCCAAAATAAATCAAGTAGAGAGACATGCAATACGGGTCTAAATACGTATACGTATTCTAAATATGTAATACGAGATATGGGCATTACAACTCTACCCACCTTAAAAGAATTACGTCCTCAGAATTTAATCAAGAGGCTAGAGATTGCAATGACAAGCTATACTAAGCAATCAATCAAACAATCAATCATACAAGCAAGGAATTTGAAGGTACGAGGGAGAGGAAAGATATCCTGCTAGGAACCTCTCTGCCGGTTCTGAATCTGAGCTGGGGTCAGGGTATACTGTTGGGGTCTCTGCTGCTGGAATACTCTGGAGGCTACTCTTGAATGCTGGACTTGATCTCCAGGTTGCTGCTGGTCCACGGGAGGTGCTCCGCCTTGCTGATCGGCAGGTCCAGGAACAATACCGCTGAAGAAGACGACATGGGAACAATAAGGAAAGACCAGGACAGATCAACGATACAAGCATGTGATCAAGTCAAGATTTTCAGGGATCAAAGAGGATTCGAGCAGAGATCAAGGGAGAGTACTGATTGAGACATCTACTCGGTAAACCCTCACATATCTTGATTCACAAGACCTGCTTGGGCCACCACTTAAACCATGTCACGCC
This sequence comes from Iris pallida, assembly GCA_029216955.1. NCBI lineage: Eukaryota > Viridiplantae > Streptophyta > Magnoliopsida > Asparagales > Iridaceae > Iris > Iris pallida. Next base: position 8,794,049 of record JANAVB010027997.1, read on the forward strand.
CCAGAACCAGAACACTGGAGAGCGGGGGCAGACATAGCCAGCTACGTATAATGAAATGGGATCCACTCCACTATACGGTCTCGGCTGTCTAGATATATGAGGGTTTATCTACAAGCCATCAGTCTCTTAAGGTCAATAACAAGCCTAGTGTCTCAATCACAAGCAAGTAAGTAAATATTACAAGATGTAAGATCACCAAATATACAATAGTAAGGCGTCCCAAACATTACATATTCAGCTGATCATGAAGCTAGTCGTTACAAAATGTCAGGACTAGTAAGAGTTTCAGTCATATATGATCAATCCTAGGTTGCCAATCATGTTACAGCCCGTAGGTAGACAATAATAAGGTATGCAATACGAGCTAACAGGTGCTCGCCGACTAAACGCCTTAAAAATAAAATTTTTACAATAGAGTGGAAGAGCAAAAATAAACCCACTCGTTGCCCTGGTTAAGCCTGGTGTTCACCATCGGGCTGGAAGGTCGGTAGATCCCCTGGGGTTGCTCCAGAATCTGGCACACAAAACCAGCTGGGTCAGATCCCAGAAAGAGCAAGTGCCACAAAGGAGGCTTCACTTAGGAACTAAAACCAACAATTAGCACAAGAATATAATTACATAAAAGACAGTAAAGAAAAGGCTTGATATTAAAAGAATAACAACAGCAAACTGAGTACGAAGAAACCATTCAAGTAGCCAGGTCACAACCCTTAAACCAAACAAGGACCGGGGCTGTAACTCTTTGCCTGAATAGAACTCCGTCTCCCAAATCCTATTGGTAAGGTAAAATGTATCAAGCATGACAGGTGATATACGATGAGATAACCATGGGACTATTCAGATAACCAGGTTACAACCCGTAAACCAAACAAGGACCGGGGTTGTAACCCTTCGTCTGAACAGAACTTGGCTTCTCCCACTATTTATCGGCAAGATAAAATAAGAAAACAGGTCATGTAACAATCTTATACAGGATCAAGACAAGACTAGACTCCATCCAATCATTCACAGCCAAGCAATAAGTACGACTTGATACTTTAACTAACTAGGGTTATCACAAGCCTTAGTTACTACCAATATGCAATGAGATGTTCCTCCAACCACAAGCCCTGCAGCTAATCCAGGTTATCCAGGCGACTTGGATTCATTAAGCAGTTATCAAGAATTATTAGGTAGCTTGGTGTTCAACACATGACAGTGTGCGTAGAAATTGTTTCATGAAGTGCCCCACATGACAGTAGGTTGGAAATGTGCCCTACTCGACGGTAGGCTACAAGTCTAAACAATTGTGGCCGGGATAACGGGATCGCCTGTAACTGGAGAAATCTCTCATGACTACTGAATTATTCTAGTTATTAGCCTTAGCCATTTACAGTGGGTACCCATGACCGCAGTACTCAGGGATCCCAGTCCTAGACATGATGCAAGACAAGACTGGTTCATTTGTACAAGCACAATCGTCCACGGTGTCCAGGTCATTCATTCTTGTCGTGTCAAGTAGCCGTCGCAACAGCTTATCAAGATATATCACGTTAGGTTTATCATGTCAGGAGTGCGCCACGACGGGCCACTATCAAGAATTATCATGTCAAGTTATCATGTCAAATTATCAGGTCAAATTATCTGGTCAAATTATCTTGTCAGGAGTGCACCACGGCGGGTCACTATTAAGTCATATCATTTATCAAGGAGGGGAGAAACTTGCACAATTAAATAATAATATATATATAATGTATATATTCTTGAAGCCAAGAAGAAACTCTACAACTTTCATGTTGGGAGTGGGAAAAAATTCTGACCACAATTCAAGCAAATAAAACATTTAAACAATCAAAGTGGACTTCATGCGGCCCAAAAGTGGGAGAACATACTTGCGGTCAAAGAGAGTGGGAGGCCACCCATACGGCCAGCCAAAGCTTATGCGGCCAGAAAAATAACTGAAGGGGGGCCATACAGCCAGCAAGAAGTATTCATGCAACCAAAAAAAGAAAAGGAGAGAGGAACCCGCAATAAATACAAGCTTCCACTCAAGCAAAAGAAAAGGACACGTGGCCACTCAAGTACTGGGGCCATATGACCTAAAATTACATGGATACAAACCTTGTGGGACCCTATTACAATTAATGCTTCATACTAATGAGGCCAGCACACCATGGTGTATGCGGCAAAATATGGCACGTGGCCACTTAAGCAATGCATGTGGCCAAGAATTATTGGTCATGCACATGTATTATATATATGTGGCCATGCGGCCAAGAATTATTATATAAGGCCATGCGGCCAATTAGTGAATGGCCATGCGGCCATATGCTTCTCATGCGGCTCACTTGATAGCTAAGTATGCAAATGCAAAGCATATAAAATATTAAAATATGCTTACATGGCAAGGCATATGCGGCTCACTTAAGGAAATGTCATGCGGCACATTTACGTGCTTGCAATTTGCAGGCAACATGCTGGTGTATATGCGGCTCTGTGGTTGCATGTAAATGCAAGCAAAACTAATATAATGCTATTAATAAATGCCATTCCAATGTAGCCATGTAGCTAACTTGTTAGTATAATACTTTCTATGCATGCAAAGCATGTAACTAAAGCATGCCATGCATGCATGTCCATTTCTTATTTAAATGCATGCGGCCCATGTTTTGTTCCATGCGGCTGATGCCAAAATGCATTAAGGAAGAGTATTAAAGGATGCATTAAATAATGCATCTTATATAATGCATGCATTTAAACTCCTGTACCATCTAACAAATGCATTAAAGAATGCATAAAGGGATGTATTAATGAATGCATTTAAGGGATGCATCAGAGAACTCTTAAGCCATAAGCGGCTGATATGGTTTAATGCATTCAATTCTTAATGCATTAAATAATGATGCCTATGCGGCTCACAAAATTCCCATGCGGCTGAATGCTTCAGGGAATGCATTTAGAATATGCATTAAAATATTGTATGCATTAAAATATACATTAAAATAATGCATGCATATGTGGCTAACTGCTAAGGCCATATGCGGCTGGGAAATGCAAGGCAATTAATTAAATGGCCATGCAATTAATGCATGCTAGCAAACGTTGAAAAATGGCCATGTGGTCGAGGCAATAAATTAATGCTCATGCGGCTGGATTTGTCCATGCGGCAGGGAAGAACACTTACCGCATGAAATAGTCATGCGGTCAAGTACTGTTCTTCTCCTCCACTTTCCGAGGAGAAGAATACCATGAAGCCATGCTTCCAAGCTCCATAATTCCATCATCCAGAGTCCAAATCCGAACTTCCATAGGTCAAAATGGGGCAGAATAAAATTCTCTACAACATGGAACTATCAGTTAGCAGAAATATACAAGTTTGATAGATCAAATTCATGGAAATTGAAAATACTACAAACTAGATTTACAAGAATTTTAACCACAGAAATGAAAAATGATAAGTACTAAAGTGGGTTAGAAACACATGAGGAAGAAAATGGAACAATAAAAATAGAGTTCTTCCATGAAGCTAGATGCACTTGCCTAAGCTCTCCACTCTCTCAGGTTGGTGGAGAAGTAAAGATGGAGAAGAAGAAATGAGTAATGAGTAATAATGGAAGAGAGAGTGGGATTGATATTTATGGTGGGAGTAGTGGTAGGTGGGAGTGGTTCACATAAAATCAAGCAAAATCGAACCAAGCCAACAAACCGAACCGAACCAAGATAAACCCATCAATGAAATGCCAAAATAAATCAAGCAGAAAGACATGCAATACGGGTCTAAATACGTACACGTATTCCAAATACGTAATACGAGATATGGACATTACATGACTTTAGCCTAGTTTGACCTAGACAGCATGCAGACACATCGTAGATTACATTTATCATCCCCTGTATAAATCTTGACTTGTGTTGCTCTAACTAGGAGTCAGGTACCTCATCTCGGACAGTATATTTAATTCAGACACTCAGATACCAGGCGAGTACATTCTCTGATCATTTCTTAACTTGCTTAGAATTATATTCCTGCTCTAGTTTACCTTATTTCATGCTGTCACAATATTATCACGGATTGGTACTATATGGATCCTTTCATGCGATGTTATCCCCCTCGGGAGCATCGGATACATCATGTCGTGTGTTTCATGTACATCGTGTATTCCTCGCTCTCATGTTATTCATGTTTATCGTGTGCTTCATGCTCATTCGTGCTTGCTCGTGTACTCTCATGTGCTATCATAATTGGTCATGTTTCTCATGTATAACCTATACTTCATGTGCACCCATTTATGAGCCTTCATGTGAATTTCATGTGCACCCATTTATGGGCCCCCATGTGAACTTCATGTGCACTCATGTATGAGCTCTCATGTATACTTCATGTGCACCCATCTATGGGCTTCATGTGAAAATCATGTACGTAACATAACTTGTCTGGATCCTTGTGTATTGATTAGGGGTATGGGGGAGTATAAATAGTCATGTGAACAATTCTAAAGTAGTATAGCCATGTGCACCTCTTTAGTATAGTCATGTACAAATCAAGCTGTTCACATGTCGAATTTTTACTCTAAATCACTAGTCACTGGTAGCTCTCTACTTATAGTAGATATTTTTATTACAGTTCTCTCTCTGTTTACATTATGTACTTTCTTTCAGTTTCATGTATCGTACTCTCTTGCATGTTTATATTCTCTAACCTGTTATGATATGCGTGAGATGTATTGTGCTCGCTCCCGTCCTGACTGGACCTGTTGAAAATTTTACAGAGGATGATGAGGAACCCTGCACCCCTTACCTTAGAGTTTGCCTAGATGACACTCGCGATCTGGATCCCTGGAAAGGTTCAGGCAGCTGTTGAGGACGATACCATTGCATAGTTTAGATAGTTTAGATTATTTCCTTTTTCATGTTTAGTTGCTATCCTTATTTCCAGAGTTGTATAATTTGAGATGTTGAGACTAGTAGTTGTTAACTTATGTTATTTCATTCTGTTGTGCCTTAGTTGAGGATTTTCTTATCTATTTTATCGTGCCATATTCTATCTCTAGTTGTGATTGAGTTGTACCTTCTGTGATTAGCCTCCTTTTGGAGAGTATTCATATTATGCTTGTTATAGTTCATGACCTAGAACAGCGTTCTACCGCCGATACTGCGGCGTAGGCTGGGCGCTGTTACGTACTCGTACCCTCACGGTAGGTGCGGGTCGTGACAGAAAGATAGGGAAAAATCTATAGATATTGTCGGATGATGAAACAACCATCACCAACGTGTCCAGAATGGTCGAAATAGCTAGAATAGCCTATCCATAAGTCCAATTTGGACATAGGGACAAAAAGATAATTTCGGGTCAAAATGGTGTCCGTGTCGGACCCACTTTGTACCGAAAATCGTGCCAAAATAAAAGTGCATAAAACCTAACAAATTATATGTCCACGAATCCAGAATGACGATATGAACTCAACGGTATGTCCGAAATTGAATTCTGATGACCCGGTCTCAGATTGGTCCGTTGACCCGGATATTGGAATCCGATTTATACGGAAAAGCGTGTCGGAGCCAATGTCCTCAAAACTCAGCAAATTATATGTCAACGTGTCCAAAATGATGATACGAACCCAACGATAAATCCGAAATTGGATTCCGATGAGCCGGCTTCAAAAAGTCCCGTTGACCCGGACTGTGGAGCCCGCCTTGTACCGAAATGCATGCCAGAACGATGCCACGAGTCTACTAGTGGTGTCAGAAATTCAATCCGGAGTCCCGGGTTCAAAAATAGAATTTTACAACTTAGAAATTAGGAATTTGGACGGCCAACTTTGGCATCGAATTCAACCAAACAAACGTGCTCACAATGAAACAAAATTGAAATGGCAGGAAGAGGTTTATACCAGCTGTGCACAGGAACTGACGGCGCGCCAATCGGAGCTACGACGGTGGAGTTACAAGCTAACGAAGTTGGTTCCACAAAACTGTCCAAAAATTATATAATTTAAAGTGTCAACTTGGTGGCCAGTTTTGATGTACCAAACGACAAAATTAATGGATGAAATTTGAGAGGGATGAAGGGCTATATATCAAGATTATGACGGAGAAAAGAGTTAGCCGATCCAATGGTCGGATCTCTCGAAAAATGCGTGCAAAGTTGCTACGACGGAGGGTACTTTCTGAGTTCAAAACGTGCGCGTCACGACGGAACTTCGTGCAAAACGCACAAATCGTCTATTGTACGCATCGAGTAGGAGCGTAGTACCAACGGGGTGGCTCGCCGGAGGTTGCCCGGGAGAGGGGGTCACTGGGGGTCTGCCCACGCTGCGGCGCACGGCGGCGCACGGCGGTGCACGACCGCTGCTGCTGCTGCGCTGCCGGCCCGGCACACGCACGCGGAGGTGGCTGAGGCCCGACGGAGCAGGGCCAGGCGGTTGGTCGCGGCGGTGGTGATGGATGGGTGATGATGATGTTGTTAATGGTGGTGGTGGTTATGGAGAGTAGTGATGGTTGTGGTGAGAGTGGTGGTGTGAGGATGATGATAATGATGGAGTAGTGAGGAGGAGGAGATGGAGGTGGTGAGAATGATGGTGGGGGTTGTCACGACCCGCACCCTAGGTAGGGGCACAAGTGCGTGACCACGTCCAGCCTACACCGTAAAAAATGGCGTAGAACGCTGTAGGTCTACTAGCCAACAAATAGTATATAATAACCTGTCATCTCCGCACGGAGGAATATAGTATGAAATACTGATAAACTCAATCACAATCTAGAAGGAAGAATCATGGCACGAAAACTAGATAGATAAAAATCACAAGTGCAATATCCAGCTCAACAACGAGAGAAAGAGAGAGAGTCACAAAGTAATATGGTTATACAATCCCAAATATAATATAATAACATAAGTAGCAAGCTGGAGACAAGGTCCAGTCCAAAATGTCTATTCTAACTAAACTAAGCTAGAGGCTCGTCGGGCAGAGCTAAGCCCTGCTGAACCAAGGTCTCCAAGTCTAAGTCCACTACGTCAACCGGACCGTAGTAGGTACAACAATCCTCCTCACCGTCATTTGTAATATTTTGTCAACATATCCAGTCAGGATGGAACGAGTACAAAATCTCAAACAACAGTTCTAGTTATACAATATTGAAAATGTAGCAGTAGATAGAAAGAATATACTAGGTAAAGTAGAGCATACAGGCATCCTGACAGGGTATATCCAAAACTGTAATAAGATAAGACAAGAGAACAGTGTATAACAAGTACAAAAATCTGGAACTGCTATCTATGTGAGTTTAGCAGTAGTTTCGACATGTGATCGGCTTAAAACTTGATACAATATTTGGCCTGGCTAATCATACGTGATGTATGATGAACACTATACAATGATGATACAATATAATACTGTGGGGTATTGATCACATATCTACGCTAACACCCCCATCAATGACTAATATAGTGGATCCAGTCATGATACGTCATGACACGTATTCTCTGTGAAGTAGCTATCCTTCACAGAAATCGTGTCTATACAATGAACAAGGAAACAAGGAAGACTTGTACAAGGCATACGATATATAAAAGGAATAACATCTTATGACGGGATCCAAACAAATACCAATCCGTGTGAACAATGTGTCAAGAGAACAAGGATATCTGCACTAAATACTAGAAACAAAGACGATATCATAAAACAGAATTATTATCAGAGAATGTACTCGCCTGTGATGTGATGGATAAGTCGACTGAGTCCAGGAACAGTGCCTCGAGGACCTATAGATGGAATACTGTATCAATATAATGGTTTGGAAGTAAAATTAAGTCATACTAAGTCAAACTAGGTCAAGACACGTCAAACTAAGTCAATCTAGGTCAAACAAGGTCAAACTAGATTGTACAGGATCAATCTAAGTCATATTAGGCCTAACAAAGTCAAACTAGGTCAATGCAAGTCAAACGGAATTAAACTAGGTCGATTTAAGTCAACGGTTGACTTACAGTTGACTTTTGGTCAACTGGTCAACTCTGGTCAACCCTAGGACAACTCTAGGTCAACTTTAGGTCAAACTTGACTAACGTTGACTAACAGTTGACTTTGGGTCAACTGGTCAAGTTTGGTCAAGTTCTAGTAAATTTTAGGCTACGGTTGACTTACAGTTGACTTTTGGTCAAAATAGTCAACCGTGGTCAACCAAGGTCAAAACTAGTCCAAGTCCACTATTTCTAGCCATTACCAACCATAATATCCTAATTTTAGCTATATCTTAAAGTACTAAATCCATATGTTGTGAAATGGGTATTATCCCTACTTATCCTGTTTACCCTTTCTACCCTAATACTAAGGCCAAGTAGCTTTTCCTTAGGAGTTCCACTCCCGGCTTCCTAGGGTAGTAGGATACTAACCTACACTAACATTACCTACCAAGTTTTCTAGGTAGAGTGGATATCCAGTCCATCTTACGGTCCATGTTGTTGATTTACCCATTATCTTGGTAAAAATCCCACTTTAGCTTCTAACTCCCACTCTAGGCTTTCCCACTTCATCCTAAGCTTTCCCCCACTTTCTATTATGGTATTTAAACCCTCTCCTAGAATCTCGATACCGTATCACGGTCTCTTGATATCTAAAAGTCAAAAGGATAAAAATCTCATTATCTTGAGTATCGAAGATACTCAACGGCATCATGAGATATCATTCTCCTAATCCCAAACGAAACTCCAATTTTAACTTAAGAGCCTACCCGCAAACTCTATTTCATATATCTAAGTCCCATCTCAAATTTGGACGCGTTCCGACACTCGGAACTCAAAATCACCCTTTCACTCACCCTCTAACTAAATTCCAATTTACCCACGCTCACTCCAAATCTCACTCTACACATTCACTCATAGGCCATTTTAGGGGGATATATATGGTTATATATAGGAGTATATATGGGTATATATTGGGCTACATATGGGTTATATACATGTGTATATATAGGCATGTATATAGGTTGCTTAGGGGGGTAAAAAGGGGGGCAAAGGGGGCTGAATTGCTGCTGTTACTGCTGCTAATTGCTGCTGTTTTTGTTTTCGTTTTTGTTTTTTTTGGGGGGGGGGGGGGGGACAGCAGCCCAAAACCCCCCTGCTGCTGTTGTGTTCCCTTCTTTCTCTACCTCTCTAACTCCTCTCTAATCTCTCCATTCCTCTCTAAATTCCTCTCTAAAACTCCTCCTCTATCCCACTCTCTCTCTCTCTCTCTCTCTCTCTCTCTCTCTCTCTCTCTCTCTCTCTATATATATATATATATATATATATATATATATATATATATATATATATACACACACATGGATACCTATATCTATATATAGACACACACACATACATATATATATATATAGATATAGGTATCCATGTGTGTATATATATATATATATATATATATATATATATATATATATAGACACGCACACATATGGATATCTATATATATGGACACACACACACTCACACACATGGACACACATATATGTGGACACACACACATATACACACACACACACACACACACATATACTCCTAAACGACCCAAAACCTTATCCGAATACCCAAATCTTTGAAATTCTACCCTCTAGGGCCTAGACACGTGCCTCACACAAGCAAATCTAACTCGCACACGCGAGCGAAAACGAGAAATGAAGCCCGAATGGCCAAATGGCCATTCTGGCGACTTCGGGGTGTCCGATTCGCGATACCGTGGGATACGGACACCAAACCTATCCGGATTCGACCCAAACTCTTTCCACGAGTTCTAAATAATGACTAGAACCTACTCTAAGTACTAGCTTGCCGATTCTAGTGTCGGTGCAAAAAGTCGCCCGTGTGTTGGAACCCGAAAATCCCGAAAAAGCCTATTTTTATGATTTCTCGCAAAACGACCCCACGTATCCAAATATGGACACGTACCTAGCCTCATCTCACCCAAACTAACTTAATTAGGTCTAATTAGGCTAGGGGTAACACCTAAACATGTCAATTTAGGGTTTTCCCTAAAATTGGCACTAAACCTAGCTCGAAAGTCCCGAATTGAGTCCAATGGGTTCCAAACCTCTTCTAATGGGTTGTCCTATGCCTCAGGTATCCTCTAATATGCAAATAATATTAATTAGGAGCAATTACAAGAGTTAGAGTTAGGGTTTACCTCTTGGGAGTTGGAATTCCAAGAAAAAGCCCCAAAATTGGTTCTTTTTAGGTCAAGAGCCAAATCTAAGATTCCAACCCCTCCATGCTAGGTTCTACTTAGATAAAAATCACAAATAAGAGATAAACAAGGGTTAGCACCAAGATTAGGAAGAGATCTAGAGCATGGAAGAGAATTAGAAGAGATTTGACTTACTTTTGAGCCTAAAATCCAAAGGGAAAAGAAAGGGATCCTTGTAGAATGAGAGAAAGGAAGAGAGAGAGAGAGAGAGAGAGAGAGAGAGGAGAGAGAGAGAGAGAGAGTTTTTCTTGCAATGAGAAGAAGGGAGGGGTGTTTTCTGCTGTGGCCGGCCACATTTAAAGGGTTGGGGGCATTTGGCAATTTACAAAAATGCCCTCCAAGTCAAAGAGATGAGTGGTTTTGAGTTGGGGTCAAAAAGGTAACTTGAAAACTCCAAATTCCAAGTTCTAAATCTAATTCTAATCCCTAATCTCACTAAAATCAAATGGGATTAGTCAAATATAACTATCTGAGTTTGGTCATGACAAGTTGGTCGGTTCTAGTTGGGTCCCGATCAGAGTCTAAGCTACCCCGGGTCTCCGATACAAGTCGGAATGAGCTGAAATTCGAACCCAACTCTAAAAATCCCCAAATAACAATATAATTAAATAAAAATTTCTAAAATTCCTAAAAATGCAAAAATGACAATTTTACCCTAAATTTTGAAAACAGGCAGTTATGAGGGTGGTGATGTCGACTGTGGAGTAGGGGAGAGGTCCTGTTGTAGTGAGAGGGAGAGAGAGAGAGTTGATTATGTGTGTGTATAAATGTGTGGGTGTATATATAATATATAGAAAGAGGGAGAGAGAGAGAGAGATATTATAGGAATGAGAGAGAGAAAGAGGTCGGCCATAAGGGGGGGTATGCTGGTGATGGGGTTGTGTCTGTTTGTGTAAGGAGAGAATAGAGAGAGAGATATTTATATATATGTGTATATATATATATATATATATATATATATATATATATATATATATATATATATATATATATATATATATATATATAAGATATTAAATGATATATTTGTAAAGTAGAGAGAGAAAGAGAGATATTTTGAGTAAAGGATAAAGAGAAAAATATCAGTGGGGTGTATAGGCAGTCATGATAGGGCATACACCAAATTAGATTGGGGGTTGGGCCAAGTTTGGTTGAGTTGGGGCCCCAAGATTTAATTAAAATAATAAATTTAAACGAATTAAAATTATGGATAAAATGGGAGCACAAGGAAACAAGTTCGAGTGGGACATGATATATCAACATGAAGATAATCTCGTCTACTACAAACTTCAAGAAGAAAGTTTTCAGAGACTGGTATCCCTGATGCTCTAGAAATCCAAGTCACGGTAAAGAGCATTTAATGATCAAAAATTAATTAAATAGAATGAATTATCGAGAATAAATTATTTAGAAAATTCGAAAATAAATCCCGGAAATTCAGGGGGCTTACAACTATAGTAGACTACATATTTATAAGTATCATGTAAACCATTAGTATGGAAAATGATTATTTAACCATTCACAAAAGAGGGAGAATATAAGAATGATAGCTCCCAACATTTCATATAAGCATGTATATGTATGTTGTGTTTCTATATGGGTCTTTGAATGCAAAAAAATATTTTCTACTAAAAAGTAGGTGGTAGTTAAAAAAAAATTGATTTATATCATTTAGAATCATTACTAATTGTTAGTGTGAACCAAAAAATTTAAAAATAAATATAAGATATCAATTAATTTCATGAGAAGCAATAAAACCAAATATAAATAACTCTAGCCATGCACACACTTTAATTGCCACATTTATCTTCTCATTATCAGCCTTTATGCATATGATACAAGTTAATTACAATATTAAATTACCACAAATGTCATAAAGAATAGTACTAGAAGAATATATGGATAGTTGATAATATTTATATCCTTTAAGAAGTTTATACTAATAACTATCAATGATTGGCAATATCTTTTCAAATCAAAAGGATACATTTATATAATTTTCAGTATACAATAAGCAAGTAGTATACACTTCAAACCATGAGTTGCATCTTGGTAACAATTTTTTATATATATATTTTTATTTATTTATTCTAACCATGAGAATGACTCCACCATTCAGAAAATAGTAATATTAGTCTAAATAAAACAATTATCAAAATTCTTCAAGCTGATACCAAGAAATTTTACATAGGAGAAAAAAAAAACTTAATTCTATGTCGCGTGCATTTCCATTTTATATGATGCATGAGATATGATTAGGTACACTTGGTCCTGACAAATAAATTTGGTTTTAATCGCAAAAGAGAAAAAAAAATTCTAATCATGAACATTACATGTCATTAAAAGAAAACATTTACATATCATTAAAAGAACTTTATGAACATTATAAAATCAAAAATTTGTGCCGAATAATTTCAGCATGTATAGAATTATAGTGTCTCCAACAATGGTAGATTATGCTAAAGCATAAACTTATAAGACCACAACCCCCATAGCATTGCCATCATTACAAACATCTATTTTACAACTTTATTATTAATTGCTCCTTAAAAAGTTTAAATGATCAATTATAATATAACATAAATCATGCATTCAAAACGAATTCACTAGTTCAAAAATCAATTCATTAGAACAAGTTTGCAAAATTTATAGGATTGATGAAGTTTGCAAAAAATATATGATCAATTACCAAGAAAAAAAATTCTAGCGAGATCACATGCTGAGTCTACAATTTTGTGAACATATTATAGTATCATGTCAGTAATAACAATCCTAGATTAAATATCATCTAAATACAATTAGATAATTTATAAAACAAATATATATTGCACATCAACATAACATATTCCAAACATACATGCACAAGTATGCATGTTTATAAGCATTTCTTTCTACAAATTATCACATTTCAATGAAATGAAATTTAAGGACCAAGGTGGAGAGATATAGAGTATTTGTTATCAACACATAAAATTTAGTATACTTAGCTAGAGTAGATCCACGACTGGCAAGTAAAATGCAACAATATTTAATGAAAAGACAAATAACCATTCATGTGGACAACGAGATATACAACGTATGAGAACTATTCGATAATTCCAGTGAACTGAAAATCACAACTTTGACAAGAAGAATACATACTAACACATATATGCTAGCGCTTTCTTAGTAACATGTCAGAACAATTTTATATCTTAAATTCTTGGATACACTAGTTTAATCATGCACATTGTGGATATCAGTTGAGCAATAACTTACATAATTTTTTCTGTCACTAGCCGAATGCTAATTTTGAAGATCAAATCATATAAATCAACTCTTAGATTGTTAGAAATATTGCTTCTTAAAAAAACTATAAACAAAACAAATCAAATTAAAGTTACCGGCCTCCGGGAAATTCGCGCACGAAGCACTGCCCTAAGAGTTGATTCGGGTCTATGTGCAGACTTGTTCCGAATTCTCCTAGTGGTAAAATCCTCGCTCTACCAGTATCCCGTCGTCGCACACAACTCAGGGAGATTGACCCTGACTTAGCTCTTGCCCAGAAAAGAAAAGATTGGAATGGAAAGGAAAGAAAGAATACAAGTTTGTGAAGGAGGAGGAGGAATCACATGGTTGCCATTTTTTTTCTTCTCAAGTATATTCTCAATACTAACAATATGGATACATATATAGGCAACCCCTCTTCCTACAAAATTTAATAGATTTTAATAGGATTTTATGGCTAGTTATGTAGTCATTTGATCATTAAGCCCATAAAATACCAATGAATATAAAATAAATATTGAAACGGTCAAAATTTAAACAACACAAAAAAAAGGTTAAAAGTATTGAATAGAAAATAAAATGACATTGAAGTGAGGAAGAAGGAAGTTGGTTTTTTCTCAAATTATACAACAGATAGTACTGCATGGGTCATAGCATTGAGGCTACCTAGCCTACCTCTCATTGATGGGTGGGGTGCATGTCTAGAATATTGTCTAATCTGAAACTTATTTTGGTTGTCTCTTAATTATTATTTATAGATCTAGTGGTGATGGAGGATCATTCCAACCTTTTGCATGTCACGTTGGACCTCAATCTCTGGTTTCGAACACTGTCTAAGCTAGCCAGGCTGCCTCTAGGAGTAGTAGTTGATCTTTTGTAGTTGTAGCAGCTGTTGGATTGTACCTCGTTTTAGGTTGGACAATGTATTTGATAACTTAGTCCCACATCAGTAGTATTATAAGATGTAGATAAGTGGAATTGATCCAGACCATACATGAAAATTCTCTTTTAAGATATATAGGTCAATTCCAATATCGCACCTCATGGTTATCTCCAATTCAGTCACACTATGTTCCCAAAGTGATATAAGAGCCAAATATTATGGGGTTGGTTTGGCCGACTCTATGGTCCGAGAGTATTTGTTGGATGAGTCATATGAGCCGGGTAGGAAGTGGGATCATGAGGTGTAGGTAATTGGAATTAGTTAAGGCTATGAAAATTTTTATTTTAAGGCAAATGGTCTAGTCCAATATCACACTTCATGGACCAACTCTGGTTCAGCTCACACCGTGTTCACAACAGCTAAGTCCTACTTCGAGTGTCTACTCTGAAGATTGAGGACGTCGACACAAAGTAGTGCCTTAATGTGTGGATATCTACTCCTGTGCTAAGTGTCTTTGTTTAGTTTCATTTGTTGTATTTGCTTGTATGGACTACTCGTCAAGGTTCATTGCTTGTTAATATTAATAATAATGGGGATAGAAATTTTCTTCAATCGGAATACTTGGCTTTTCTATTGGGGGATTGTATATGCCAATTTTAGGTAGGGGTGAGCATTATTCGGTTTTGGACCGAAAACCGAATCGAATAAGTGATTTGGTTCGGTTTTTAAAAAATTTGGTTCGGTTTCGGTTTTGAAAATACTAAATTTTCTTATTCGGTTTCAGTTTTGAATTTCGGCTTCGGTCCAAAACCGAAAACCGAATAAAAAAAAAATAGTTTATATATAAAATATATATATATATTATATATATATATATATATATATATATATATATATATATATATATATATATATTAGAGGTATATACTAAATATATCTAAGTATATTTAGTTATTATATATATTAACAAAAAAAAATCCAAAAATCGAATAAACCGAAAACCGAACAGATTTAATTCGGTTCGGTTCAGTTCAGTTATTGACTAATTCGGTTCGGTTCAGATTTTGCTTATTCGATTTCGGTCCAATTCGATTTTCGGTTATTCGGTTCGGTTGTAACCGAATAAATCGAATACTCACCCCTAATTTTAGGAATTAATCAATTTACGGATTTGTTTGTAACATTCAACTTCTGTATGATTCTTTCATTGAGAAGCCTCTTTATGTATTTATGACCGTCAATTCTACCATCATCATGTGTCATCTTTTATTGTGTTTGCTGCAAAATAAATTATTTTTTTAACGAAATTGGTTGGTCTTACAAAAGCGTTATTGTTAATGCATGGAACGACTGCATATATAAGATTCTATGGATTTAAAAAACATTAGGAAAGTCATAAATCTTTTTTTTGGAAATGTTCCTCGTGTTCAAACTAGTCATTACTCATGGTCGACAACATGGGTACCTTTTTTTCCATTCAGCACTTTAATGTGTGATTATCATTCATGAACGTTGATAAGATCCTCCTATGATATCGCTAATTCAAGCTAAAGAAGAGTGTGAGTGGAATCAGGCTCAGACACAAAGCGATCCTCAGTAGTCGAAGCCTTATCCCTAGCCAGTCTCCTCGGCGCTAACAGTTGGAACAAAGGCAGAGAAAGAGGAGACTTAAGCGACCACGGGCCTTCCCAAGGTCTACTTTTTTTTTTTGATGAAATGGCTTTCTTTTACTAGAACATGGTATAGTGACGGATACCTGTGAAGCAGACGTGAAGCTTTAATCAAAAAATCAAGGTTCGGATGTTTAAAAAGTCTCCTGCGTTTACATGAATCCAATCCAAACCCGGGCCAGTGCCCTAACATTAATGTTACAAAATTAGGGGTGCAACTCGGGCGGGTTGGATTGGACTTGAGGTCAACCCAAGCCCAACCCGATGAATTATAAGCTTAGCCCGAGCCCAAGCCCGGCCCGACCTCGGGTTCAACATATGAAGCCCAAGACCAAGTTCGGAGGATCGGGTTTGGCTCGGGTTGGGTCGGATCTATCGGGTTTATCGGGCTCTAATATAATATTTGAAATACTTTTAAACAAAAGTAATATATATTAAACACATAATCAAATAGCAATCAAGTCTTGATCATTACAAAATACAAACTGAAATAAGATTTATGATAAGGAGTTGAAGTGTTTGTGTAGAGAAATTTAGGATTTAAACTTTTATTTAAGATATATATATATATATATATATATATATATATATATATATATATATATATATATATATATATATATACGTCGGGTTTCGGGTTCTTCGGGTAACCCGATACATGAACCCGAGACCAACTCAATTTTTATCGGGTTCAAATATTTTAACCCATATCCGAACCCGAAACCGTGTATCTTCAACCCTAACCCAACCCATTAACGGGCTCGGGTTCAAATATTTTACCTGATCGGGCTGGGGTTTAACCCACCCGAGTTGCACCCCTATTACAAATTAGCTTCTGACATCAATTGTTTAGAAAAAAATATATATGATTTAGCATGGTTTTAGTGGGTGGGGGACTGGCTGGAAGAAGCAATTACTTTCTCTAATTATCATTATTTATAAGGTTAACTTGTGAGAATTGAAAGTTTAGACAAAGAGGACCCGGGAAAGGTAGGACTGAACTTAGCAGTTGGCTTGAGTAGATGTGTATAAATCACTCACCAAAGCATGTCCTTTAGTCCTTAGACCTTGTTTGGTTCGCGGGAAGTAAAAATAAGAGAGGCAAAATTTTAGCTTAATACTCTCAACTATTTATATTTGACAACTTAATATTCTAAATTTTTATAGCTAACTTTGGGGGCATCGCCGGAAAGAGAGGGGAGGGGCATTGCCGGGGAGAGAGTGGAGAGGGTTTGGTCGGAGAGAGGAGAGGTGGAGAGAATGGAGGAGTTGGTGTATTTTTGGATTTTTTTTTTTTTTTTTAGGGTATGAAGTGGAATATATTCAATAGTTGATAATATCAAGTTAACTATTTTAAAATTTTAGGGTATCAAGTTAAAATTTAACCTAAACAGATTAATTCTTTATTTGATATATCAAAAATATAATTAGAATGTATATTTGAAAATAGATATTTTATTCCTAAAATTTTATAAATAATACCAAATATTGAAAGAAAAAATAAAGTGGTGAGAGGGGAATTATTTTGTTCTTTTCCTATTTTTAGTTTATGTAAAAAATAAATGATTTTTCTTTTACGTGTCCCTGATCTTGTGAACCAAATGTGGCTTTAGCTGTCATGTCATCCTAATCTAAAATTTGAAGGGAAAGAGACTCAAAAAAAAAAAAAAAAAAATCTAAGTATTGTCCCTACTCATCATCAAAAAAATCAAGGATTGTCCCTACTCATCATCAAATAATATAATTACAATTTACAAGATTGACAAATATCTTTATGGCTCCACTTTCAATGAACGCTAGCTTATTGAAATAACTTGATTAATTACATAATCTCAACAACCTTAGATGACAAATATATGTTTTTTTTCCCTCGCGGAAGTTTGTGTAGCCTCCCGTGCGGCTCACTGTACGTTGCCCACGTGTCAGTGACCCAGTCGAAAGCACGATAGTTCCATAATCGCCGATTAGCATAAGTATTGCTTTATAAAGAGCAAATATTAGTTTTGTGTCGAACTGATTTGGTTCTTGTGGTCAGCGAGAAAATGTATAACCTCCTTAACTAGACGGACAATTTCAGGATCGAACTGCAAAAAATGTGTGAAGGATTGTGTATGAAAATTGAAAACAGTAGATCCAAATGGCATAGAATGTTGCGTGTGTACTTGTTCGTTACGCCGGACATAGTAAAAATACTAGTTCGGTTTGCCTTTAAATTTTGTGTACAAAGCCAAGGAGACCAGTACAGTAGAAAAAAGTATGTATTAATTTTGCCACTTGGTTTAGGCAATTGAGCTACCAAAAATGTTCCTTCATCCAAGTAATGTATCACCATCAAATTGTCTAAGTTATGCTAAATCAGTAATATACACTTAGGCCTCGTTTGGTTCACGGAAAGGAAATAAATTTTCTTGTATTTTCTATGGAAATAGAGAAGTATGATTCCTGTCACATTTTTTTTCCATTTCATTTCCGTTGTTTGGTTGATGCAGAAAAGATAAACAAAAATATTACAATGTTCCAATAATATCCTTACTTTTTAAAATAAAAATAACATTATGAAAAATAACATTATGAAAAATAACATTAATGATAAAATAAACAATGGCACATGGTTACTTTTTGTCATAATTTTTGTAATAAATATTGGAAAAGGAGAAGGAAAAATCAATCCCATGGGTCCTGAGTGGAACCATATTTCCTCCAATTTTTTCTCTTGTCAGCAAATTGATTCCCAAGTTTGTGGCTACCAAACAAAGGAAATGAACAACTTTCCTTTTTTGGTTCCTTAAATCCGTAAGTTTGTGGCTACCAAACAAAGAAAAGAAACAACTTTCCTTTTTTGGTTCCTTAAATCCGTGAACCGCCTCAATTTCCTGACAAGGAAAAAAATTGGTGAGAATATAGTTCCATTCAATACCCATGGGAAATAGAAAATTGGTGAGAATATGGTTCTTGTTTTGCAAAACAACGGAAAGAAAATGTGACAGAAATCCTACTTTTCTATTCCCATGAAAATACAAGGGAATTCATTTCCTTTCCATGAACCAAACGAGGCATGAAAGTTTAGACAAAAAGGGGCCGGGAAGGTAGGATTGAACTTAGCAGTTGGCTTGAGTAGATGAGTGTAAAGCATTCACCAAAGCATGACCTTAGACCTTGTTTGATTCGGGGAAAGTATAAATAAAAGAAAGGCTAAATTTTAACTTGATACTTTCAACTATCTATATTTAATAACTTGATATTCTAAATTTTTATAGCTAATATGCTACATCAAAAAAAAAAATCCCTTTCTCTCTCCCAGCTCCTTCCCCCACCCTCCCTCTGCCCACTCCCCCCACCTCCTTCCGTCGTTTGCCACCCCCTCTCCTCCTCCTCCTTCCGCATCACCCACGTGTGCGCCACCCGCCCTCGCTCGTGCGTCTCGCCATCGTCGTCGTTGTTGCACCCACGCCTACTGCTGATATGCCTACGCCCGCTGCAGCTGCGCCCTCGCCGCCGCCGCTGCTGTTGCGCCCACACTCATTGTTGTTGTCGCCACCAGCGTTGTCGCTCCCGTCACTGTTGCTGCTGCAGTTGGGGACATCGCCGAAGAGAGGTATTGGGCTGGGCCCACCCCTTGCCCAGGCCCAGCCCATATCAGGTAAAATTTACCTTGTTAAATATTCAAGAAAATAAGGAGGAATAGGGTTGGGCCCACCCCCGGCCCAGGTCCAGCCTATGTCAGATAAATTTACCCTTGTCTAATATTTGAAGCAAGGATCAAGGTTAAGGTCAGGGTCACAAAACAAAAAGAAAATTGGGACGATCAATAAGGTTGTGTTTGGTAGGAGGAAAAAGTTGGAGGAAGAAAAATGGAGGGAAAAGTGGAGGGAATGATTCATTTTCTATTGTTTGGTATGGAAGAAAAAGTGAAGGGAAGGAAAAGTTGAGGGATTGTTTTTCCTTCCTAACCTAAGGCTGTGTTTTGTAGAAAGGATGAAAAAGTGGAAGGAAGGAAAAGGAAATAGCTCCACTTTTCATCCATAAGAAAATGAAAGACTATTTCTTTCATTTGTGTTTGGTAGGATGGAAGGAAAATGAAAGTCATATATTTTTCTTTATTTGGTATAGAAAGAAAAGTGGAAGGAAGAAAAATAAAAAATATAGACTCTAATTATACCCTCAACTAACAATATTTATCTACCATTTGACTTTATTGAACTACTTTAAAATAATATAATTTTTATAGGGTATAATTGTAAATTAAGATGTCTATGCACTTTTTCTTCCACTTTTTCATCCACTTTTGGGATGATTGATTTTCTTAGGTTATGAGAGAAAATCAATCCCTCCACTTTTCCTTCCATCCACTTTTCTCCTCATACCAAACAAGAGAAAATATTTCTTTCCTCCCACTTTTTACTCATATATTTTTCTTTCTCCCACTTTTTCCTCCTACCAAACACACCCTAAGAAAACCAATCACCCCAAAAGTGGGAGAAAAAGTGGAAGAAAAAGTGGAGAAAAAAGTGAAAACTTATACTAATTAACAATTGTACCCCCATGTGAATTGTATTATTTAAAATTTATTAATGAAATCAAATGGTAAATATGTATTTTAGTTGATGATAGAATTGGTAAAGCCCATATTTTTTTATTTTGTTTCCTTTCACTTTTCTTTCCATACCAAACAAAGAATAATGCATCTCTTCTCTTTTTCATCCTTCCAACCAAACACGAAGGAAGGAAATGATCTTTCCTTTTCATAAGGAAAATATATTCTTATCTTTTTTCTTTCTTCCACTTTTCCATCTTTCCTACCAAATACAGCCTAAGGGGGCGTTTGGTTCAAGTTTTTGTGACTTGGGAATGAGTTTTGAATTCCTTACCCATGTTTGGTATGTTTAGGATTGGGAATGAGGAGGGAATATGAGGGGCTTAGGGGGAAAGTTATTCCCATTGACTTGAGAAAGCTATTCCCAAGGCCCCCTTGGGAATAGATTTGCTTTCCTAGAAATGATGCTTGGTTATTTTGTTTGAACGGTTATACCCTCTTTTTATTTTCAAAATTTTAACTTCTATCTCAAACATGTAAATCATCATGAAATTAATGAAATTGTTTGAAAGGAAAACTAAATAAATTAATATTTCTATTCTTTTTTAAACCAAACATGGAGATGAATTTTTTTTTTAAATTTTTGAACTACCTATTCCCAACCTAACAAAACATGGATATGAGAATGTTGAATTCCTTTCCTATGGGATAGAAATTGAAAACCTATTCCTAGGAATACAAAAACTTGATCCAAGCGAGCCCTAGTGTTGTGAGACGGCTGGTGTTTAATTTCTTCCATACGTTAGAGAGAGACAAACATGCATGACTGATGACTTAGTCCATGAGAGAGAGAGAGAGAGACGAAAACTTGAGACTCGTGTTTTTTTTTTTGGTGAAATAGATTTTACTGGAACGTGGTATAGTGACGGATACCTGCGAAGCATACGTGAAGCTTTAATCAAAAAATTAGGGTTCGGATGTTAAAAAGTCTCCTCCTGCGTTTACATGAATCCAATCCAAACCCGGGCCAGTCCCTAACATTAATGTTACGAATTAGCTTCTGACATCAATTGTTTAGAAAAAAAAGATATTAGCATGGTTTTAGTGGGTGGGGACACAGCAAAGACCACGGTGCCTACACGTCGAGAAGGCCGGATTCGTGTCTGTGCCATTATGGCACGGGTTATCCACTAGTATATATATATACGGAGCTGCTACGTTTTCCCGCGATTTGTAACCACGGACGTAACCGCCGGCCGACGTGACGGCCTGCCATTGGTCCTCTGGTCCGAATGGGACTTGGAGATGGGGGGGTGGGGGGGTGGGGGTGGGGGGGGGGGGGGGGGGGCAATAGTACGTCGGCTGACGATCACGTCCACGATTTGGTTACAAACCACGGACAAAATATTATTTTATATATATATATATAAATATAATTAGCTAGAGCTTCCTAACACATTCGTTCTCATTCCGTTAACTGACTTGTTGTTTCACTACTAACTCTCTCGATCGTACGACGCCATTGAAACAAAACTGTAGAAGAAGAGAAGGTTTGTGGCCCAAACACTACCACGACCACAATAGTAATGCATGATCATGATAACCTTTTAGCTTAGGTGGATCCCTTAATTACAAAGATTAATGGCCGAAAGAATGGATGGTACAGAGAGCATAGAGAGCTGTTGTCTTCTTCATTTTGTATCACATCGATCCCAGCACATCATTCTCATACAACTTATATACATGATTGGTTACGCAATTATTAGTCGGTCTCCTTTATGTGCTCTTCAACCACATTGATAGTACTCAGGGGCGGAGCATAAGTAGGACTCTTCCGGACTGTAGTCCGGACTTAAATAAATATAAAAAGCTACTAAGCATATGTCATATGTGAGCAATAGCTTAAGTGGTTGAGTGAATGTGTCTCAATAAGAATGGTCTTTGGTTTGAATCCTGTTGTGGCTGTTAAGATTTTGTATTTTTCTTTTTTCATTCATGCTCAGTCATTCTTAAAAAAAAATTATGGCTCCGCCCTTGATAGTACTGCATGGGTCACAGCATTGAGGCTACCTAGCCTACCTCTCATTGACGGGGGTGGGTTGCATGTATAGAATATTGTCTAATCTGAAACTTATTTTGGTTCTCTCTTAATTATTATTTATAGATCTAGTGGTGATGGAGGATCATTCCAACCTTTTGCATGTCACGTTGGACCTCAAATCTCTGGTTTCGAGCACTGTCGCCAGGCTGCCTCTAGGAGTAGTAGTTGATCTTTTGTAGTTGTAGCAGCTGTTGGATTGTACCTCGTTTTAGGTTGGACAATGTGTTTGATAACTTAGTCCCACATCAGTAGTATTATAAGATGTAGATAATTGGAAATGAGCCAGACCATACATGAAAATTATCTTTTAAGATATATAGGTCAATTCCAATATCGCACCTCATGGTTATCTCCAATTCAGTCACACTATGTTACCAAAGTGATATAAGAGCCAAATATTATGGGGTTGGTTTGGTCGACTCTATGGTCCGAGAGTATTTGTTGGATGAGTCATATGAGCCGGGTAGGAAGTGGGAACATGAGGTGTAGGTAATTGGAATTAGTTAAGGCTATGAAAATTTTATCTTAAGGCATATGAGCCTAGTCCAATATCACATTTCATGGACCAACTCTGGTTCGGCTCACACCGTGTTCACAACAGCTAAGTCCTACTTTGAGAGTTTACTTTGAAGATTGAGGACATCGACACAAAGTAGTGCCTTAATGTGTGGATATCTACTCCTATGCTAAGTGTCTTTGTTTAGTTTCATTTGTTGTATTTGCTTGTATGGACTACTCGTCAAGGTTCATTGCTTGTTAATATAATAATAATGGGGATAGAAATTTAAATTTTCTTCAATCGGAATACTTGGCTTTTCTATTGGGGGATTGTATGCCAATTTTAGGAATTAATCACTTTACGGATTTGTTTGTAACATTCAAGTTCTGTATGATTCTTTCATTGAGAAGCCTCTTTATGTATTTATGACCGTCAATTCTACCATCATCATGTGTCATCTTTTATTGTGTTTGCTGCAAAATAAATTATTTTTTTAACGAAATTGGTTGGTCTTACAAAAGCGTTATTGTTAATGCATGGAACGACTGCATATATAAGATTCTATGGATTTAAAAAACATTAGGAAAGTCATAAATCTTTTTTTTGGAAATGTTCCTCGTGTTCAAACTAGTCATTACTCATGGTCGACAACATGGGTACCTTTTTTTCAATTCAGCACTTTAATGTGTGATTATCATTCATGAACGTTGATAAGATCCTCCCATGATGGTCTTTCTTTATCGCTTCAAGCTAAAGAAGAGTGTGAGTGGAATCGGGCTCAGACACAAAGCGATCCTCAATAGTCGAAGCCTTATCCCTAGCCAGTCTCCTCGGCGCTAACAGTTGGAACAAAGGCAGAGAAAGAGGTGACTTAAGCGACCACGGGCCTTCCGAAAGGTCTTTTTTTTTTGATGAAATGGCTAGATTTTACTAGAACATGGTATAGTGACGGATACCTGTGAAGCAGACGTGAAGCTTTAATCAAAAAATCACGGTTTGGATGTTTAAAAAGTCTCCTCCTGCGTTTACATGAATCCAATCCAAACCCGGGCCAGTGCCCTAACATTAATGTTACAAATTAGGGGTGCAACTCGGGCGGATTAGGTTGGGCATGAGGTCAACCCGAGCCCAACCCGATGAATTATAGCCCGAGCCCAAGCCCGGCCCGACCTCGGGTTCAACATATGAAGCCCAAGACCAAGCTTGGAGGATCGGGTTTGGCTCGGATTGAACTTGGGTTGGGTCGGATCTGCTCTAATATAATATTTGAAATACTTTTAAACAAAAGTAATATATATTAAACACATAATCAAATAGCAATCAAGTCTTGATCATTACAAAATACAAAAGTAATATATATATATATATATATATATATATATATATATATATATATATATATATATATATATTTTTATATATATATATACGTCGGGTTTCGGGTTCTTCGGGTAACCTGATACATGAACCCGAGTAACTCAATTTTTTATCGGGTTCAAATATTTTAACCCATATCCGAGTCCGAACCCGTGTATCTTCAACCCTAACCCAACCCATTAACGGGTTTACCCGATCGGGCTGGGGTTTAACCCACCCGAGTTGCACCCCTATTACAAATTAGCTTCTGACATTAATTGTTTAGAAAAAAAAAAGATATGATTTAGCATGGTTTTAGTGGGTGGGGACTAGACCTGTAAATGGACCGGATTTTGATCCTGATCCGCTCCAGATCCATGGCTTTTAAACGGATTTGGATTGAAAATTTGATCCGTTAATCCATTAATGATCCAAATCCATTAATCCATTTATTAGTTGGATTGGATATGGATTTAGGTTGATCCAATCCATTAATGATCCAAATCCATTAATTAAATATTAATTATATTAAATATATTATTAAATATATTATAATTTTAAAATTTAAACAGTTGTATTAGGAATTTAGGATACCTAAACGTTTTTTCTAGGTACAGTGATACATATATTTGGTTTCCTTTTGTACTCTTAAGTCTTATCCAAAAACATCAATTAAGTATGGTTGGAGACTTAGTATTTTAGTTATATTTGATTATCGGTTTAAGAAATATTTTGGTCATCATGTAATTCAAATTTTGATGAAATCGTCATTTTGATAGATTTCTTTTGAGATTATTTGTTATAAACGGATCAAGGTAGCGGATCGGATATCCATTAATCCATCGGATATGGATTTGGATTGTGTCATCAATGATCCAGCGGATAATGGATTGGATTTGGATCGAAATTTTCTAAATTTAAACGGATCCGGATTTAGGTCGATCCGCTCCAAATCCGGTCCATTTGCAGGTCTAGTGGGGACTGGCCGGAAGAAACAAATTAGCTTCTGCTCTAATTATCATTATTTATAAGGTTAACTTGTGAGAATTGAAAGTTTAGACAAAGAGGGGCCGGGAAAGGTAGGATTGAACTTAGCAGTTGGCTTGAGTAGATGAGTGTAAATCATTCACCAAAGCATGTCCTTAGACCTTGTTTGGTTCGCGGAAAGTAAAAATAAAATAAAGGGTAAATTTTAACTTGATACTCTCTATATTCTAAATTTGTATAGCTAACTTTGGGGGCATCGTCGGAGAGAGAGGGGAGGGGCACTGACGAGGAGAGAGTGGGCGGAGGGTTTGGTCGGAGAGAGGAGGGGTGGAGAGAATGGAGTAGGTGTATTTTCGGATTTTTTTTTTAGAGTATGAAGTTGAATATATTCAATAGTTGATGATATTAACTTGGTTATTTTAAAAGTTCAGAGTATCTAGTTGTCAAACATGGATAGTTGAGGGTATCAAGTTAAAATTTCACCTAAAAAAAATTAATTCTTTGTTTGAAAGATCAAGAATATAATTAGAATATATATTTGGAAATAGATATTTTATTCCTAAAAGTTTATAAATAAATACCAAAAATTGAAAGAATAAATAAAGTGGTGAGAGGGGAATTATTTTGTTCTTTTCCTATTTTTCTTTTATTTAAAAAATAAATGATTTTCCTTTTACGTGTCCCTGATCTTGTGAACCAAATGTGACTAGCTGTCATGTCATCCTAATCTAAAATTTGAAGGGAAAGAGACTCAAAAAAAAAAAATCTAAGCATTGTCCCTACTCATCATCAAAAAATCAAGGATTGTCCCTACTCATCATCAAATAATATAATTACAATTTACAAGATTGACAAATATCTTTATGGCTCCACTTTCAATAAACGCTAGCTTATTGAAATAACTTGATTAATTACATAATCTCAACAACCTTTAGATGACAAATATATGTTTTTTCCCACTCGCGGACGTTTGTGTAGCCTCCCGTGCGGCTCACTGTACCTGGCCCACGTGTCAGTGACCCAGTCGAAAGCGCGATAGTTCCATAATCACCGATTAGAATAAGTATTGCTTTATAAAGAGCAAATATTAGTTTTGTATCGAACTGATCTGGTTCTTGGGGTCAGCGAGAAAATGTATAACCCCCTTAGCTAGACGGACGATTTCGGGATCGAACTGCAAAAAATGTGTGGAGGGGTGTATATAAACTGCAAAAAATGTGTGGAGGGGTGTATATAAAAATTGGGAACAGCTGGTCCAAATGGCATAGAATGTTGCGTGTGTACTTGTTCGTTACGCCGGACATAGTAAAAAAATACTTAGTTCGGTTTGCCTTTAAATTTTGTGTACAAAGCCAAGGAGACCAAGATTGCAGAGCTACAGAAGTAGATCTGGTGGAGATGGTCCTAAAGTACTTATAAATGATGAAAGGAAGTTCATTTTGCATGCCCCAAGCATCAATGCCCCCACCCCCACCCCCACCCCCCTACTTTTAGGTAGGGAAGGGATATGTACAGTAGAAAAAAAGTATGTATTAATTTTGCCACTTGGTTTAGGCAATTGAGCTACCAAAAATGTTCCTTCATCCAAGTAACGTATCACCATCAAATTGTCTAAGTTATGCTAAATCAGTAATATACACTTACGGTAAGAATCACATTCCACCAAACACTTGTATGTGACCATCCAATGACTACAATGGGCTAAGCACCAAATTTTCATGTATTTCATATGTAAGTACCTGTAACTCAAGGCAAGTGGTAAAGTGACAAACCATGTAAGTTTGAAGTTTGCAGACAAACCTACTGAACAGACTGTTGGCTAATTTAAGGATATTGCTCATATTGATAGGTCCTTCAGCAATCAGAGTGTGTCCTAAACTGGGAGGATCTTCATGTTCCAGAACTGAGTGTGTTCAATTCCACCGCCACCCTTCACTGGAAAGGAATTTATTGAAGAGGCATCAACCAACTTTCCAGTCTGGCTATTAATTCTACAGTCAGATCCTCCAAACAATTACTGAATTCCTAGGTTCTAGGAGGACTTCGTCACCGTTAGACGAAGTGTGTTCCTTGGTTGCATGAGGTTAAACTGCAGAATCAAACCGGGAACGAATTCATGTCAGGTCAACAACCGCCCATAAACACGTGTGCTCCATAGACGAATGGACAACTATATAAGATCAACTGCTAAAGATTGACATCTCAGTAATAGAGCCAAACTACAAAGTGTTTCATTCCCGGGGAAAAACTAACCGATAGATAGGAAAGATGTCTCTGTCCATGCCTTTCATTACAAGCCATCGATGTTGACAAGAAACTATAAATCCCTTTCCCTCTAATTTCTTCCATCAAGGAACCTTCTCCATTGATTTCTCCATCCCCTCCCTCTCTCGTGTCCTCATCTTTCTTCCACTCAACCAAGGCCATAGCCATACTCTTTCCATTTCCTTCTAGCCAACTCTGCCTACAATCCAAAACCAACCCCCCTTTATAACTTGTCTTCCAAAACCCAGAACGACCAACGAACGTAGTCGGATTTGCCTTCATGGGTTTGATTCAATCAGCCGGGAAGGTCTATAAGCCCGTGGAAGACGTCGATCTTGGCCCTCACAGCAAGGAGATATACACCCATGCAGATGTGAAAGGTTATACCCTCGGCGACCATTTTCGCAACTTTGGACTTTCTAACATTGTGGCTTGGCGCAATCGCTGACACGAGAGCTATAATCTTTGTTTCAGCACCGCGGGTTGCAGGGCTTCTCATAAAGATCTTCGTGTGGATTCTGGAGTCGAGGATCATGGGACCGGTCGTGGTCTATATGCTGAAGAAAGGCAATCTCATTCACAAGGTATTTGATGTCTGAAACTTTTTCCTGCAGTTGCATAACTTGTTAGCATTTTTCATTTTCTCAGCTCTTATACTAAAATAAAGGCAATGTTATGTGAAAGAAAAAAGGGAAAATAATATGTATGGTATGTTTTGGATTTGTATGTATAGTTTCCGATAACAGGTTACTGACTTCTTACAGTTTGTATCTAACGCTGAAATTCCGGAGCCACCTCTGTTCACTGCAACCCATGCTTCGTCAGGTTTGCTTAATTTGACAAGTTTGATGTTTTACATTTTCGTGACCACACTCGATGAATTCTCAACATTTAGATTAACCTTCTTTTTTCCGGATTTTTACACTTTATTTTCAGACTACATAGAGCAAGAGGTTAATCTCATAGAACCCGAGTTATCTCCTGCTGAGCGAGTTCGAGATGTCATGGACAGCCTTCCTACAAATCTAGACACTAATGAAGGTGGTCGATTTCCGAATTTCCGACGTTGGACAATAAGGGACTATTCCAGAGCCTACACCTCTGGAGAAATAACTCCTCTTATGGTATTTTCTCTCATCTTGAGAGTAGAGTATTGAGATGCATACTTTTT
This sequence comes from Iris pallida, assembly GCA_029216955.1. Lineage (NCBI taxonomy): Eukaryota > Viridiplantae > Streptophyta > Magnoliopsida > Asparagales > Iridaceae > Iris > Iris pallida. The sequence goes on from JANAVB010027997.1 coordinate 8,822,993, forward strand.
AATCGACTATATTTACCAACACCAATTCCTTTTCAATACTTTGACGTTTGAACTAAAGTTTTCCTTTTTTGTTTCCTTTATGAATTTGTAAATGCTCTTCAAGGTTATTTATGTAATATACAGGTTGCAAAGCAGTTTTTAGCAGCGGTAGCAGATTCTGTAGGTTCTGATCCACGTATGTCATTCTTCATCAACTATCATGCTGGAGATATTCTAAGGCAGGCTACAGATTCAACCCTTCGATACCAGAAAGGTACTTTAGACTTTAGATTCCTCACAGGAATGTTGCATTGAGAATTACCTAGAGCTTATCTAGTTCAGATTCGGGGCACTAATTTCTAAATAACATGTAGGAAATGTTAGTCCCGAGGTAGATCTAAGATGAGAACAAGGGCTAGAAACAACAGAGTATCATGCAAGACTTTTCAGTCTGCACTCTGTTTAATCCTGATAAAGAAGTCCAGGGATTCACGCAAGATACTTGCTCCCCGAACTTCGTGAATCTAGCAAAACCAGGTTACAAGCACACAAAGAATAAAACTCGTTCTTCCTTACAAACGCAGTAGCAATTGAGATAGAACATTCACATCATAGAAGGATGAAGAAGAAATAAACAAAAACGTTCTTCTCTTTGCGTTCACAGACGCTATAATGAGATAAAACGAAAAATACAACAAGAGAAGAACAAAATCAACTCCTTGTTGGGGTGAACAGGTCATCGGTACTCAAAGCAAGATTCGACACATAAATGATCTGTTCCTAGGAACCAGCAAGTTCATACAAGAACTTCTGGAACGTTCTGGGTCACACTCGGGATGGAACTTCTGGAACGTTCCTAGGAACCAGCAAGTTCATACAAGAACTTCCTAGGAACCAGCAAGATTCGACACATAAAGAAACTCATTCTGAGCCGAAGCTCACTGAGGCGCATAACCTCATGGGGTAGGCGCATAGAGCCGCTGCAGCCCCATAGTCCCTCTGGAGTGGAGTGGAGTGGATTTTCTCTCTCTTCCAACCTCTTCTTCCTCTCAAATGAGAGGGGGTTGGGCTCTATCTATAGAGCAACACAGCACCTATACGCGCATAGCCTTGTACATGCACGCAGATGTGCTAACCGACCAAATCCCATGAAAACCGTTGTAGAGTACATGTCCAGACACAGCAGCGCGCCGCCCGCTGACAGCACTGCCCGCATCGAAAGAAATGACAGCGGACATGCCTGACAGCACCGAAAGCAGCCACCCACAACAGGACGCATAGCCCCTGGACGCATAGTGCCTTTGACGCACACATAGCCCTAAGACGCATAGCTCCTGGACTCATAGTCCCTTGACGCATAACCCTTGGGCGCATAATGTCTTGACGCATAGCGTCTGGACACATATACCCTAGGCGCATAGCTGAAGGCCGCATAGCGCATGGCCGCATATGCGCTTGGCCGCTTATGCACCTGGACGCTTAGATGTCTGGCTACATAGACACCTTGTCGCATAGCGTCAGACGCATGCGCCTCGAGCAAGCAACCGTGCATGCAACTCGTGCATAAAATGAGCGCACGAACGTCATGCGACGATGCTGACGTGCTAAGTACAAAGTGTGCCATCAAAGCACCATTTTGCGCCTTTAGCCCAAGTCCGAGGAGCGGGACTTAGCTCCTAAGGATTCCAAAAGAGAGTGACATAACAAGGATTGTTCCTAGTGACTTATACTTAACCCTCTAGAAAAATCAATCCACATGGGCCACCTCGGCCCATGTGCATACTCCAACACAAGCAAAGCTATTATATTATGACATACACCATGGTGGTTTTCCAATGTGGGACTAAAAGTTCCCAAAGCCAGGTGAAAACACCAACAATCTCCCACATATATCACAATATATGGTTGAATGTTCCTCAAGGTGTGACTGCCATCATGCATTAGGAGAGATGTCGCCTCCGACTTGAATCTTCCCGTATGAATCAAACAACAGTATGATACAAGAATGTCGCTACCGACTTGAATTATGCACCATAGTTGCAGCTCTCCCCACTCACATAATGACATCAGCTGTGTTTCCGGTCGCACACTAAAGGCCATATAAAAGCCTGGTTTCGGTGTACGACTTTTGGGTGTCTACAAGCTTACCCTCAAAAGACGGCTTGTATCTTTGTTCATACACTCTAGGTGAGTTCTTTTGTTAAGAGTCCCAACATGAAGCTTTACGTTTTCTTGCGGTGCTACGCCGCTATGGTATGACGTAAAGTCGAGGCTTTACATCTTTTACCTCATCGTGGTGTCATACCACTGTAGCATGATGGCACCGGCCTCTTTTTAGTGTCGTACTACTCAGCATGGAGCCTTACGCTCCTTTGCGGTACTACGCTACTGTGATATGGCCCAAAGTCGAGCCTTTACCCTGTCAAGGTACCTCATTGTGGTGTCAACTCATCGTGGTGTCACACCAATGTAGCATGGAATTTCCGGCCCCTTTGTAGTACTGTCTATAACTCTCTATTTTTCAGCATTAGGCTACCTGTCTATATGCGGTTCAACGCCGCTGTGACATGATCCGAAACCGAGGCTTTATCTCATCAAGGTACTTCATAGTGGTGTCACCCAACTGTAGCATGGAGTACTGCGCTCCTTTATGGTGCTGAGCCACCCGTGCTTCATGTAAAGTGTCACGCTCCGCTCCCGTAGGAGCGATCGTCCTCGCTAAGGCGTGATGCCGCACGAGGCTAGATTGCGCTCGTGCAAGACGGGTTCCATAACGGCCGATTTCAGCGGCTACGACGGGGTCGTCGCACAGAAGTCCCGTGCAGAGACATTGAATAATAGCAGCGGAAATTAGAACAAACACAAGTCATTCAGAAGAAACTCTTTTATTGATATTGAAGCAAAGGTTACAGTGGGGTGCAAGGCCAATATTACAATCACTCAAGCTCACTCATCTCACATTTACAAGTCACTCAGCTCTCTCTCATCTCTCAGTTACAAGTCTTGAGCTAGCGGATGCTTCGGAAGGCGACATCCATACATTATGTCCTGTATAAGTCTTTACTCCATACGGCCGCACGCTTCGAATCGCCAAGGAACTCCGTGCCTCGACGAATCCAAGCAAGCTCCGCGCCACGAGCTTCTACCTGTGCCTGCACATGGAAACTATGTGGGTGTCAGTACTCAACTGTACTGGTGGAATGAGCTCCTCGCCCACCCATACAAACCCAACACGTTTGATTTACTTTGTGCAACATAGTCACTTCTTATCGATTGTCTTTCTAGTCTTACCTTAGGATCAGTTTTATGACCGACTCCTTGCTTATTTTGTGTCTTTAGACCATCCCGTGCTCGCAATATCAATGTTAACTCAACAACGTTAACCTATCAAGTCGTGTTTGCCTTACGGCCATAATCAGAGATGCAACTACGCGATGAAGCTCCATTTCCGTGTGACCGTGCTTACAAATCCATCGTACCGTGCCTCGCAACTTAATGTGACTTCACCATATCGCCGCCTCGCGGCCATTTCTACTTCGATCACCAACAGACCCAATCAAGAATTCTGGCCTAAGTATCACTTGACCGACTTCGCCTTGCGACATTTCCTGACTTAAACTCAAGACAACTCAAACCATAACTTATGCAACTTATATGCCAACAACTTAAGACCGACGCCGCATCTCGTGCCGTAGCACGTCGCCTAAGTTGATGCCAAATCCTAGGACCAAACCTTGTGTTCTAACTGTACACACATCCAACTGACTCAATCCAAAGGCACACACGCGGATTGCCGTCCGTGCCGACCCATCTATATGAATTGGTCACTAACATCACAAGCTATCCTGGACTATAGCCTTGCCATTCGGCGACCCTTTCAGCGCAAGTAGCTAGCCCCGCTGAAAGTTCCCGAATGACCCGAGCGGTTCGTCCAGCTACGGCTATACCTGTTTCCCTCCGGAACGCCGCGGTCCCATGGCGCCCAGGGTTGTCGCGCGTGGAAACTCCTCCTTGTCGACAAGTTGTCCAATGACCATGCAAGACTCGACACAAACTGACGTCTCACACAGTCATTCCTCTTCCAATGTTACCATCTCTTTCAAAACCAATATCAAACCATCTATCATTTGAGACCCCTCGACGACCCACGGTCGCGAGCTTTCTTTCTAACATTTGAGACCCCTCGACGATCCACGGTCGCGAGCATTCTTTCCATGTTACCATATCATTTCATTCAACTCAATGCCTATTCGATAGTCCTTCCTCCAAAACTCATTCAATCAACCGTGGTTCCTGCCTTAACACTAGGTCCGTGCATCGTGCCTCAAACCGACTTCCGTTCTACGCGACGCTATCGCCCAAGTCATACTTTATATGACGGGCCATAGGATCGTGGGACTATTTAACCTGACAACCGCAGAATGAGCGGGACAGTGCCTGGAATGACTTAGGTCGACGGACATAACTTTGCCTAACTTACTCAGCCTACAACTTAACGAGCAAAGGCCGCGTCAAGCCTTGCCTCGATGGAACGTGTCGTGCACGCGTTCAACTTTGAACGACCAAGTCATTTGGGTGTCTAGACTTATGGCACAAGCTGTGCAACGCAACTTAACTCATGGGGCAAGCCAAGGCTATGCCAAGCCTTGGACGATAGGACCGTGCATGCTTTATGAAGCATTCATGCGGGCGACGCCTATGACTTAGGCTATGTTCATAACTTCGCCGACTCAACCAACTTCCTTCTCCCAAGCCACGGGACGAAAGATCGAGTGTTATTTTCAAAGCACGCCGTGCACCAACTCTAAGCCGACCGTTGGACCGTTCCATATTCTAACTCAATTCGACCCGTCGGGATTATTCCCTTTAGCTATGTGGATTCGTCTCTTTTATTATCAAGCCTACTTGTGCAAGTTAAAAACATGCGATTTATTATGTGAAGGCTAAGATGAGGCAAGTTCACCGAAACTACTCCACCTGAGCGAGTGGTCGCCTCGACCGAGCGATGTCTCCGAGTAGCCGTTGCAAGGCTAAGTCCGAACGCCGTCGGCGTTTCGATTCCTCCGATTGACTGAGCGGGACGGGGCACTACATAAAGCACGTCGGACATCCACGATGTCCGAGAACTCATTAAGGCGTCGAAGCCATCCTCCCACATGACTTGTTCTATTTAAGAACAAATAGTATACCACAGTGGTTCCGGGTATGTATCTCACACTGTCCAAAAGGACTACCCACTGTACCTGATATTTTCCCGTCAATAGTCCTCCCTTGAACCAAAAGCTAGATGCGTAGTAGATTTTTTTTTGAACTAATAGCATAAAACTTTATGGCAGGATTGAGAGACACAATATCAGAGGTCTGTCAAGTCCATTTTTTGGTGAGTCCTCGACCAGCTGGCCCTCGAGGCCTTGATAAATGGATCCTTCAAATTTTTTCTGACTCCGAACATCATCCACTGTAATGATCCACGCTAACTGCGCTCATTCAGTGTCCATATGCATTTGTCGCACAGTCCTCTTCTTATCATAAAGAGATCATCTGATGCCACTGTTGCAGCTACCTGGTTGTCGCAATACATTGGCATTATCCGGATTTACGCACCAACCACAGAAAGATCATGTATGGTAGTCGTAATACATCGACAGCATCCGAATTTGCGCACCAATCATATGAAGATCATTCCTAAATTTCCGAAGATATTTTGCTTCATCTGCTCCAGATGATAGTGCATATAACTCAGATTCCATAATGAGAGAAACGTCTGCTTCTTCGACTTCAGCTGTATAGCAGTACCACCCATCGATCTACTTCTTCGAATTTCATGATATAATAGAACTACTCATGGGAAAGATGTAACCTCTTCGCTCTCTCCTCCTGAGTACTAACTGGCATCACTGAAGCCTTCTACTACTGATGGGTAACTGCTGAAGTGCATCCTTCTGACTCCCTGAGAGATACCCCATCACAGCTTTCCAAAGATCAACACATGGATTGCTCGTGAACTGACTCGGTATGCCTGCAATAAAAGCTATGCCAGACATGGTTGTACTTACAGCCTACATCAAACTCCTGATGACGCTCGAGTACACCAATTGTCAGACCCTGCTTCCTGAATATAGCTTCAGCTTTTGATCACACCTTTGAGGAGTATTTATCCCTAGAAGATCCTGCTATACATAGAATGTGATCATCTTTTCACGTAGTGAGCTTGTGACAGAGCTAAGTCCAGCTGACGTCCGGATTATATTAATCCCTAGAATGACGTCCGCATCTCCTATGTCTTTCATACTGAATATGGACCAGAGGAACATCTTTGTTCTAGTAACACATCTACATCCATGGTGAACATGATTAGCATATCGTCCACATAGAGACAAACGATGATACCTCTATCACCAGCAAACTCCGTGTAGGCACACACATATGAGTCTCGTTAATCATGTAGCCATTTGACCTATTGACTAGGTCAAACTTCTGAAGCCACATATTGGGAGCTTGCACCTGGTCGTATATAGATTCACCAACTTGCAGTCTTGTCTTCAAGACCGTGAACGACAAATCCATCTGGCTATTGCATGAGAATCTCTCGTCATTTTCATGTCCATAAGAACTGTCTTGACAGCCATCTGATAAAGAATCAGCTTTACTGAATAGAAGTCACGACCATCGTCATCCTGACAGTCTTAATAGTTGCAGGAGCATATGTGTCAAACTCATCAATCTTCTATTCTGAGCAAAACCCCTCTGGCTACCAGCCTAGTCTCGAAATATCAACGGTTCCTTTGGCCTTCGTCTTCGTCTTCTAAAAGATTTAATGGGTTTAGCTCATTCAGGCATATTAACAAACACCCAATTGAATTGGACGTTATAGAGTCAATCTCATCATTGACTCATTCTTCCCAGAAGATCTCATCTCTGGTCTTCATCGTCTCATCAACCTCCACGTGATGGATGATAAAGTCATCTCCGAAATCTTTCGACCTTCTTACTCGCTTTGCTAGCAGCTCAGCGATTACCGGTTCAAGCATTGTCTTGTAAGGACAACCTTCTCCTTGACTACTCCTTCGAAAATACTAGCTTCTTCGGAGCTAACCACATACTCCGGAACATCCGCGAGACAAATGCCTAGTCCCTAACAAGCTTGTCTCCAAAAAAATTCTGCGTCGCGTGATTCAATGATATGATCAAAGGATCTCCGAACATAGTTTTCAACAACAATTTACAGAATTACAGTCTTCTTGGTCCTCGTCCCTGACTTTTGAATCTTGGAATTCGGAAGTTTCACGTACGTCAAACACCCCCACACTTGAATGATATTCAAGTCATGTCTAACCTTCAACCCGTACTAATGAGAATCAATATCAAAACTACAAACGGTACGGTATTATATTCAGCAATAAATGTAGTCATAAACGCAATCTACTCCCAGAAGCATATTGGAAGATCCGTAGTGTAGATATCATCATCTCTGACAGCGCCCTGATCTTCCTTTCTGAAACTCCATGGATTATAGATACTACGGAGCAGTCGTTTAATAGGCAATTCCACGTTCATAGCAGAATAATGTGAATCCAAAAAACGACACTCTCCACCTTGATCAATCCTGAGGGTATATATATATATATATATATATATATATATATATATATATATATATATATATATATATAAAGAGACTATAGAGCAGTCGTTTCATAGTCAATTCAATGTTCATAGCAGAACAATGCGAATACAAAAAATGACACATGTGCATACTCCAACAAAAGTAAAACTATTATATTGTGATATACACTATGGTGGTTTTCCAATGTGGGACTAAAATTTCCCAAAGCCAAGTGAAAACACCAACAGGAAATAGAATTCCGTTATCAATTTTGCCATCTTTCTATCAGGGAGTCACTACTATTAGAATAAAAGCAATGTGTGAAGAGAAACATTACAAAATAAACTGAGAACACAGGCATTATGTAAAGAGCATAACATCATAATACAGTAAGACTAAGGGTACACAATGTGTTATATTTCTCTCATTAAGTTTTGAAACTGCCCAACTATTTATTAGGACTCCATGGACTAAGGGAGAGTTTGGTTTGCAGGGTTGGACAATGTAATGTAATTGGCATTACATTTTAAATCTAATTCGGATGTTTGGTTAAACAATTTTTTTGGATGTAATGTAATATGTGTTACAAGCTAGATTACATTATAGCACTTTCTTTTAAAATCAATTGCATCATGTAATCCCAATTACGTTACAATTACAGCTTACAACTTACAAAATTATTATTTTTTAATTATTTTTGTTTCTGTTTTTTCACTTATTACTATTTTATTATAATAATATTTATTTATTTATTTTAATTTTTTCCAACTTTTACTTTTTCTATTTTTTAAATTTTTTATTTTTTTCTATTAAAAAAAAACTTTTTTTTGCATTTTCTTATATAAATGTTAAGGTTGGTCAAACATAAAATATAAATGTCAAGGATATATTTGTCAAAATAATACAAATAACAAATATTATTCCTTTACATTGCATTGTAAACCAAACATTTGAATAAAATTGATATTAGAAGGTTTGATTACATGTTCCAACCAAACATGGTAATGTAATTGTAATTCTATTACATTACATTACAAACTCTATTCCATTATGATTACAATTATATTAGAATGAACCAAATGCAACCTAGATTTAACTTGATTCAGTCGGAAACTATATAGTATAATGTTGCATACAAAACAAATATATACTTCAATTGGATAGATAAAATTAAACAGAAACTCAGAGTGCTACAACTCTTGCATTAGATACTTATATATGTGATATGACTCATATTATTGGTTGCATCAGGCACTCCAATTTCAGTTCTAGACGGAGTACTAGTTGCAGTTAAGGATGAGATAGATTGCATGCCATATCCTACTACAGGTATACTCTCTTCTTTATGTTTTAGTTAAGAAGCTAATTCTTCAGGTTTTCATTAGGTACTCATTTCCTTCTCATGTAAATAATGGCTTCACAGGAGGAACCAAGTGGTTGCACAAGGTTAGAACCCCAACTGGCGATGCAAATTGTGTTGCACAATTGAGATCTTGCGGTGCTACTCTTGTCGGGAAGACCAACATGCATGAGCTCGGTGCTGGGACAAGCGGGATCAACCCTAATTACGGGTAATTAGCAAAACTAATATGCAGTCATGCATTGTGCCAAGTCTGATAATAAGTTGGAGAGGTCTCGCAAATACTTTTAATTTATCTGCTTTTGAACCAATTCAGAGCTGTTAGAAATCCCTATGATGTCAATAAGGTTTCTGGAGGTTCCTCAAGTGGATCAGCAGCTGCAGTGTGTGCTGGACTCTGCCCTGTTGCACTTGGGGTTGATGGCGGAGGCAAGTATCTCAGACTTAAGCCAAGTGTTCTGTAAATTTCATCTCTCCTTAATTCCCCATACTCTAACTCAAAACTAAGGTTGACTTCCTTATAATGGTATACTGATACACCACCATTCTTTCCAACTTCTGCTATGCTAATAAAAAATTATTATAACCTCTTTATCAGGTTCCTAGAACAAACCTAATCCTACTACGAATTGAAACATGTGCTACTTCAATATGTTAGATCTTATCAATAAAATGATTAGAATCGCTTCGACCACCCAACTGCAGGGATCAACGTCTGAAAAAATGCATCTTTAAATACTGCACAAATTTTCTAAGATTGTATATGCTTTGTTTAGGGTCGGTGCGAATGCCTGCTGCTCTCTGTGGCGTGGTTGGTTTCAAACCAACTTCTGGTCGTGTGTCTAATTCTGGGTAGGCATCAGAAACATTTATTGTTTTCCTTCAATACTGGTGTATATAACTAGTGTGATGTTTATCTGTCACTATTCCAGTGTTCTTCCATTAAACTGGACAGTCGGAATACCAGGAATTTTAGCTGCAACAGTTGAAGACGCACTAATTACGTCAGTTCTCCCTCCCTAGAATTGGTTATACATTCTCATCAGAATTAAACACCTTAAACAATCATTCAATTTCTTATTTCAGTTATGCAGCTATCTGCAATCCCCTTCCATTGAATCAACCAAAATCTTTGCAGGTAACTGTAACCCCCATTTTTCGTTAACTCGTTACTAACACATACGAAGTTTAAGCCATAGCTCTGTACGAATAACGATAATTAATAACTTGAATTCTTGTGTTTCCTTTGTTTATTGAACTTTTCCAGCCTGCACTAAGATTTCCTTCGTTGAAATCTTCACAGTCACTAGCTGACATCAAATTTGCTAAGTCTAGGGAGGTTTGTGCCGAAACTACTTAACCTTCTTTTAATGCGATAATTTGATATTCTAAATAATTCCTTCTAATTTTACCAAACATAGTTAATGTTAATAGTCTACTGTTGTTTGGACCTAGCAGTGGTTTAATGACTGTACAGACGATATAAGAAGCTGCTGTGATGATGCCCTATATATGTTATGCAAGAAATATGGATGGGAGGTACTATTCTACTTAGCAAAATGTAAATTATTCTTATAGACAATAAATTACTTGAGATGGATTAGTTGTGCTACTTGAGCAAGCTACATTGTCTCCACTTATTCTCAGACCGAGTAAATGAACATATAGTTTATAAACTTTAGTACCTTTCTGATCTAAAAAAATTTGCTGTCGCCAAGACTGTGGAGGTGACTGTACCTGAGATTGAAGAGATGCGCCTAGCTCACTATGTAACCATAGGATCCGAATGCACTGCTTCATTAGGCCCTCATCTCTCAAAACTGTACGCAGTTATCTTCTTTATTTACTTTAATTAACTTACATTTTGTGGACAAAGTTTAAGCTTAAAATAGCTAATGAAGCTTTATAACTCTAGGAATTTTGCGGAGATAGGATATGATGTTAGAGTGGCACTCGCCGTCTATGGATCATTTGACAGTAAAGAGTATCTGAATGCCCAACGAATTAGGTAATCTATACAGCTAGTTCTGTGGGATTACTTTGCTAACCTCTCCCTTGGTATTATTATTTCAATTTACATTGCTTGGTTATAACTCAAACATGACTCTTTCTTTCATAATTTCTCTCCAGAAACCGTCAGATGAACTTCCATCAGGAAATATTTAAGATGGCGGATGTCATTGTCACTCCTACAACGGCGTATTACACTTCAACCACACCCTTTTTTTGCAATAATCAAATATATAATCTGTTCACTATATTTTTCTCTCAGTGTTGGTATTTTCGTATGCCTTGTGAAATAGAATGACTTTCTTGTGGACTTTTAGTACTTTGAAGCATTCTACATAGATGTCCCAATTTAATTAGAGAAGACTAAGATGATAAAGAAATATAATGACTCTGCACTAAAGTAAGGTTATTGTTACACTTCTTTCTTGTGGACTTTTAGTACTTTGAAGCATTCTACATAGATGTCCCAATTTAATTAGAGTCAGACAACATGAATCTTTGGTGAATATAATCTCCCTTATAAAGTATCCTATTATAACTAGATCAACAAACCTGATGCATTTAACTAGTGAAGTTGGATATGTCACATGATTTTTTGGGTCAGCGTAGGCAGCATGAACAATGATGCATTAAAACTTAGAATTCAGTTCAATACATAAGTTTTGCCATTAGGATTGATTGTCTATATTTATATCTAAGGTGTGTATTTCTTTCCTTCGTCTTGATTTCTATTGCAGCGTAACTGCATATCAAATAGAGAGTCAGGCTTTGAGAAGTGGAGATTTTGATTACATAAATGGAGGTAACTAGCACTTGAACTCTGGCATTAGTTTATAATTTTGTAAATCTTTCAGTGCTCTTAACATTCCCCACTATTCAAGGAAAGATGTAGTGGCCTTCTTACAGTGACAAAAGATGATTAATACACTTGCCTATCATTTTGTAGCTGCACTTGTGAGGTATGCAATAGCAGGAAATTTTCTAGGATTGCCAGCAGTGACTATCATGGTAATAAATTTTCTTCATCTTCCTATGCATCACTGAATTTTAGCATGAACTACTAGTCTTTGCTCTGAACCTTCAACCAATGTTCTTATTTCATAGGTTGGATGTGACGAGAGTGGGATGCCAATTGGTCTTCAATTTATTGGGAGGCCATGGTCTGAAGCAACCTTGCTTCATTTGGCTTCTGCAATGCAGGTAATGGGTGTTTCTCTAACTCAACTCTCATATAGGAAAGATGATAAGAAGTCTAGAATTATAATTTGTTGTTCTCGAGAAGATATATTAAAACCATTGAGCTCTCTCGAGGTTTAGTGGCAACCTACTATTCTGGCTATGTCAAATATCCTAACGTAATTCTGATACATAATAGTTAAAAATGAATTTGACACATAAAGGCAGAAATAACATATCATTGCATGAATATGTAACTCATGTAGTATGTGTTATTCTCATCGATTTATAATACTCTAATATCAATATGTGGTGTGAGTGTATTATGGATTTCTAGTGACTAAAAGGGTATTCAGCTATAATATCAATGAAATGCATGTCTATTATTATTTTAACCCATGTGATGTATCGAAGTGATTTGAAAAAACATTAAGAATAACGAAAACTCAAAAAATTAGGTAATACATCCCACATATTCCTTTAAATTATATATATGCAACTTGAGCAGCCGAGCTTCATAATGAACTTCGGCAAGAGTGCCCATGCTTCAAAGATTTTCAAAATGGTCGGTATAAATCTTCTCGAAAGATGTTTGAGTTTTCGTTTATGTGCCTTCTTCAAATTAAAGATGAAAAACAAAATATAGCAATTTAGGAGCCGTCTCGTAGATTATTCTGAATTAATTGGTGCCTTGTAATTTAGACGCTGCTAAAATAACTAATCCTAATATGATTGTTGACAGGATCTACGCATCGCAAGCTATCAGAAGCCACAGGTGTTCTATAATCTCCTCAAGAAGGAATAGAGGCAATAGACCAAAAGTACGAAGTAGTGTGAATTGTTGTTTCCTGAACTCAAACGAAGTCTAAAAAGCCTTTCATGAAGAAAAACAAAACAAGAAGAATAGGATCAGATATCGGAAGCTGATCTACAGAGGTTTCAAAACTGAGATTGTAAAGTTTATTCTAGCATATAGAGTTCAGATGTGAACATGTGAAGTAATGAAATGGCTTCTTATTGTTGTTCTTCACAGTTCTCCTATTCTATTTAATCTATCCCTCTGTGTTAAGGGGGTCTTATAACTTATCTTCCTATGCTTTAGGCATTAAATTCTTCGATGCTATGATTGTCAGTTCCCTATGTCCTAGTAGATGCCACATCAGTTGCGTAAAACACACACACGAACTTGTGCCGAACTTGAAAGACTAATCAAATGAGATAATCGACAATAGCAGTGTTAAAAATAGCTAGTTCATACTTCATAAGACATAAGTAAAACATTGTGCATTGAGACTAAACAGTTAATCCTTTTGAATATCGCTGGAAAAGAAATCTGATATCCATGCTTGCCGTAATATATCGCTCTTCGCCAGAAACGCCCTCGCACGATTCTCGTGTTCGAGCAGATAGTCAAAGGCTCTCCCGAGAGACACCTCATCGTAGCCGCTAGCTTTCATTACTTCCTCATAAAGCTCTGACGTGAAATCCTTGCGCCTGCTCTTAATCGCCTCCATGGTCCTGCCGATCTGGGAGCTAAGGTTGTCGATCTTGTCCACCATTGTACGGGCTCTCTTCCTACTAGAGCTGGTCCTCCCGGCCGACCCGGAAGAGGAAGAAGACGAAGGAGAAGAATCCGTGCCACCGGAAGAAGGCGTTCCCGAGGGCAAATGACTCCTGACCGCATCGATGCACGCGACGCCAGCTGCCATGACGGCAACGGCTGCGGCTAACACGGTCTCTTCGTCGTCGAGGCCGTCCCTGTCAGCCATCTACATTTTGCCATTGCCAGCAGAGTTAATTTCTTGCGGGCATTTCCACGAACACGTAGTGTGCAATGTTAATTCTGGTCACCTTTAGTTGGTCCCCAGACGGAGCTCCAATGCGCCATAGCCGAACCCCATTCAAGTGGGAGAAGGCTTAGGTTGTTAACAGCGATAAAGAACTGTGTCACGTCGTGTCCAACGCGCGGTGGGCACGACACAGAAACTCCAAAATGTGCCGTGTCCGTGTCCCCGTGTCCGTGTTGTGTCGTGTAATTGCAATGCGGATTTGGATGATGATGATGGAAGGAGAAGTTACCGTTGCGAGGAGGAGGAAGACGAAGATTGTTGAAGGAGGGGTAGGAAGAAATTTTTTAAGGAGTAAGGGTTATAAATGCTAAAAGTGTGATGACTACTGTATAAAGAGATTTTCAAAATGGCTCAACCGTCTGAGCCCTACCTATATTATGGTCTATTTTATTTTAAAATAAATTAAATTATATAAAAAATTGTTAAAAAAAATTAAATTTGTTATATATATTCAACATAAAAAATTGAACTCAACCAAACAAGAAGAACACCTTCCAGCTTGATCACATGAGCCACAAGAGATATTTGTCTATAATTGAATAATATTTTTATTATACGTACATCTACTAATATATATATATATATATATATATATATATATATATATATATATATATATATATATATATATATATAATGGCTAAATTTTCACTTACAACATACTTAATTACTAGAATTGGTACTTACAATTTTATATTTACTTAAATATTCTGATTGATTACTCTTTTCAAATTTGCCCCCAACATAAAATACCTTTTATTTAGAAAACCAAAACTTTAAAACAACCAACATTCTTTCAAACCCTAGATTTATTCTTTCCAATATAGTTTATGCATAATGTGTAAACGTGTACCCTCCACTAAAGTTTGATTTATATTTTTCTTATATAACGTAAAAGATTCCAACATCGCACGTAATAATTCTAAAAACCACGGTTAATCAATTAGAATTTCAAAATAAGATTTCTATTATAATTTAATAATCACTATAAATGGAGGTTTTAAAACAAAATAAAATTTAATATTACTCTTGGCGAATACTATTGTGGATTTCTAAATTTTTTCAAATTTCTCTCTTTCCAATTATTCCAAAATGTATCTTTCTACAAAAAAAAAAAAAAAAAAATCGTTTAGCTATTAACCTTATTGTGGAAAATTCAGAGTTTTGATTAACATTGTGAACTTACAAGTCTAATTAGTGTTTTACCTGAGCTTGAAACAAATCTAGATGATGATTTACTTGATAATCACCATTTTTCTTAAGTAAACTTAAGGACATTAGTTAAACATCAGAGTATCTTATAAGAATTTGTTAAGAAGTTCTTTTAATTGAGTTCTTTGTGTTTGAGTTAGGTCAAGTTAATAGCTAAGGTGGGCTCCAGCACGTTCCCTTTTTTATATATATATTTTTTTAATATATAGGAGTCAATCCATATCCCAATCTAATTCAGCCCACAGTCTTGTGGCCTCTGAAACTTTTGGTATTTCTTTCCTTCTTTAACTAAATTCTAAAGTAGGATTTAGACATTTAGTTATATAGGATTATCTTCAAATTGAACTTAGAATAATGCTATTTATCCCTTCAAATTGTACCTCCAAATTGTCCCTCCTTACGTGGTAGCTGACGTGCCATGTTGATATGGCAGCTGACGTGACAAATTTTAAATTAAAATTAACATTAAAATTAATATTAATATTAATATTAACGTTAACATTAACAATAATGTCAATATTAACATTAATTAATATTAATATTTAACATTAATATTAATATTAATTTAATATTAATATTAATATTAATATTAATATTAAATTAATATGGACAAAATTGGATAATCAACTTTTTAGGTTAAAATTTGCCATGTCATCGACCATGTCAGATGACATATAATATTATTTAATATGTCACGCCAGCTGCCACATAAGGAAAAATGCATTGGAGGGACAATTTGAAGGTACGAATAGCATTACTCTTAAACTTAAACATACTTAGTACCAAATTGAACACTTCCTCATTGGTATAGCATGGATAAATAAAAATAGAGAATAAAAAATCAATCTTTAATGCATGAATGCACATTTTCTTTCATGATGTCTTTATGAGCTTACGTATGGAGAATGACTTCTTATAATTACATAGGCCATAGAGGACCTTAGTAAATAGGTGAACTAAACGTTTTATTTTAACTTTCTATTGTAATGGAATAAGATTTTGTATGATAGGAAGAAGTTCATGTATCAAACACTGTGAGCATGATGGCCTCATGCACTTGCAATGACATTTTGTTCTAATGGACTAGATAAATAGGTGAAGTGTATCTTTCTTAATTTACTATATTTTTTTTTGAAGTTTTCTATAAGAGTCAAAAAAAACTAATTTGATTGAATATATTACAAATGCATAAAACAAACTGGTTCGATTGAATATTGTTGTACATGCAAGATATTGGATGTAACCATACAAAACTAAAAATTAGAAATAACCAGGTAAACACATCACCAACCATAATAATAAATTAAATTTTTATGTGTTTTTTTTTATTTTTCTATTACTCTTTTTTTTAATATTTTTTATTATTCCTTCCAATTTTATAATAATTTTCTCATTTTGTAATATATATTTTTCTAGATTTGTGTGTTCTTTTTGTTGGAGTCCAATCTGAATTTGTTAATAGCATATTTATGGAGTCCAAATCTGATTAAATATTTGATTTAATTTAATTTAGATGTCCATAATTGGTGGTGGGCTATTTTTAATTTAGATGTCCATAATTGGTGGTGGGCTATTTTAGATATAATATGATTCTTTTTTTTTTTTTTTTTTTGAAAACACACGCACACACACAATTGGGGGGCTCGAACCTTACCGGCCCCTCCGGATGTCCGCTCTAATACCACTAGGCTAGAGAGCTCGGACAATATGATTCTTATTTGATGGTTTTCTATTTAAGAGATCGTATTATAATCTGATGTTGATGTTGATGGGCTATTTTTTAGGTGTAGTAGGATTTTATTTGAGGGCTTCCTATTTAAGAAATACTATTATGACCTATAATTTTTTTTCAGGGTGAAAACATAAAGTACAACACAAACGGAGATTGGAGGTGCTCCTTCAATAAGATCGTCATCGATTTCCTCTTTTCAATAAGATCTTCATCCAAGACAGTCGTAAGATTAATCGGCACCTCCCGTAGTAGTCCTCCACGACCAACACAGCCATCCCCGAATCCGTGTGATACGCAAATCCTTCAATGGATTGGCCCACAACGTAACTGTAATCATCGCCACCACCACTATTACTCATTCTTTCTCTATGTAGTTCTGAAAAAAAAAAAAATCAAAGAATACTGTGAGACAAGAAAGAGTCTTAAATTTGATATAAGATGGGAAAGAATTTAATGAATAAATGTAACATGAGAGAGTTAGTGAAATGAACCCACATTCTCAGAAATTTTGTTACTCAAGTACAACTTCAGTAGTGAAATATAAGTGGGACAAACACCTCCTTATGCCCTTTTCCAACATGGGACTAAAAGTAGAGCAAAATACAATAAAGACTAACAATCTTCTACATTAGTGATTAATGTAGATAAATGAAACAAAAAGATATTTAATTAATGTCATTGTTAAAGTAATTAAGGTTAAATGATATATTTTTTCAAATACTAATTAGGATATTCAATTAACATCAAGTAAGACATAAATTATAATGCTAAATAATACGCTAAATAATACTAATCAATAAATATAATTATTATTTTTAAAAACATGTCAACAATGCATATATAATGATATATAGTTATTTAATAACATTACTTTGTTAACATTATGTATTAACTCTAAATTAATAATAGTTTAAAATTTAGTAGTATTCGTTACAGAGGCACGTGTTACGACGCAAAGATGTGAGACTATGGTTCAATAGCGTGGCACTAAGTATTTATATTATAATTGTATTATTGTGTCGAAACATGGAATGCCGGAAGGTAAGTATGGATAAGTTTCATTTTATTGCGTAGCACGATTAGGATCGCTTCCTCTTTGAGGTCATTTTAATTTTGGTGACAGAATATAAGGAGGACCAATACAGGGGTTCTTTGGTTGCCTGTAAATAGACCATGCAACATTTGTTGCAGTAAGTGATATTGAAATCCAATGTTTAGTTGGTTTCAAATGATTGTAAATCTTAATAGTTTCTAAGTAGAGAATGGGATTTCTATAGCACGTGAGGGGAAGAGGATGCAACTTGATCATGTGCTAGTTGCAATTATTGTTCTCTCGTGCACAAAATGTTGCGGTAAGTGGCCATTGTGATTTTGGATGCAACAAATGTTGCGGTAGTTGGGAGGAATTCTTTCACCACTTGTGGAAATAATTGGATTTACCTGCAGCAATTTAAACACCAGAAATACTACAACATTTGCAAAACCACTTTTAGAGGCAAGCAAGCAGCCCCTGACCGAAAATAGATGGTGGCCAATGTATTATTAGATAGGAAAAGCCTATCAGTTGCAACCTACAGAATCCATCCGTCACAAGCCAGAAACATATTAGATTCCTCAGTAACGAGAAATTATTAGGTGCTCCCGGCTCACCACTGGACGTGCTGAGTGGTGAGCCCGATCCAATGAACAATTGACACTTGGAATAATCAATTAATCCCATTTCCACATCATAACCGGACAATTTATAAGTTAGCTTAATATTAATATTAATTTTGATATTAATATTAATGTTAATGTTAATCTTAGTATTAATGTTAATATTAATGTTAATATTAATTTTAATGTTAATATTAATATTAATATTATTGTTAATATTAATTTTACTGTTAATATTAATGTTAATCTTAATATTAATTTTTATGATAATATTAATATTATTGATTTTGTTAGTATTTTTTGTTATCTTTAACATTAATGTTAATTATTAATATTAATTTCAATGTTAATATTAATATTAATTTTAATTTTAATTTTAATGTTAATATTAATATTAATAATATTGTTAATATTAATTTTACTGTTAATATTAATGTTAATCCTAATCTTAATATTAATGTTAATATTAATATTATTGATTTTGTTAGCATTTTTCGTTATCTTTTCATATTCGATTATGATGTGGAAAATATGGGATTAATTGGTTATTCCAAGTGTCAATTGTTTATTGGACCGGGCTCACCACTCAGCACGTCCAGTGGTGAGCCGGGAGCACCTAATAATTTCTCCTCAGTAACCTCAGATGGAATAAACCTTTTGCAGGTTTGTAGTACTCAGAGTGGGATAAACCTAAGGTTGTATGTAACCTTCAAATTCAGAAATCTTTATTTTTAATCAACACATTTCCAAGGTGGCTAAGGCTTCTGTCACTGGGAACTGGATTTCAAAGTTTTTGACCACTTAGCACTATTTGTATTTGGTGATATTAGACACACAAAACTTTCTGATTATGTTAAATTTTGGTGATATGCTAGGAATGCGTGGAAGAAACTGGGTGCCATGCCTCCAGAAGAAGCTATGGAGAACTACATTACAATTGTAGCTGAGCTATATCCTTCTTGGGCCGATGGTTCAACTAAGGTGAGTGTAGAAAGTAATTGTTGGATTATTTTATTGATGGACTACTTCACTACTTATAGGGAGTCTAGCTCCTCTACATACTACATATTCCGATGTGGGACTAAAAGTCCCTTATTGATTCTCAACACTCCCCCTCAAGATGGGCGATAGATATTGATCATCCCCATCTTGTTACATAGCTTCGACAGACTTAATGAACTAAGACCCTTAGTCAGACAGTCTGCAACTTGTTCTTCTGAGCGGACATGGTCAATCTTCAGTATCCCTTGCTCCAGCTTCTCCTTGATGAAAAATCGATCAATCTCGATGTGCTTCGTTCTGTCGTGCTGAACTGGATTGTTAGCTATACTTATTGCAGCTTGACTATCGCTCAGAAGACGTAATGGTGCTCCCTTGTCCAGCTTCAACTCTGTCAGCAATGCTCTCACCCACAGCAACTCTGACACTCCCAGAGCCATTGCTCTGTATTCTGCTTCAGCTGTCGACCGTGCTACCACTGACTGTTTCTTGTTTCTCCATGAGACCAGATTTCCTCCTACAAAAACACAGTATTCCGTGGTAGACCTTCTGTCGTCTATGCAACTCGCCCAGTCTGCATCACAGTATCCCTCAACTTCTATGCGTCCATTCTTCTTGAACCATAGCCCCTTTTCCGACGTTCCTTTTAGATATCTCAAGATCTGAAATACTGCTTCCATATGACCCGTTCTTGGATCATGCATGTAGCGACTCACTACACTCACCGCAAATGAGATATCAGGGCGAGTGTGTCCCAGATAAATCAACCTCCCTACAAGTCTTTGATATCTTTCACGATCAACAGGCTCTCCTGCTTCTGCTCCAAACTTACACTTCTGGTCAATTGGAGTGACGGCTGCTTTGCATCCCAGCATCCCTGTCTCCTTCAGCAGATCTAGTACGTATTTTCTTTGTGATAGAATAATTCATTGTTCGCCTTCACACACTTCGATACCTAGAAAGTACCTCATCGCTCCTAAATCCTTCACCTCAAACTCCTTCGCGAGTTTTGACTTCAGCTTAGCGATCTCGACTTCATCATCACCTGTGATCACTATATCATCTACATATACAGCAAGTATAGTGATGTGGCCTCTTGCATGCTGGAGGAAGACCGTATGATCTGCATTTGTTTGACGATATCCCATGCCTGTAACAGCCTTTATGAACCTGTCAAACCAGGCTCGAGGAGATTGCTTGAGCCCGTATAGAGACTTCTTCAGTTTACACACCTTTCCTTGCGACGTCCCTCTGTCTGATTCCGTCGCGTAGCACCCTGGCGGGAGCTCCATGTACACTTCTTCTTGCATGTCCCCATGAAGAAAGGCATTCTTCACATCCAGCTGGTATAGCTTCCACCCATAGTTCGCTGCAATAGAGACCAGAGTTCTCATGGTGCTCATTTTTGCTACTGGGGCAAACGTCTCATCATAGTCTATGCCATATGACTGTGTGAATCCTTTTGCAACCAACCTCGCCTTGTACCGCTCTACTTTTCCTTCTGGCGTCTCTTTCACTGTGTACACCCATTTGCATCCCACAGCTTTCTTCCCTTTGGGTAATGGAACCAGCACCCATGTCTTATTTTTCTCCAGTGCCCCAAGTTCTTCCATCATTGCAGCTTTTCACCTTAGATCTTTCTTTGCTTTCTGCCAACACTTGGGCAACGAAGTAGAGTCTAACGATGCAATGAAGGCTCGATAATTCGAAGAAATATTAGAATAAGACAAGAAGTTGGCAATGTCATGTTCATAATCATCAAAATGACTAGGAGCCTTACCCGCATTGATGCGAGAAGATCTCCTTAAGGGAGCAATAGGTGGTGGAGAGATCATACCATCCGAGTCGGAGAGATCCGCATCAGAATCCGAGTGATTCAGTGTGGGGGCAACATCTTCAAGAGTTGGAGCAGGAGTAGACGAGGGACTTGGCATAGTAGGCACAGGGCACGACATAGGTGTTTGCAAAAAATAAAAGTTTTTTATTTCACAAACTTTGTAATAAGATTACAATTTGAATTCTGGGAAAGTACAACTTTAGGAATCCGATCTAAATGACGATCGCTTTATCCCTTGGACGATGTGAACTTTGAAGACGATAGCCTCTGAAGAATGCAGCAGCACTTGGGCAAGAACTCCTGATCTCTGATGATAATGATCTCTCTGATCTCTGATTGTTTATGATCCCCCCTATGAAGGACTTGAAACTCTATTTATAGAGTTCTGAAAATAACTACTTTTTAGTTATTCTGGATTACGCAGGATAGATTGCGCATGCATTGGACCGCGCAGACATCAGACTGCGCTGGCAGTTACTTGATCGTGGGCCAACTGTACGAGACACATGGCATTATTTGATTGAAATGCGCATGATAGTGTGTAGACAGTTGCCACGTGGTCAGCAATTGATGGCATGTATGCCACGTACAAAATGTCAGTTGTTGATGGATTGCGCCACATGAACTGCGCTTGCTTCAGACTGTACTGGATTTGGATTGTGCTAGGGTTGAATTGCGCTTCGCGTAGGTTGGTAGACTGTGCTGGCTGTACAGCTGTCCTCGAGCGCTGTGCTACATGAGAAACGAACAGTTTTCTCGTTCTTCGGGCTGTCAGCTGTCAGAAGATCTGATTCTCTGTCAGATAATGATGACGAGGCCACGTCAGCTAGCGCACTTGGATGAGTGCGCAGTTCAGCTTGCGCAGTTGAGTTGTTGTGCAATCTGTCTCCTGCGCAGTTCATTTGAAGGATGCACAATTTGATTTTTATTGCTTTGTTGATGGGTGCAACTTGATTTTTAGGACCTACAAGACCCCCTTCAAAGTTTTCGAAATTTGAAAATATTCAAAGTTTCGAAATACTTTGAATTTTAATTTTAAAATCAAGTTGCGCAAGTAATGCCTTGTCTGCGCATTTGGAGGAATCAGCTCCTATTTCTTCGGCGCAATCTGAGGCGACTGTTACTTTCGAAAAACTATAAATAGTTCTCATTCTTCCTTCTGTCATTCTTTACTTATTTCCAATTTGATTGAGAGAGAAAACTCTTGAATCACTCCGACTTCTCTTTCTTCTCCGTTAACATCCATGGCCCCGAAGCGTTCCGCCGCCGAGAAGGGCAAAGCCTCCGCTGAGTCTTCAACTCGGGCTGCGCCTCACATTTCTCGTCACGAAGTCGGTCACCCTGCGCTGCAAGGTAGACGATCGATCAAAAACCCTTTTTAGGGTTCTTCGACATTGTTGAACCTTCAAACCTATCTCTTTTTAGAGATTTGGTTGTATTGTGCCGCCCTGTTTAGGGTTTTGGTTGCACACACACAATAGTTTTCATTTTTATGAAAACTATTTTCCTGCGCAATCGAGCTGGCAAATGTTCAGCGCAATCTATCGATTTGTGCATGTCTGTCCAGCGCAAACTGATTCTTTGCGCAAGTTGTTCTCCGCAATCTGATGACTTGCGCAAGTGGATATTTTTGGCACAACTGGGTATTTTGTGCTTATAGGCTGCTTTAGCGTAATCTGATGCCATACACACAGCGCAATCTGACACTTGCGCAATTGGTCAATCTTTTGAAAAGACTCTTTGATTTGCATGAACTGAATTATGTTTTTTTGTTTGATACAGTTAACATCAGGGAAGACCC
Organism: Iris pallida; assembly: GCA_029216955.1. Taxonomy (NCBI): domain Eukaryota; kingdom Viridiplantae; phylum Streptophyta; class Magnoliopsida; order Asparagales; family Iridaceae; genus Iris; species Iris pallida. Next base: position 8,846,211 of record JANAVB010027997.1, read on the forward strand.
GAATTATGAAGTCTTTGCAAGGACCCTAGCTGAACCTGAGTTTAAGGAGGATCTGTCCCATGCAACATATCCTCAGTATGCCCTGCCATCGTCCCGTCAAGCCATCTTAATAGCACAAGACAACAAAACTTTGCTGAGTCTGATGAACGGGCACCCTCTGCAAACTGTTGATGCTGTTATTCGTAAGAAACCCCTATTTTTGTTTGGTGAGGCTCTTGATAAGAGTTCTCAGCCGAGACCTCGAGTTGAACAGAGACTTTTCCAAAGAGCCGAGAAAAGGATACTTCTACCGGAAATTTCCAGATGCCTTCCCCTATCTCACTATGCTCTTACGAGCTATCCCAGGAGGATGGACTGGGATATAACTCTACTTCAGCAAGCCAGAACAACGAATATCTGTGTGAAGAAGGGGCCGAACAATAAGGATATGTTCTATAGCTCCTCTGAGCGTCACAGCTCCCTGCTCAGAGGATTGAATCCCAGTTGCATCCCACCGGAAAACTCATCCCTGCTACTGCCAGTTAGAACACCGATCTTCGCAAACGAGTTTGCGAAGGTTGAGGGAAGATACCCGGACCAGGACATCCTATTGACAGGTCTGGTGAATCCAGATAATAAAAGATGGAACTGCATAGCCAATTGGATATTGGTTCAGTTCGAAGATAAGCTCAAGGAGATTGAGCTGTACCAGCCGGTATACTCTACCGTATACGGCTTCCACCCCAACCCTCATCTTTTCCTCGCTTTGGCGGAAAGGTACAACTTCAGGACAGGGACTTTCATGACACCCTGTGGAGAGATTGGACTAGCTCTTCATGAGATAAAGTATATCTCGAGCTTGCCAATGGGGGAATTCCCCTATGAAGAATTTGTTCCAACAAATGATGAGTTGGACCGACTTCGTCAGGAGAATGCTGATATGGTGGCCATTTTTGAAGAACTGTTGTGCCACTATAAGATCTTCTCCTTGTATTACAAGAGTGGTTCCTCTGGCACTTTCTACTCGTCAAAGTGGTTGCCCTATCTCTTTCTTAACCACATCGTGGAGAAGAAGACTAAGGAGCATGATAAGTACAACCCTAACTTCTTCAGACCACTCAGCCATAGTGAGGTGATAGGATTGATGGAGGAGAACAAAGAGATGGACATCAGGGTCGATGATGAACTTCAATATCCTCCTTTCCAGACAGGAGATATTATTGAAAGTTTTATGAGGATGGGCTATAGGTCCATGTCAAAGGAGGCCCAGCTGGCGGGTTTCCTCGCCTACTGGCTTAGATGATTCGTCGTCCCTGGAGCTAGCGCCGTCGATCGCTTCCATCGCGGCGTGCTCTTTGCTGCCGTCTGCTTAGTCTTTGGCTATCGGATGGATCTGCTGTCGGTGATGACCTGCAGAGTGAACGCTGGTCTTCGTCTTTATGTCGAGTCGATGTTGAAAGGAAAAGACGAGAATGGAAACTTTCCTCGGGTGGAGCTACCCTACACTTATTTGTTCGGATGGTTGCTTCTGTACTATCCTTCATTGATGAACCCTGATATGGGGACGGTCAGCGGTAGCTATTTGCGAAGATTCTCCAAGAGTAGATGTATATACACCAGCCTAAGAGATTGCAGACGTGCTCTGAATCTCGGGAAGGGATGGAATTTCTACTGTGTTCTCCCTCTAACTGGCTATGAACATATGTCTACAAATCTGGTTGATCTTGGGAGACAGCCTTTAGGTCGTGCAGTGTTTGATTGGCTGAAGACAATCCGGCCGTCACACCTGGTCTACAGATTTGAAGATGAATGTTACTTGGAAACCTATCTTCCCAGCCGTTTTGCGCGGCAATTCGGCTATGACCAATTCTACGTAGGCAATGCTACAACTTGCCTGCAAGGAAAATGTTATCTGATTGATGGCGCCCGGGCTTGGGCTTATTATAACGCTCGAGACACGAGAACAATGTTCTCGATGCCGTTAACGAGCGATCATGGTCCTCGGATGCTGTATACATATTCGCTCTTCTACACATCAGCGAATACCTTTGCCGAGAACTTCAGTCTCGCGGATAGCTTTGCGATAGTAACGCGATTGAAGAAGGGAGCATCTGTTGTGTCGGCTCCAGGTAATGACGAAGAGCATAAGCCAGTTGATGCACCGCTGGAAGCTTCGAGGGAAGCTAACTTTCCTGAAGAAGTCAATGAGCCAATGCGTATCTCCTTGAAAGTTGTCAAATCTCCAGCTAAGGAGAAGAAGAGAAGGATAGAAGAACCTTCTTCTCCAGTCGCTAAGAAGAAGCTTATTTTAGATTCATCAGAAAGGGTCACTACCCGGTCGCAATCTCGGCAGCAGACTGAGTCGACTCAAAGAGAAGAGGCGACAACTCCGACCTCTCTTCAAAGACCAACAGATGTTGTAGATATAGAGAGTCCGGAGAGACCTCTACGCAGAAAGAAACTAGTCTTGAGAAGAAAGAAAGGAGTCACTCCTCCGAGACAAATCCTGTCATCGATTGTGATTAGTGCTATCGCCGGAGTCACAATGTCGTCTCCTACACCTGCCCCTGAACTCAGGCAGGAAACTCCTAGTCCAGAGCAGAGGGATGAAGATGTAGAGCCCAGGAAAGACATTGTGGAGAGGGAGCATGAAACTTTGCGATCTCCTTCACTTGTAGTGGAAACTACCCAGCTTCCTGCTACACCAGGAACACTCCGTGAAGAAGAAGATCGATTAATGATCGATGCATTGAATGATTGCGACTTTGGCCTGCAGGAAGATGTCGATCCAGCCGCTGCAACTGCCAGCAAAGAAGCACCGAAAGAAAGTGTAAGTGATGAAGATACATCAACAGAGGCTATTGATGATACTTTAAATCCAGAAAAGGACGCTGATGTCCATATATCCCCCGAAGCTGTTGATAACATACTGAATCCTGAAGAGGATGTTGAGGTGCATGTGTCTCCAGAAAAGATTGCGGGTGAGGAAGTAGCACCTGAGAAAACTACTACCGCTGATCCCAAAGGTATAGAATGAAATTATCAATCTTCTTTTCATAGATTAAATGGCTGACATCTCTATTTTTAATCCATGCAGAAATCGAATCATCCCTAATTCCTCCCACTTGCACTGACATAGTGCCAATAACGGCGATAGCTAGTGGTAGCCGACATTTTTCGGGCGGCTCCGAGACGGGTAGTAGCCAGGCAATAATGTCTGAGGCTACTTCTGCTAGGTTGGAACCTGTGCCAGCAGATGACAGACTTGTCACTGGACCCAGCCATGGTAAGATTGCCCTTACTTTTGATCCTTTTTGATAGTTGCTAATGACAGCAAACTGATGGTGTTCGTTTGATTTTGCAGAGGAACATTTGGGAGGGGCAGCCAGCTCTACCATGGCTCCCTTGTCTAAAGAGCCTTCCACTCACGTGCAAGAAGCTGAACGTCCATCTGTACAGGCATCTGCTGCTTCGTCGTCCATGGGAGTAGCTGCTACACCTGGTGCCATAGCTACTAATCGATTTATCATTAGCTCTTTCACTAACTTTTTCTTCAATTTATTGGGACCCTTAGTAGACAGGGTAATAGAGAAAGAAGATGTTGGTTTCTCCACAGTTAAGGGTCCAACTCTTATCTGATCAATGCCATCCGAAGTCAAGGTGATGAGGCTCAGGCTGTTTTTCTTGAACACATACTGGATGAGTTGGAGACATCGGTTAAGATCTACAAAGATCTTAATATGGGGATGTAGAAGCATGAAAAAGAAGAGAAAAATAGTCCATGCGGCCAAAGAGCCTCATGCGGCTCGGAGGGCCCATGCGGCTCAGGAGTCCCATGCGGCTCAAGCACATAGGCAATTCGAGTAAAACTCCTTGCGGCTCAGAGAGAGAGGCCACGTGGCATTCAAAATAGCTGTGCCCAACGTCTGGACGCATTTAATGCTCTGACGGCTGACAGCTGACAGATGACAGACCTGACATAAAGTTGTCATAATGACTGACACGAAAAGCATAATTTTCCTAGGAAATAAGGAAAATCTTCACCAATACGGCGCTATCTACCAAGCTTCGAGGCAAGTCCATGCGGCCAGACTAGGCGAGTTCATGCGACCGGTACAGAGAAATCTATGCGGTTCAACCATGAAGGCCCCCATGCGGCTCAGCCATGAAGAAACCCATGCGGCTCGGCCATGAAGACTCTCATGCGGCTCGGCCATGAAAACCCCCATGCAGCTCGGTCATGAACATATTCATGCGACTCGGTCATGACAACCTTCATGCGGTTCGAGTATAGAGACTATTCATGCGGCTCGATCATGAAATCTTCCATGCGGCTCGGTCATGACGACCTTCATACGGCCCAAATATGAACACTCCTCATGCGGCTCAATAATGATGACAGGACACGTGTCCTAAAGATGATCAAATTCTGGATCAGATCCCAATAATTTGGGACACGTGGCAAGAGAATGAATTAAATTGATTCATTTAGATTTGCAGACATCAGCAAATCATCATGATAAAGATTTATTGCAATCAGCATTTATCATTGATGGGATTTGGCATAATCCACATTAATGGTCCAGATCCTTCACACTCAAGACTAATGGCCCAGATTGATCAATCACCAGGCCGCCGCCACTTGGAGAATGGGTAATCATCCAAACCCTAATGATGCCCCCCCACTATTATAAATAGCAAGGTGCCATTCCCTTGCAAAAGAGAGTCTCCCCCGATAATCAGAGAGAAAATACAGAGAGATCAATCCAGAGAGAAAGAAGCCAGGAGAGCGATACGAGGAGAGCAAGAAGAGCGTTTCTTCGTCAACGCCAAGCATCTCGTTACAAGAGCCAAGGCTACGTCCGATCGTCCAAGGAGTAAGGCAGAGCGGCCGTCGCTTTTCCGAGCCTCTACCGTCACCCCCCAGAATCAAAAATAAACAATTTTACTTAGATTGCTGTACCTAGGTTTTCGTCCCTAGGCTTTCTTTGTACAAGCGAGTTTGTAACGTGAAGTAAAAGTCCAGTCCTCCCATAAAACTGTTATGCTCTTTTATATTTCATGGCAAACACGATGACGACTCTGCTGGAGACGAACTTCTCCACGGCTGAGGAGTTGGTGACGCAATCGGATGCAGCCAAGCTTGGCTTCACTCAACAGATGCTGGTCGCCCGGTTCGACCAACAGACGTTTGAAGAGATGCTCTCCGACAAGAGCGCTGGCCCGGTCCAGAATCGAGCCCGCACGAAGAAGGCCCGCAAGGAGTGGAGACCCAGATCATTCGCTCCTACTGAAGCTCTTGCAGAGATACCCTCTGTTGCTCAAGACGGCGAGGAAGACTCTCCTGCGGCCCCACTTTAGACCATAGACGACTCTGCTGTCCCCAAGTCCGGCAGAAGAAAATACTATGATGCTGGACTTGCAGGGGCAAAGAGGAACTCTATGCGATCTGAGCCGCATAAGGGTGCTAGCCGCATGGAGAAAGCTCATGCGGCTACATCTGCCAGCCGCATGAAGCATAAGGGTCCTAGCCGCATGGGGAAATCTCCTGCGGCTACATCCGCCAGCCGCATGAAGAAAATTCACACGGCCACATCTGTCAGCCGCATAGCTTATGCGGCTACAGCTGCCAACCACATGGATGAAACTTATGCGGTCACTGAAGTCAATCGTTTGTAGAAAACCCATACGGCCACAACAGCCAACCGCATGCGGCCAGCCTGCACAGTCGTGACTCCTAGTCGCACAAGAATAACTCATCCGGCAGCTGAAGATAGCCGCATGCAGACAGCCTGCACGGTTTCTAATCCTAGCCGCATAGCGTCTGTTCCACGCTTCTCTCGATCAGTCTTCGACCGTCTCTCATGCAGTCCTGACCCTGATGATTCTCTGGATGATAAGCCAGACTCCGGGAAATTCAACTTGGACTCTTCCTATTACGCACCCGCAAGTGCTAAAAAGAAGAAGTCTAGGGCAGTACGGGCTCACCAAGCCCAGTCAGCTGCCCCAACCTCTGACCATCGGGGCGTCCCGCTGATTATCACGCGGGCCTCTAATGGAAAGTTGTATAAAGCTACTCGCACCCTGCCCCCTGCGGCCAATGGGCGAGATAGTCATCAAGCATCTCCCAATAATGAACGAAGGCAAGTATACGTGCTACCTTCGAATCAGGGAGCAGGCGGGAGGCCTACACACTCGTGTGCTCAGAATTCCCGAGCCCACAAAGCGAGTGACTTGCGTGATGTGATCCTCCACAAGCGCAAGGAAAGGGACGAAAGCTCGGTGTGCAGAGAATCTGAAAATAAATATCAATGCACCCAAGTTATCGTCAATTGTTGTTGCAACAAGACAGTATTACAAGAGGATCGACGGTCCGTCTTCCAGCGGTTACAGCACCCAAATTCCAAAAATGAGGCCTTTTTCGTCGCTTCATGCAACTCTGCTCTGAGAATCCCTGGCGATGGAAAAGGAAAGAAGACAAGTACATCTGGTCCGAAGGTCTCAAGCAAGAAACTCTCTGCTAAACAGTTGGCTACCACCCCTTCAGGAGGAGTCTTCCGAGGCACTCGCTCGAAGACAAAATCCGCTGCGCTTGAGGGTTCATTAAAGAACATCGAAGCCGGGGGTAGTACTCCCCCAAACATCCACGATAATCCAATGTTCCAAGAAGATAATTCAAGAGAAACGGTGCTCCCAACAGACACAGAAAGTTCGGACGTCCTCAGGGACGTCCATAATTCTCAAGACGAGGCAAACTCAGAATCTGGGGGTACTATTCCTTCTGAGTCTGAGCCAAAGGAGAACATCCCCACGTACCCGGACGACTTCTCGACGCAGGGGTATGATTCTGAGGACACATCCTCCACCTTTCCTTCCATCTTTCATCGCGTAAAGACGGTGTTCATGATGGATAATAATCAAGAAAGCTTCAGTGATCGCCAATGCATCGACGCTCTAGAGGCCATACTTCTCACCTTGGTCAAATCCGTGGATGAGATCAAGACAGCACTTCCAAGTCTGCAAGGAAGAACACGGGGCCAAACAAACATAGGGCCCACAATCAATGCGGATTCGAACTCGGCTGTACCAAATCCGGGCGATAATCCTCCCGAAATACCAGTTCCTACCGCTACAGACGAGGCTAGAGAAGTGAGACGAGAGGTTCAAGAGCTCCGAGCCATGTTCGATGCCCGAGAAACTTGCCAGGACCTCAGGATACGTCAACCGTATCCCACTGTATGGAGAGAAGTTCCCTTCCCACCGAGATATAAACCATTCAATATCAATCCATACGATGGGAAGACATCGGCAAGCAGGTACATCACCTAATTCGAAGTCACCACAGACCATCTGCCTCATGACGACGCCATCCTGACGCGATTATTCATTGGGGCATTGGAAGGAGTCGCCTTCGACTGGTATCGCAACCTGCCAGACAACTGCATCCGCTCATTCGCTAGCTTCAAGCGCATGTTCCTGGAGAGATTCTACGAGGTAGGACAAGACGTCACAATGTCTACCCTCATGGACGTTGTTCAAGGAGAGAAGGAGCTCACAAGGAATTATATTGAGCGGTTCTGCCAAACCGCAATGAAGCTGCCTTCCGGCAACCCTGATTCCTCCCTAATTGAAATTTGCCAAAAGAGGTTGCTTTCCACAATCAGCCTCTGGATGGGCGAAAGTCAGTTCAGGGATTGGAAGACGTTCATCATCAGTGCCACCAGTTCCGAAGAACGACTAAAGAAGGCTCGCCAACTGGGATTACACATCTCGAAAGGAGAAAACAAGGGCAAGCGTCCTAATATCAGCAGCGACAATGGGGGTAGCCCCGCCAACAATCGGGACAACAGGGGCAAACAAGCTATGGTGACCGACACAGCCCAGAAGCTTGAGTCAAGACCGGCAGACAAGCAGTGGCCGCAAATGACCTACTCCTTCGAAGACAGCCACGTCAAGCCCATCTTGGACATGCTCATACAAGGAGACAGAATTCAGCTCCCTCCACCAAGACGGGAACCTCGGCCGGCAGATATGGAGAACCCAAAGTACTGCCATTTTTACCGCTACGTCCACCATGCTACACACGACTGCTACCAACTGAAACGATACATCCAAAATCTCATCGATTCGAACGCTCTGGCCATCGATTTCGAAGAGATAACCGTGGCTGCCAACATGGTGTCCGTACAATTTGACAGCTTTCCTCCAACGGAAACTCAAGACGGTGTGGTACCCATCCCTCTGGCAACGATGGAGATTGCTAATCTTCCACCCCCTCGAGATCAAGATGTTGGTCTAGTGCCCCTTACCACATCACGGGGAGAGATGATGTGGGTCCATCCGGACCTCGTACCTGAAGTGACTCAGTCTATACCACCCTCCGTTTGCAAGAAGAAGAGTAGAAAAGTCAAATCTTGCCACACAATTTCGACAGATATTACAGCTGTCGTTACTCGATCCGAAGCACAGTCCCAACCTATGACTAACAACTCAACTGAAGATCCTCAGCCAGTTACTGCTGACACTTCGGGACCGTCTCAGCCTCCGACGACCGACAAGCCTAGGCCGAAGGAAACCCGTTTCGACAAAGCTCTCCGAAAAGACGCACCTCAGGGGCTGGAAAGGCCCTACAACTTCGACATCTTGGCGCAATTGGCCAATACACCAGCCAAATTATCGTTATACGAGCTCCTGAGACTTTCAAAGGATGTTCGTGCGGCTTTAAGCGAGGCACTACAGAATGCTGACGCTTATCTAGCTCAGGCCAACCTCACAGGAGAGAGCCCGCCTGCAGATCTCCAAGATAGTGCTTGTACGGAAGCAATGCCCAACATCGTCTTCACTCCACAAGACATGCTCATCAAAACCAATCTGCATGATCGTCCATTATACTACACTGGATACATCGGGGACGTGAAGGTGGACCGAATGTACATTGATCCGGGCTCTTCTATAAGCATCATTCCGAAGGGTCTACTACACCATCTCCGCATCCCTATGCATCTCCTGACGCCAACAAGCACCGCCATCAGCGGTTTCAATTCGGGCAGGAGCTACCCAATTGGGAAGATTCGCCTGAAGTGCCAAATCGGCGATCTCCAGTCAGAAGTAACCTGTTACGTCATAGATGCTGACACTTCTTACAACATCCTCTTGGGGCGCCCTTGGATACACGATTATATGATCGTGCCTTCCACGCTGCACCAGTGCTTCAAATATATCGACAAACACGGCTTCGTGAGAACGGAATTTGCCGACATCGACCCCTTTAAAGGAGTCGAATCCTACTACTCGGACTCCTGCTTATACGAGAAATCGAAGAGGCACCTGGATGAAGACGAACAAGCTCAATCTGAGACGGCCTCAAGATCAGAAGAACCTCTGACAATCCACCTTCAAGCTCGCAAACCCGACAAATTTGCACCTCTTACGGCCGCTCGGCGTAAGGATGCGATCAGCCTCTCGGCACAAGAAGGGCAAATGACAATCCGACTGCCAAGGTCCGGCCAACCGCCGAGACCCACAACAGAGTCACTGACAATCAGGCTACCAAGAGTTGGCCAACCACAAGCAGGAAAGCTCAACCCCTCGGACAGGCCGATGACGATACGTCTTTCCAAGAATAATCGTCATCCCGACGCCAAAGCTGGGACTTCTAGCGAACCAACTACTCCCCGTCCGGCATCGAGTACCAAGCTGGGGGTCGCTAGTTTGCCAACAACTCCATGTTCAGAACCTATGATGATCAAGCTGCCTAGGTCATCCTCCCAGTCTTCATTTATACAGGGGGTGACCGAAGAAGAACCGGAGCTGGCCAAGTATGTGGCTGCCCACACTGATGTTCCTTCTGCGGATGATGTAATCCCGCTGGAAAAGATACCTTATTTCATCAATAAAGGACTATCTTTGAACTACCTCGAGCTTAATAAGCTTTGTACAATGTACGCTATGGAACACGGTATAGGCACTCACCTACACACACAGGTGACAAATGTTTACACCGCAAATCAGCTTATCCCAGTAGAAGATGCTTACCGCATAGTCGAAGGAGGAGACCATCCAATCATCTTCGGCCGAAAAGATGATCCACAGCCCTTCATTGTAAAGAAAGTCAATCTTGAATCAGACGCCGGGAGATTGTCTCTGTATCTCTATAGTCCCCAATCCAAATACCTCATGCAAAAGCAGGGATATGACATAGAAACTGCACCAGGCTTAAATTATGGCATAGGTCGACGATTACCCTTCAGGCTACCAGTTCCGATTGGCAAACCATGGGACTACTACAACAAAATCCGATGTGGATTAGGGTATGTCACGCCCACAATGACCCCCGAAGGTTCAGATGAAGAATGCGACTGGCATTCTCATTCAACCGGGTCACCTACTTCGGACTCAGATACCAGCATCGGAGACGTATTCAGACAAGTCCTGTCAGCCAATATGGCATTCGTCGACGCTTATGAAGAAGATGAGGACATTCCTGAAATCCTCGAGTTAGAGCCATGGGCGCAACAACTAGATGAACAATGGGAGAAGCGTTTCGAGCAAAGAGAACCTCCTACTGAAGATGAGGTCATACAAGTCAATCTCGGTGATGAAGCCTCCCCGAAACCAATTTTTATCAGCCAGAGTTTGACAGATGAAGAACGAGAGTCGCTGCTCCAACTCGTCAAGGAATATATCGATGTGTTCGTCTGGAGCTATGAAGATATGCCAGGATTGGACCCCGAGATCGCACTCCACAAACTCAATATTCGTCCGGATGCAAAACCTGTCAAGCAACAGCAACGACGGTTTCGTCCCGATATCATGAATGCTATTGAAGCCGAGGTCAACAAATTGATAGCCAGCGGATTCATTCGCGAAGAGCAGCACCCAGACTGGGTAGCCAACATAGTACCAGTCCTCAAGAAGAACGGGAAGATCCGAATATGCATTGACTTCCGGAATCTGAATGAGGCATGCCCTAAAGATGAATTCCCTCTCCCTATCATAGATATCATGATCGACAATACCTGCGGCTTCGAACGCATGTCCTTCATGGATGGCTTCTCAGGATACAACCAGATCAAGATGTTCTGAAGACGAGAAGCACACATCATTTCGAACACCGATTGGTACATATTGCTACACCGTTATGCCTTTCGGTTTAAGGAATGCTGGCGCCACCTACCAGAGAGCTATGAGCGTCATCTTTAGAGACCACTTGCGCAAGACAGTGGAGTGCTACGTCGACGACATCGTCGTCAAAAGCCGTTCGAAGGAAGATCATCTGCAAGATCTCAGGACAGTGTTCGACCTGATGCGAGCACACAACTTGAAGATGAACCCTACGAAATCATTCTTGGGTGTCTCCAGCGGGAAATTCCTGGGTTTCGTCATTACTTCTCAGGGCATTCACATCGACCCCGAGAAAACAAAGGCAATCATGGAGATGGGTCTCCCGAGAAATCTCTGCGAGCTCTGAGGCCTCCAAGGTAGGCTAGCTTACATCAGGAGATTCATCTCTAATCTCTCCAGACGATGTCAACCATTCACCCATCTCATGAAGAAGGGAGTCTCTTTCGTATGGGATGAAGAATGCCAACGCGCTTTCGATAGCATCAAAGAATATTTGTCAAACCCCCCAGTCCTGGTAGCTCCTGTTGCTGGGAAGCCATTCCTGCTCTACGTGCGAGCTACGGAACATTCTCTTGGTGCTCTGTTGGCACAGAACAATGACGCGGGCCACGAATAAGCTATATACTACCTCAGTCGAAAGATGATTGGGCCAGAATACCGATACACAGCCGTAGAGAATGAATGCCTTGCTCTCGTGTTCGCCATCCAGAAGACGCGACACTACGTCACGGGACAAACCATCCACATGATATCACGGATCAACCCCCTCAGGGTCCTCATGACCAAACCTGGGGCACTCAGCTCTCGCCTTGCTACCTGGGCAATATTACTATCACCGTACCACATGATCTTCGTCCCGCAAAAGGCTGTTAAAGGCCAGGCTCTGGCAGACTTTCTAGCAGCTCATCCAGGTTCGGAGACGACTAGGGTATATGAAGAGATACCGGACGAGGTCACCAGTTCAAATGCAGTCTCCCATGATGCCATCTGGCGAATGTTCTTCGACGGCGCTTCAAGAACTGGACCCAAATGCAACATCGTCGCTGGAGTCGGAGTGGTGCTGATTTCTTCCTCCAGCTTGGTGATCTATCGGGCCTACTCACTCACAGAACCCTGTTCAAATAATATGGCCGAGTACAATGCCTTGGTCATTGGCCTCCGGCTTGCGAAAGAACTGGGGGTCGAGTATCTTGAAGCATATGGCGACTCGCAGTTAATCGTCAATCAGATTCGGGGGTCGTACGAGGTCCGCCACAAAGACATGATCCCGTATCACCAAATAGCAATCGACATCATCTCGTCTCTGGAAGGATTCTTCATAGAACATGTTCCCAGACTCCAGAACATTGAGGCTGATGCCCTAGCTGGTTTGGCCGCTTCTCTAGCTGTGCCAAATTACGCTCATCATCAGGTCGACATAATAGGCCGTGAACTGGTCTGTCCTAAGGATAACGTTCGATGCACTGAAAGTTACTCCGCCCTCTCAGTCGACGAAGCACCAGACTGGAGGCAGTCGTTCATCGACTTCGTAGTATACGACATCCTGTCGGAGAATCTGAAGGAAGCTACTTCCATCAGAAGACGTTCTCTCAGATTCTTCTACGATACAGAGACGAAAATGCTGTATCGCCGATCCTATGATGGGTTATTGCTCTGGTGTCTATCAAATATAGAAGCCAAGAAAGCTGTACGCGAAGCCCACGATGGTGTCTGCGGAGCCCATCAACCTGGCCCAAAACTGTAAGACCGCCTTCGCCGAATGGGCTATTATTGGCCCACGATGGTTGCAGACACGATAGATTATGCACGAAAGTGTAAAACCTGTCAAATCCATGCCGACTTCATCCACCAGCCATCTGAATTCCTATATCCGACTGTGGCCTCCTGGCCATTCGAAGCATGGGGTATGGACATCGTCGGCCCAATCACTCCGCCTTCGTCTAGAGGATACCGATTCATACTCGCAATCACCGATTACTTCTCCAAATGGGTGAAAGCCATCCCATTGACAGAGGTGAAAACTTCAAACGTGATTAGCTTCCTTAAGCATCATGTCATCTACCGCTTTGGACTACCCCGAAGGATCATTCACGACAATGGGCCACAGTTCGCAAGCCACACATTTTATCGGTTCTGCGACAAGCACCGAATTCAGAACATTGCTTCGACACCCTACAATCCAACAGCCAACGAGTTAGCAGAAGCATTTAACAAAACCATAATCAAGTTACTCAAGAAATTCGTGTCCTCTAACAAGTGCGACTGGAACGAGAAGCTTGGCGAATGCTTATGGGCATATCGCACCACAGTCCGAACAGCCACCGGGAATACACCATTTTCCCTGGTGTACGGGAGCGAGGCAGTCCTCCCATTAGAGACTCAGATCCCCTCACTCCGCGTCGCCCTCACACATCAGTTGACGACAGACGAAAACCACCATCGCCGACTACAGGAATTGGAGGCCCTGGACGAGAAAAGCCTGTTAGCTCAACAACGAATCGAGCTATATCAGGCCAGAATCTCCGGAGCTTTCAACAAGAAGTTCAAGGTCAGAACATTCCAAGTAGGCGATCTCGTTCTGGCAGTTCGGAGGCCGATGGTTATGACGCATAAAACTGCCGATAAATTCCAACCAAAATGGGAAGGCCCGTTCATCATCGAGGCTGTATTCTCCAACGGCGCCTACCGCCTCGCAAAGCAAAATGGAGACTTGCTCATGTTGTCCATCAACGGCAAGTTCCTGAAGAAGTATTATGTCTGAAACAAAATCCTCGAGACATCTCAGAGTGTTGAGTTATGTACCCCCCATACCGCTGAACTTACATTCTGGTTCCATATTACGAGTCATGTACCCGATGGTACCTCTGAACTCATTCCCACATAATTCCAGATCATCGAGTCATGTACCCGCTGGTGCCGCTGAACTCGTACCTACAAAATTTTAGATTGCCGAGTTATGTACCCGCGGGTACCGCTGAACCTACCTGATCTACTGCCCGCATTCTCAATGCACAAAAAGGGTAACAGATCCACAAAATTCCTATACAACCATGTCGATGTTACCTCTGAGTTGTCCCACTTCCACCAAAAACAAACCACACCCTCGCATAGAACTTCCACGTCCTCCTACCTCTGAGTCGTTCTATGTATCCTTCATTGAGCTCACTCCTGCCATGTCCCCGCGATCTCTGAGTGGAAAGGCTCCGTCGAAGAAACCATTCATGCTTGCCATATCCTTACACCTCTGAGTAAATATGATGGTTACCCCTCGACCTATTATCCGTACCCACGACCGGAGTACGCCAAGGATAGTAGGTCCACAAATATCCTACGTCGAATCCACTCCTGCCATGTCCTCACTACCTCTGAGCAGAAAGATCCCATGGTAAAGAAATCCCCATACTTGCCATGTCCTCACTACCTCTGAGTAAGTATGATGGTCTTCCCTCGACTTATTATCTGTACCCACGATCTGAGTATGCCCAAAGATAATAGGCCCACAAATGTCTTCCGATGACCACAAATGTCCTCAGTCGACCACAGATGCTGTACTGGGTCTCCAGTACACGCCCATCCCTTCCCTATCATGCCTGGGAGCCCAGTTGCTCCCTGGTATTCTCTCGAATACCAAAAACTTCTATAGTTGTCTTATCGTGAAGTTGTTCTAGGTATTCCTCTCCAAAACTTGTTACTCGTACCTAAAACCAAGGTACGCTCAGGGTAACAGGTCCACAAATAATCCTCCAGCAGGTCCAATTCCACAAACACCACAAGTACAAGAAAGAGAAGATAAGTTGAAACATGCTCATTGATTCAAAATTCAAAGTACTACATCATTTGGGATCACATCCCTTACAAAATGAAAACAAAAAGAAAAAAAAACAGCAAAAGAAAACAGAAAACTGATCACTGCTCCGGGGCACATAACGCTATAAGACGGTCCGTCTGCAAGGCAACCGATCGCTCAAGCCTCTGTTTAGCTCGACGCTTCGCCTCTTGGCTTAGCACCGCCGCGTCCTCCAGATGAGCATGAGCTTGCCAGTTGTCCTCGAATTTCTTGAAAGCCTGCTCCAGGTTAACAGAAGATCGGGAAACCCTCTCGGCCTCCCGAGCGATTGACTCTTGTTCCGCACGAGCAGCCCCCAGCTTCGACTCTAAGAAGGCCAACTCCCTCTGAAGTGCGAGAATTTGCTCCTTCGTGTCAGCTATTCCACGAGAAGCAGACTTTTCCCGAGCCCTACAAGCTTGACTTCGACGACCCAGCCTGTCATACGAAGCGAAAAACTCGTCAAGGTCCCCCTTCACAACTGGCCCGGCAGTATCTCGAGCAAGCTTTATCCTATCCCGAGCAGTAATAGGGAAGCCCCGCTCCCGTTCAATCACAGCGGGCAAGCCAGCCTGCCGTATCGCCAGCAATTGGGTCACGAGCTGATCAGCCTCTGCCAACTTGGGCTCCAGGAGCGCAGCCAACCCCACCCCGCCAGGAAGAGCCTTCAAAGTTTCAATCTGGCCCCGAGCGCCCCGCAGAGACAGAAAAAAGGGGATCCTCCGTTCTACGGCAGCATCTACGCCCCTCTTTAAGTGGCGATAGAAGCTGTCGACCATATCCTGCGACACCTCGTCCAGAGCTTTCGAAGAGGCCGGTATCAACGGGAGCGTAGCTGGAAACACTGAAGAAGACGCAACAGAATCTGCCGCTCCTGCCACAAGGGAAACAAACTCTGTACGGAAGGACGCATGAACAGCGGCCAACTCCTCTTCAGCAGCCCGCAGAACTTGAATGCTCGGCAGGGTCGAGAAGTCAATCTCCGAAGCCGTATAAGCAGCAGAGGATGAGGCGGAGACCATCGCCAGCTCCATTCTTATCTGCCCGGAGCTGGCGGGAGGCTCCTCGACATGAGTCGGTGAAGGAGAGAAAATGCTCATTTCCCCTAGATCACGGCAGGCCGAGCCTTCCCCAAGAACATCCGCGATGGGAAGTAAAGGGTCAGGACCTGTAGGGCCAAGACAACCATGAATCGATTTGACCTGGAGGATATGTTAATAGAGCAAATAAGCCCCCTCACTAGTCAATATTTGGCTTATCTTACCAGCGGAAGAGTGTGGAGGCTGAGGTTCGCCTGCAGCCACCGCAGCCTCTTCACCAGCAGCCTCCGAACCGAATATGATAGGCTCCTCCGCCCGAGCACCCTCGGGAGGGGATGCGACGAGATCGACGTCGCCTTGCAAAAATTTAGTAACCTCGGAGACAGGCCCGAGGAAACCTCTGTCACCCTGGACCGGGGCCTCAGCAACTTGGGAGTCCTCAGCCGCCGCTGAGAGAGCCCCCACAGAAAGGACCGCGGCACACATGCCACTAATCAAAGCAACAAGGGCCGGATCAACTCCAGGGGCAGCAGACGGTTCATGAGAACCTGGTTCGTCAGACGCCTAAAAAAATGATTAGATCATATCTCCAAGAAAAAGAAAACCACAACAAGGAGATGGCTCCAACATAGGCTTACCTCCAGAACATCGTCATCATCCTTACCCTTCTCGGTAATAAGCAACCTACGAGGTCCGACCGCAGCTCTCTTTACGGAAAAGGCTACTCCTCCGTCAGTAGACTCACGCCTGCCTCGCTTACGCGAGGGACCAGGCACGACAGATGGTGGTTCTACCCTCACCACCTCCGATACAGGTGGCAGCTGATCTACCACCTCATCTAATACGACTGACGGTAGATCCGTCATCATCTCATCTGCCAAAATGGGCGGCTGATCCGCCGCTGCTTCGCCACCAGAAGAGAGAGAATCCTCGTCGTCCCGCTCGTTGTTTTCTTCAACTGTGTCAAAGGACTCGGAATCGGGCGTGGGAACCCTATTCGCCCCTTTCTTCTTTGCCCTCGATACCGTAGCCTTCTCCGCCAAACGAGTGCCCACGATAAAGCTAGTCCTCGGGTCAAAATCGATAGGAGGCTGGTTTGCCGTAACGTGGTATAAGGCCGCCATATGCAAGATTTCCCCATCACATTTGCCGCAGGAACGGAGAAACTAGCTCGAGTATGACAAGTGTCATAGTAGCTCCATGCCCTAATACCATCAAGAATGCTACCCTCAAATCCCAGGCAGGAACTGGGACGCCCAAGGAATAGTTGACTGTACCCAAATTGACGGGCAAACCTACTGGGCAAGTAGGGCTCCAAGTACACAGTGTTGCGACTGCGATAAACTAAATACGCCGGGCGAATGTTACGCAACCAGAAACGTATCTTCTCAGGTAAGAAATGAGGAGATCCAACGCCATCAACATGGATACTCCTCACTTCCTGGTCGGTAAAACGGAGAACGGACACGAAGAAATCATATCCGTCCACCCTCGCCAACATCCTCCGACATGCCGGCATGGTACTATATTCCCAAGGCTGATGGTGATACCTGAAAAGAAAAGCGTCGTCGTCCGTAACGCCGTCTCCCGTCCCAGGCCTCATCAAAGACTGATAATGCAACAACAGCCACCCCAGCAGGTAATGATAAGGCAGCTCTATACGTTCAAAGTCCATCACCACGTCACGAGCAATGACCTTGGACGAAAAGGTGCGGAGACCATGATGAATGCTGCACACCATGGCGGGAAGAAGAGCCAGCCTGACCCCAAAGGCCAACTTCACAGCGGGAAGAATAAAGTGACGGCCGATTCTCTCGATAGAACCTGCCCCTCCTGAGACCACACAATTGCGCAGCCACACCATTAAAAAACCTGCCAAGAGTGCCTTCTCTGACAGCCGCCGAGTACCAAAATAAAAATAGCTGAAAGAGTCAATCTGGCTCCCAAACTTGTCACCCTTAGACTTTGACCTCCTAGCAGTCGACACCAAGCTTTCTACTTCCCTAGGAGTTTGACGACCTCGGGAAGTAACTCGGCCAGCAGCACTGAATTTAAAAAGATAGGAGACCCAAGAGTTGGTATGGGGAGTGTCCCTTTCTGAGCTATCATTTTTCTTGATAGCCGTTTGATGACAGGTACTATGGTGACATAACAGTTCTTGGTACACAGCGACGAAGTCTGGGAATCGTCGATCTAGATCCTGGAACTCCTCGTTCGTTGGAGTGTACGCTTCGAAGGGCTCGTCTCCCTAGGAAAGCTTGGAGATCGCATACATCTCATGGAGAGCGAGCCCCAACTCCCCTACAGGTGTGAAGAAAGTTCCTGTCCGATGGTTATACATCTCCAGAAGGGCCATGAACAACGGTTTATTAATGGGCAATCCGTGGCTGGTACCCCGGATAGCATCATAAAGATTGACTTCTCTTAAAAACGCCTCGTATTTTCGCAGAATCCACGAGTTCAGGTTAGCCCACGGGGGAATGGGGTATAGCCAACCCACCAGTGCCAATCTGCCAACATGATAGGACCCTTTTCGAGCAAGCTAGCTCATAAAGGTATCAGCTTGAAAAAATGAGAAGTTAGGACCGGGTGTATTGATAAAGGTACCCGTAGCTAACCCCATCACAGATCGACTGGCCGGATCCTTGATCGCGCGTACTGACCCAGTAGTTTTATTATAACGAATTTTACCCACGAACATCCCCGGTCTGGTTGGAGTGAGGGGGTCTGTCATCTGCCTATCCAAAACGATCATGTTGAACCACGCAAAAGGGAAATGACGCTTCATAATGGGGATATGAATCGGCATCCCGTCCAGATTAAAATCCCAACTCTCAAAAACATCCAGCACTCGGGAGTTTTCTATGATCAACGCATCCCCAAAGAGGAAGACCGGCCTCAGATGCTTCCCATTAGGCTTCCCGGAGCTCATCATGTCACTAAGGAATTGGAAAGATTGAACCCTGATAGCATTTAGTCGCTCCAAAGGCTCATTAACAAGGAGCTGCTCCGACACTTGATGAACTAAATCGTCCCATCGCACATCCATAGTAAGTTGGTTCGAACCAACCAGAAGTTCCCCCGCAGGATTTACTGGCAGATTCACTAAAGAGAGAAAAAAAAAGAAAAGAAATAAGATTAGAAGATAGTCAAAATCAAGAAGCATTTGAAAGATCATGAGAGTCTATGCGGCTCGGGTCGTCATAGCCTTATGCGGCTCTGAACCAGATAAGTCCAAGCGGTTCTGTTCATCGCAGCCTTATGCGGCCCCGAGTCGGACGAGTCCATGCAAATCAAGTTCAGATGAGCTTATGAAGCTTCTGCGGTTTGGGTTCAGAAGGGCCTATGCGGTTCAAGGTTCATATGGACTCAACGGAAAATCCTAGACACTGATGCGGCTCAGATTCAGATGAGACTATACGGTTCAAAGTCTATGAAGACTCATACGGTCCTGAACAGACAGACTCATGCGTTACAAGTTAAGTACGCTTATGCGGTCCAGATTCATATGAGCTGATGCGGCTATAAGCAGATGAGCTTATGCGGTTCAAAAGTGAGCTACGCTCATGCGGCCCAAACCGAAAATATATATGCGGTTCAGATCGAGTATGACAAGCCCATGCGGCCCCCCTGGACGAAGTGCTTATGCGGTCATATCGACGAACCTCATACATGCGGCTTGTGCATAAATTATGCAACAGAGCCATGGCAGTTAGGGTTCTGAGGCAACGCCCTTACCAGCGACACTACTAAAATAACCCATTTTAGCGACGTCAGACGACGTCGCTAATTAAGGAAAATATGTCGCTAAAATCAATTTGCGACGTATTTAGCGACGAAACTTTGACGTCGCTTATAGGCAAGTCGCAGATGACACTTTAGTCGCAAAACGTTGCTATTTGCGATGCTACGTTCAGTGTCGCTATACGTCGCAACTTTGGCGACAGATAGCAACGTAACGTTACGTCACCAAAATTACGACGTAAAGCGACCACTTTACGACGCTGTAAACTTTATATATGATGACGTGTCATAGCAGCCACGTGGACAATTTAGCGACGCCTAGCGACAGCGTTAGCGACGTACGCCCTCAGCCCATGTCAGCAGTAAAGCGACGGATAGCGACGTTACGTCACTAATTGGCGACGTTTAGCGACGTCTACTGTCCATCGCTGTACGTCGCTGAACGTCGCTATCCGTCGCAGATTTTATAAAAAAATTTTAAAAAAATATAATTGGTATTTTTGTTATGCTGTGTGTCTGTGTTTACAGTGTGTGTGAAGTGCAGTGTTCGAACCATCGACAGTTTCGCTTACTGTTCTATGTTTTATCTTGGATAGAAAGAGCAACAGTTCAGGGTGCACTTCTCAGAGCTTTCTCTTCACGTCCTTCACTTTCTCGAGAACCTTTACGACGTCCGGAGAAAGTGAAGGACGTGAAAATGAAGCTCTCAGAAGTACACCCTGAACTGTTGCTCTTTCTATCCAAGATAAAACATACAACAGTAATCGAAACTATCGATGGTTCCGAACACTGCATTTTACATTCACTGTAAACACAGACACACATCATCACAAAAATACACATTATTTTTTTTAAATTTCGGCAGCACCTCCTTTGTATATCAGATTATCGCTTATAACCCAGCGTAGGTATATTTGTCATCCCCGTCGCAGATATCACAAAGTAAATATCACAATAAAAATAAGAGACAGTGCAAAGTAAATATCACAGACACACATCCTCACAAACACCCAATAGAGTCAAATAAAAATGGAAGATGATAAAAAGTCTCCCACCAAGTCTATAAACGAAAGTGTACCAATAAACAATTTGCCCATAGGGCCAATACATAAAAGTTATAAAAATATCAATAGAATCACTGTGCACCCCTGCCGCGCAACTGTGATAGAATGTACTCATACTGCTCCTGGGTGAGCTACACCGTAGGGGCAGTAGGAGCCAGTGCAATGTCTGGAGTCGGCGTCGGAGGCAGTGCAGTGTCTGGAGTCGGCGCCGGAGGCAGTACAGTGTCTGGAGTCGGCACCGTCGATGGACCGGGAGGACGTATCTGCTCCAGCTCTCGCAGTCGCTCACCATACACAGCAAGGGTACTCACCACCCTCTGAGTACTCGCCTCAAGCGAAGCCGAAACCTGAGTGAGTGAGGCAGACATGCTCCTCTGCGATCCCTCCAGCTTGACCTGTCTAAGCTCTGTACGCTGCGTAGACTCGGAGAGCGTGTGCAAGCTGGCAGCTGTAGCCTGATGTATACTCATCAGCTCATGTATACTGCGCTCAACCGCATCAAATCGTCCGGTGACGATCGGAGGGTCGGATCGTCGCTCGATCGCATCAGAAATCTGCTGCTGCAACTCGCGACGCAGCTCCTCGATCTGACGACAAATATCCTCAGCTCGTGACGACGCCTGCGAAGCCGGAGACTGTACACTGACAGTGGGGGCCCGGAATGACTCCGAAGCCAAATACGCGTCGTAGGATCCCGTACCGTAGTACGTACCCTTCTGAAGACCGTCAACGGCGATCATCCAGAGCTCGTCCTCCGATGGAGCTGTAGGCGGCTGGGAAGAACAACCAGCCCCTCCCTCTGCTGGCGCACTAGCAGCAGCAGCCGCCTCCTGCTGTAGCCGAACACACTCGGCCTAGAACATGTTTGCTAACGTGTAAGTGTTTGCTAAAGTCTATATTGATATCTATTTTCATGTTTTCTAAGTTATAGTAAATTAATATAAAGAATAGAACGTACATATGCCTGCGTCGCCCTCTCGTCAATGAACTCTCCAGCCCTCCGATGGGTGACCAGGAAGACGGTCACCATGTTCGGGTCCTCACCCTTTTTTACCTATTAAAATATATTATCTATTATTAGTATTAAACATTCTATCGAACTATATATAAATTAATGTCCGTCATAGAAAACGTACCAGACGACGAAAATGTTTCGTCATCGGAATGGAGCCACATAACCACTTACCGGCGCTCGACCGTGCCACCTTGGCCTTCTCAGACCGCTCCTGGTACTTGGGCTCGCTGAATCTAGCCTTCATCGCAGCCCACTGATCTGGCGTGATCCAACCATGGATCGGCTTTCCGGCACGATCACGACGCTTCTGGTCGTCGATCGCATCACGGATGAGCTTGGCTGCGACGGCAGAAAATTGGCCCTCGATCCTCGCCGCCCGGTGTGGTGGATAGAAATAGGTCCTCTACAAGAAGTAAAATTCAAAAGTTGTATAATATACACAAATGATTATTAAAATTTAAAAATAAACAAATTTTTTACCTTGAAGTGGGCGAACCAAAAGGCCTTCCTATCTGCGGGAGCATCTGAGTAGTTGAGCCAAGGCCCACCATAGTTCTGCCTCAGAAATAGCCCCAGCTGTCTCTGTACTGCAGAAGGCCGATATCTATACAATAAAAAAATTTCATGAATATATATGTACATATAATCATTTGAGAAATATATATTAATTAATTAACTTACTTCATAGGCCCGTCCGTCCAAATCTCCATACGCGTCTCGCCCGGGGGAGCGCATGGAGGGTCGCTCTTACCTCCTGCCTGGGCAGGATCAGTCTGATCGCCGTCCTCCATATGCTCGACATCGGCTCCCCCCATAGAGCCGTCGACAGGAGGAATGCTGGACGGGGGATCAGGGATGCTGGACGCGGGATCAGGAAGGCTGGACGATGAGGGAGGAGTCGACAACCTACTGGAACTGCCCTGTCCCGGTAATGGACCGGGAACAGAATGATACACTGGCGTACTCGGAGATGAGGATGAGGGTACGGAACTGCCCCCTCCATCCCTAGGCCGAGGCTGACTGGACTGCCTAATGTAAAATCCTCCGCGTCGTCCTCCTGGTCTAGTCATACATGATAATAACATATGACAATAAAAAAAATACATATTTATATGATAAACATCACAAATTTTTGAAAAATATCATGGTCACAGATAAAAGTGTCACTAAAGTCACAGATTTATTATTACAAAAATACATATTTATATGATAGACATCACAGATTTTAATCCTCTTCTGAAAATTCATCTAGTTCGTTTAGCTCATCTTCTTCTTCTTCTTCCTCCTCTACATCTTCACTTTCATCTGCATCTTCCTCTTCAGATAATTCTACTTCTTCTACACAATTAGATGTGTAATGAGAAACTTTTGTCGTGTCCACTTCTATAATATTTGTTACAAGAGGTAGTTCATCCTGTTGATAAGCTATATCGTCAACCTCAAAGGTATTTCTAGCTTTGGTCTTGCATACTGCCCACCAGTCCGACCTTGTTGTTCCCCGTTTAGGATAACTTGTGAAGTACATGAGCTGAGCCTGACTTGATAGGACAAATGGTTCATAGGCTTGATATCGACGCCGATAGTTTATATCAACAAGATCGTGCTTGTCTACTTTCCAACCTTAACCTTCAATCGGATCGAACCAATCACACCTGAATAACACAATCTTAGCAGGCTCTATTCCATAACTATATGTCAGCTCCACGATCTCCCGTAGCACGCCATAGAAATCGTTGCCCGCATCAACATCTTTGTAGTTCAAAGATCTGATACACAAACAGCTATTTTTGGTGGAGTCGAGATCCACAAAGTTGTCTCTGATCGGGCAAGTTGTTGACTTGAACCTAAACCCATTAACACAGTAGCTTGGCCATATTTTTGCAGCATAAATTGGTCCCTTGGCTAGCGTTCTAATAGACTCATTCTCAAGTCTTGCGTATGGACGATCGACCTAAATACCACGAAAGAAGCAATTAAGCTCATTCTCAATCAAGTGCATATATAGAAAGGTAATTACAGAGTTCTCAAGTCTTACATATGCACTCAACCATGATAGAAAATAACACCTTATTTCTTGTTCTAGTTTTTCTTCTGTTATGTGTGGCCTACCTGACCTCACATCATCATTAAATATGCTGAAAACAACATCGTGCAATTAATGTAATAGTATCATTCTCAATACTATTAAAAAAATGTAGACGTATTATTTACTTACCCCTCCAGTTTCTCTACTTCCTCCTCGTCGCAGTTGAGTAATACATACACCTGAGCAGCCCTTAGCTCATCATCGTTCATATATCTCTTCTTCATTTTACCCGATGGCTTTCCTGGAGCATTGAATACCTTCAGTATTGTATCATTACTTTCATGATCTCCGTCGTCGTTTCTGGAAGCTCTCGTTCTATTAGTTGCAACATGAGGCTTGAAATACATCGAACAAAAGTTTGTAATCTCCTCGAGAACATAGGCTTCACAAATAGAACCCTCGACCCGTGCCTTATTTTTCACCTTTCTTTTTAGGTGATTCAAATGTCGCTCGAACGGGTACATCTATCGATATTCGACGGGTCCACCAACACGTGCCTCATAGGATAGATGAATCGGCAAATGCTCCATAGAGTCGAAGAATCCAGGAGGAAACACCCTCTCTAGCTTGCACAGTGTTACCGCAATGTCCTTCTCTTGCTTTTCTAGACGATCAACGAGCAATTTCTTAGAACAAAGATCCCTGAAGAATATGCTAAGCTCCGTCAATGGATCCCAAACTGCCTGCGGTAAGAATTCCCGAAATACAATCGGAATTAACCTCTCCATGAATACGTGACAGTCGTGGCTCTTCATACCCGTCAATTTGTTTTCCTTCGGATCGACACATCTTCTCAGATTTGACACATATCCGTCTGAAAATTTTAGGCCCTGGATCCACCGACAAAGTCTCACTTTATCCTTCTTGTCCAGCGAGAAAATTGACTTCGACAGGAACTGTTTTCCATTCTGCTGTATCAAATGCAACGCAGAACGTTTGCATATTTCTTCTAAGTCCAACCTGGCCTTGGGATTGTCCTTCGTTTTTTTCTTTACGTCCATCACAGTATTAATTATGTTATCAAACATATTCTTCTCAATATGCATGACATCAAGATTATGTCTGATCAGATTAGTACTCCAGTATGGCAGATCCCAGAATATGCTCCTCTTTGTCCAGTTATGATCTCTACCAAATCCATCGCACTTGTACCAAGTTATAGGATCTTCGATAGCACTTGGAAAATCTTTGACCTCCTCCCATATCGTGGCTCCGTACCACCTTGGCGGTGGATCACCCTTCTCTACAACGCTGGCACGGAATGCATTCCTGTTCCTTCTGAACGGATGATCTTTTGGCAGAAATTGCCGATGACAATCAAAGAAGCACGGTTTTCCTCCGTGTTTCAAGCAGAAAGCCTTACTATGGTCCATGCAATACGGACATGAGAGACGGCCATGAGTGCTCCATCCAGATAACATTCCATAGGCCGGAAAGTCGTTGATGGTCCACATAAGGGTTGCCTTCATCTAAAAATTCTGCTTCTTGGAAACATCGTACGTGTTAGCGCCTACTTTCCATAACTGATTCAACTCATCTATCAAAGGCTGTAAGTACACGTCAATGTTCCTCTTGGGATTGTTCGGACCAGAAATTATAACGGTTAGAAACATGTACCGAGTCTTCATGCACATCCAAGGCGGTAGGTTATACGGAGTGACAATCACAGGCCAGCACGAATACTGGAATCCCGAAAGACCAAAAGGAGTAAAACTGTCAGAAGATAGTCCCAACCTGACATTACGCAGATCTGAAGCAAAATCAGGATACACTCGATAAAAGTGCTTCCATGCTTCTCCATCGGATGGGTGATCCAACACTCCTTCAATCTGTTCTCGCATGTGCCAACTCATATTTTCGGCCGTCTCTTTCACCATAAATAATCTTTGCAACCGCGGCGTTAAAGGCAAGTAGTGCATTGAATCGGTCGATCTTCTTGCACCGGTAGACCTTCCTGTACTAGTTGTCTTATAGCGATCAGCACCACAAAATCTGCACAAATCTGCGTCCTTGTCGTCTTTGTAGTACAGCATGCACCCATTGTGACAGGAATAAATTTTCTCGTATCCCATCCAGAGCGATCTCACCATCCTCTTAGACCGTAGAAGTCTTTAGGCAACTTAGCACCCGCCGACAAGATCTCTATAATCAACTCCAACACTCGGTTGTAGCATTCTTGCGACATGTTAAAATCTGACTTAATGCTCAACAATCTTGTAACCACCTCCAACGGTGAATGGTCCTCACAACCAGGATACAATAGAGTCCTTACATTCTTCAGCAACTCTATGAACTGTGCAGCATCGGCGTTCGGTGCCTCCTCAGGCGCATCATGAACGAAACTAGGCCCCGCAGTATCGAAAACCATGTTCACGCACCCATCGTCGTATGCATGATTATCTGAAATAAAATTAGGTCCCGCATGCATATATGGCTCAACATAAGGCTCCGGCTCTGATGCTAAAGACACAAGTTCTCCGTGTGCGGTCCACTGATAGTAATTAGGCGTGAAATCCCTCGAGTACAAATGATATGTCACTTCCACTTCTAGATAATATTTTACGTTATGACATTTCACACACGGACACTTAATTTTGGTGTCGTCCATGTACTGAGGAAACGCCTTAGCAAACTGCAGGAACTGCTCTACTCCCGCTATGTATTCATCCTGCACACCACACATATCATCAGGACGACGATTGTACATCCATGAACGATTCTGCAAGTAGTAATTCATATCCATTTAGAAATAATTCTGCAAAGATGGACACACATTATCCAACAGGCACAAATTCGTATATTATGTCTTATTAGGGACACACATTAGTAGCGGACAGTTACTAATAACAATGATATGCAATGTAGGTCAAACTAGGTTGTACTAAGTCAAACAAAGTCAAACAAAGTCAAACAAGGTCAAACTAAGTCAAACAAAGTCAAACAAGGTCAAAGTAGGTCAAGGGTTGACCTATAGTTGACTTTGTCAACTCTTAGTCCAATCTAAGTCAAATATCATATTTCTAGTCATTACCTACCAAGGTACCATTTACCTTATCGCTATTGGTATCCCAATACCAATACCTTAAGTTGGTACCCTTTACCTTATCGTTATTGGTACCCTTTACCTTATCGTTATTGGTATCCCAATACCAATACCGCGGTAACATGGTTGGTACATTAAGGCCGTCTTTGACAAGGTGACATATTATGAAAAAATATATCCTTATATATAGTTCTCCTACGGATATATCTTTTCACAACATGTCACCTCCTCAAAGACCCTTAATGTGACAACCATGTCACCCTCTCAGTCTCTATCCCAACTAATAAATAGTCAACCTTGGTCAAACAAGGTCAAATCTAAGTCAAATATCCTATTTCTAGTCATTACCTACCAAGGTACCCTTTACCTTATCGCTATTGGTATCCCAATACCAATACCTTATAATTCATATCTTACTAGACCCTAACTAGCCCATACTAGCTAGCACACACCAAGTAATGAGCAATAGTGAGTTACCAAAGCAAACTGATCAGACTAAAGAATGCCAATTAACAGAGCAGTGGGTTATCACATTGAATGGAAAGAAAGCAAGGCAAGTACATTACTAATTTACAGTTTACAGGAACCTAATGTTAAAACATTCATTCAACTCATTAGGAAGAACAAAACTCAGGTATATGAATTAAACCATTCACTTGGTTAACAGTCAATTCAATTTCAGTTATTCAAGGGAATCAGTTGACACATTCAGTAGATTTATCTCAGGAATAGGAAAACCAATCTCAGTCCTATTTACAGTTTAAGGAAAATGAAATCTACATTTCTTTTGAAAACATTGTATACAAAAAGGGAAATCAGAGTCTCAGGTTTAACACAGTGAAGTGATATATGTGTCAAGAATATTACTGAATGTTAAAGGAAACAGTGGCAGACATTTGTGTTCAAGTGTCAATGCAAACAGTGAGCTAACTAACATTAAGAAATCTTGAATTATATTAACAGTTGCAAAGGAAAGAAAATTCAGTGAGCTAATAACTGGAATGGAAAACAGTGAGCTAACATGAAATCAGTGAACAAGAAAACTAAGAATACATCTCAGGAAAATAGGAAGGGAAATCAGTTCCCAGTCCTGCATGTCTTCGAGAACCAACACACAGTCCAATTTCTCATACTCAAACATATAGCCTATTCTAATTAAGCAATCCTGCAGTAAACACAAACTAAAATATGTGGGGATCATTATAACTCATCAAAAGGAATCAGTTCAATTCAGTTCAAGGAAGAACAACAAACCAAATTCCTGAGTTTTCATCAAACCAATTTAAATCGAACCCCATGTCCAATATCCCATTCTCAAATCACAAGCCTAATCAGAAATGAAAAAAAGGAATTAACAGGTACTAACACATGTGTTACAACCAATGATAACTGAACAACAATTAGAAATCAAAAAAATTTGGAATTGAAGTTCAGGGGACAATCAAAACTGATTCATGAGTATCAGTCAACCCATTGAAACCAACTCGAGTCCAAATTCCATTCCCATATCATAAAACTTAATTTAATAAGTAAAGATCAATCTATCATAGGCTAATACACATGTAGGAGTAATATTGGTACTTAAAACATTTGTTAGAATCAGATTAACAGGATTGACATAGGAAAAACTTGAAACGTATCATGTATCAGTCATGTAAAGTCAACCCACATATGTTCGAATCCCATATCACAGCAACGACCCATTCTCAATGTAAATATCAACTAATATAGATTAACAACATGTCTAGGAATCAAATCTAGCATTTAAATCACAATTTAAACCATTTAAACTAGGAATAAATCTGTGTCTGTGTGTGTGTGTCCGTGTCCGTGTGTGTCCGTGTGTGTATGTGTGTGTGTTTGTGTGTGTGTGTGTGTCAGTGTCCGTGTGTGTATGTGTGTGTGTGTGTGTCCGTGTCCGTGTGTGTCCGTGTGTGTGTGTGTGTGTGTGTGTCCGTGGGAGAGGAGGAGGAGGAGGAGGAGGAGGAGGAGTTAGGTTAAGGTTTACCTGATGAAGAGGAGGAGGAGCAGCACGGGGTAGGGGTCGCCGGGGGGGAGTCGCCGGAGGAAATCACGGGGGGAGGGGGGGTGTAAGCCCCTGATTTTCAAATTCTTTTTTTTATTTGTGCTAATTAAATTTTAAATGTCATTTATAGCCTTAAATAATTATTAGGAATTTTTAGGGATTTTTCTAGAATTTTTAAAAGATTTTAAATGAGTTTTAAAATACAAAAATGTTGATTTGTAATTTATTTAAATATTTTAATATCAATTTGCAATTATTAGAATTGTTTTAATACTGTTTTGTAATTATTAGAATTGTTACAATATCAGTTTGTAAATAAATGAATTATTTTAAATGCGGAATGCAAATTCTAATTTGCATTTATCTACCTTAGGGACCTGTCTGTAATAACCTAATTTGTTAAATGCGGAATGCAAATTCTAATTATTTTAAATGCGGAATGCAAATTCTAATTCCCCCACTCCACAAATCCACAGACCCAGATACCACCTTCCACATCCCAATCCCAGCAGGCCCCGATACTTCCACCACCCCCTATCACTATACCCACCCAGGCTTCCGTCACTCTCGACGGGACCCAGCTGCTCACACTGATCCAGGGGTTCCTAACGACCCATCAGGAGCAGACTATCCTACTCCGCCAGAGCATGGAGCGTTCTGAGGGACGTCCCGTGGTCCCACCACATGTAGAGCCACGGCAGAGAGCGGGGACGGTCAAGGACTTCATGGGTCTGAATCCCAAGGAGTTCTCAGGGACTGAGGGCATAGTAGTAGCTGATGACTGGCTAGATTCTGTAGAGAGGAAGCTTCTGGGAGTTAGGATGCCGGATGACCTTCAGGTCGAGGCAGCAGGATTTCTGCTGATAGACTTAGCCGGAGTCTGGTTCAGGAATGAGCCGCTGTTCGCGAGAGGTAGAGCCACCTGGGACCAGTTCAAGACCCAGTTCAAGAAGAAATTCTTCTCGACCACTGCTAGAGTAGCCATGGGGCTACGATTCCAGAACATCCAGCAGGGGAACCGTTCTGTTGATGACTATGCGGGAGAGTTTAGTCGCCTGAGCCGTTTTGCTCCTAGTCTGATTGCTGATCCAGAGGAGATGACCCGTAGGTTTTGCCATGGTCTAGTTCCAGACATTGGCATCCTTATAGTGGCGAACGGTACGACTGACTACTACCAGAGCCTAGAGTTGGCCCGAAGTATTGAGGAGCGTCTTCTGTCATACAAGAGGCCGGCTTCTGTACATCATGAGGGACCGTCCAAGCGTCAGGCTTTCCAGCAGAGAGCGCCGACGCTACCCCAGCAGACTTACCGTCCCCCTACACCACATCATCAGACCCCGCCAGTTCGAGCCCCGGGACCCCGACAGCAGCAGCAGAAGGGAGCTATATGTTCTTTCTGTGGAAGACCAGGTCATGACTTCGCAGTCTGCAGGAAAAGGTTGGGTCAGTGTTTGGCTTGTGGGTCTGCCACCCATCAGCTTCGGAACTGCCCAGCGGCGAAGCCTAGAGGACCACTCCCGACTCAGCAGCAGAGGTTTGGGCAGCATCTGCAGCAGCAGAAGGGACCTCAGGGGAAGGTCTATAGCCTAGCCATTGAGCTGGAGCCGGAGTAGGTTTCGGAGCCGGATTACTTAGCTGGCGTCATTACAGGTCATGTTTATTTGCATACTTTTCTAGCTGTATGTTTGTTTGATTCTGGTGCATCTCATAGCTTCCTATCATTAGAGTTTATGCATAAACATCATCTAGTAGCTACACCTACTGCGGAGATTAGTAGAGTGATGACGGGAGGAGGACCAGTGCCTATTAGATCTATCTATAGATGTTCTATTTTTATAGCCGAAAGAGAGTTCAGAGGGCGATTCTTTGTGATGCCGCTCCCCGGTTATGATATCATATTGGGGATGGACTGGCTTAGCTATGCCCATGCATCTATAGATTGCCATGAGGGTAGTATTGTGTTCAGTCCCCCAGGCACAGCACCATTCAGTGTCAGGAGGACAGGGCCGGAGATCAGCCTAGAGCCGAACTGTTGTGCGACAGTCGGGGACGCAGCACCGCCACACCCTATCATTAGGGAGTTTATGGATGTATTCCCAGAGGATCTTCCAGGACTTCTGCCTGACAGAGATGTGGAGTTCACTATAGATCTAGTGCCGGGTTCATCACCAGTATCCCGGGCTTGCTATAGAGTGAATCCCAAGGAGGCCATAGAGATGAAAGAGCAGATTGATGACCTGTTGAAAAAGGGTTTCATTCGATCCAGTGCTTCTCCATGGGGAGCACCAGTACTCTTTGTACCTAAGAAGGATGGTACAGTCCGGTTGTGTATTGATTACCGGGCCTTGAATGCCATCACTATCAAGAACAATTATCCTCTGCCCAGGATAGATGATTTGTTCGACCAATTGAGCGGGGCGAAGGTGTTTTCCAGGATAGACTTGAGATCCGGGTACCACCAGGTGAAGGTTAGGCCAGCAGACATCCAGAAGACGACGTTCAACACGAAGTACGGGCAGTACGAGTTTCTGGTGATGCCATTTGGTCTCACAAATGCGCCAGCTGTCTTTATGAACTTGAGACATTTCACCAGTATCTGGATAAGTTCGTCGTAGTATTTATTGACGACATCCTGATATACTCAAAGACGCCAGAGGAGCATGCAGAGCACTTACGGATAGTTTTAAGGATTCTGAGGCAGGAGAGATTGTTTGCCAAATTGCCGAAGTGCGAGTTCTTTTTAGACCGAGTGGAGTTTCTCGGCCATGTAGTCACTGGAGATGGAATTTCGGTGGATCCCAGGAAGATTGCTGCAGTTGAGACGTGGAAGGCTCCGACGTCAGTTTCAGAGATCAGGAGCTTTCTGGGTTTAGCAGGCTATTACAGAAAGTTCGTCCAGGACTTTGCTAGGATAGCTGAACCCATGACGAAGCTGACGTGGAAGAACGCAGAGTATATCTGGTCAGAGGACTGCCAGGCGGCATTTGAGGAGCTGAAGAGGAGGCTGACGACCGCTCCAGTTCTTACTTTACCTTCAGGTTCTGGAGGTTTCACCATTTTCAGCGATGCTTCTGGGAAGGGGCTAGGATGTGTTCTACAGCAACATGGGAAAGTAATTGCTTATGCATCTAGGCAGTTGCGGACTCATGAGAGGAATTATCCTACCCATGACCTCGAGTTAGCTGCGGTGATCTTTGCACTCAAGTTATGGAAACATTACTTATACGGAGAGCGTGTGGAAATCTTCACTGACCACAAAAGCTTGAAGTATGTGTTCACGCAGAAAGAGCTGAACATGAGGCAAAGACGATGGTTGGAGTTGATGAAGGACTTCGACATCGATTTACAGTATCATCCCGGGAAGGCAAATGTGGTGGCGGATGCGCTGAGCAGGCATCCGATGGCATGGTACCTGATGATTGATCGGCATTTGCGGGAGGATCTGGAGAAGCTCGGTATCGAGCTAGTTCGGCCAGGATCAGTGATACAGATGATGGCGCTTGACATTCAGTCAGGTTTGATGGAGCAGATCCGGGAGGCACAGTCTACAGATGAGAGCCTTCGCAGACTTCGACCCCAGGTATTAGCTGGATTGCTGGATGACTTCACTATAGCAGAGGATGGATCCCTGAGGCATGGCAGCCGATTGTGCGTGCCGAAGGGAAAGCTAGTAGAGGCAGTGTTGCAGGAGGCACACCGATCAAGATATTCTATTCACCCTGGTGCTAACAAGATGTACCGTGACTTGCGGGAACATCTTTGGTGGCACGGGATGAAGAGGGATGTATCGCGTTTTATCTCGAGATGTCTAGTTTGCCAGCAGGTCAAGGCGGAGCGCCAGAGGCCAGCTGGTTTGTTGCAGCCGTTACCCATTCCCGAGTGGAAGTGGGAACATATTACGATGGACTTCGTTTCAGGGCTTCCTCGTTCCCAAGGAGGGAAGGATGCCATCTGGGTCATTGTAGACAGGCTGACGAAGTGTGCGCACTTCATACCCTTCAAGGTGGGGCTTTCCACCGAGAAGTTGGCGGAGCTATACATGCAGCAGATAGTTCGCCTACACGGAGTGCCGGTGAGCATCGTGTCAGACAGAGACAGTAGATTCACATCCCATTACTGGAGGAGCTTGTAGGAGAAATTGGGCAGTAAGCTCAAGTTCAGTACGGCGTACCACCCATAGACAGATGGACAGTCCGAGAGGACGATACAGACGCTGGAGGATATGCTGAGGACTTGCGTGCTGGACTTCGGAGGATCATGGGAGAGCCATCTGCACTTGGTAGAGTTTTCATACAACAACAGCTACCAGGCCAGTATTGGTATGTCTCCTTTCGAGGCGCTTTATGGACGACGGTGCCGGACACCGCTCTTTTGGGATGATGTCGGAGACAGAGTTATGCTTGGGCCAGAGATGATCACGGATGCAGCAGAGAAAGTCGGGATGATCAGAGACAGGCTCAGAGTAGCTCAGGATAGGCAGAAACACTGGGCTGATGCTAGTCGTAGACCGATGGAGTTCGCAGACGGTAATATGGTGCTAGTGAAGATATCACCTACTCGAGGGACGATCCGATTCGGACGAGGAGGGAAGCTGAGCCCCAGATACATCGGGCCGTTCGAGGTACTTGGCAGGATCGGAGAGGTAGCTTACAGGGTTGCACTTCCACCCAACCTAGCAGGAGTTCACGACGTCTTTCACGTATCTCAGCTGAGGAGATATGTTCCAGACCCCAGTCATGTGCTAGATCATTCAGAGTTGGAGGTCGGACCGAGCCTTACAGTTTCTGAGCAGCCAGTGGAGATATTAGACCGGAGAGAGAAGAGGCTGAGAAATAAGGTTATACCCCTAGTGCGAGTAGCTTGGAGCCGTCACTCCCCAGGTGAATCTACTTGGGAGAGGGAGTCGGACATGAGGGAGAGATTCCCTTACTTGTTCGATCCAACCGCTGCGAGGGAACCACCCGTTTCCGCTTGATACCTTAGAGGTTAGTTTCGATCGCAGCCTTAGTCATTTTGTTGCATTACTTGCTATGTTAGAATATTGTCGGGACTTCAATCCTTGTGAATTTCGAGGACAAAATTTTTCAAGGAGGGAAGACTTGTAAGCCCCTGATTTTCAAATTTTTTTTTTTATTTGTGCTAATTAAATTTTAAATGTCATTTATAGCCTTAAATAATTATTAGGAATTTTTAGGGATTTTTCTAGAATTTTTAAAAGATTTTAAATGAGTTTTAAAATACAAAAATGTTGATTTGTAATTTATTTAAATATTTTAATATCAATTTGCAATTATTAGAATTGTTTTAATACTGTTTTGTAATTATTAGAATTGTTACAATATCAGTTTGTAAATAAATGAATTATTTTAAATGCGGAATGTAAATTCTAATTTGCATTTATCTACCTTAGGGACCTGTCTATAATAACCTAAACTAGGAGGACCTAAACGCTAATCCTAAACCTACCCCCCCCCCCCCGACCGACGACCGCCACGCCGACGGGCAGCCCCCGCCATTTCCGGCTGCCCGACCGACCTATCGACCGCCTTAGCCCCCTATAAATGACCCCCTCTCTCCCCCAGACAGAACCCAAACCCTAAAACCCCACCACGACCGCCCACGCCACCGTCTTCCCCAAAAACTTCCAGCCCTAACCCTAACTCCGACGAGCTTCCCCGTCCAGCCTCCACGGTCGACTTCGACAGCCGCGACCACCACCATTCGACGCGCCCGGCCAAGGCGAACGCGTCGCCACCCGAGCGCCACCACCCCGACGCCTACTCCGCCGGCCAGCACTCTCAAACCCCCCTGACTAGCCGGACACGTACGTGTCAGTTTGTGTTCATGTCTATTTGTGTCTCGATTTAGCATGGGTGACTCGCCAGGACACGGGCAGTCTTTGGGTAAGCTTGGACACGGCCGAATCATTTCGTGCGTGTCGTGCTAAGTATGGATACAAGACTCTGTGTCCCAAACTGTCAGGACATAGAGCGATATTTCGTGTTACTGTTTTTAACAACTAAAACCTAAATAAAATAAACCTAATCCTATCCCTAACAAACGGGCCAACTGGTCCACTGGCCAGCGCGCAGTAACTAAACCCCCCCCCCCCCCGGCTCTGCTAGCCCGAGTTCGAGCCCTCTCTTTTCTATCTTCTTTTCTTTTTCTGTTTATTTTCTTTTTCTTTTTCTTTTTTCAGTTTTATATATATATATATATTTATATATATATGTATATATATATATATTAGTATATATATATATATATGTGTATATACTATTTTTGACAGTATTTTGTATATATGTATATATTTTATAATTAGTAAAATTTTATATAAATATGTTTGTATTTATATATATATTATGTATATATTTTCATGTATATATATATTAACATATATATACACTTTATTGTTAAGTATTTTCCTATATATGTATATATATTTATACATATATATATATATATATATATATACCTTATAAATTAAGTATTTTCCTTATATATCTATATATACTTTTAGCATAGGTATGTGTATTCTTTTGTACAAATTAGCCTTATTAAAATAATAATATTTATTTTGCACTATCACCAAATTATATTTTTATAGTATTTAAATTACTGCAACCATTTGGTGTCCAAGCCTAGCATGGGTATTTGGGCTCAAATGTGTTTTCACACATTCAAGACCTGTACAAGTCATATTGGACTTGATTCATGGCCTTGGGTCCTGTATTTGAACTTTGGTTCAAATTATATACATGGACAAAATACGCAGATAATTAATTATTGTGTGCAATGCTGTTTTTGATTTTCTAAAAATACTTAAAGTATTGTTAAAATTATGGAAAAATAGTTTTTAGATACTATGTTAAGTTAGCTAATTTAGTATAATTTTTGTAGTATTTAATTTACTGTTTTGCCACTAGTTTGGCATATGAAACCAAAACTCATTTTCTGTATACTTAGGAAAACTGATTTTTATAAAATATTAGTACTGGTTAATAAATTCCAGAAAAATTATAATAAATTTCTATGATTAACAAGGATTACTTTGATACTTTGCTTTAAGAAAAGCTAGGCTTTTTGTCTACTTCAAAAATTGTTAGAACACAATGATCTTTTGATTTATTTATTGATTAATTACGACTTGTAGCTTTTTGTGTTAATTGGAGTTTTAGTCGTGTTAAACCCCATCCCTCACTAGTGTAAAGACCCTAAAAAGTTAGTTAACATAGTGTGTCACCCCACATTGGTCTCCTATGCCAAGTCATCATTTTGGCTAGGTGCCCAGTCACAAGTCGTGTCGCACCATTTAGTGTCCTAGTGTTTTAGCTTAGTATAAAAACTAAGTTATTATATTTTGCTTCTACAGCAACGAGTTACTGGACATCCATAGCATTGTTATCGCAGCTTGTTTTGTTTTGCTTTGCTAGAGGCAAGTACTTTCTACGAACTTTACATATTGTCACATGAATGAACTGCAAACCCCACCATGTTACATGCTAATCCTTGGGGTAGCAAGTTAGATCTCTACATGTTGTACTTTCAGTTACCACCATGCTTAGAACAGTCTTGATGTATCTCTCACATGATTAGAATATGGGATATGGGGAAACTGATAGTAGTGTACGTGATCATATCCTCCTCTACAGTACCGAGCAAAGTTTCATTTTATATGTTACTAAGCCGTAGGCCTTTATCTCAAAGCTGTATTTGTGCGTATGTACATCTACCGCCTTTACACTTGTACGTATGTACATTTTATTATGTGTCCCAGCACATTGTACATCTATTGACCGATCACGTACCTACTACAGTTTTAAACATTACATATACATCTGTCTCTATGACATATGTGTCCTTGCCATGATAGACTATGTGATGCCATGCTTTCCAGTTATTCCTCACATGTTCATTCTCATGTTCATTTCCATGTTTCATATGCTAGTTTGCTAGATTCAGTACTTGTTCCCGTCCTGACAGGATAACGTTGTAGGTGTCCTTACTGAGGAGGAGTTACTCTGCGACTCATATTATGGGATTACTGCCGAGGACCAGGCTCTGCTTTACGAGGATGTTCCTGCAGGGAACCTCGCCTAGTTGTCTTTTGTTTACTTAGACTTTTTGAGAGTAGACATGTATTAGACTACATCATTTTGTAACTGGACATGTATCCAGTTTTACGTTTCAGTTTACTTGTACTTGGATATTTTACTATATACGACGACTTTTGTGTTTGGAGCATTTATGATTCTTCTTCACATATAGAACTGTTAACACATTTAGTCTTATCCTGTTGTCTTTAGAACAGCTTACTACGTTTTATCTCAACGTAGGCTGGGCATGACTCGGCCCGGCCCAACAATTTGGGTAGCGGGTCGTGACAGGGGGGCGGGGGGTCGCCGGAGGAGAAAATTTGGAGAGGGGGAGAAAATTTGGAGAGGGAAAAATTTTCGAGTGGGGGGAAAAAGAGCACAGCGTGCCCTAAGTAAAATAGTTAGCGACGTCACCAGTTGACGTCGCTAATAGTCGTAAAAATTTTAATATAGGCGACATATTTTTATACTATGTCGCTGGACGTCGCTGTTCAGCGACGTCGCGTCCATAGTGTCGCTGAATGTCGCTATTCAGCGACGGTTTACGACATCAATTGTAGGGAGTCGCTATCTAATATGTTTAACGACGGAATTTTAATCCGTCGCTACATAACGTCGCTAATAGAACATATTTTAGTAGTGCGATAGGTGGGTGAACGTCGGGGTGAACAGAGCGAATAGCAGCCGGCGGAGGAGCGGCCACGTTCGTCGCCGCAGTCACCGTAGAAGCAACCGCTTTGTCCTTCGCAGCCTTCGACACAGCAGCTTTCTTGGGAGCCATAGATGCTTGGGAGAGAAAGGAGATAGAGCAGCAAAAGATCGAAGATGAGAGAGAGAAAAGAAGATTTCCCAGAACGAAAGTGTTCCTATTTATAGACAAGGAAGGAACGCCTCGATCCGCGTGCAACACAATGACCGACTCTTCAGTCATCGAGGCAAAAACGGCTGAATAATAGCCTGACTCTTGGGATCCTGGCCCAAAAAAGCGGCTCTTAAGATCTGACAGCAAATCAAGAGCATTAAATGCAGAATATTTACAAAAGATTTGTGCACGTGACAGGAAGACGTGGCAAGGAGCTCATGCGGCTAACACTGCCCATGCGGCTTAGAAAGTTATGCGGCTGAGATAATCATGCGGCTGGAAAATTCCATGCGGCTAGGACAGGATATATCCATACAGCTCTCGCATAATCATGCTTCTTATTCAAAGTATTTCAATTTTACAAATTGAAAACTTTGAAGGGGGTCTTGTAGAAGCATGAAAAAGAAGAGAAAAATAGTCCATGCAGCCAAAGAGCCTCATGCGGCTCGGAGGGCCCATGCGGCTCAAGAGTCCCATACGGCTCAAGCACATAGGCAGTTCGAGTAAAACTCCCTGCGGCTCAGAGAGAGAGGCCACGTGGCATTCAAAACAGCTGTGCCCAACGTCTGGACGCATTTAATGCTTTGACGACTGACAGCTGACATATGACAGACCTGACATAAAGTTGTCATAATGACTGACACGAAAAGCAGAATTTTCCTAGGAAATGAGGAAAATCTTTACTAATACGGCGCTGTCTACCAAGCTTCGAGGCAAGTCCATGCGGCCAGACTAGGGGAGTTCATGCGGCCAGTACAGAGAAATCTATGAGGTTCAACCATGAAGGCCCCCATGCGGCTCAGCCATGAAGAAACCCATGCGGCTCGGCCATGAAGACTCTCGTGCGGCTCGGCCATGAAAACCCCCATGCGGCTCGGTCATGAACATATTCATGCGGCTCGTTCATGACAACCTTCATGCGATTCGAGTATAGAGACTATTCATGCGGCTCGGTCATGAAATCTTCCATACGGCTCGGTCATGACGACCTTCATGCGGCCCAAATATGAACACTCCTCATGCGGCTCAATAATGATGACAGGACACGTATCCTAAAGATGATCAAATTCTAGATCAGATCCCAATAATT
Organism: Iris pallida; assembly: GCA_029216955.1. Taxonomy (NCBI): domain Eukaryota; kingdom Viridiplantae; phylum Streptophyta; class Magnoliopsida; order Asparagales; family Iridaceae; genus Iris; species Iris pallida. Next base: position 8,885,206 of record JANAVB010027997.1, read on the forward strand.
TGGGACACGTGGCAAGAGAATGAATTAAATTGATTCATTTAGATTTACAGACATCAGTAATCATCATGATAAAGATTTATTGCAATCAGCATTTATCATTGATGGGATTTGGCATAATCCACATTAATGGTCCATATCCTTCATACTCAAGACTAATGGCCCAGATTGATCAATCACCAGGCCGCCGCCACTTGGAGAATGGGTAATCATCCAAACCCTAATGATACCCTCCCACTATTATAAATAGCAAGGTACCATTCCCTTGCAAAAGAGAGGCTCCCCCGATAATCAGAGAAAAAATACAGAGAGATCAATCCAGAGAGAAAGAAGCCAGGAGAGCGATACGAGGAGAGCAAGAAGAGCGTTTCTTCGTCAACTCCAAGCATCTCGTTACAAGAGCCAAGGCTACGTCCGATCGTCCAAGGAGTAAGGCAGAGCGGCCGTCGCTTTCCCGAGCCTCTACCGTCACCCCCCAGAATCAAAAATAAACAATTGTACTTAGATTGCTGTACCTAGGTTTTCGTCCCTAGGCTTTCTTTGTACAAGCGAGTTTGTAACGTGAAGTAAAAGTCCAGTCCTCCCATAAAACTGTTCTGCTCTTTTATATTTCATGGCAAACAGGGGAAGGTAGAGCCCTTGGTACAGGCTGAATTTGAAAGGATGTCTCAAGAGGCTGCAGTTGCGAAAGTTGATTTCCAGGTTCTCTTGGACACTTTTACTACCAAGTCTGCAGAGTGTAAATCCCAGGTAGAAATAATAACATTTGCTGCTGGAGAGAAGGAGAAGAAAGTTGCTGAACTAAAAGCAGAATCTGCCCGTCTTCAAGAAGAGTTGAGACTTGTTCAGCTTGCTCTGGAAGATGAGGCCATACAACATCAGGCTGCAGCTCAGCAACTGGACGCTCTGATCCAGGAAAAAAATAAGTATGTTACAACTCATCAAGCTGAAATCTCCCGCAGACTAGTAACCTTGCCAACTTTTGATGATGAATCTGGAATGGCAGAAGCTAGAAGGCGAGTGATGGATTCTCGTGAGGAGCGACTACAAACTTTAAAGCAGCAGATGACTAGCCTGATGACTCCTCCAGTTGAATGAAAGACATTTTTGTATCTTCTATTTTGTGACATGTAATGCCTTTTGATTTTGATCAATAAAAAGACATTTTCTTTGTGGCTCTATTATTTATTGCATATCTTATTCAGATATAAATAATAGCGATAGAAAATATATTCAGAGGTACAGGACATGATATATTTCTTGATGTAGAAAATAGTTATATTCATTATATCTGCTCAGAGGTAATGTGGACATGGCAGAATATAATTTGTTGAATATCATTATTTCAGTAGACAACTTAATCAGAAATAAATTTGTGACAAGTTGCTGATGTGGATGAATGGATGAATGAACGAAATGAATCGTCAAGATGTGTGAACAAAATAAATCGTTAGAATGAACGGATGAACCGTCTGATGAATGAAATGAACGAATGAACCGTCATATGAATGTAATAAACGGGTGAACTGTCAAATGAATATAATGAACGGGTGAACCGTCGGATGATGTAATGAACGGAAAAACCGTCAAATGAATATAATGAACGGGTGAACCGTCGGATGATGGAATGAACGGGCGAACCGTCGGATGAATGTAAAGAACGGGTGAACCATCTTGGGAATGAACGGATGGATCATCAAATAAATCTTGGGAAGGAACGGATGAACCGTCAAATGAACCTTGGGAAGGACGCATCGCTTTGATTCTTGTAGTCGACTGTCTCCAAAATTCTCTATAAATAGAGCGGAACTTCGGATGGGATGATCAACTTCAATCTTCTCATAACATAATGTCTTCCCAGGATGCATCAAAGAAGGCTGAGATTGCCCCGAAGGTTGAGGAGGGCACCGAGGGTCGTGCAATCAAGCCAAAGAAGGTGGAAGCGGGAGAAGGTTCGTGAGTTCCCAAGCCGCCACGTGATATTCTGGACTTCCTAGTCGAACCGGGGAAGACCGAAGAAGAAGAGGCCATGAGGATGGCCGCCTGTAAATTTCTGGTGGGTTCGAGCAAAAATGTTCTCGACTCTTTTGCTAATTATGTATTCAATAAGGACGACAGTGGTCCTCGTCCTGACTTTGAGAAGGATGATAGTGACCTTCCTTGATAATATGTACTATCATTCATGAATGAAATAAAAAATTTATTTATAAACTGTTTTGTCATATTTACAAGAAATTCCTTTTTACATTCATGCATAGTACTTTTTGAGGAATTTGTCATTGATAGGCATCATTGCAACTCGGCTATCTAGTTCTGTGAGCTGATAGGCGCCATTCGAAAAGACTTTTCTCACGATATACGGACCTTTCCACTTTGCGTCGAATTTGTCCTTGCTCATGTGAGTCATAGTCATAAGACGTCTGACTGTTAGAACAAGTTCCCCTTTCTGAAAGACTCTGATCTTAACTTTACGGTTAAAGGCCTTCAAGATGCGAGCTTGATATAATTCAATATGTTGTTGAGCCAGTAGCCGCTTTTCGTCGAGCGCCTCTAATTCTTGAAGGCAAAGAAGATCGTTGTTCTCTGTAGTGAGTTCATTGGCAATGGCGATCCGCAGAGATGGGATTTGAAGCTCCAAAGGAAGGACAACCTCACAACCATACACCAGAGAAAAGGGTGTACAACCTGTAGGATTGCGGACCGTAGTACGATAGGCCCACAGACATTCTTCGAGTTTCTCACTCCAATTCAGTTTGTTAGTAGATACAAACTTCTTAAGGAGCTTGATAATAGTCTTGTTGAATGCTTCAGCTAAACCATTGGCAACATGATTGTAGGTCGTAGAGGCGACGTTATCAATACGATGATCATCACAGAATCTGGTAAACTTTTGGCTAATGAATTGTGGCCCATTGTCGTGAATGATCCGTCGAGGTACACCAAATCTATAGATGATATGGTGTTTGATGAAGTTGATGACGCTACTGGTCTTGACTTCAGCCAGAGGTATAGCTTCAGCCCATTTAGAGAAGTAATCGGTTATTGCTAGTATGAATCGATGTCCTTTAGAAGAAGAAGGGTTGATAGGACCTATGATATCCATGCCCCAGGCTTCAAAAGGCCAAGAAGCAGCAGTTGGATGTAGAAATTCCGATGGTTGGTGAATGAAATCTGTGTGGATTTGACATGCTCGGCATTTTCTTGCATATTCAATAGCATCTGATACCATAGAGGGCCAATAGTAACCCATGCGTCGGATGCGATCTTGCAGCTTAGGATCGGGTTGATGTGCTCCACAGACGCCATCGTGAGCTTCACGTAACACTTATTTTGCTTCATCACCAGCAAGTCAACGTAAGAGAAGACCGTCATAAGTCCTTCGATAGAGAGCCTTAGTAGTCTGATTGTAGTAGAATCGAAGAGACCGTTGACGAATACTCGTAGCTTCTTTGTGATCTTCAGGGAGTATATCATGGACCACGAAATCGATAAAGGGAGCTCTCCAGTCTTTACTGATAACATTGGCTTCAGTGAGGTTACTGAACTCAATATTGCGATTGTTTTTGACGCTAAACAATTTTTGATTAGAGATGACCACCACCTGCTGTCTTTTAAAAGGAATGGCTAAGACTGCTGCAAGATTAGCCAGAGCATCCGCTTCAATATTGCAAGCTCGACGGACATACTCGATGAAGAAGGCTTTGAAGGATGTAGCCATGTTGATAGCCGCTTCATGATAGGGTACGAGATCTTGATGGCGAACTTCATAGGTTCCTCTCACCTGGTTAACAACCAACTTGGAGTCACCATAGACTTCAAGATACTCGACGTCCAGTTGTTTAGCTAACTGAAGGCCAATGAGTAGAGCATTGTATTCTGCTACATTGTTGGAGCAAGATTCATCTAGTGAGTAGGCTCTTTGGATAGCTGACCCGTCCGGAGAAACGAAAACAATCCCAACTCCTGCGACAATGGCACCACTTGGTCCGATCGTGGATGCACCGTCAAAGAATAGATGCCAAGTAGAAAATTCTTCGGAAATCATATTTGATTCTAATGTCTCGTCTGGAATTTCATCATAGAGTTTAGATGTCTCAGGAACAGGATGAGCTGCTAAGAAGTCCGCTAGTGCTTGACCTTTGACAGACTTTTGTGGAACATATCTCATGTCATATTGAGCTAGTAAGATAGCCCAAGTAGCCAACCGAGAGTTGAGTGTGCTGGGCTTCTTCATTAGTACCCGGAGAGGGTTGACGCAAGAAATGACGTGAATGGTCTGTCCAATGATATAATACCTGGTTTTTTGAACAGCAAACATAAGAGCTAAGCATTCTTTCTCGACCGGACTATAACGGTGTTCGACACCAATCATAGTACGACTGAGATAATATATAACCTGTTCATGATCTTCTTTGTTCTTCTGGACAAGTAAAGCACCCAATGCATGATCCATAGCACGAACATACATTAAGAATGGTATACCGGAGATCGGTGACCCCAAGACTGGTGGGTTCATCAGATACCGTTTTATGTCGTCAAATGCTCGTTGACATTCTTCGGTCCAAACGAAAGATACACCCTTCTTCATTAACTGAGTAAATGGTCTGCAGCGTCCAGACAGATTCAAAATGAACCTCCTGATGTATGCAAGTCGACCTTGGAATCCTCATAACTTTTTTAGGTTGCATGAAGGACGCATCTCTTGAATGGCTTTGATCTTCTCGGGATCCACGTATATACCCTTAGAGATAATGACGAAACCGAGAAACTTGCCACTAGAGACGCCCAAGAATGACTTGGTGGGATTCATTTTGAGTTGATGTTGGCGCATTAGATTGAAGATAGTTCTCAGATCCTGGATGTGATCTTCCTTTAGACGACTTTTGACAGCAATATCGTCAACATAACATTCGACAGTCTTGCGCAGATGATCTCGAAAAATGGTACTCACAGTATAACAGTAGACTCCACGGGGAGTACGGAAAGAAGTGTGTTTTTCATCTTCAGGTTTCATCCGAATCTGATTATATCCAGAGAATCCATCCATGAAAGATATCCGCTCGAACCCACAGGTGTTGTCAATCATGACGTCCGTAATAGGGAGAGGAAATTTATCCTTTGGACAAGCTTCGTTAAGGTCCCGAAAGTCGATGCAAACCCGAACTTTGTCGGTTTTCTTCAGGACTGGAACAACGTTGGCTACCCAACCAGGATGTTGTTCTTCTCGAATAAAGCCACAAGCGATGAGCTTCTTGACTTCATCATCAATGGCGTCCATCATTTCTGGCTTGAAGCGCCGTTGATGCTGCTTGACTAGCTTTGCATTAGGCAAGTTATTCAATTTGTGAGTAGCAATTTTAGGATCTAAACCTGGCATGTCTTCATAACTCCAAGCGAAGACATCAATATATTCTTGAATAAGAAGAATTAGTTCTTGCTTATCTGCCTCTGGAAGGTTCTTGCTGATGAATATTGGATGTGGTGATCCGCTTTCTCCTAGATCAATTTGAACCAATTGATCTTCGGTAGGGGGTTCTCATTGTTCGAATCGGAGTTTTCATTGGGTATTCATTCGTTGAGCCCAAGGATCTGTTTCAGGATTTTCTTCAATATCCTCATCATGGCCTTCTGGGAGTTCAGCGGAGACCATGTTAGAAGATACGATCAGCCGATGAACTTGACCAATACTGGTGTCAGAATCCCATGATCTGGAATCAGAAGAGTTAGATCGCTCCTCACTATCAGATTCGGAGACTTCTGGAGATAAGACCGGAGGTAAAGAATATCCGAGACCTCTTTTCGTCTTGCTGTAATACATTTCTGATTTTCCTTTCGGAACAGTCGTACGGATAGGAGTTCGTCTTCAACTTGCCATAGTTGAGGCCATTCTTGAAGTCATAACCCATCTTTCGGATGATGTCTTTTGATTGTTGGCTATAACGACGTAGTTGGAGACGTCCTGTGTCATTGATTTTACTGTCGTCTGTATAGTTGATTTTCTATTCTGGTCCTTTACTAAAGAGTATTGGATATTCGCCTCTCTTTCGAGAGGGAACAACAAAACATGAATCATCTGGATGCTCCAATAGGATCTCCGTCTGAAGAGATTGTATGACTCCTATTGTAAATGAATGAAAGCTGTCAAACATATCCAAATAGCATTTAGTATGATAGATGACATCAGTATACTGGAAAGTAGATGCTTTTTCATTGATTTGTACATCCGTATTTACAACAGGACTTTTAGCCTTGGCAGGCTTGGTCAGAATGATTACAAGAGGGGGAGAAGAAGAACGTGGAAGAGGTTTATTACGACGGAGGTCGATAACAAGTGGCTCAGAGGAGGTGAGCTCCCTTTTATCTTTGTTACGACATAAGTCAATAACAAGAAGCTCAGAAGAGGTGAGCTGCCTTTTATCCTTGTTACGACGTAGGTCGATAACAAGTGGCTCAGAAGAGGTGAGCTCCCTTTGATCTTGACCAACATCAACTGGTTACTTCCGGACTGGCAAGTGAATAGCCAGTGGTTTGGAGGATTGGGGATGAGAAACACGCCCTTTGACAGGTATGATGAGGGTGTCATTGGGCACTGCTTCTTGTTCTTCTTCAGTATCCAAAGCCAGAACTACCTTCATGAACTCATCTTTATACATACGAGCATCATTGCAATATGCTTCGACACCTTTGGAAGGGTAGAGATCCGTAACCTCTTTTTGGACCTCTCCTTTATCATCAACATACTTGAAGCATTGATGGAGAGTTGAAGGAACAATGTTATGTTCATGAAGGAAGGGTCTCCCCAAAAGAGCATTGTAGGAGCAACCATGGTTGTCTATAATGTAGAAAGTGACCTTTGTGTGGAGATTGCCTATTTGGAGTTTTAGGCGAATCTTGCCCAGAGGTTCACTTCTTCCTTGATTGAATCCCGAGATGGTGGTGATTGTGCCGGAAAGACTATGCACTGGGATCCTCAGTGCATCTAGCATCCTCCTTGGCATGATACTGAGTGCTGACCCCGGATCTATCAGAATACGGTCGACCTTTATGGTGTCGACATATCCTGTGAAATAAAGAGGACGGTCATGTCGATTGTCTTCTAGCAGCATGTCATCTTGTGTGAAGGTAATATTTGGAATTAATTCCAATACATTGTGATAATGGAGGCAAGAGACAGGCTCTGATTCAGGCTTCTTGAGAAGAGTTAGACAGGTTTCTGCCTGCATTACAGCTTCACTCAGAGTTTCTCGAGTCTCTTTGGAGAGGCACAAGAGCTCGAAGATTGACAGCCTGGCTGGTGTATTAGCTAGTTGAGCCAAGATATCGAAATTGTAGGGCTTCTCAAGACCAGAAGGAGATAACTTCTTCAAAGGTTTGTCGAAGCGGACTTGTTGTTTGCCTTTGTCAGCAGCTGCCGTCGGCCTGGGAGAAATGTGTACTACAACCGGTGAGGATGCAGAAGGAATGTCTTCAGTAGAGACAGGTTGTACTGGAGCAGACTCAGAAGAAGAAACAGGATTTTCCTGAGCTTCGGGATACTCCCGTAGATAGGCTTTTCCTGACCTGGTGCCCAACAGGATTTCCTCTTCAAGTATGGGGTCAAAAGACTCCATATTACAGATCTTTGTTTTGCCCTTGGAGCGGTCTTTCTTCTTGGAGGAAGAGGGAACTTCAAACTCTGAAGCAAGATCAGGGTGAATCCACATAATCTCACCATTATCAAGAGATAAGGGGATGAGACCTTCACTTCGTGGAGGAGGGAGATTCTCGATTTCAAGAGTGGCTTGGGGATAGGGATGACTCCATGCTGTACCATCTGTGGAGGGAAGTCACCAAACTGTACTGAGACCATATTCGCAGTAACAGTCTTCTCGTCTTGCTGTAAAGTGACAACACCAGCGTTGACTAGCTCTTGAATCTTGCCTTTGAGCACATAACATGCTCGAGTGGGATACCCAATGAACCTGTGATAAACATAATATTTGGGATGATCGGTCTTACCGACCTCATCGGGCTTCTTCGGGTCTGGAAGTTGAAGCTTATTGCTTTTGATCAAGCAATCGAAGATGCTTACGGTGTCACTCTCGTCAAAGGAGTACTCTACTTTTGGACGAGGTTCCCTTGGTGGAGGGGCAGAAGGAGTTGAAGTAGAGGTAGGCGGAGCCACATTGACAGCCAGCGATTCTTTGCTCTTCAAGTTGATGTTCAAAGTTTCTTTACTCTTGCGGTTGTTCTGGCGATTACCGCTACTAGATGTCGGATGTTCATCCCGGTCGGGGTTAGACATGTGTACCCCCAATTGCTTGAATTTTTAGCACTAACTTCAGCTGCTTTGGCATTGAAAATGAATGATGGCCAATCTTGAAATTGAGTTGACCCTGTCCACATGCTGATAATAGGCAAAAGATTTGCCTTGCAAGTATCTATAGTTACGACAGCTGGAGTTCCAGGGGGCATCTTCAATGCTTCTCGGCGGAACCTTTCAATGAAATTTTTAGCAGTTTTATTATGTCTTTGTTTGATCTTGTTGAGGGCCGACATGGTCATGTCGTTGATTCCCTCGTAGAATCGTTCCAAGAAGATTTGTTTAAAGCCCGAGAAGGAAGTAATACAGCCATCAGGCAAGCTTCTGTACCAATCATATGCTACGCCGACTAAACAGCCGACGAATACCCTGGTAAGAAGTGCATCATTTGGCTGAAGTTGGACAGTCATTACCTCAAAGTGGTTAATGAACTGACTTGGAGAAGTGCTGCCGTCAAACATCGCAATTGTGGGGATCTTGTACTTAGGAGAAAATGGAACTTCTTTCCACTCGACAGGATAGGGTTGCTTGATTCCCAATCTCTGTAAATTGTCCTTCTCCTTGAAAGCCTCAAATTGAGTGCGCAAGAGTTTGACAGCCTCATTAGCATCCCCCGATGATGAAGAAGGAACAGGCTAACTTATAGTATTAGGGGGAGGAACAGCATGGTAAGTACTACCCCCAGCTCCTGACTGACTAGGTGTAGGTTGAACTTGTACCGGGAGTATTTGAGGAGATACTACCCCCAGTCCTGCATTGACAGGTACTGACGGTACTATAACTTCAGGATTTACAGCAGGTGCAGTCGGTGGTGCTGTATGTTGGGCTATGATGATGGAATGCATACTTGCGACCATTTCAGCCATGGTCTTCAGCTTCTCCTCCAGTACAGCTATTCGTTGTTCTTGATTTGCTGAACTGGAAGCGTCTGGATCTTCGGTGACAACATAAGCTGTCACTTCTCTTGGCACAGTGGAAGATACTGTCTGTTCAGAACTTTCGCTGTATGCATCATAATCAGAGAAGGAATCATCTTCTGAGTGAGAAATAGGGAGATGACCAGAGGGATTTTGGAGAAGATTCCTTTGACCGATTGTATCTCGGCTTCGGGATCGGGTATGTCGAAATACTCCTTCAGAAGATTCTTGAAGTAAATCTAAATACCGCTGGTTGGGCTTACGAGGCTTGACGTGTTTGGAGCACTTTCTACCCCCGGTGTCTCGAGAAGCCATGTTGACAGAAGCATACAACACCTCGTCTTCATCTTCTGACATTGGTTCAGAAGTTGCAAAGTTTAAACGATCGAAGACAGATCGCTTTGTTGTTTGGCAACAGCATTGGATGACAACCTTGTGATTACAATGGTGTTCACGTGATTGAACTGGAAGTATAGAGATATTGTCCCGCTTTTGCTTGAGGTGTTCTCGGAGATCAGGAACAATGACGGGACGAGAAGAAGTTTGAGGGATGTATTCTTTGACAACATTCGGAAGATGATTCCGTCTCTTCAGATGTTTTGTCCCGTGAGTATATAGGAAAGTACTCACTTCGTTAGCATAAGTGTCAGGATTTTTCATCCTGGAAGTTTGCTTCTGATGCAAGTTCATCTTCGGCATTGGCTGCTTGCGTTTCACCGAAGTTGATGTAGACCGAGGTCTATTGAGATAACTCCGTAAATCAGCAAACTCACCCCCAGGGGTTTCTGTCTGATATACCCGTAACTTTCCCTGCTTTGAGCGGGTTATCTGGAGAGTTGGGAGATTCTGGAATTCTGCTACCGGCGTAGGCAGAATACCTTTTTGATCAGCACATTTCCCTTTAGCAGGGAGAGAAGACCTCTTGTTGGAGAGAGTCTTTGCACTGATCGGTGCCGAGGCACATTCAGATTGATCTTTCGCAGTAAAAACCGGAGAAGACTGAGAAAAGACCAAAATGCCTTTTCCTTTGCTTTGTGAAGAAGGGTTGGCTAAAAAGCGTTTTCCTCTGTTGTTTTCCGAGTTCTGGACTGCGGAAGGTTGAGAAAAGACCAAAGGGCCTTTTTCTTTGTTCTGAGGAGGAGGAGGAACAGTCAAAAGACTACCTCCAGTGGATTGCGCTGGGGCAACAAGGCGCTTGGGAAGAGGAGCAGAGTCTTTTCCCTTGCTGTGAGAAGAAGGGAGATTAGCCAAAGGGCTATCCCTTGTAGACTGTACTGGAGCAGCTTGCGCAGGGGTTGATGTGGAAGTAGACGCATTGGCTAGTTGCGCATGAGAAGCTTTGACAGATGGCCTTTTGGCCACAGACACTGTGGTTTGCGCAGCAGGAGTTCTAGCCACAGAGTGTTTGAGTTGCACTCTGGTTGCTGGAGTGGTGGACTGCACAGGAAGAGTTGCAGCCAACTGCGCCAGAGGAAGAGGAGTCTTACACTTTGACAGAGCAGCATAGGAAGTGTTTTGTGCACTGGCAACAGTATACTGCGCATGGGCAGTGGCAGCAGCAGACTGCGCAGCAGATTTAGGAACAGAGACAACAGACTGCGTAGCAGCCTTGGGAACAGAGACAGTAGACTGCGCAGCAGTCTTGGGGACCCACACTGGGCACACTTTGCTCGTGGCAGAAGTTGTTGCAGTGCGAGGGGTGGTCCTGGAGTTGATCATGGCTTCGTAGACCGTATGGTTGACCTTTACAACTAGCGTCTTCTGCGTCTTTCCGATAGACACAACATCACATTGAGTTGTCACTTCCTCGTCGGAGGAGAAAGTCGTCCCCAGCAGAGTCGCCATTTTGTTTGCAAAAAACAAAAGTTTTTTTATTTCACAAACTTTGTAATAAGATTACAATTTGAATTCTGGGAAAGTACAACTTTAGGAATCCGATCTGAATGACGATCGCTTTATCCCTTGGACGATGTAAACTTTGAAGACGATAGCCTCTGAAGAATGCAGCAGCACTTGGGCAAGAACTCCTGATCTCTGATGATAATGATCTCTCTGATCTCTGATTGTTTATGATCCCCACTATGAAGGACTTGAAACTCTATTTATAGAGTTCTGGAAATAACTACTTTTTAGTTATTCTGGATTGCGCAGGATAGATTGCGCATGTATTGGACCGCACAGACATCAGACTGCGCTGGCAGTTACTTGATCGTGGGCCAACTGTACGAGACACATGGCATTATTTGATTGAAATGCGCATGATAGTGTGTAGACAGTTGCCACGTGGTGAGCAATTGATGGCATATATGCCACGTACAAAATGTCAGTTGTTGATGGATTGCGCCACATGAACTGCGCTTGCTTCAGACTGCGCTAGATTTGGATTACGCTAGGGTTGAATTGCGCTTCGCGTGGGCTGGTAGACTGCGCTGGCTGTACAGCTGTCCTCGAGCGCTGTGCTACAGGAGAAACGAACAGTTTCTTCGTTCTTCGGGTTGTCAGCTGTCAGAAGATCTGATTCTCTGTCAGATAATGATGACGAGGCCACGTCAGCTAGCGCACTTGGATGAGTGCGCAGTTCAGCTTGCGCAGTTGAGTTGTTGCGCAATCTGTCTCCTGCGCAGTTTATTTGAAGGATGCACAATTTGATTTTTATTGCTTTGTTGATGGGTGCAACTTGATTTTTAGGACCTACAATAGGCACAGTACTGGACTTCTGTTGTCTCTTTCTGTAGACTTGGAGCTCCTTTTTCTCTTGTCTGCTGATCCCCCTGCGTAACATATGTATCTTCTTCTTCATTCTCTGTATCTGAGTCACTGTGTTCTCCCCCTTTCGTCCAGTTTTCTATAACCGGACACGGAACCGATCCGACTACCATATTTGGACTTATTATCTCTTCCTCACATCTAACACCATCTGTGTTAGGTGTGTTACCAAATGCTGAACCTTCATCCGAACCATAGTATGGTTCGAGTTCTCTGAATGTAACGTCCATGCTTACAAACATCTTCCGCTCGACTGGACTCCAACTGGCATATCCCTTCTGAGTCACCGTGTAACCGACAAAGACACATTTAATTGCTCTAGGATCCAGCTTGCCAACGCCTGGCCTATTATCTTGGATAAAGCACACACATCCAAATACTTTCGGTGGAACAGCGTATGTAGTTGCCCCAGTAAGCATCTCCAACGGTGTCTTCCAGTCCAAGACTTGAGATGGCATTCTGTTGATGAGATAAGAGGCCGTCAATATAGCCTGCCCCCATAAGTGTTTCGGGACATTCATAGTCAGCATCATCGTCCGTACGACTTCCAGCAGGTGTCTGTTCTTTCGTTCAGCCACACCATTTTGTGCCGGTGTATAAGCACATAAAGTTTGATGTAGTATTCCATGAGTGGAAAAATACTCAGCAACCCTCTTATTAGTATACTCCGTCCCATTGTCAGGCCGGAAGCACTTAATTTTAGCGCCATATTGTGTTTCCACTCGGCGATGAAAGTCCCGAAAAGCCTCAAGACGTCACTTTTATTCTTCATAAGATAGACCCATGTCACGCGGGTATAACAGTCAATAAGGTGACGAACCATCGAAAACCGTTAATTCCGGTTGTAGGACAAGGGCCCCATACGTCCGAATGTATCATGTCAAAAGCAGCTGAACTCATATTCCCCGAGCTCACATACGAGCTTCTGGTATGTTTTCCCAACTCACAAGCATTACAAAATAACTTCTCTTTATTAGCCCTTTGATATAAGGACGGATACATTCGACTAATAACTTTAAAAGAGGAATGACCGACACGCTGGTGGTGGAGCAGCAAGTCGTCTTCTACACTTAGACCGAAAGCTTCTGGTTGTGCATCTGCTACCAAGGATGCCAATGCGTTGTCCACTCCAGTCCTGTCTAAATACCACAGCCCCTTATGCCATGTGCCAGTCCCAAGTCGTCGTCCTGTCCCCTTCTCCTGAAAAGTCACCGTAGGAATGTCAAAGGAAACAGTACAGTTAAGATAAGTATAATGGCACTAATTGATAGAAGATTGACAGGAAAAGACGGAGCATATAAGACATTGGTTAGAGTGATGGAAGGGGTGCATGCGACAGTGCCTTTACCCATTACAGGTCTGGATGTACCATCAGCGGTCTGAATACTCCCCGGCAATGGTAGGTGAGTATAGTCCTGAAACGCACCACGGGACCCGGTGACATGGCGAGATGCCCCAGAGTCCATAATCTATCCTGGCTGATGGACAGATGCAAGAGCACGTGTAGGATTACCGGTGCTGGTTTGGGCAAAGCAAGTGATGTGATCCCCCGAGGTAGAAGACGCCCCAGGACTGTCGGCCGAACCCAACTTTGTGCCTCACAACTTCTTAAGGAACTTCCGCTCAAGCGGGATTATTTCAGCCAGTTGATTTGCTCCCCCTTCCTCCGCCAGATTTGCTTTGTGTCCTCCCCTTCTACCAGCATATCCTCCTCTACTACCATGTCGTCCTCCACGACCCCGTCCTCGATCAGTAGACTGATTTCGCAAGGGTTTTGGACAAAATCGGATGTAATGTCCGGAGTCACCACAATTGTGGCAAACACCACCCACAGATGGAGGTTGATTGAAGGCAGCAAGGACAGACTTTTCAACCTCGGTTTGCTCCCCCTGGTAGGAGCCCTTGTTGGGCATCAACTTCAGTCGTGCTTCTTCCTGTGTCATGACGGCTATAGCTTCTTCCAAGGTCGGAAGCGTGGGTTGGAATAGGAGAATATTCCTTCTCTGCTCAAACACAGGGTGTAGTCCCTTCAGGAATTTCATCATACGTTGCCACGAAATATAAGCCAGGAACGTCTGAAAGTACTTTGCGAATGCCGGTTCGACTTGTGCATCTTCCATCCCAAGAGGATCATAATGATCCAGATCAGACCAGTACTTCTTCAACAGGGCTGCGTACTCAGAGATGGTACGTTCGTCTTGGGCCACCCTATCGAGTTCATCCTGCAGTTGGAAGACCCGTATAGGGTTGCCCGAGCCGGAGTACATATCTTTAGAGTCCGCCATATATCAGCAGCAGCCTCCATTACCTCGACATTGCCCGACACCTGGTCGGTTAATGAGGCAGTCAACCACCCAGCCACTACATTGTTGACAATCTCCCAAACAGCAAACTCCTTTGAGGAGTGATCGGCTGGCGCCTTGGCTTGGCCAGTGACATAGCCAACCAAGCCACGCTGATGCGCGCATGTAAAGTGAACACGTCAGGACACCAGAGAAGACATGATCAGTCTCTGTATAGATCCCGATGTGAAGAAGGAATAACAAATAAAATATTTGTTAGTTCCAAACGGCGTAATCTAGGAACAGAGTCGGTGCAAATAAAGCATTTGACAGCCGCCTGTCTTCGAAATACGTCTTTTTTTTGTAGAACAAAAAAGACGGCTAGGATTTGTAGGAGATGGAAAGACTAGGGTTAGACATGATGGTGGCTAGGGTTAGGGTTTGGGAAAAGGGGGGGGGCTGCTGGAGGTCGGGGGGGGGGGGGGGGGGGGGGGCTGCTGCCGGTGGTCGGGGGGGGGGGGGGGGGGGGGGGCGTCGGGCGGGGCAAGTGGAGGGTCGGCGGGGCAAGGTGGGTCGGCGGGTGGGGTCGGCCGGGCAAGGGGGTGGTCGGCGGGAGGGGGGGGGGGGGGGGGAGGGGTGGTGGTGATCGGTAAGAGGGTGGCAGCAAGGGGGGGTAGGGTTAGTCGGCAGAGGGGGGGGGGGGGGGGGGGATTTTTTTTTTTTTTGGTGGAGAGAGAGAGAGGGTTATGGCTCTGATATCATGTAGAAAGTAATTGTTGGATTATTTTATTGATGGACTACTTCACTACTTATAGGGAGTCTAACTCCTCTACATACTACATATTCCGATGTGGGACTAAAAGTCCCTTATTGATTCTCAACAGTGAGTACTTGATCTTCCAAAATATCCATGTTTCTTCTATACCTGACTACTATTGCTGGTCTTTGTCATATAAATATTCAGATATCTTCTAATTTTGACATTTTAATTAGAAACACAAAGGCGAAGTCTCTACTAGTTCTGGTAAAGATGCAAAAGGACCAATGGGACCAGTCTTCAGCAGTTTTATTTATGAGGAAGAGTCTGATAATGATTTGTAAGGTCCTTAGCAACAACCAGAATATTTTTTAACTATTAAATTAAATGTTTGAGAATGGCGCAGCCGTAGTTTTATCAATTCTTTAGAGAATTGTTGAATTCCTCGTAGTGATCTATTAGACATTGTTTTTCTTCTTGGCAATGTTGAGAACTAAGTGATGCTTTGATAATAGGCAATCTCTTGCAGGGGCGGATCCAGAAACTGAGGGATGGGCTACTAGCCTACAGAAGATTCGGGTGGACTAGAGGTGGGCTAACCCATATAAAATAAATAAATAAACTAAGGGGTAAAAGTTCCTTTTTTTGGGGGGTGGGCTCCACCCCACCCCACCTATAAGCTGGATCTGCCCTCGGTCCCTTGTATATTCTTCTTGACTTGAGCTAGAGGTCGTGAACTTGTATTATTTTTAGACTCTCTTTTAGTTATGTAGAAAAGAAACTACATTGTGAATTAATGGAGTGATTTATTAGGGCTTTGAACGTATGTGTCTTATATAGATAGATCCATTATGGGATAAACCATAGAACCACTATCTCTAACAACCCCATAAGTTGGAACATGTGAAACCAAGGGCGAAACCAGGATTGTAGTTTACCCCGAGCTGGATATAAAATATAATATAAAAAAATTAACACACAAATTATTTCTTAGAATGCCATCATAACCAAAATTGTGATTCAAATATTATTTTCCAAAAAAAAAAAAGTTATCAAATAACATATGATGAGTTGCATAAGTAGACATGTTACTTAAGACATAAGTCGAAAATATCATTTTCAAATATAAGATGAAAAATGGAAAAAAAAACTCTTAGAATAAAGATAAGAGTTGATGATTGTGTTCTCTTTGCTTCTGCCTTCCAAAACTGAAAACCAGAAGATGCACTTCTGATCTTTGCAGGATCTTGCGGTTCTGTAGTAATTGTAGGAATATCGACACTCATTGGTGTTTCTACTTGAATTGTAGGTTCAAGAGTAGATAAGGAACCGGAAGATGCTCCAAATGTTAGATATTTTTTCTCCATGTTTCTTTTTAAAAGGACGAAAAAATAGTTTTCGCTTTTTTTTCGTTCTTGATTTTTCATCCTAATAAAATAGAAAGTAAGAAAATTTAACTAGAAAGTAAGTCTTGAAGTAATTAGACTATACTAATAATGTTGGTAAATAAAGGATGTGCATGAGTAATTAGACTAGACTGTTAACGTTGATAATACAATAAAATTGTGATATCAGTACAAGTTCCATTTGAAGGGGGAGATGAGGGAAGAACCTAAGCTTGGGCATCATCAAGTTGTGATGATGGGCTCGGTGGGCTCGGAGGTTGCAGCTGGAGCCTTGAGCAAGCCTAAAAATCTGTATTAAGTTGGGTGGTGGGCTCTGTGGGCTAGATCCTTCCATTTTGCAAAACCTACTAAAAAAATTTGGTTGGTTGGGTGGGCTGGAGCCCACCCCAGCCCACCAATAGATCCGCCTATGTGTGAAACGTGTCCCACTTGTTACATAAAATAGAAGTGATAGTAGCATTAAATAAAGTCCATCAACGAAGCTCGACACACATCCAAAGAAAGCAAGAGTAGATGTTGGTGCATGACTAAGAGAGTTGTCGGGGTACGGGGATGCTCGATTGAGAGTTGTTGTTTCACGAGAGTGATCTACTGATAGTTGTCTTGTCGATGCACGAGGTTGCTTGATCGAGAGAGTAAAATAAAGTGATCAAGGATGATGGTGATGTCGAGAAAGACGGCTAGAGTTCAACACTATCCCTCAAACTGGACATGCCAACCATGTCAAAACCTGAAAGCAAAGAGTTGTCGTGAGTAGGAGTTGTGGCTAATTATTTACAGAGAGGGGAACAACTGGTTAGATGACGGTCTTGCTCCATGCTGAGTGACCAAGAGGGTACATGGGGCAAAGTTTTTTTTTTCTTTTTCTTTTTTAAACTTTGATTGTTGTTTTTTTTTTTTTTTATAAGAAAACAACAAACAAAACAATAATAAATGATGTGGCTGTTCGCCGCCGCCTCAGGATGTCAGTACCTGTCATGATCTGGTACCATATAGGAAAGAGACTACATTGTGAATAATGCAATGATCTCATTAGGACTTTGAGTGCATATATGTAGAGGACGAGAGCCTGCCTTGTACAAGCCTACACAATGTGGGACTAAACATAGAGGAAGAGATCCTTCCTTGTACAAGCCTACACAATGTGGGACTAACCATAGAACCACACTCTTTAGCACACCCATTCTCTAACAATTTATAACTACATACACGCATCATATACAACTACTTTCTGAGGTTAGTTTCAGGATGCATACGTTACTCGTATTTGTACTCCTCCATCAAGCATTGTTTTTCGTCCTTCCTATGTTCAGCAAAAGTGATTCTTTGATAGCATGTTGTCCCTTGTATTTTCTTCTTGACTGGAGCTAGAGTTTGTATTATTTTTAGACTCCTTTTTGGTTATAGTATCCTTCAAGCATTATAGGATATACAACTAATTTCTAGGTTAGTTTCAGGAGGCATACTTTACTCTGAATAGTAATAATAATAGTGCTATATGGTGCTTGACTAGCATCTAAGCTATGGTTATATGCCATTCAAAGCCATCAACTCCTCTTTAAGATCATCTGGCTCATCATATCTTGGAAATTGGGTACTTGGGGATATTATTTCTATGCCGAAGAAAAATACAGTCGTTTCTTTGCCTTTAAGATTCAATATACTAATTCTTCAGTTATTACATGTTTGGTTCAATTACATGCTGATTAGGTAATAGTCGGATTCATTAGACAAGAGATTCATAACAACCTTATTGGATACTCTTCATATCAGTTATCTACTTTAGTTTGTCACCATGTAAAGTGGCTCATTAAAAGTTAGAACATCTGATATGATATTGAAATAGGTTGTTTGCGCGCATCTATTATTTTTCTAATGCCAAGTTCACATATTTGCGATAAAATGTAGATTGCATGCTGAATGTTAATTAAGATGCAAGGATAAATGGGTGTCAGTAGATGGAGAGGTTAGAAAGGTTAGGATGTTGGTATCAGTTAAAACCAGGATCACTAGACAGTATCGATTTTAGTATTTGATAAATAACATGAGAGAGGTTTCCCTTACCTATAATGATCAGAATCGGGCACATTTGAAAGCACCTAATCATAGGAGGTTTCAGTCCTTGTGGCAAGGTATGGAGTTTGCAGTAGGTAATTGAGGACAGACTGTGTATAACAGATGTATAAGTTGAATAAAGGTAGTATGGAGTATCAGTTGATAAACTGGTACATTAATTTCATACCATCTATCATTAGGTGACCAAGTTCAGTTGGGTCTACTTGGTATCTGTCAACTTGTATCATAGATATCTGAATTAGGTGTGCGATTTGAATAACCTAGTATCAGTTGCTGAATAAGCACATATATATATATATATAGATGGCATTTCGCATCAGGTGGCAACCCCAAAAGCCATGTGACCAGGGCCTGTAACATCAAGAATGGGTTGACTTATAAGAGTATGTAGGCTCTGGTATTGTTATTCCTAAAGCAAGTATGTGGCTCCCCATGTATATAACAGAAATCTGATCAGAGGGGAACAAAAGAGAGTTGGTTCCAGAGTTGCAATTGAGAGTAGGTTAGAGTAGACGGGAACAGGGATAGCAAGACCAATTGTCTTGTGTTTGTATAGGATATGCGTGTGTGTACAACAATGGGAAGGTTTGAAGGGCAGTCTATACCAATTTCTACCCAAGCACAAGTTTTGTAAGGTTAAAGAGGGAGTACCCACAACTCTGTGTACAAGTATAATAGAGTATTTGTAAAACCGGTCATGTTTCCTATAGTTCCTATCGACCATGTAGTTCGTATATGAGGCAACTCAGGCAAGGAAGGAATAATAGGATTATCAGATTGGCTATACAGTATGGGAGTTGCAATAGATAATTGAGGTATCAGGAATTGAGGACCACTTGTATTAGTCACACACAAAAGTATCCTATGTTCAGGAAATTGAGGGTGCCAATATGACACCTGTGTACTAGAAAAGGGGACGAGATTACTTGGTATCGGATCACCTTGTATCTGATCACTTCGAATCAAAATCCCTAGTATCAAAATATCCTGCACCCAACTACCTGGTATCAGAAGCCTGTGTCAGGATTACACTACATATCGGCTGCACCAAACATAAGTTTATTGTATCTCCTAGTACCTACTGTACGTGATGTACTGAGACTAGATAGAGTAGGCCATAATGGAGAATGCAGTATAGAGGAATTTAGAGAAGGGATAGGCAGCCATGGGTGTATTGCAAATCAAGAGCCAACTGAGGATATCGGTGAGTATTCATGATATCATGAGGATATATCCTCATGCAAGAACAACAGAACCCTAGTACCAGTATAGGGCGTCGACAATCATATTAAATTTGCAGTAGGTTAGGAAATAAGGTGTGTGCAATGTTAAGCTATTAAGAGGCTCATAGGGCTTCTACCATAGAAACAACATGAGGGATACCTGACCAAGATTTGAGGCATTTTGGGACTAATACCCATACAACAGTATGTTCTGTTTTAACACATGCAATTAAGGACTGCAGTGACATAATCGATTATGTACAATTGAGCTACTTGTATAGAAAGACTAAGGATAAACCAAAGGGAAATTATGCAACACCTGTACCCATGAGTAAGGAAGCTGAGGGTTAATTGAAGAGAAAGCATACGAAGGTGAGATGAGTTGCAGTAATAACAAATGATAGTTCCTATGTAGGAGTTCAGGTTAAGTGTTCAAACAAAAAGACAAATAGAGATAAGTAAGATATCGGGTACCAGAAAATAGCCTTATGTCAAATGGCCTTAGAAGGAAGTATAATTAAAGGGGTAAATAAGACAAGTCAGAGTAAGGAAAGGAGAAACCTAAATACAATCTAAATGGTAGAAACCCAACTTGATGAGGATATTGACCTAGAGACGCAAATATCTAGTAGATAACTTATCTTGATTTCAAATCATGTATTGACATCATAAATTATCAAACAGGCTACTTGGACCCCGATACGGATTCTTGACCCGCATCCGTAGCTCAGGACCACAGGCAAGTATATCTTGCCGAACATATGCAGTATTTACATTGTTTTCTTCCTATTGTATTCCTTTTCATATTGTCACATGATTCTCACTTCGTGATTGGTTTGTCATTGACTGATTTACTTGTTTTCTAGATTACGTGCACGTATAGGAAGTTATTCCTTTCTTTGCTTGCTTATTGGTCTTTCCTCATGTTCACCATGTTTCGTGATAGAGTTGTCAGTTTCTTTACCATGTTTCTTTGACTTGATTTGATATTGATTGATTGACTGGACTTGTGACACATTATAGACTGGGAGTATCTTGCATTGTACTACGACCTATGGCAGTTTACTTGACCATGTATTCCTTTAGGAGAGGAGATTGACACTAGAATTGGCTATATCTCGATTGAGAGTATCTTGCATTGTACTACGATTGAGACACTATAGAATGGGAGTATCTTGTATTGTACTACAGTCTATAGAGTATTCGTTTGATTGTTAGCCAAGTTTAGTATTACTTTCCCCATGACATGTCACTTCTTAGATGTTTCTTACAGTGTCATATTATCTTTCTTGTATATCCTTTATTGTCATATCAGTAGGCATGTTTTATGTATCTTGCTAGTCTTCTGAGGACCTGATGATCTCTTCAGGTTTAAACGCACTTGAGCCAGGTAGAGACGAGCAGTATTGAGCCAGCTTTCAGATCACGGTATTGCTGCATTGATGATTAGCGTAGTTGGTTTCAGTTGTATCTTTCCTGTCTTCATTTTATTCCGTCTACTGGTAGTGGATTTGTATCCACCGGACGTGACTTGAACTACTTGAAATTCAGTTTATATTATTCAGTCCTTTAATATTCAGTTGTATCTATTGGATTTGGATGTGACTTTACTTCTGTGGATGAGATCTAGATTACCTTGTTGGACATAGTTTCTGCGACTTGTATACACTAGACAGCGTTCTACCGCCGACACTGCGGCATAGGCTGGCTTGCGCACGTGGCTTGCGCACGTGGCTTGCGCACATGCTCGCACCCAAATATTGTCATTTAGAATTATTGACCTATTTTTTTGCTAATTATAATTATTAATTAGCTATTCTAATTAGTGCTCTAGAGAGAATACCCATAACTAATCCCTTCCCTAAGGAGAAACTTCTAGAATCTTTCCATTCCCTAACTAATTTGTCCCATGTATATATTAGAGAAGAGAGAGAGAGCGACAGTCCATAACTTCTTCCAGATCCACCACTAAACCCTTCATTTCCACCCATTCTTCCCTCTGTTCCAAGCCCAGCCAAGGTGATTCACTAGGAGGAGCTCACAATTCCGAGGAGAAGCATAGGACTTTGTCCCTCACGCCATTCACTTGCTTTGGACCTCCACTAGAGCCAATCTCTAGTAGGTATTGATCCTCTTCCTCATTTCCATGCTTATTGTTCCATAGAATTTTTAGGTGATCACCAAGTGTTTGTGTTTAGGTTCCTATAGGATTTTTGGTTCCTAATAGGTTGTTCATGCTTCTAATCTATTATGATTATGTTAGAAATTATGTAGATTAGGTTTATAAATGTTTATGAATATGAATTTGGGGTTTAGGAAGGTTAAATTGATATATGGGTTGTTTACGTGTCAATCTATACTAGATGTGATAATAATTATATAGGCTATGATATCTTAAGATGTGCACATGTTGTTACAAGTATACATATAGATTTGGGACTGGAAGTATCAAATTGTAGTGGAAAATTGCATGTGTGTGCGAATGTTCAGACCTGGTGTGTGCATAGGTTCTGTGCTGGTGCCTGATGTGTGTGTACCCAAGTATTGAACATGTCCTACATGATTGTAATTGGGTGCACTGGAAAGTGGAAACCTGGAAATGAGAGGATGAGTGTGTGTGTGTTCCTGCAGAAGACAGGGTGAACAGTGTCAAGTGTGTGCGTGTGTGTGTTAATGTTGCGTATTAGTGTCAGTTGATCTTAGGATGCTAGTAGTACATCATGGAGTGGTGCACAAAACTTGAGTATCAGTCATAATGGCAGATGTGACTTAGAGTGTTCCTATGTATGTTTTCGAGATTGACACATATAGATATCAGTTAGAATCGTGATGGGAAACTGCCTTTAGCAGTGTAGACAGCAAGGGGGATACTCGTGTGTATCAGAGTTTAGGATAGGTCATGTCTTCAGTGTCTTTTGAGACTGCAAGCAGTGCAGAGCATTAACATGTGCAGAGGACCAATTTATGCAGCAGTAATATTGTTGCAGTGTGTAACTGCATTCCTGCAGTGAACTGCTGCAGATTGCAGCAGCTCGAGCACAACTCTGCAGCAAGTGCAGATGCAGGGAATCAGTTTTCATGTGTGCAGTGGCTTACTGCAGCAGTGAGCAAGTTAAGTGTGTGTCAGTGGTGTAGAGGCAGAGTGTTAGTGTGTGGGTGCCTGTTTAGAGAGTGTAGGTGAATGAATTGCAGAGCAGTACCACCATACTGCAGGGAATGGATGTGCAGTGGGGGTGTCATGTGTGCTTGCAGTATAGGAACAACATATCAATCTGTGCTCCAGTGCAAGTTGCCACAGACTTGGTGCTGTCTACAATCGACAACAGGGTGTGTGTGTAGTGCAGTTAGTTTCTACAATATCTTGTGTACCGTGTGTGTGAGTGTGTGATGCATAAAGTATAAGTATACATCAGAAATGGCAGCAGCATAATTGGAGCAACAGCATAACCTATGAGAAGCCGTGAGTGAGTGTGTGTGTGTGTGTGTGTGTTAGAACAAGTGTCACACATGATGGCAGCAGAGAAAGGTAGGGGTGAGCATTATTCGGTTTTGGACCGAAAACCGAACCGAACCGATAAAAAAATTCGGTTCGGTTTCGGTTTTGAAAATACTAAATTTTCTTATTCGGTTTCGGTCCAAACCGAAAACCGAATAAAAAAAAATTATATATATATATATATATATATATATATATATATATATATATTTATATATATATATATATATATATAAGTATTAATATATATAGGTATATAGTAAATATGTATAGGTATTAATATATATATATATATATATAGGTATATAGTACATATGTATAGGTATATACTAAATATGTGTAAGTATATTTAGTTACTATATATATTAACAAACAAAAAACGCAAAAAAAAAAACCAAAAAATCGAAGAAACCGAATAAACCGAAAATCGAACAGTTTTAATTTGGTTCGGTTTGATTCGGTTATGAGCCAGTTCGGTTCGGTTTCGGTTTTGCTTATTCGGTTTCGGTCCAATTCGGTTTTGACTTATTTGGTTCGGTTTAAACCGAATAAACCGAATACTCACCCCTAGAGATAGGTATCAGTGAGTATCCTGTTAGTGTAGGAGTATTCATATCTGAGAGTGCCATGTGCATATCAATGTGGTGCAGAGGAGAGTTTCTGCAGAACACTTGATGTGCAAGTCCTGCAGGTTGCAGAACACATGGGAAGCAGTAGCAGTTGCTGCTAGCAACCGCTGAAACTGCTAGTAGGCATCAGCACTTACAGAGCTTAGCGTAGAAGCTGGTTGACAGATCTGGGTTTGAGTATCAGTGTTTATTAATAAGGATTTAATCTAGTGTGTGTTCTGTGTCAATGTGGAGGCAGGTACCAAAGCGTGTCAGTGATACAATGAAATCTGTGTGTTATGTGAACAACAGTTTTGGGGAATGACAGTAACTTTCTTGTGTGATTAAGTAAGCTGTAGGTGCTCTGATGGTAATTACAAGTGCTCACATGAATCGGATTCGCGGTTTAAATTCTTCAAGTTCTAAATAGCTAAATCTTTCATCGTATCAGATTTTCAAGTCCTTCAAGGTTAGCTAGAACTCTTACTAATACTAAAGCCCATAAGAAAGGCCCAAATAAACTCATCAAATAGGTTAACCCAAAATCCAATACTAGGCCCAAAACCTAAGTAATCAATTCTAGGACCACAACTATTTTCTTCTTCTTAACCCATCCAAGCCCAACCTGGCCTCATCACCTACACTGGACCCAGCCCAAGCCCTATACTGTTGCTGTTTACATTCCTCTTCTTACCCACACAGTATTTCTGAGTTTAGAAATCCAATCAACTCTTTACATTGGTCAGCCCACTTGAAATGCTCAAATGCATATATCATAAATGGACTCCCAGCCCAACTGGTTCAATCAAGAACAGGGTTCTCCTAACCGTTAGGTTTAAAACCTATTCCCCCGCCAACAATTTGAAATCCCACCCTGCTTACTGTGTCGAACAGGACATAGTGTCCTGGACCCCACACGCACCCACTTGTGTCTGTACGAGCTCAGGCTTTCTCCATACTCTACAAAATACGCGTGTCGATACAGACACGACTCTGCATAACATAATCCTGAACCCTTAACAATGTCACAGGGAATTGCTATGATACTAACATACAGTCGATTGAATCTATAAAACTGGACCAGAGGATCATACCTATATAGGATCAAATTGTACTGGTAGATTCAGTCAAGATCTCAACCAAATCTGCTCTAATTCCTCAGAGTCGAACTAACAACCACCCTGCATGCAGAATATGAATTGTTAAGTTTCTATGAGCTCTTGATCAAGAACGTTAACAATTTGAAAGAGCAATATATCTGAAACAGCACTAATGAAATCCGATTAAAAAATAAATCCAGAAAACTGAATCGAATCAAATAACTAACCACACAAGAATCATTCGAGGAGTGAAATTACAGAGACACCTCAAGAATCGATCAACCGCCCTTTTCGAAACAGTGACCGATTTAGTAAGTGATCAACATCTAGTTCCCACTCAAAATGATTCTTTGTGGCCGATCAATGAAATCAATGTTGCACGAGAAAGAAACAATCAAATTGATGGAAATAATTAGAAATTACCGATTGCTCGTCAATCACCGGAACGCAGTGACAGGACCTCGTCCTAAAATTCCAAGCGTGGTGAGATTGTAATATTATCCATTAGTTTTGGAAAGTAGAATCAGAAATTAGAGTTTGAAAAGAGAATTTTGGGAAGAAGATGAGATTTTATTAAATTTCTAGATTTGGAGGGAAGGTACGTACACTCATTTTTAGCTCCCACCACAATAGAGTACCTGCAGACTGCAACTATATATCCATAGAGATTTCTCAATGTTTAGGTTTGTAATCTCCCATTTTTTTCATACTACACTGTTTATTGTCAGTGTTGTATATTGTTTCTATCGCATTCATATACTTAACAGGAGAGCAAGGAATAAATCCTTTTGATTTCAATGATTATGATTTGGTTCTTCTCCAAATGTCATGCAAATGGGGCTAGTTCCTCATCAATTGAGTTTGAATACATACTCCATCATACACGCATTTTTTCCCCTAGTTATGCCATTTTATATCTTTAGGACTAGTTTTTCTCATGTAAAATGTGTGGAGTGTATATATAATCCCAGTTGAAATGATGCAAGATCTTATGCAGAATTTTCTTTGTATTACTTTGTTTTTCCTATTTAGTAAAGAAAAATTGACAACAATGATGGTGATGGGGTTTGTGTTGGGTGTTAAGGATGATGATGTTCTTTCTATTGCTCATAATTTTGCTTATTCTAAATCAGTCTAGACTTCTTGTTTCTGTGTTTGGGAGCTGTAGTTATTTTTTTTTTTTTTTATTGATGTTGATTCTAGTTGGAAGCCTCTAAAGAATGCCATTTTGTAACGTCCTAGCTTGCTATAATCGATACCAAGAATGACATTTAGAGAAGCAAATAAATAGAAACAATAATATATAGTTTCAGCATAAGCATAAATATTAAGCATGAAGATTTATAGATATCACACTTTTTTCATACGTGACGAATACAAAACCATCTCCATCTACAAGCTACATCTCAAAATCTTCAATATCTTTAGGAACGAACTAAATTTGTTGCCAATTACTTAACAGGTATAACAAATAACATGGAAGTGGATTCTTATGGATTTCAATAGTTTGTACAAAGACCATTATCCTCACAGGTGTCTATGATTATAGGAAAATAATCATGCGTTTCCATTGTGAATTTTACTCACATGCCATCATTAAGTTATTTAACCATAATAGTGCTTCTTGATTTCAACTTGGAGACAAGGTTTGAGTCACACTGAACCTTGATCGACCCGAGTCATCAATCGCACCCTGTAATCATTTCTTGAAACCTCGGATGCAACTTAATATATAATTAGAAATCGATCATCTTTGGAGAAGCTAGCAGGATCTTCAACTCGTCTCTTGACGAATACACTATAAGCTCTATAGGCTTAAGACATGAAAAAGAATCAATAAAATCCAATTATAAACATAAGAACCAACACAGTCGTTGGATCATATATAGTTAAGATATGCCAATGACACTATCTTAACAGAGGCAGACATCTTATTTTT
The DNA here is from genome assembly GCA_029216955.1 of Iris pallida. NCBI lineage: Eukaryota > Viridiplantae > Streptophyta > Magnoliopsida > Asparagales > Iridaceae > Iris > Iris pallida. The sequence goes on from JANAVB010027997.1 coordinate 8,912,075, forward strand.
TGCATCAGATGTAGCAGAGAAAATAAACCCCATAACAAACCATATTTGCAAGGAAGGAACAAATTTACATTTTTTTTCAAGGGACCAAGAAAGAATACAAGTATACACTTGAATCAGTTACCATTGTTGACATGAGGTTTTAACTTACATTGTTATAAAGAATGGGTTGATCATAATCTTTTCCGGATTTCAGGATCCAGAACTTGGAGAAGCGGCTCGATCAGCTTCGATTATCGACTTCATATAGAATTCACCTGCTTTGTATGATGACCAAACCATAGGACCAGATGCAACATATCGAAATCCCTGAAACACCTAACATTACAATGGAACAATTGTTAGCAATTAGGAGGAATAGTGTCTGCCATGCCATATGTGTAAGATGCAACCAACTCATGAGTAGTGAACACTGAAGGGTTTAAATGTGAATACAAGTTTTTCTTCTCTCCTTGTTTAGGTTGTAATCTTGCTCATCTTTGGTACTGACTAGAATACATAAAAAACGTCCTTATCCTATAGTTTTGGGATCGTCGGCTCTCATTATAATGTTAAATCTATCAATCTTTATTAGATGAAAAGTGAAAAAAAAAGGAAGCTGATTGTTAAATTTAGGTAGATCTAAGGTTTGCTCATATACTTGTGCAGAACATAAAACCACGTGGACCAAACTATGTTCACATGTATTTGGTGTGGATAATAAAGGTACATGCCATGTTGCATGGACACGGATACGACACAAAACAGTGAGGATGTTCTTACTGGAATACATTTGAAGATGTCTCCAGAGCTCAGACAATCGAATGGTTAAATAGTTGGACCAAGAAGTGGTTTCCGGGATATGAAAGAGACTATATTTTCCTCAAAGCTCAGGTAGAATATTTTCTTTCTCTTCTTGTCTATTCTACATTGAGGATTTGATGTTGCCCGAGTCTGGAGTCTGGAGTTGCACTCGTGCAAGGCAAGATGACGGATTCTCAAAATGGTTGTCTCAATTCAATTCATAAGTAGCAGAAGAAGGGTTTTCGATGATTTGTTAAATCAAGGTTGTGGTGCGTGTGGTGTAATGAGGGTATAATATACTTTGTTATACATGCTTCATCATGACACTTACCAATCTCCCTCGGACCAACAAATTAAACCAAGTCCAACAATTTATGCGTTCTCTTTATGTTAAAAGTTCCAGTTAATTAATTAGGGATTTGACTCACTGAGTGTAGTTTGATTGATCTCTCCTTTCACCTAGAATAGATGTACCGATACTTTATCTAACATGACATTCCATTAGCCCAAAACTCCATGTATGGTTCTATGGCCGTAACACATGGATTGTTCTTGTGTCATATTATAAATCTTCTTCATAAGCATTAAGCATATGCTTGATAGCTGTTATGGTTCTCTTATCCTTAGCCATTAATCTTAATAGATTTGGCCATATTCATCTCATATTCCTAGATTTCTCTTATATGTAAAATATCAGTAGGATAGCTTCTGCAATTGTTATAAATTGCATTATGGTATTATTAGTTCAGGTGTTTGGTTGGACATCAAATATATTTACCTATAATCAAGCCGCACTCAAGATGGATAGTAGGCAAAGGCAACTTAATGCTATGGAAAGATGACTCCTATAACTAGTTTGGGTCGGTGTCTAAGATCACAAGTGTGTTTTGTTATCCTTTGTTCTGTCGACTTTTGACACGAATAGACTGTGCCTGACACAAGAATGGCATTCTCATTCGTTTTCACACTGATAATGATTATTCTCCGTGTTAAATAAACACGGAGAATGACATTCTCCGTGTTATTTAACATTGTCCGGTCATGAGATACTCCTCATGCGGCCCGGTCATGAGACGTCCTTCATGCGGCTCGGTCGAGACATCTCTCATGCGGCTCGCTCACACAGAAGATTAGACACGTGGCATGTTGACCAGTTCTCGAGTGTTCGGATTTTGCTGCAACAACAAATCGCAACAAATCCCAACAAACCCCCAGCTGTCAGCCATAGACCGGGTCTCGAGTCACAGTTACTACCACTTGGTCCAAGAGACTGCCACGTGGCATGCGGCACAGAACTTCATCCTCCAAGGATTTCTATAAATAGTAAGGTGTCATTTCCTTGCGAAAAGAGAAGAACAGAGGCTGGCCCACACCAAATCGAGAGCATTTCTTCGCTAGAGTCAAAGCAGAAGACCGCATCGGATAGTCCAAGGAGTAAGGCAGAGTTACTACACTTTCCCGAGCCTCTACCATCACCTCCCAGAATCAAAACTAAACAATTGTACTTAGATTGTTTCCTAGGCTTTCTTTCTAGGATTTCTTGTGTACATATGTTTAAGACTCTTTCTTGTTAAATTCTCTGTTATATTAAAACTACCTCCATAATTATCTGTTGTTTTAAAAGAACAGTTACCATTCTCCGGATTAAAAAGACGGAGAATGGCCATTCTCCGTGGGCATAAAACGGAGAATGACCGTTCTCCGTCTAACCTAACACGGAGAATGGCATTCTCCGTGATATTAGCACGGAGAACCATTCACCTGCACTCTAACAATAAGATTGGTCATTCTCCGTCTTACAATGACGGAGAATGTTCATTATCCGTTGTAAAGTGAAGGAAAGTGGCCATTCTCCGTGCAAAACTAACGGAGAATGTATATTCGCCGTGATAAACAACACGGGAATGTTCATTCTCCGTTGAATATAAACGGAGAACGGACATTCTACGTGAGATTTAAACGGAGAGTAGCTATTCTCCGTGAGATTTACACGGAGAATAGACATTCTTCTTGTTAAAATAACGGAGAATGTACAGAAAAGCTACAAATATCTGAATGATTTACACACCTGGTGTTAGAGCATATACTGCTTGCCTCCAAGCTTCAAGTACATATGGATACACTCTTTCATTTCCTTTCTCCTTCAGCAGTATGTTATTCTTCATGTGATAATAGCAATAGCTATGGTAAGCAGTAGGGAACACTTTAGGGACTTCAGAAACTAAACCAGTGCCTTGATCCGAAAGAAAAACGATACGCCTACTACATCCAACAACATTCTTGAGATTTTTAAGGAACCATTCCCAATTGTCGCCATCTTCGCCCGAGACTATACCGTAGGCAATATGGCCGAACTGTTGGTTACCATTTTTCGTTGTAGCAGACATCAAACATCCTCTAAACCTTCCTGTAAGGAAAGTCGTATCCAAATATAGCATCGGTCGACAATATTGAAACCCTTCGACGCAAGCCCCATATGAAAGAAAAAGCCGCTGAAACCTCATTGACGTATCATCTTTCTGAAAATCGATAACGAAACCAATATTGGTTTCCTTTACCTTGTCGACATACCAACACAAGTCACTGTAAGATCTAATATCATCTTCGTACATTTCTTGGTGTACCAGCCTAATGCCATGGTATGCCTGCCCATAGGTAAGAGATAAACCGTAATCAACCTTAAATTCATATTAGGTTTCTCAGCAATTTCCAGATACAAAAATTGATCAAATATTGAAATTGAAAGTCCAAGGGATATAGAAATTATGAATATATTAAGTTGATACTCAGGCATAATTGCCATATATACGATCAAATATATGCCAGAATACATATATATGATCAAATATATGGCAATTATACCCGCACTAATTGCCAGAATTTATGGCACCCAGTAGACAAAAATTGAAAGTCCAAGTGATATAGAAAAATATGATCAATGTTGTGAAACCCTTATTATTCACCATTATGTCATGAGTTACACATGACCCTTGGGATCATGTAACTCATGACCCTTGGGTTATGTAACTCATGACCCTTGGGTTGTCCCTTATCCCTATATATATGGCCCTTGCCATATGATGAAATGAGAAGAAGAAAAATACTATTCTACGATATCTGGTATCCCTTCAAGCACGTTATCAGCACGATTGCTGAAGCAAGGAGAATCGACGTCCAGATCTCGACGTCATCCTTCCTTTTTCCCTAGTCGGTCCGACCAGAGGCTGGTAACACTTCTTAAAAAAAAAAATTTACAAATTAATTGTTTGAATGAAAATTAGCAATATATATATCTAACAATCTAAGAGTGATATTCTTTATATTGCTAACGTTCAAAACAAATTTGCTTCTTATTAAAACAAATATTATTCACTGTACAACAAATTGACTTATTGTTAGACCAACTTGTTGTTGAACAAATTGCCTTGCTGTTAAACCAATTGTTACTATTTTTTACAACATTTTTTGTTACTTGCTTGTGTACTCATTACTACTTACTGTTATGTGTACATCTCATTGGAAAAAAAAAATACTTACTGTAATATTGACAGATTGCATATTAGCTTCTGGACTGAACTGTTTTATTAAGCACGGTGGTATTTTTATTATGAGCTCTGTAACATTTATGATTATGCATAAATATTTAATTTTAATTTATGCATGTTTTTCACATGATAGATAAAATGGCCAAAATAGCGAGTGTCGATTTCGAAGTACTAGATGTTGCTGGAAAAAATTATTTGAGCTGGCACGTGGACCTGAAGTTCCACTTACGTGCCCAGGGCTTATTAGCCACAATTTCAACTCCTCTTCCATCGGCTTCGGCCACTGGTACGGGAAAAACAGCAGACACTGCTGTAGTTGTTTCTACAGTGAACGTCTCTGATATAGATAAGGCGAAAGCCATTATCTACATCAGGAGACACATTGATCGGACCCTGAAGGCCGAATACCTCACTGTAGAAGACCCAAAGGAATTGTGGACTGCACTGGAAGACCGCTATAAACATCAAAAAGATGTAATCCTCCCACGTGCAAGGTATGAGTGGGAAAACCTTCGACTTCAGGACTTTAAGTCTGTAGCTGAGTACAACTCAGCTCTCCATAATATCACCTCACGCCTGAAGTTGTGTGGTGAAGAAGTGTCGGAGTATCGCATGTTGGAAAAAACTTATACATCCTTCCACGAGAAGGACGCAATCCTCATGCAACAGTACCGTGAACGAAAGTTCAAAAAGTACTCTGAATTGCACTCCACCCTGATGATGGCAGAGCAAAATGTAGAAGCATGGAATTTCACAAACAGAAAGCCCATGCGCCAGACACTACATACGCCAGAGCTCGGACAAAATACTTCACAGCAAAATCAACAAATATAGACATTAGAAAAAGGATTTTTTTTATTTATACATAAAAGTCTATTACATGTCTAGAGAAGGTTGTACAAAGGAGAATTTCTACAAAGGAAAGATCCTAAGTCTACGGCCAGCAACCACCATGCGCCTTCAGTCGGGCGCAGCAGCCACCATGCGCCTTCAGTCGGGCGCAGCAGCCACCATGCGTCTTCAACCAGGCGCATCCCTCCATGCGCATCCAGCAGGGCGCATCCTTTCAGCAGCTCAGTTATGTGCATCCCCAGTTATGTGCATCCCTTCAGCAGCCCAGTTATGTGCCGCTTTTCCAGCCAGGCTCACCTGATAAGTGCTTCGACTAATGAAGCATTTAACCCTCTGGCTGGAACCAAGGAAGAGAAGAGCACCGCAAATCTGTGGCCAGGGGAGGCTTCGAAAGAGCCTCCAAAGGCGAAGGAAGACCGTGATCGAAACCGCGGCTAAAGGAGCAGCTTCCAAACCCACCAGAGTGGGCAACGCCCACTTTGAAGGAAGAAAGAGCCTAGCACCGCCATTCAGATCTACGGCTCTTCCGAAATAACGGAGACGAGGCCCGAGCATCCCTATCTTTTGATGCAACATGCACCTTTTGCCTGCCTCAGAAGCCCTCGACTCCGTCTTTTGGATGTAACAGTCACCTTCAAGTGCATCAATGACGACATGGCATCTCATCTTCACCCTCGGGAGCACTTCGTCAATAGAATACACTCGAGTACCCAAGTTCATGTTGGAAGTACGTGAGAGAACGAGAAGCAAACCTTCTTTCCATGCCACTATTTATAGGCCGGGCAGATCAAACCCACGCGCCAGGTGGATGGCTCTCCGAATTCCGTGCAATGAACTTGCATTTAATGGATGAACCGGACGCTTCGAATTCAGCCAAATCAAAACGGCTATTTAAAGCACTCGAAGAACGTAACAGTCGCTGCATTAAAGAACGTGTCACGAAGCGGATGTGCCGGCCAGCCCGCGCATCACACAGACGCGCCCTTCAACATCAAGCGCATCACACAGACGTGCCCTTCAGTTCCAAGCGCATCACAGAGGATGCGCCCCCATGCGTCTCCATACCCAGTGGAACGCCAATCGACGCGCCCCCTCAGCTGTCCATCGAATGACAGAAACATTAAATGCTGAACTGACAGAGTTGGCAGCACACCTCCCAAAGTCTGAACAGTTGACAGCTTTTTCAGAAAATGAAGCGTCGGCAACGTCAGCATCATCATGACTTTACTTCGACGGCTACTGCCACGTGGCCACTCAACCACCCGCATGCGCCTCTGCTGTCATGCGTCCAAATCTGCATGCGCCTCAAAAGCCATGCGCCCCAGACTGCTCTCCGATCCCGAAAGACAGGAGTGAAGTCACTACTGAAGCTCTGTATGCGCCTCAAAAGCCATGCGCCCAGAATGGTTCGTGACTCCAAAAGGTTACGAGCCAGAGTCTCCTCATGCGCCCAGTCCTAGGCGCATCCTACCAGATCACCCCTCCATCAAATTCGAGATCTCCGAGCCATGAGTCGACGACACGTGTACTTTGACTCAACTCACCCAAGATCTCAGCAACAGAAAGATCCTCTTCTCTGCTACGTGCCGGCTCACAACAGCAACATGAAGAAGTCAACCCCTCGATCAGGACGCATCGTCCATGCGCCTCTATCAGCAATCTCCACGTGGCGTCCCCACGCACCGGCGCATCCTACATATGCGCGCATGAGCAGCCAACCTGCCCAGCTATAAATAGAGGGATCATTTCCTTCTCACATATACGGACAACACAGAGAACACCCAACGAAGAAATATATCACCAGAGAGGCAGATACAGACACTCAACGTCTTCCTCCTCTCAGCAAGCTCCAGCACCCAGAGCAATCCAATCCTTCAGAGAACCGATAACCGTCGTCAGCTCGTCAGCGGAGTCAACGCATTACCACTCGCTCCATTGGCACAAGGGATCCAGATAAACAAAAGTGTACTCCTAGGACTACATCTAAGTTCTATATTGTAACACTGTTCTGTTTGTATTGAAATTGCAATAAAAGAATTTTAATGGCAAACAAGCTGGCGACTCTGCTGGGGACCTCTTTCTCCTCCATCGAAAAAGTCGTGTCACAAGCCGACGACGTGAAGGTGGGCTCCTCCCACAAAATGCTGGTCGTGCGCCTCAATCAACAGGCGTACGAGGAGTTCATTTCTGAAGGAAGTGCGAGTCCTTCGAAGCGGCTGCCGAAGCCGAAGAAGACCCGCCAAGCCTGGGTGCGCAAGGTCGACGCCTCGGGCACCACCACTGAAGGGGATGCGCTAATCCAGCCTTCCCTTCCTGCTGACGTCCTCAGCAACCAAGGTGCGCCCGCTGATGCAGCGCATCTCTCGGGGAAGCGTGCGGCTGACCACATTCCCCAGCCATCTCCCTCTCAGGCGAGGAAGATGCGTCGACGGAGCAGGGGCGCAGCCAATGCCCCGCGCATCACCTCTGATGCGCCACAAAAAGTCTCTGTCTTTGACAGACTCACTCGCTGTAATGGCGAGGAGAATTTGGATGCTGAGTACTATGCGCCCCAGCGGGCTAGTACGAAGAAATCCAAGACGGCACGGGCCATGCGCCACAAACGTGCTATGCCAGCAGCAAGCCAAAAGCATGCGCTCACAATCATGCGCGCTGCTGATGGCAAGCTGTACAAGGTCGACTCAGGTGCTTCTGCACCAAAAACGAGCCGACCTTCAAAGTCCTTGTCTCACTTGGGCGCATCTACTGCGTGCACAACCAAGTCGAGTGAGGCAAATTCAGTGGTCTTGAACTCCCGCGCCTCCTCTGGTTGTGCGTCTGAGGTCCGTTCAAGTCACTTCAAATGTTGTGGTTCCCCCACTACTGATCGGGATGCCTGTTTAGTATTAGATCATGGGGCGCAGCACTCACCTGACCACCCCGATGTTTGGCCTTGCCATGCGCCTGAAGGGGGTGTGAAGGTAGCACTCTCCTCCAACGACCTGCGTAACGTGATCACTCACAAGCGCCGGTCAGGAGAGTCGACCAACAAGCACGATACGCCTCTCACGGGACATACTTGTGCGGTGGTCACCATCAACTGCTGTTGCAAGGCGGCAGTACCACCAAGGCAGTCAGTCTTCCAGCGGCTGCAATCATCGACACCCCTCCGACATCGCCTTGGGATGAAGGTGTCAACAGAAGAGGAGCCAAGGGTTGCTTCATGCAACGTGATCTCCAACTCCTCGTCAGTCCGAAAGACGACCGGCAATTCCTCGTCCTCATCCAAAAGCCAGCCGAGGAAAACCAAGGCAGCTGTCTCGTCCTCCGGAGTGTTCGAAGGCACTCGGTCGAGGAAGAAGTTCTTGGAGGAAGTTGGGGGTAGCCAGACCCTTGTTGAGCCTCCTTCCGAAGACGAAGATGTCCAAAGCACAGCTGCGGCGGATCTTCATCCTCGAGGCGAAGTCAGCCTCCCAGAAGCCCCTCAAAACGAGGATGTCCCCCAGAACACAGCTGAGAGTAGTTCCGGAGACGAAAAGGCCCTTCAAGACGGAGCTGAGGGTAATCAGACCCTTGCAGATGCGCCCGTCAAGAATGACCTCCAGAACGTGGCTGGGGGTGGCCAAGATGAATCTCCAGGAGAGGCGACTCCCCTACATGAGAGTGAGGCCGAGAACGAAGCCTCAACCAATCCATCCACTCCCGGCCGTGTCATGACAGTATACATGGCTGGGGGTGATTCCGAGTCAGATGCGCTACCGCAGGACATCGTCCAGCGCATAGACACATTAGAGGGAGGACTCAAAACCCTCTCTGCTTCTATGCAAACACTGACTCAGGCGATGTCTGAAATACGGTCGGCCTTGACCCGAACACCTTCGACCGGTCCCGACCCAGGGGCCAATGGGGAGTCAAGTGTACCCCTTCAACGGGTATCCTCAGACACAGACCGCCGAGAAGTACCCCGGACGTTTGAGCCCTCAAACGCTCAACTCCAGGTGGTACCACCTTCCCCGACTCCCAGCTCCACGGAGGATGTGGTCGAAATGATCAAGGACTTGCGGGAGCGCTTTGAGTCCAAGAACAGGCAAAAGGAGCGCCAGAAGATGGGCATCCTCCAACCCTATCCCCTCGAGTGGAACAAGGTGGTTTATCCTCCAAAGTATAAACCACAAACACTGACGCCATACGACGGGAAGGACTCTCCGTGCCGCTACCTGACGTACTTCCAGTCCCAAACGGGACATCTCCCGAAGGAGGACGCGCTCCTCACTAGCATATTTGTCGGAGCATTGAAGGGAGTGGCGTACGACTGGTACTGCAGCCTCCCCGACAATTCCATATCATCCTTCGACAACTTGACGCGCCTCTTCCTCGACCGCTTCTACGACGGCGGGAAGGACATGACGATGGCGTCCCTCATAGAGATACGCCAGAAGAAGAAGGAAACGGTTCGGGTGTTCATCGAACGCTTCCGACAGGCCTGCTTCAGAGTACCTCCAGGCATGCCGGAACATGCGCTCCTCTCCTCTTGCAGCATGAATATGCTGCCTGCAGTCAAGCTCTGGCTCAACTCTACTCCTCCTCCCGACTGGAGCTCCCTGATCATCGAAGCAGAAGCCGCAGAAAAGAAGGCGGCCAATGCACGTCTTCTGGGGGTCAGCTTCCCTGCCTTTGATAACAAGGGGAAAAGGTCTGCAGCCAACAACCCCGGACGAGAGACAAAGGGGAAGCAGGCATTGACTGTTAATGCCTCAAAAGGCGCATCTGCGCCTACTCAGATGCCTCCACTTGCACCAAGGCCCAAGGAGGTTTATTCGTTCAACGACGAAGACACCCTGCAACTTTTTGAAATACTGAAGCAGGGTGACAAGATCAAGCTACCGGACCCAAAGCGGCCCGATAAAGTTGGAAAAGTGGACAACCCGAGGTACTGTCACTACCATCGGTTTGTCGGACACCCGACCAAGGACTGTTATGTCCTCAAGAATTACATCCAGCGCATGATCAATGCGGATGTAATCTCTGTCGACTACGAGGAGAAGACGGTGTCAGCCAATGTGGTGTCACTCCAGTTCGGCACCTTGCCGCCAACTACCACACAAGATGGCGTCGTTCCCATCCCTAAGGCGACAATGGAGGTGGTTAACTTACCACCTACCCGTGACAATGTGAGTGGACTCATCCCACTAACCACATCTCGATGAGAGGTCCTATGGGTCCACCCCGACCTTGTCTCCGAGGTGACTCAACCGGAGGTACGTCCTACCTCCAAATCCAAAGGCAGGAAGATCAAGTCTTGCCGCATGGTCTCTTCTTCAACGGAAGAGGCACTCCATGTGCAGACGCGTGCACAACAGAACGCCCAACCCGGCGAAGCTGCCGCCGAGGTGGTGCCTCCTTGCACCGTCCCTGTTGTCCAGGAAGAGGGCCCGTCTAAGCCCTCAGCAGCCAATAAGCAGAAGCAGGTGGAGGCTCGTTTCGACAGACCTCTACGAAAGGAGAATGCTTCGGGGCTAGCCAAGCCCCACAACTTCGACATACTGGCACAACTGGCCAGTACTCCTGTCCGCCTATCTTTGTTCGAGCTCCTGCGTCTTTCCAAAGACTCCCGAGAAGCTCTCTGTGAAGCTCTGAAGGATGCCGAATCCTTTCTCAGTCAGGTCAAGCAGCCTGAAGACCTCCCAACTACTTGTGCGTACTGTCATTGTGCGGATGAAATTATCCCAAACATAACTTTCACCCAACAAGACATGCTGCTCAAGCACCACCGACATAACCGGCCGCTGTATTATACAGGGTATATCGGTTCAGTCAAGGTGAACCGGATTCAGATCGATCCGGGGTCTTCTCTCAACATCATTCCGAAGGCGCTGCTATCAACACTGGGGATCCCAATGTACCGGCTGGCGCCCTCCAACACAACCATCAGTGGCTTCAACGCTAGCAAAAGCGAGCCACTGGGCAAAATTCGACTGAAGTGTCACATCGGTAACCTCAAGACTGAGGTGACCTGCTATGTTGTGGATGCCGAGGTCAACTACAACATCCTGCTCGGTCGACCATGGCTACATGAATACATGGTGGTGCCATCCACGCTCCACCAATGCATGAAATATGTATCCACCAACGGCGTCATCCGGACGGAGTTCGCAGACATCGATCCTTTCAAAGGGATTGAAGCCTACTTCACCGATTCCGACTTGTACAAGTCACTTGACGAGGAGGAAGCCAATGATGCTGATGACGAGGCAGAGACGGCAGCTGAGCCGAACATAGAGCCTGAGATGACTCCCGATGCCCCTTTGAAGATCCGACTCAAGGGCAAACCGTCCCAGAAGGTGCCTCCAATGAGCATCAAGCTACCAGAAAAAGCACCAACTCCTGAAGCTCCCCTGAAGATACGCCTCAAGGGAAAGCCGCCTCAAACATCGGCTCCCCTGGTGGCAAAATTACAGGGAAATGCACCAATCACTGGAGGCGCAGTTGAGGCACCGCTGAAGGTGCGTCTTAAGGACAAGCCGCCGCAGTCATCCAAGATGCCAGGGAGGGCTCACATAACTCTCTCGGACCCTAAAATCAAAGCTATGGTGGAATCTCCTGATCCAACCCCAGTGCTTACAGATGAGGAGCTTGGCGAATATATCTCTGCTGATGTAGATGCACCCTCCTTAGACAATGTAATTCCACGGGATAAAATCTCGTATTTCATCAATAATAGAGTGTCTTTTAATTATTCTTGCATTCCACATTGGAATGCCATGTATACATTAGATAACGCTCTATGGTCGTTGCAAACACAAATAACGACCGTCCATCATGTAAATCGAGTAGTCCCGTCTCAAGGAGTCTGTTACATAGTCCCTCCACGAAGTCGAGACGAAGGATCCATCATCTTTGGCAAAGTCGAGCGTCATCAAGACCTCCCGCAACTCGAGCCAGAACCTGATACCGACAGAATACAAGTCTATCGGTACACGGATACGGCAAAGCACATCATCCAAAAGATGGGCTACGACCTGAAAAGCAACAAAGGCCTAAACTACGGCAAGGGTCGACGTCTCCCTCTCCGACTTCCAACACCTAAAGGAAAGCCGCAGGACTATTACAATCGGACTCGACGGGGGGTAGGCTATGTCACGCCGCCATCAACTCCAGAGAGTTCAGACGTAGAACATTCCCACTCGTCCGAAGCATCGACTTGGGATTCCGATACCAGTATCGGATCAGTCTTCAGAAAAGTGTTGTCAGCTAAAATGACATCAGCACAACCTCAAAAAGATGAAGGCGAAGACCAAGCGCCGGAACCCTTCGAAGAAGAACCCTGGGCTGAACGCGTAGGAGAACAATAGGAGTCTCGTTTCGAGTTACGTGAACCTCCCACCGAAGACGAAGTCGAGCAGATCAACCTTGGGGACGGGTCTTCTTCCAAACCCATCTTCATCAGCAAAAGCCTAGAAGGAGAAGACCGAGAGTTTTTAATCCAGCTGGCTAAAGAGTATATCGACGTCTTCGCCTGGAGCTACGAAGACATACCGGGACTCGATCCACATATCGTAATGCATAGGTTGAACATCTTACCCGATGCTAAACCTATTAAACAACAACAGCGACGCTTCCGGCCGGACATCATGAATGCCATCGATCAAGAGGTGGACAAGCTCTTGACCAGCGGCTTCATCCGTGAGGAACAACACCCAGATTGGGTAGCCAACGTCGTACCTGTTACCAAAAAGAATGGGAAGATACGAGTCTGTATCGACTTCAGGGATCTCAACTCTGCTTGCCCAAAGGACGAATTCCCGCTTTCAATCACTGACGTGATGATCGACAACACGTGTGGCTTCGAACGCATGTCTTTCATGGACGGGTATTCAGGCTACAATCAAATCAAGATGTTCCCCGATGACCCGAAACACACGTCATTCAGGACTCCAAAGGGTGTTTTCTGCTACACAGTGATGCCTTTCGGCTTGAAGAACGCCGGTGCGACATACCAACGAGCTATGAGCACCATCTTTCGTCAACATCTTCGCAAGACAGTCGAATGCTATGTTGACGACATCGCAGTCAAGAGCCGCCTCAAAGAAGATCACCTACAGGACCTGAAGACAGTCTTCGATCTCATGCGGGCACATCAACTCAAGATGAACCCCGCTAAATCCTTCCTGGGGGTTTCTAGCGAAAATTTTTTGGGCTTTGTCATCACGGCGAAAGGCATTCATGTTGATCCCGAGAAGACCAAAGCCATCCTCAACATGGACCCTCCGAAGAATCTTCGAGAACTTCGGGGCTTACAGGGACGTCTGGCATACATCCGGAGGTTCATAGCAAACCTTTCCGGTAAATGTCAACCCTTTACTTAGCTCATGAAGAAGGGAGTCTCTTACGTCTGGACAGAGGAGTGCCAAAAGGCTTTCGACGATATCAAGGCTTACTTGACAAGCCCGCCAGTCCTGGTAGCACCTGTCGCTGGCAAACCATTTCTCCTCTACGTCCATGCCATGGATCATTCCCTTGGCGCTCTGCTGGCTCAAAACAGCGATGTGGGCTACGAGCAAGCAATCTACTACCTCAGTCGAACGCTCATCGGGGCCGAACACCGGTACAACCCCGTTGAAAAGGAGTGCTTGGCCTTGGTGTTTGCCATCCAAAAAACTCGCCATTATGTCTCGGGCCAGACAATTCATGTCATCTCCCGAGTCAATCCACTCAGAGTCCTCATGACGAAGCCAGGGTCATTAAACTCCCGGCTAGCTACATGGGCGATCCTGCTAACACCATACAACATAGTGTTTGTGTCACAAAAAGCCGTTAAGGGTCAGGCCCTGGCCGACTTTTTAGCTGCACACCCCATCCCGGAGTCCTCAAGACTCTATGAAGACATCCCGGATGAGGTTCAAGAATCAAACGTCACCGAAGGAAGCTCCGTCTGGCGGATGTTTTTCGATGGCGCTTCAAGAACAGGCCCCAAAGGCCAGATCATCGCAGGAGTGGGGGTAATCTTAGTCTCCCCCGATCAGCTGGTCATCCAGCGTGCTTACTCTCTTTCGAAGCCGTGCTCCAACAATGTTGCCGAGTACAACGCGCTCATTATGGGACTCCAGCAGGCACAACAGCTGGGGGTGGATCGTTTGGAAGCCTACGACGACTCGAAACTCGTCGTAAACCAGATCCGAGGGCAATACGAGGTTCGCCATGAAGATCTGATCCCTTACCATGAAGTTGCATTGAACATCATTTCAACCTTCACCGGGTTCTTCATCGAACACGTACCTCGTCTACAAAACCTAGAGGCTGATGCTCTGGCCGGCCTCGCGGCCTCATTAGCAGCACCCCTTGGGACTCAATACTACGTCACTGTAGTTGGCCGAGATTTGGTTTGTCCTAGAAACAACCTATGCTTACGGGTGGCCCACGCCATGCCGACAAGTACTGGTGTTAACGTCCGAGATTGGAGATTCCCGTTCATCGACTTCGCTGTCTACGGAATTCTTCCAGAGGACCCGAAAGAAGCCATCTCAGTCAGGAGACGCTCTCTTCGATTCTACTACGATACATCCCCTAAAATGTTGTACCGACGCTCCTACGATGGGCTTCTTCTTCGATGCCTGTCCAACGAAGAGGCGACCGAAGCTCTTCGAGAAGCTCATGACAAAACTTGCGGAGCTCATCAACCTGGACCTAAGCTGCAGGACCGACTACGGCGCATGGGCTACTACTAGCCAACCATGGCCGCTGATGCTGTCGACTATGCTAAGAAGTGCCATGCGTGCCAACTTCACGCAGACTTTATTCATACGCCGTCAGAACCACTACATCCTACAGTCACCTCCTGGCCCTTCGAAGCCTGGGGCATGGACATTGTAGGACCGATCACCCCTCCTTTATCAAGGGGCACCGCTTCATCCTGGCCATTACCGATTACTTCTCCAAGTGGGCAGAAGCAGTCCCATTGGCGGAAGTAAAGAGCTCCAGGGTGGTCAGCTTTATCAAACACCATGTCATTTATCGTTTTGGAGTACCCAGGAGAATCATCCACGACAATGGTCCTCAGTTCATCAGCCACATTTTCAGCAGATTCTGTGATAAGAATCGTATTCAAAACGTGGCCTCAACCGCCTACAATCCGGCAGCAAACGGATTGGCCGAGGTGTTCAACAAAACTATTGTTAGGCTGCTCAAAAAGGTCGTGTCATCCAACAAACGCGACTGGGACGAAAAGCTTGGCGAATGTCTTTGGGCCTACCGCACAACGGTACGAACCCCAACAGGCAACACATCATTCTTCCTGGTCTACGGAAGTGAAGCGGTACTGCCTCTCGAGATCCAGATACCCTCACTCCGCGTAGCAATCAAAAACAAACTCACAGAAGAGGACAATCAACGTCGTCGTCTGCGAAAGCTGGAGGCACTTGACGAAAAGCGTCTCCTAGCTCAATAACGTATCGAACTCTACCAAGCCCTATATCACAGGCTTTCAACAAGAAGGTCAAACAAAGAACTTTTCAAGTTGGCGACCTAGTTCTGGCAGTCAGGAGGCCGATGGTGTTAACTCACAAGACACCAGGAAAGTTCGAGCCCAAGTGGGAAGGACCTTACATCATTGAGACGGTATACTCAAACGGTGCTTACCGCCTCGCCAAACCCAATGGGGACTTGTTCATGATGCCCATCAACGGCAAGTTCCTGAAGAAGTACTACTCTTGACATCTTTCAGATATGTGCTTCCACAAGGGGATCTATGGACCCAATCATCAGGATTCACAGACAATTCCCTTCCAACAAAACCATACGCTTCCGGAACCCAGTTGTTCCGTAGCATCCTCCAGTAGAAAGACAACCACGTCCACATCACCTCTGAGTTGTCCCTCTATACCCTACAAAGCGGAATCTTACACTTTGTAAGCCTACGCTATCCTTCATGTTTACCACGTCCACATTACCTCTGAGTAAACATCTCGTACAAACAACCCCTGCGTTGTCGTATATTAATCGCAGAACTTCCACGTCCACATCACCTCTGAGTTGTTCAGCGTATCCCCCAGGATCATTCCTACCACGTCCATAATACCTCTGAGTAGGAAGATTCTATCATTTGAACCCCAATGATTGCCACGTCCACATTACCTCTGAGCAAACATGTTGGTTCCTTCAAACTTATTATCTGTACCTAAAAGCCAAGGTGCGCAAAAGTTAATAGGTCCACACAAAGCATCAAGTTCATGATAACAAAAAATGAACACATCACAAAAAAAGTTGCGTACTTCTTTATTTTCTAAAAAAGAGAGTACAAAACTACACTATCCCCCAGCAAGAGCTGCAAACACAAAAAAAAGAGACTACGACCCCTAAACATCCCCAGGGTTGGCCGAAAGCTCTTCAATACGACGCCTCAAGTCTGCTGCATGAGTCTCCACAGTCGCCAGGACTCGACGCTCAGCTTCTTGACGCATCAATTCAACAGCCTCAGCGGAAGTATCATTCTCATGCTTCTCATCAAGCTGTTGTCGCCGCTGAGCCAGGGCAAGAGTCCGCTGAGTGAAAGTGGCTTCCTCCTTCTTGAATGCTATGTGTTCAGCTTGGACACGTTCGGCATCTAACTGGAGTCGGGCCCGTTGGTCCTCAAGGCGGCGCATCTGGGCGTTGATCTCCGCGATATTAGCGTCCAACGTAGCTCGCGTTTCCATTGTCTCCTTCATGGACTGAGACAACTGCCCTACCGTAGCCTCAGTCTCAGCCACCTCGTGCTCCCAGATGCTCACAGTGGTCTGGTAGGAAGACTCAATCTCAGTGATCAACTTCCCCTTCTCCGCATCTATCAAGACGGAAATGTTATTTTGCTGGATGCGCTGAAGTTCCGCGAGCCGCTGGTCCAACTCGATCACCGAAGACTCCAGGATCTCGGCCATATGGTCGTGGCCTTGGTGAACGTGGATCAGCTCGATAAAAGGCATTGCCAGAGTTCTTGCCGTCGCAAAGCTCCCGTTGGCATCCATCACCGCAGATACACCCCTCTGCAGCATTTTATACACCCCCTCGACGATGAATTTCACATATTCATCTGCGTCCGCCGCAACTGCGGCGTCATAGCAGGAGTTGGAGGAGCTGCTGTAGTTAGCGGACCGGAAGAAGATCCGCCAACCTCAACCCGCGAGGCTGGAACCTCGGCATCAATAGGCTCTTCATCAACAGGGGCTGGGCTGCTAGCCCGAGGAGCCGAAGGAACAGAGGAAGCTGGCACAGGCGTCGAGATAGTACCCCAAATAGAAGGAGCAATGGAGGGTTCCACACCCTTACCCTTCTCAAGTTCGGATGAACCACCGACGTCAACAGCCACCTCTTCTGCCCCCAACGTCCTATCAGCGGCCAGTACCTTCCCTGGCAGAACGGGGAGATCAACACTCATCTCCTGGCCCGCCCCGGGAGACAGGGCTGGCGAATGAGTCTCATCCTTCTCAAGTTCCTCTACAGGGACAGGATCTGTCGCTACCTCCTGATCGGTAGCCACCTCAACTTCCACGGGTGAGGCTGGGGTAGGTGTCACGACCCGTTACCCAAATTGTTGGGCCGGGCCGAGCCATGTCCAGCCTACGCTTAAGATAAAGCGCAGTAAGCTGTTCTAGACAGTCAGGTAATAATGATAAGTGTGCTAATAATTAAGATAGTTTAAGAATGATCACAACACAGCTTCTATATAGATGAAAAACCACTAAGTTTGATAATAATACAAACCAAAATGTAAGACTGGAGACAAGGTCCAGTTTAAAGGTACAAAACAGCATCTGTGATAATAACCCAACACTAAGTCAAACTAAGCAGCTAAGCAGGATTCCCTGCTGGAATATCCTCAACTGGAGCTCCATAGTACGGGTCACAAAGCATTTCTTCCTCGGTCAAAATACCTATAACGTTATCCTGTCAGGACGGGAGCAAGTACAACCTCTACTACTAAAGTACTGAATGTATAATGCAAGAGATGTACAACAGGAACATGGTATGATAAGACTGAAAAATAGACATACTGGAATCAGGGTAAATCATATAAAGCGGAAATCATGGTATATCTTGATTATCATTTTAAGACACTCTTGTCAATTGTGGCATGTGTACATTATGTATTAAAACTGGGGCATGTATGAGATCGGTCAATAAGTGCTATGCTAGTTTACTGCAATGTACGTATGTACATTCCACAAGTCCAGAAACTACATTGTTAGTTTACTGCAATGTACGTAAGTACATTCCACAAGTCCAGAAACTACATTCTCAGTTTACTGCAATGTACGTATGTACATTCCACAAGTCCAGAAACCGCACTGCTAGTTTACTGCAATGTACGTATGTACATTCCACAAGTCCAGAAACTACACGATTAGTATACTGCAATGTAAGTGAGTACATTCCACGAGTCCAGTAACTATACTATCAACTCTCTCATAACCCAGTGATCATCATGTAAAAGATACGAGAAATAGTGTAAAGCATGGTGGGAACTGTCAATAGTATGAAACATGTTATGATTTGACTTGCTACTCCAAGGATCAGCATTCACATGGGTTGATTAACATTCTTTTATCAAATAACAGTGTTTTAACATTTAACAAAAGACTTGCAACTGGATTAATGGTAATTTACAAGGTTGTCACATGTACTTAACATTAAAAGACAGTAAATGAGTTTGTAGATGTACTTGCCTCTAGCAAAACAAGCTGCGATAAAAGTGCTATGGATGTCTGGTAACTCGTCACTGTAGAAATACATACAATAACTTAGCTTTACACTAAGCTAAAACACTAGGACACTAATCTGGTGCGACACGACTTGTGATTGGGCACTTAGCCAAAATAATGACTTGGCCTAGGAGACCAATGTGGGGTGACACACTATGTTAACTAACTTTTTAGGGTCTTTACACTAGTGAGGGGTGGGGTTCAACACGACTAAAACTCCAAATAACACAAAAAGCTACAAGTCGTAATTAATCAATAAATAAATCAGAAGATCATTGTTTTCTAACAATTTTAGAAAATACTAGAAATCTCCAATAAATGCAGAATAATATACTGACAAAAACCTTGTTAATTATAGAAATTTATTATAATTTTTCTGGGATTTATTACCCAACAGAAGTATTTTATAAAAATCAGTTTTCATAAATATATAGAAAATGAGTTCTGGTTTCATATGGCAAAACAGGGGCAAAACTGTCAACAAAATGCTACAAAATTTATATTAAATTATCTAAATTAACAGAGAATTTTAATAGTATTTTTCCAGAATTTTTATAGCAAGATAAGTATTTTTTGAAATTCAAAATCAATAAGTGTACAATTCTGAAATTAAATAATACTTTACTTAATTTTGTCAATGTACATATATGAACCATAGTCCAAATACATGACTCAAGACCATGTATCAAGTCCAATATGACTTGTACAAGTCTAAAATGTGTGAAAACACATTTGGTCCCAAAAACCCATGCTAGGCTTGGACACCAAATGGTTGCAGTTAATTAAATACATTAAAAATACAATTTGATAAAAGTACAAAATAAATATTATTATTTTTAATAAGGTAAAATTATACATAGTGGTTACAAAAGTATGACAACTTATTTTATAAAGATATTTTACACTAAGTAAAGTAAAACATATATATAAAAGTACATCTACAATATTTATATTTATACATAAATATATAGATATTTTTATCAAGGATATATATATATCCATATATTAAAAGTTACATATATATGTAAGGAAAACACTTTATTTTATAAAGTATATATATATAATATATATATATATATAAGGAAACATTTAATTTTAAAGTGTATAATAATGTATATATACATATGAAAATATATACATAATTTACTAACTATAAAAATATATACTAGAAAATATATACCTATATACATATAAATATATATATAAAAGTTTACTAATTATAAAATTATATATATACATATAATATACTGTCAAAATACAGTATATAAAATATATATACACTAATATATATATATATATATATATACATATATATATAAATATATATAGAAAAAGAAAAAGGAAAAGGAAAGGAAAAAGAAAAGCAAAAACAACCAGCAGGGGGGGGGCTCGAACTCGGTCAGCCAGAGGGGGGGGGGGGGTTTAAACTGTGCGGGCTGGCCAGTAGGTCGGGTTCGAGTGATTGTTAGGGAAGGGTTTTAGTTTAGTTATATTTTGGTTTGGTTTAATTAACATATATAAAAAAATAATAAACCGGCCCTGTGTCCTGACAGTTAGGGACACAGGAGTCTTGTGTCTTAGGCTTAGCACGACACGCACGAGTCCTAACTCGCGTGTCCAACCCTACCAGTAGGTTCGTCGTGTCCAGGCGAGTCTGTGTCCGTGTACACGAGACGTGAGTCAACACGAGCACAAAGAGACACGTACGTGTCCGGCGTCGAGCTGCTGTCGAAGGGGCGGTCGGCGGCTGGGGGCGTCGTGGCGGTGGCGCTTGGGTGGCGCTGGACGCGTCTCGTCGAGGCGGTCGTGATGGTGGTGGTGGTTGGCCGTGATGGTCAGCGTAGAGGCGGGGCTGGCTATTGCCGGAGCTAGGTTTCCGGCGAGAAGTGTTGGGGAAGAAGGGGGTGGCAGCGGCGTTGGGACGAGGGGAGAGTGGTGTAGTTAGGTTGGGGAGGGTGAGGGCTTTCTTTTATAGGCGTCGAAGGCGGTGGCTTAGGGCGAGTTTAGGGTTAGGTTTACGGTTGATCGCCGGGAAATTAGGGTTTGAGGCGGTGGGGGAGATGGGTGAGATTTGCAAATTATTTATTTGCAAAATGAATTCGGAACAATTAGTTTTATTACAAAACTCAATTATAACAATTCAACTAATTGCAAACTCTAATAATAACAATTCAGTTAATTGCAAAACGATATTAAAACATTTAAATTAATTACAGAACTTATTTAAAACATTTGAAACATTTGCAAACTGATATTTTAGTAATTTAAAACCCTTTAAAAATCATTTAAAATAATTTAAAAATTCCAGAAAATTCCTAATAATTAAAATAAAACATTTTAAAGCTAATTTAGTCACTAATGACCAATTATTACTAATAAACAAAAATTTTGAAAAACTGGGGTTGACAAGTCTTCCCTCCTTGAAAAATTTCGTCCTCGAAATTTACAAGAACTGAAGACACGCGAGGTAACTAACGTTTTTTTTAAAAAAATAATTACAGCGATGACTAAGGCTATCTCTCCTAGCTACAATGATGGAACGTCTATAAGATGGGTCTACTGGTTACTAGCTTGTCTTATGAGTGCAGCTACTAAATGATGGTTTGGTAAAAGTCTAGTGATAGGTAACTTAATGAGGCACTAGAATCAAACTGTCATATGCAAATAAATCTAACCTGTGGCACCGTCTGTCAAGTATTCTGGCTCTGGCTCTAGGCCCTGCACTGGTACTGCTGCCTGGATGGCTAAAGGGTATGCTCTCCCTGAAGGTCCTCTGGTAAATGGCTTCGCCTTCTGGCACTCCCGAATCATATGGGTGGAAGACCCGCAAGCAAGACACTGGCTCAATTTCTTCCTACAGATGGAGACATCGTGCCCTGGCTTTTTGCAGAAGGCACAAGAGACCCACTTCTGCTGCTGTTGCCCCGGATCTCGGGCAAATGATAACTGATGCTGAGGATGAGCTGGTGGAGAATAGGCCTGCTGGTGCTGGGTAGTCGTCCTCTGCTGGAAAGTCTGGCGCTTGGATGGACCGTCATGATGTGTGGTAGCTGGCCTCTTGCAAGACAAAAGACGCTCCTCGATACCTCGGGCTCTCTCCAGTAGCTGGTAGTAGTCTGTGATCCCGTTGGCCACTAGTAAGATGCTAATGTCCGGGACAAGACCATGGCAGAATCTGCGAGCCATCTCCTCCGGGTCGGCTACTAAGCTCGGGGCAAAACGACTGAGTCTGCTAAACTCACCTGCGTACTCATCGACTGTACGGCTCCCCTGTTGCAGGTTCTGGAATTGCAATCCCATGGCAACTCTAGCGGTGGTGGAAAAGAACTTCCTCTTGAACTGGATCTTGAATTGCTCCCAATTTCCTCTGCCGCCAATGAACATCGTCTCATTTCTGAACCAGACCCCTGCCAGGTCTGCTAACAAAAATCCTGCTGCCTCGACCCAAAGATCGTCAGGTAATCTAGCCCCTATGAGCTTCCTCTCTACGGAATCTAACCAGTCATCAGCTACAACTATGCCTTCCGTCCCAAGAAACTCCTTCGGATTTAGGTTCATAAAACTCTTGATACTACCTAGCCTCAATTGACGTTCTATAGGTTGCGAGACGGGGGTATGCTGAGTATTCAGGAGCCCCTGGATCAAAGCCAGTAATTGGGTTCCGTCGAGGGAAACAACAGTCTGGGGAGGTATGATAGGAGGTGGGGGTGGTATACCGTCACCTGAGGTGGCGGAATCGGGAGAGTGTGTAGGGTCCATCTATTTATAAAAGACAAAGGAATTATAAGAATAAAGCAAGCAATCATAAGCAAACAATTTAGTTACACTACTGGTCCTATGCTGTGATGAGTTTTCCTATGTTGCAATCCTAGAAATCCTCTAGGTGTTCTAGATGTTGTTCCTAGTGTTATCTAGTTATCCTTAATTTCTGCAGGCGTGCTTGGTACAGTAACGTAACCAAACAACTTTAGTCAGGACCTGCATGGGCCACCAAAAAAACATGTCACGACCCGTTACCCAAATTGTTGGGCCGGGCCGAGCCATGTCCAGCCTACGCTTAAGATAAAGCGCAGTAAGCTGTTCTAGACAGTCAGGTAATAATGATAAGTGTGCTAATAATTAAGATAGTTTAAGAATGATCACAACACAGCTTCTATATAGATGAAAAACCACTAAGTTTGATAATAATACAAACCAAAATGTAAGACTGGAGACAAGGTCCAGTTTAAAGGTACAAAACAGCATCTGTGATAATAACCCAACACTAAGTCAAACTAAGCAGCTAAGCAGGATTCCCTGCTGGAATATCCTCAACTGGAGCTCCATAGTACGGGTCACAAAGCATTTCTTCCTCGGTCAAAATACCTACAACGTTATCCTGTCAGGACGGGAGCAAGTACAACCTCTACTACTAAAGTACTGAATGTATAATGCAAGAGATGTACAACAGGAACATGGTATGATAAGACTGAAAAATAGACATACTGGAATCAGGGTAAATCATATAAAGCGGAAATCATGGTATATCTTGATTATCATTTTAAGACACTCTTGTCAATTGTGGCATGTGTACATTATGTATTAAAACTGGGGCATGTATGAGATCGGTCAATAAGTGCTATGCTAGTTTACTGCAATGTACGTATGTACATTCCACAAGTCCAGAAACTACATTGTTAGTTTACTGCAATGTACGTAAGTACATTCCACAAGTCCAGAAACTACATTCTCAGTTTACTGCAATGTACGTATGTACATTCCACAAGTCCAGAAACCGCACTGCTAGTTTACTGCAATGTACGTATGTACATTCCACAAGTCCAGAAACTACACGATTAGTATACTGCAATGTAAGTGAGTACATTCCACGAGTCCAGTAACTATACTATCAACTCTCTCATAACCCAGTGATCATCATGTAAAAGATACGGGAAATAGTGTAAAGCATGGTGGGAACTGTCAATAGTATGAAACATGTTATGATTTGACTTGCTACTCCAAGGATCAGCATTCACATGGGTTGATTAACATTCTTTTATCAAATAACAGTGTTTTAACATTTAACAAAAGACTTGCAACTGGATTAATGGTAATTTACAAGGTTGTCACATGTACTTAACATTAAAAGACAGTAAATGAGTTTGTAGATGTACTTGCCTCTAGCAAAACAAGCTGCGATAAAAGTGCTATGGATGTCTGGTAACTCGTCACTGTAGAAATACATACAATAACTTAGCTTTACACTAAGCTAAAACACTAGGACACTAATCTGGTGCGACACGACTTGTGATTGGGCACTTAGCCAAAATAATGACTTGGCCTAGGAGACCAATGTGGGGTGACACACTATGTTAACTAACTTTTTAGGGTCTTTACACTAGTGAGGGGTGGGGTTCAACACGACTAAAACTCCAAATAACACAAAAAGCTACAAGTCGTAATTAATCAATAAATAAATCAGAAGATCATTGTTTTCTAACAATTTTAGAAAATACTAGAAATCTCCAATAAATGCAGAATAATATACTGACAAAAACCTTGTTAATTATAGAAATTTATTATAATTTTTCTGGGATTTATTACCCAACAGAAGTATTTTATAAAAATCAGTTTTCATAAATATATAGAAAATGAGTTCTGGTTTCATATGGCAAAACAGGGGCAAAACTGTCAACAAAATGCTACAAAATTTATATTAAATTATCTAAATTAACAGAGAATTTTAATAGTATTTTTCCAGAATTTTTATAGCAAGATAAGTATTTTTTGAAATTCAAAATCAATAAGTGTACAATTCTGAAATTAAATAATACTTTACTTAATTTTGTCAATGTACATATATGAACCATAGTCCAAATACATGACTCAAGACCATGTATCAAGTCCAATATGACTTGTACAAGTCTAAAATGTGTGAAAACACATTTGGTCCCAAAAACCCATGCTAGGCTTGGACACCAAATGGTTGCAGTTAATTAAATACATTAAAAATACAATTTGATAAAAGTACAAAATAAATATTATTATTTTTAATAAGGTAAAATTATACATAGTGGTTACAAAAGTATGACAACTTATTTTATAAAGATATTTTACACTAAGTAAAGTAAAACATATATATAAAAGTACATCTACAATATTTATATTTATACATAAATATATAGATATTTTTATCAAGGATATATATATATCCATATATTAAAAGTTACATATATATATGTAAGAAAAACACTTTATTTTATAAAGTATATATATATATAATATATATATATATATAAGGAAACATTTAATTTTAAAGTGTATAATAATGTATATATACATATGAAAATATATACATAATTTACTAACTATAAAAATATATACTAGAAAATATATACCTATATACATATAAATATATATATAAAAGTTTACTAATTATAAAATTATATATATACATATAATATACTGTCAAAATACAGTATATAAAATATATATACACTAATATATATATATATATACATATATATATAAATATATATAGAAAAAGAAAAAGGAAAAGGAAAGGAAAAAGAAAAGCAAAAACAACCAGCAGGGGGGGGGGCTCGAACTCGGTCAACCAGAGGGGGGGGGGGGGTTTAAACTGTGCGGGCTGGCCAGTAGGTCGGGTTCGAGTGATTGTTAGGGAAGGGTTTTAGTTTAGTTATATTTTGGTTTGGTTTAATTAACATATATAAAAAAATAATAAATCGGCCCTGTGTCCTGACAGTTAGGGACACAGGAGTCTTGTGTCTTAGGCTTAGCACGACACGCACGAGTCCTAACTCGCGTGTCCAACCCTACCAGTAGGTTCGTCGTGTCCAGGCGAGTCTGTGTCCGTGTACACGAGACGTGAGTCAACACGAGCACAAAGAGACACGTACGTGTCCGGCGTCGAGCTGCTGTCGAAGGGGCGGTCGGCGGCTGGGGGCGTCGTGGCGGTGGCGCTTGGGTGGCGCTGGACGCGTCTCGTCGAGGCGGTCGTGATGGTGGTGGTGGTTGGCCGTGATGGTCAGCGTAGAGGCGGGGCTGGCTATTGCCGGAGCTAGGTTTCCGGCGAGAAGTGTTGGGGAAGAAGGGGGTGGCAGCGGCGTTGGGACGAGGGGAGAGTGGTGTAGTTAGGTTGGGGAGGGTGAGGGCTTTCTTTTATAGGCGTCGAAGGCGGTGGCTTAGGGCGAGTTTAGGGTTAGGTTTACGGTTGATCGCCGGGAAATTAGGGTTTGAGGCGGTGGGGGAGATGGGTGAGATTTGCAAATTATTTATTTGCAAAATGAATTCGAAACAATTAGTTTTATTACAAAACTCAATTATAACAATTCAACTAATTGCAAACTCTAATAATAACAATTCAGTTAATTGCAAAACGATATTAAAACATTTAAATTAATTACAGAACTTATTTAAAACATTTGAAACATTTGCAAACTGATATTTTAGTAATTTAAAACCCTTTAAAAATCATTTAAAATAATTTAAAAATTCCAGAAAATTCCTAATAATTAAAATAAAACATTTTAAAGCTAATTTAGTCACTAATGACCAATTATTACTAATAAACAAAAATTTTGAAAAACTGGGGTTGACAGTAGGACTCGGCAATGATACAGCCGACCTCCCCTCATCATGACAAGGAGGGGAATCAACCCTCTCCTCTGTTCCAACCATATCTGTTGCCCCCGCAACACACTCTTGCAGCGCCGGAGAGACGTCATCGGAAGGCGACGAACTCCAATCCACTTCATCATCAGGATGCCTCGAGTCCGTAGGACCCTCAACGTCCAAGGCCTCCACGGCAGATTGTACCTTCCCGAAAGTTGTTGCAACCTCCGCAGGAACATCTTCGGGACTCTCCTCCACGGGAGACATTATCATCGGTGGAATGCGCTCATCAGAAGAGCTTGCCACCTCCTTCGGCCTACTAACACCCGATTTTGAAACACGGGTCTTCTTCTTCGACGATCCCTGTAAGAAAAAAAGCATAAGTCACCAAAATGACAAGATGAACCAGAATTATGGAGGACGCCTTACCTCAGCAGGAACTGATCCCGCTAGCGTTTTAAGTGGCACACCTGTAGCCTTTGGAGTCGACGTCTTTCTCGGCCGTTTTGGTACAGAAGAACCAGCTTCTGTGTCGGCCCGCCTCTTCCCAACAGACGGATCTCTCACTGCTGCTGCAGCAGCAGCCCGATATCCCGCCAATTCTGGTGGACGATATGATCGGGCTGCCATCAACATATTCGCCGTGGCCTCCAGCTGAGTTCCAATGATGAAACTAGTCTCCCTGTCATAACCAGGAGACACAGTATTATAGTGCAATACAACTTGGCGGCCGAATACAGGATCTGTGGCCGAAGGTTGCGAACGGGCGCCATAAACTGAACACCAGTACACCCGGCATTGTAATATTGCCAGCACCCAGAGCAATCCAATCCTTCAGAGAACCGATAACCGTCGTCAGCTCGTCAACGGAGTCAACGCATTACCACTCGCTCCATTGGCACAAGGGACCTAGATAAACAAAAGTGTACTCCTAGGACTACATCTAAGTCCTATATTGTAACACTGTTCTGTTTGTATTGAAATTGCAATAAAAGAATTTTAATGGTAAACAAGCTGGCGACTCTGCTGGGGACCTCTTTCTCCTCCACCGAGAAAGTCGTGTCACAAGCCGACGACGTGAAGGTGGGCTCCTCCCACAAAATGCTGGTCGTGCGCCTCAATCAACAGGCGTACGAGGAGTTCATTTCTGAAGGAAGTGCGAGTCCTTCGAAGCGGCTGCCGAAGCCGAAGAAGACCCGCCAAGCCTGGGTGCGCAAGGTCGACGCCTCGGGCACCACCACTGAAGGGGATGCGCTAATCCAGCCTTCCCTTCCTGTTGACGTCCTCAGCAACCAAGGTGCGCCCGCTGATGCAGCACATCTCTCAGGGAAGCGTGCGGCTGACCACATTCCCCAGCCATCTCCCTCTCAGGCGAGGAAGATGCGTCGACGGAGCAGGGGCGCAGCCAATGCCCTGCGCATCACCTCTGATGCGCCATAAAAAGTCTCTGTCTTTGACAGACTCACTCGCTGTAATGGCGAAGAGAATTTGGATGCTGAGTACTATGCACCCCAGCGGGCTAGTACGAAGAAATCAAAGGCGGCACGGGCCATGCGCCACAAACGTGCTATGCCAGCAGCAAGCCAAAAGCATGCGCTCACAATCATGCGCGCTGCTGAGGGCAAGCTGTACAAGGTCGACTCAGGTGCTTCTGCACCAAAAACGAGCCGACCTTCAAAGTCCTTGTCTCACTTGGGCGCATCTACTGCGTGCACAACCAAGTCGAGTGAGGCAAATTCAGTGGTCTTGAACTCCCGCGCCTCCTCTGGTTGTGCGTCTGAGGTCCGTTCAAGTCACTTCAAATGTTGTGGTTCCCCCACTACTGATCGGGATGCTTGTTTGGTATTAGATCAGGGGGCGCAGCACTCACCTGACCACCCTGGCGTTTGGCCTTGCCATGCGCCTGAAGGGGGTGTGAAGGTAGCACTCTCCTCCAATGACCTGCGTAACGTGATCACTCACAAGCGCCGGTCAGGAGAGTCGACCAACAAGCACGATGCGCCTCTCACGGGGCATACTTGTGCGGTGGTCACCATCAACTGCTGTTGCAAGACGGCAGTACCACCAAGGCAGTCAGTCTTCCAGCGGCTGCAATCGTCGACACCCCTCTGACATCGCCTTGGGATGAAGGTGTCAACAGAAGAGGAGCCAAGGGTTGCTTCATGCAACGTGATCTCCAACTCCTCGTCAGTCCGGAAGACGGCTGGCAATTCCTCGTCCTCATCCAAAAGCCAGCCGAAGAAAACCAAGGCAGCTGTCTCGTCCTCCGGAGTGTTCGAAGGCACTCGGTCGAGGAAGAAGTTCTTGGAGGAAGCTGGGGGTAGTCAGACCCTTATTGAGCCTCCTTCCGAAGACGAAGATGTCCAAAGCACAGCTGCGGCGGATCTTCATCCTCGAGGCGAAGTCAGCCTCCCAGAAGCCCCTCAAAACGAGGATGTCCCCCAGAACACAGCTGGGGGTAGTTCCGGAGATGAAGAGGCCCTTCAAGACGGAGCTGAGGGTAATCAGACCCTTGCAGATGCGCCCGTCGAGAATGACCTCCAGAACGTGGCTGGGGGTGGCCAAGATGAAACTCCAGGAGAGGCGACTCCCCTACATGAGAGTGAGGCCGAGAGCGAAGCCTCAACCAATCCATCCACTCCCGGCCGTGTCATGAAAGTATACATGGCTGGGGGTGATTCCGAGTCGGATGCGCCGCCGCAGGACATCGTCCAGCGCATAGACACATTAGAGGGAGGACTCAAAACCCTCTCTGCTTCTATGCAAATACTGACTCAGGCGGTGTTTGAAATACGGTCGGCCTTGACCCGAACACCTTCGACCACATCCTCCGTTGAAATCAGCCATCCCATAAGGTAATGGAAGGGCAGCTCGGCCCGGGGAAAGTTGTCGTTGTTACCTTTCCCGTGGATCACATCGTCAGCAAAGGACCTCAAACCCCGCAACAGGTTACACACCATCGCGGGGAGGAGAGCTAAAGGTCGTCCAAAGGCCAACTTCACGGCAGGCAAAATGAGGTTCCGATGTACCCTCTCTACGGCACCAGATCCACCTGCAAACACGCAATCCCGGAGCCATATCATCAAGTAGGCCGTCAACACCGCCTTTGACGACATCCGATGCGCACAGTGCCAGAAGCAGCTATACGCGTTCTCGCCACTCTCATTGGAACGAGGGGTCCTCTCGTCCAGCCGGTTTATTTCAGAAGTCACTTCCGCGGGCTTCAGTCCTTGCGGAGTCGTAAACCGGATCCTCGAAGAATCCGTCAAATCCTGCTTGAAGACATAATCCCTCCAAGCAGTCACATGAGGCTGGGTCTTGACCTTGTCCCTCCGGTGCATCAGATAATGATGGCTCGTCACCTCTTTGAAAACAGCCATCATCTCCGGGTCCTTATCTTCCAGAACTTGGATCTCTTCATTTGACGAGAAATATTCCTCGTACGGTTCCGAGCCCCAAGGAAGCTTGGACACTTCGTACATCTCATGGAGAGCCAACCCCAACTCCCCCACCGGAGTGAAGAAGCTGCCAGTCTGGGCATTGAATAATTCCAAGAGTGCAAGGAACATAGGCTTATTGAGATCCACGCCGGCCTGCGTGGCCCGAATGGTGACCGTCAGCCCAATCTCCTTAAGCTCAGCTTTGAACTTTGAAAGCACCCAAATGGTCAGCTCGTCCCACCTCGGGATGTAGTGACACCAACCTTCGACTCTAAAGCCCCCTTTTGGATACATGACCTTCGATGTCAGCATCCGATTTACAAAAGTCGGAGCACTGAAGGGAAACGTGTCGCTTGGGACTTCACTGTAGAGGCTCCCGGGACGCAAGGTTCGGCAACTAAACGAGGAACCAGCTCGCGAAGCGGCCAAGGTATCTCTCTGGTTCGAGGTAGCATCAATCGAAAGGGTACCTCCCAGGGCCCCTCCTTGAGAAGGAGTAAGTTCCCAGCGCATCCTTCTCTTCGAAGCCAAATGATAAAAGGCCGTCAGCGGCAACTGGCGGTCAACTTGCCGCATGTATAAAACCATGCCTTTTGCAGAAAAGAACCATTCTTCTCTGATCTTCAGTATCTTCGCTTCAGAAGAGACTAGTCGATCGCCGAACAAGAAGGCAGGTTTTAAGAAGGTCACATCCTCAGATTAAGCAGATTTCAGTTTACCGCTCTCCATCATACTCTGGAGGAAAATCGGCAACTGGTTCTGGATTTGCAGCATTCTCTCACGAGGTTGGTTCTGTAAGATAGCATCCTTTGCAGGGTTGATCACCGCCTCATCAAAATCAACTCCCATTTGACAAAGCGAAGCGTCCAAGAGGACCTCATTCAGCAAAGGGATCGTCATCGACACTGACACAACAAAAGTAGAAGTCAGGCAAAAAGACAAAAGGTGTCAAACAAGTCGGCACATCATCAGGGTGTAAGCCCATGCGCGTCAGCATTGAGCTTCGGCGCATCATCAGGGTGTAAGCCCATGTGCGTCAGCATTGGAGCTTCGGCGCATCATCAGGGCGTAAGCCCATGCGCGTCAGCAAAGGCTTCGACGCATTATCAGGGTATAAAACCCATGTGCGTCAGCAATTAAACCTCGGTGCATAATAAAGGCCTAAACCTATGCACGTCGGCGGGATAAAACCTCGGCGTATCATCAAGACAGAAGTCCATACGCGTCGGCAGCAGTAGTGGAAGAGACGACACCCACCTGTCACCGCGGGACGAACGTCGGCTGGAGTCGTGAGGGTGATAGGAGCATCCTCGTCGGCGAAATCCGCCGGCTCCTTTTCCTTGCCAGCACCGCTGCGAGAAGTCTTAGGATCCATTCTCTCAAAGAGAAAAAGTTAGGGTTTTGAAGAAGGACTCTAAAGAAAGCAAAGGCACAGAGAAAGAACTCTCTCTCTCCATCTCTCACCTATTTATAGGGCTTGGTCGCACGCGTGAACCGATGACGAGTGATCTCAGCCGTCGCCTCGGGTCCTGTGAAGAGATAACAGCAAATAAAACCAAAAGATCATCATTAATCTTTTCGGTTACCGAGGCATCATCATATGCATTAACTGAGAGGAGCATGCGCCCGAACAGGCATGCGCCCCAACAGTCATGTGCCCTGATCTCCATGCTTCTTATTCAAAGTATTCCAAAACTTATTCAAAAGTTTTGAAAACTTTGAAGGGGGTCTTGTAGAAGCATGGAATTTCACAAACAGAAAGCTCATGCGCCAGACACTACATACGCCAGAGCTCGGACAAAATACTTCACAGCAAAATCAACAAATATAGACATTGGAAAAAGGATTTTTTTATTTATACATAAAAGTCTATTACATATCTAGAGAAGGTTGTACAAAGGAGAATTTCTACAAAGGAAAGATCCTAAGTCTACGGCCAGCAGCCACCATACGCCTTCAGTCGGGCGCAGCAGCCACCATGCGCCTTCAGTCGGGTGCAGCAGCCACCATGCGCCTTCAACCAGGCGCATCCCTCCATGCGCATCTAGCAGGGGGCATCCTTTCAGCAGCTCAGTTATGTGCATCTCCAGTTATGTGCATCCCTTCAGCAGCCCAGTTATGTGCCACTTTTCCAGCCAGGCTCACCTGATAAGTACTTCGACTAATGAAGCATTTAACCCTCTGGCTGGAACCAAGGAAGAGAAGAGCATCGCAAATCTGTGGCCAGGGGAGGCTTCGAAAGAGCCTCCAAAGGCGAAGGAAGACCGTGATCAAAACCGCGGCTAAAGGAGCAGCTTCCAAACCCACCAGAGTGGGCAACGCCCA
Source organism: Iris pallida (assembly GCA_029216955.1). Classification (NCBI taxonomy): domain Eukaryota; kingdom Viridiplantae; phylum Streptophyta; class Magnoliopsida; order Asparagales; family Iridaceae; genus Iris; species Iris pallida. Next base: position 8,944,343 of record JANAVB010027997.1, read on the forward strand.
CTTTGAAGGAAGAAAGAGCCTAGCACCGCCATTCCGATCTACGGCTCTTCCAGAATAACGGAGACGAGGCCCGAGCATCCCTATTTTTGGATGCAACAGGCACCTTTCGCCTGCCTCAGAAGCCCTCGACTCCGTCTTTTGGATGTAACAGTCACCTTCAAGTGCATCAATGACGACATGGTGTCTCATCTTCACCCTCGGGAGCACTTCGTCAACAGAATACACTCGAGTACCCAAGTTCATGTTGGAAGTACGTGAGAGAACGAGAAGCAAACCTTCTCTCCATGCCACTATTTATAGGTCGGGCAGATCAAACCCACGCACCAGGTGGATGGCTCTCCGAATTCCGTGCAATGAACTTGCATTTAATGGATGAACCGGACGCTTCGAATTCAGCCAAATCAAAACGGCTATTTAAAGCACTCGAAGAACGTAACAATCGCTGCATTAAAGAACGTGTCACGAAGCGGATGCGCCGGCCAGCCCGCGCATCACACAGACGCGCCCTTCAACATCAAGCGCATCACACAGACGCACCCTTCAGTTCCAAGCGCATCACAGAGGATGCGCCCCCATGCGTCCCCATACCCAGTGAAACGCCAATCGACGTGCCCCCTCAGCTGTCCATCGAATGACAGAAACATTAAATGCTGAACTGGCAGAGTTGGCAGCACACCTCCCAAAGTCTGAACAGTTGACAGCTTTTTCAGAAAATGAAGCGTCGGTAACGTCAGCATCATCATGACTTTACTCCGACGGCTACTGCCACGTGGCCACTCAACCACCCGCATGCGCCTCTGCAGCCATGCGTCCAAATCTGTATGCACCTCAAAAGCCATGCGCCCCAGACTGTTCTCCGATCCCGAAAGACAGGAGTGAAGTCACTACTGAAGCTCTGCATGCGCCTCAAAAGCCATGCGCCCAGAATGGTTCGTGACTCCTAAAGGTTACGAGCCAGAGTCTCCTCATACGTCCAGTCCTAGGTGCATCCTACCAGATCATCCCCCCTCCATCAAATCCGAGATCTCCGAGCCATGAGTCGACGACACGTGTACTTTGACTCAACTCACCCAAGATCTCAGCAACAGAAAGATCCTCTTCTCTGCTACGTGCCAGCTCACAAAAGCAACATGAAGAAGTCAACCCCTCGATCAGGGCGCATCGTCCATGCGCCTCCATCAGCAATCTCCACGTGGCGTCCCTACGTACCGGCGCATCCTACATATGCGCACATGAGCAGCCAACCTGCCCAGCTATAAATAGAGGGATCATTTCCTTCTCACATATACGGACAACACAGAGAACACCCAACGAAGGAACATATCACCGGAGAGGCAGATACAGACACTCAACGTCTTCCTCCTCTCAGCAAGCTCCAGCACCCAGAGCAATCCAATCCTTCAGAGAACCGATAACCGTCGTCAGCTCGTCAACGGAGTCAACGCATTACCACTCGCTCCATTGGCACAAGGGACCCAGATAAACAAAAGTGTACTCCTAGGACTACATCTAAGTCCTATATTGTAGCACTGTTCTGTTTGTATTGAAATTGCAATAAAAGAATTTTAATGGCAAACACAAAACAGAGAACTTCTCTTGGCCACTCATAACCTACGCCCTGCAGGCTCAGCTCCTCTCCCAGAAGCTCATTTTTCTTCCAAGAAGCAGAAGAAAAATAAGGAGATCTAACATGGAGAATGCCCATAAGAGGCCGGCCAGAAGTCCACCCCAGAACAACTTTCATCCCCAGAGCAGCAAAAGTGGGGCAAAGAAGAAGTGGAAGAAGACCACAGAACTGATGTCCATTCCCAAGAAAAATTAGGAGGACAAATGCCACAAATGTGGCATGACTGGACAATGGTCCAGAAACTGTCGTACCCCGCGACATCTACAAGATCTGTATCAAGCGAGCCAGAAGTCTCAAGTTGAAACAAATCTGGTAAAAAGCAACAGTCTACTCAGTTCTCGGTGGAAGACTTCGAGAACGACGACCTACTTGACTAGACCCACTATCTTATTTCATGCTTTTAAAAAACCTGTTGCCGCATTTTCATATTATGCTTCTCTTTTAAATTTCTTGAAAAATGATATTTATTCTTACATTTGACAAAGAAAATTTTACGAAGTCTCTCCGGATAGGCTCACCTATTTGGATATGATGTCAGAAAGAACTTGAGGCTTGGTATTTAATTGATCCGCGGTGACCTTCCTCCCTCATTTTTCCGCCTGATCATATTCACGTAGAGCTACCGAAAGGGGTTGACCGAATATTATTTTTTGCTCAAATTGTATTTATAAATTATGCATTTTTGCAAGCAACTTATTGACCTCTCTTTATCGGCCCGTCGATCGATATAAGAGAATTTTTTAAACAAAAATTGTATTTCAAAACAGTTGTTTTAATTACAATTGTTTGTTGTTGTTTTTTTATAGATCTATAGATGAAGTGTGAATGCCTTGCGGACAGCGCCTCGACGCACACAATTCTTCGAGAAAAAAGCTATTTTTATAGCTTATATGATTATGATGGTCCCGTTATTACGATATCAGGACTATCAAACATAATAGAAGGATCTGGTGAAGCAATTATATTGCTCCCAAATAAAACAAGACTAATAATAAAAGATGCACTATTCTCTCCTAAATCAAATAGGAACCTCATAAGTTTCAAGGACATTCGTTTAAACGGATATCACTTAGAAACAAATGAAATAAATGAGACAGAATATATGTATGTTACTCGTCTAAAAGATGGTTTAAAAACTATCTTAGAACGATTCAAGGGACTCCCGTCGGGTCTCTATCATACTCATATTCAATCAACAGAAGCTAACATGATTGTGCACCAGAAGTTTCATTCGTCGCCAAAATTTAAACTTTGGCATATGTAACTCCACTTTCCTGATATTTGAAAATTTCAAATATTTTTTATATGAGACTTAAACTATTTAGAGATTCTTTAAATAATATAAGTTAAACTATATTCATATGTATTAGTTAGCCATTGGGCTTAAATCCATTTAGAATCATTATTCTCTAATAATTTCTTCCAATGGGTAAAGCCCATTCTGGGAGGCCCAAGTTCTAATCTGTTTATTTCTGGGGAGAACAACTTCCTCTTTCCCATTTAGCCTAGCCAAGCTTTCAATCAAAACCCCCTTCATATTCAAAAAAATCGGTTGTTAGAATCACCTGAGCCATGTGCTCTCTGCCAAGGATTTTATTTTCCCGCGCTTTCTCACTCCTTCTCGATCCATCGATCCTCCTAACCGTCTATAAGTAACCTCGAATTTGCACCGTTCTTTTCCTCATCATTCAGAGCTCCGCATATTTCTAAATCTGAGGAAGAGAGAGAGAGTCGAAAGGGAAGGAGGTTAGCCAGAGCTACGTTGATCGTCGGCGCAGGATGGCTCGACGTAGGTGCTAGCCAGGTGAAATTTTCCTCCAACATATCATTGAAATCTCTGAGTGAGTAGATGACTCTAGCTAATCGTTTCCTTTTCCTTTACAACCATTGTTAGGAATCTCGATCTCTGGATCTACAATGATTCTTACAGTCCCTCCTACTCTGGCAATCGATTTGGTAAGGGATCGAATGATCTAATCTTCTTGATTTAAATTCATGTCAATAAATTTTTCCTTGGTTCTAATTTATTGAGATCTTGATCTATTCCTGTTCAATTCACTCAGATCTGAGATTCTGATCTTGAAATTATTCAAGAATAATCGATTCTCGATCGTTCAGCATAATCAATCGTGTGAGTACTTGATTTCATTTTGTTTTCCATATCCTGTCACCTACTGTTTGGTACTAGATTGTGATGTATGGATTGAAGGATCCCCATTGAACTTACTAGTGCTATGCTATCTCTGTTTACTCCATGTTCAGAAATCCTGGATCTATACAATTGAGTTAGCTTGAGTTGATTGTGAGGTTGAGGCTCAGATTTGTGTTGTGACAGTAATCATCAGGTAATATCCCTCATCCCTGCATATTATTCAATTCCAGTATTTTATGAGTAGGTGGTTTGGAAATATGGATGCAGGACATGTCTTAATGAGTTATTGTATTTTCTAATTCTCTGATTTTGATTGATGCTAAGGAATGCATAGGAGTGAACTGTTAGAATGGAATTGAGTCCTTATGTGGGACCTGAGAATTGTAGGGATAGTAGTAATCTGATTGGAATGAGATATTGTCCTGACTTTGGGACAGTTTAGAATTTCAGCAGTAAATCAATATTGCTGTTCTTGACTGTACATTCCTTTCTCTTGATTATTTTTGATGATTGGATTGTCATAGTCAGGAATAGGACGTTTGATTTCAGTCTTGAAGTTCTGTTACTAATTAGATTCATAAACCTTGGTAGTAATACATCAAGTGCATAGAGGATGGACTTTGTTATCAGTAAATGGAGGAACCTGGGATGTCTTGGTTGTGTAAAGATGGGTTCAGTCCTGTTGACTTGCTTTTAATGACTAAACATGAATTCGAATAGTTGGAGAGCCATCAGTTGTATCTATCAATTCTCATATTCTGATTTTGTGTTTAGTTCCTGCAAGATAGCTGACATGGTAGATAAGCTTACTCATTTTTCCAGGCCTTATATGGGAATGCTAATCCATTTTCAGTTGGGTTAAGTATTGATTTATGGAAACTGAATAGGATTATTACCTGAACTTATGTGTTCTTTCAAGCCATGCTTATTCTCAGTTTCAATTCCTGAAGCCAGTGCCCGAGAGCTTATGTCACTGGTATGGATATCAGGAATTGAAGATTTATATATAGAGGACTGTTAGCTTATGTCATGAAGCTATCAGTGGTTGAACTGGAAATTAAGTCCCACTTGTGAACAGGATGAAGTCATCAGTTTCATTGAAGTTTTGAGAGACCAGTCTTGATAAGTTTGAGTGTGCATTGGCAGGAACAAAGTGAACTGGTTGATACCTGAACATTATATGACCAGATAGGATGGCCTAGTAATGTAGAAGAAATAATTGAATGATAGGATGGTGTTTAGACTAGGATAGTAAGTCCTCATCTTAGCTCCAAGTTCTCTTGGCACTTTTAGTCACTGGCATCAGGAAACTGAGACCATGAAGTTCTTTTCTCAGAACTTGAGTTCTCAGGAAACTGAGAACATGTGATTTCATTCCCAGGAACCAGGAATGTATCCTGTGTAACCCAGAGTATATTCCTGTGTAGTCCAGGAATTTGCAGGGATGTTTTGTTTGGGAAGCAATGACTGTCCTGTTTGGGGACTAAGTGGCATGAGTACATTTTGCAATATCCTACACTCCTACTGTATTGCTATCACCTGAACATATTGCACTTAGCTTAGATGGTTGAACTTGGTCAATAGGAAACCTGGACCATTGAGAACCTGGAACCAATGCATCTTTTATGCACTGTTATTGTGTTAACTCAGGAACCTGAGTCTCAGGAAAAACCTGAAACACTAGGTATTCCTGTGTAATCCAGGGTATAATCCTGTGTTAAACCAGGAATACAATCCTGTGTTAACCCAGGAATATATTCCTGTGAAAATCCAGGAATCCAGTGATGATTTCCAGTAAATTCTAGAATAAGTTCAAGGTTAACCAAGATATTTGCAGTATAACTAGGTTGTATTCCTTATTAGATAGGATGGCTAAATCATGTGGACTAGCATTGAGTTTCCAATTTCTTGAGTCTGCATAAACAAGGTCTTGATTAATTTAAGAGGCACTCTATCATTGTTAGTTTACTTTTTGAACTTTGTCTTATAGAAATTATGTTTTCAGCTTTATATTAAGTTCTTGTTAGTCTGGATTATAGTGAGTAATATTAGTACTCAATAGGAAACCATAGAACTAAGGTTCAGATTAGGAATTATTTGTGATTAGAATCTCTTGATAAACCAATTAGAATTAGCAGTTTATTAACCAACTTGTACACATCATTATTTCATACAGGAGGATATCTAGCTCTTTTGCCTACTTGTACTTTCCTGGAGCAAGGCAAGTACATTCTATGGTTTTGATCAGTACATTTTCTTGTTCTTTATTGCTGACACACTGCGACACGTTCATGATCTTTTCTGGCTTGTTCTTTCATGATCTTACTTGTATCTTGGGGTGGAGAAAATACTATAGATATGTGACCAAACCCGGATACTTATTCATGATCTTTAGCTTAGGCCTTGCACAGTGCACGCGGGTTCTAAGCCGTACCTTATATGATCTTTCAGGATCTTTTCATGCTCTTTCATGGTCTTACCCAAGCCGGTCACATATCATAGAAGTATTTCAAATTCTTAACACACATGTTCAGGATTTTGTTCTTACATTAGTTCCTATAATCCTGATCTTGATTTTAGCTATAGTCGTGATCTTTCTTGCATCTTTATATAGTCGTGATCTTTCTTGTATCTTTATAGCAGTAGTTCATGTTCTTTCTTTTCTTTACATATCTTGTTCTTCTTATTCTTTCAGTATTTACTTTCCATAACATATGTTATTGTTCATTACCTAGAACTGTGCTTTGCTCCGCTCCTGATTGGATAAGTTGCAGGTGAGATGGAGGCCTTGTGCGACACTTACTATGGTCAGGATATTGCCTTCCCTGCTGAGCCAGCTGGAGCTGCTTGTGACCTAGAGGCTGCAGAAGCCTAGTGCTTCTATTAGTTTTCTCTATTATTTCCATGTATTTGAGACTAGCAGATTTCTTTTATTATTTGGAATGTAATAATTTCAGATATTGTACTTTACTATGGTTGGGACACATATATATAGATGCTGTGATTTCATTCATGTTCATATTATCTGGTTAGTTTCCCTAGATTGGTACAGCTTACTTTGTTGTGTCTAACAACAAAGGCTGGGCGTGTCCGACTCGTATCCGGTTATTCGGGAGCGGGTCGTGACAGCATAATAGACTGGGTCACCCAGGATCAGCTATGGTGAAACAAATCATAAGCCAATCCAGTGGACACAACCTGCAGAACCTGAAGATTCTTCAGAAGTATGATTACTCGTGTCTACCTTGTTTTCAAGGCAAACTTATAACGAGACCATCCCTTTTGAAAGTGGGACTAGAGTCTCCTAGCTTCTTAGAGAGAATTCATGGAGACATTTGCGGACCTATTTACCCCGCAAGTGGTCCATTTAGGTACTTTATGGTACTTATCGATGCATCTACTAAATAGTCTTATGTGTGCCTTTTGTCCACCCGCAACTTAGCTTTTTCTAAGCTATTGGCACAAATAATTAAGTTGCGGGCACATTTCCCCGATAACCATATCAAAAAATTAAGACTTGATAATGCGGGTGAATTTACTTCACAGGTTTTTCAAGACTATTGCCAAGCAACTGGCATCGAAGTTGAACATCCTGTAGCTCATGTTCATACCCAGAACGGGTTAGCAGAATCTCTTATTAAGAGATTACAATGGATAGCTCGTCCATTGTTGATGCAGTCACAGTTGACTGTGGAAGCTTGGGGTCATGCTATATTGCATGTTGCATCACTTATTAGAATACGGCCTTCTGGAGGTCATATTCTATCTCCGATGCAGCTCGCTTATGGTTCACCTCCAAATATCTCTCATTTGAGAGTTTTTGGTTGTGTTGTTTACGTCCCCATTGCTCCCCCACAGAGGACCAAAATGGGTCCACAACGTCAATTAGGTATCTATGTTGGGTTTGACTCACCCTCTATAATTAGATACCTAGAACCCCTGACGGGTGACGTATTTAAGGCACGTCTTGATGACTGTGATTTTGATGAAGGATTATTTCCTAAACTGGGCACACAGTCTAAGAAGCCAGAAGCTTCTAAGATAATTTCTTGGGACACAAAAACTTTATCTCATTTTGATCCGCGTACAAGTCAATGCGAAGATAAGATCCTGAAGATATTACATTTTCAGAACACTGTACATCTACTTCCGGATACATTTACTGACAACCAGAAGATTGTCAGATCACACGTCCCTGCTGCCAACACGCCAGCTAGGATTGACATCCCCAAAGATGGATGCAATCCGCCGACAGCAGAAATGGAAATACCTCAATTAAAAAGAGGACGCCCACCAGGTTCGAGAGACAGTCCCTCATAAAAGAAAAAACCCTGGAGAAATTAAGAAGATCCCAACACAGGATGCTGAGCTCAGATCAGCTACCTCTCCCCTCCTAGTTTCCCATGAAGAGGAACAAACAGGAGAAATATCATTAAATTATGTACGTACTTGAGAGGTACTGAACAGAAAAAGCACAGTCGTCGACGACGATTTTACGTTCAATATTGTTGTTCACGTCACTGAAAATGACGATGACATCGATCCACGGTCTCTAGCGAAATGTAAACGCGGAGGCGATTGGCCAAAGTGGAACGAGGCAATAGGAGTAGAGCTGGACTCACTCTTGAAACGCGAAGTCTTTGGACCAGTAGTCCAAACACCTGAAGGTGTAAAACCTGTGGGATATAAATGGATCTTCACAAAAAAAAGAAATGAACACAACATAGTTGTGCGCTACAAAGCACGCCTTGTAGCACAAGGTTTCTCCCAGAAACCGGGAATAGATTATGAAGAAACATATTCTCCGGTCATGGATGGGAATACCTTCAGATTCCTGATCAGCCTCTCTTCTCTGAAAAGCCTATAAATGCAGCTCATGGACGTTGTGACTGCATATCTTTATGGCAATATAGATAAAGATATCTATATGAAACTCCCTGAAGGATATAAAATTTTACCAGAGAAAACAGATAAACCTCGGGACACCTATTCTGTAAGGTTACAAAGATCATTGTACGGTCTTAAACAATCAGGAAAAATGTGGTATAACAGACTAAGTGAATTTCTTGCTATGCAAGGATTTATTAATGATAAAGTCTGCCCGTGTATCTTTATAAAAAGATCGGAAACAGGATTTGTTATAGTCGCCGTTTATGTCGATGACTTAAATCTCATTGGATCTCCTGCAGAGATCACTGAGATATCTGAAAGCCTTAAGACAACTTTTGAAATGAAAGACCTAGGAAAAACAAAGTATTGTCTTGGCTTACAGATCGAACACCTAAAGGGTGGTATCCTGTTACACCAATCTACATATACACGAAGATTACTTAAACAATTCCACATGGATAAATGCCATCCCCTTAGTACACCAATGGTCGTTCGATCATTGGACGTAAATAAGGACCCTTTTCGTCTACTGGAAGAGGGGGAGGAATCATTAGGTCCTGAAGTACCTTACCTAAGTGCCATTGGGGCACTACTCTATATAGCTAACTGTACGCGTCCTGATATAGTATTTTCAGTTAACTTATTAGCCAGATACAGTACAGCGCTCACAAAGCGCCACTGGAATGGAGTGAAGCATCTTCTGCGCTACCTCCAAGGGTCTATAGACCTAGGACTATATTAACCGAATAGTGGGTCTTCCACTTTACTTGGTTATTCAGATACAGGTTATAGATCAGATCCCCACACAGAAAAATCACAAACTGGATCTGTGTTTACTTTCGGTAGTACGGCTATCTCTTGGAGGTCCGTCAAACAGACCAGTGTGGTTATCTCATCCAACCATTCTAAACTCCTGGCAATCCATGAAACAAGCAAGGAGTGTGTTTGGCTTCGCTCCGTCATTCAGCATATTTTGGCATCTACTGGCCTGAAGACTGGTGAACTTGAGCCTATTACCCTTTTTGAAGATAATACAGCATGCGTAGCTCAACTTCAGAAAGAATACATAAAGAATGACAAGACGAAGCACATATCCCCAAATTCTTCTGGACGCACGACCTTCAAGAGAAGGAACAAGTCAAAATACAACAAATTCAATCTTGTAATAACTTAGTAGATTTGTTTACCAAAATACTGCCACGATGTACTTTTGTAAAGCTTGTAAGAGGAATAGGGATGAGACAACTAAAAGACCTGCAAGCCTGAAGCTTGTATAGATCAGGGGGAGTAAAACTATAGGATTGTAAGAGGAATAGGGATGAGACAACTTTAGTCAGGACCTGCATGGGCCACCAAAAAAACATGTCACGACCCGTTACCCAAATTGTTGGGCCGGGCCGAGCCATGTCCAGCCTACGCTTAAGATAAAGCGCAGTAAGCTGTTCTAGACAGTCAGGTAATAATGATAAGTGTGCTAATAATTAAGATAGTTTAAGAATGATCACAACACAGCTTCTATATAGATGAAAAACCACTAAGTTTGATAATAATACAAACCAAAATGTAAGACTGGAGACAAGGTCCAGTTTAAAGGTACAAAACAGCATCTGTGATAATAACCCAACACTAAGTCAAACTAAGCAGCTAAGCAGGATTCCCTGCTGGAATATCCTCAACTGGAGCTCCATAGTACGGGTCACAAAGCATTTCTTCCTCGGTCAAAATACCTACAACGTTATCCTGTCAGGACGGGAGCAAGTACAACCTCTACTACTAAAGTACTGAATGTATAATGCAAGAGATGTACAACAGGAACATGGTATGATAAGACTGAAAAATAGACATACTGGAATCAGGGTAAATCATATAAAGCGGAAATCATGGTATATCTTGATTATCATTTTAAGACACTCTTGTCAATTGTGGCATGTGTACATTATGTATTAAAACTGGGGCATGTATGAGATCGGTCAATAAGTGCTATGCTAGTTTACTGCAATGTACGTATGTACATTCCACAAGTCCAGAAACTACATTGTTAGTTTACTGCAATGTACGTAAGTACATTCCACAAGTCCAGAAACTACATTCTCAGTTTACTGCAATGTACGTATGTACATTCCACAAGTCCAGAAACCGCACTGCTAGTTTACTGCAATGTACGTATGTACATTCCACAAGTCCAGAAACTACACGATTAGTATACTGCAATGTAAGTGAGTACATTCCACGAGTCCAGTAACTATACTATCAACTCTCTCATAACCCAGTGATCATCATGTAAAAGATACGGGAAATAGTGTAAAGCATGGTGGGAACTGTCAATAGTATGAAACATGTTATGATTTGACTTGCTACTCCAAGGATCAGCATTCACATGGGTTGATTAACATTCTTTTATCAAATAACAGTGTTTTAACATTTAACAAAAGACTTGCAACTGGATTAATGGTAATTTACAAGGTTGTCACATGTACTTAACATTAAAAGACAGTAAATGAGTTTGTAGATGTACTTGCCTCTAGCAAAACAAGCTGCGATAAAAGTGCTATGGATGTCTGGTAACTCGTCACTGTAGAAATACATACAATAACTTAGCTTTACACTAAGCTAAAACACTAGGACACTAATCTGGTGCGACACGACTTGTGATTGGGCACTTAGCCAAAATAATGACTTGGCCTAGGAGACCAATGTGGGGTGACACACTATGTTAACTAACTTTTTAGGGTCTTTACACTAGTGAGGGGTGGGGTTCAACACGACTAAAACTCCAAATAACACAAAAAGCTACAAGTCGTAATTAATCAATAAATAAATCAGAAGATCATTGTTTTCTAACAATTTTAGAAAATACTAGAAATCTCCAATAAATGCAGAATAATATACTGACAAAAACCTTGTTAATTATAGAAATTTATTATAATTTTTCTGGGATTTATTACCCAACAGAAGTATTTTATAAAAATCAGTTTTCATAAATATATAGAAAATGAGTTCTGGTTTCATATGGCAAAACAGGGGCAAAACTGTCAACAAAATGCTACAAAATTTATATTAAATTATCTAAATTAACAGAGAATTTTAATAGTATTTTTCCAGAATTTTTATAGCAAGATAAGTATTTTTTGAAATTCAAAATCAATAAGTGTACAATTCTGAAATTAAATAATACTTTACTTAATTTTGTCAATGTACATATATGAACCATAGTCCAAATACATGACTCAAGACCATGTATCAAGTCCAATATGACTTGTACAAGTCTAAAATGTGTGAAAACACATTTGGTCCCAAAAACCCATGCTAGGCTTGGACACCAAATGGTTGCAGTTAATTAAATACATTAAAAATACAATTTGATAAAAGTACAAAATAAATATTATTATTTTTAATAAGGTAAAATTATACATAGTGGTTACAAAAGTATGACAACTTATTTTATAAAGATATTTTACACTAAGTAAAGTAAAACATATATATAAAAGTACATCTACAATATTTATATTTATACATAAATATATAGATATTTTTATCAAGGATATATATATATCCATATATTAAAAGTTACATATATATATGTAAGAAAAACACTTTATTTTATAAAGTATATATATATAATATATATATATATATATAAGGAAACATTTAATTTTAAAGTGTATAATAATGTATATATACATATGAAAATATATACATAATTTACTAACTATAAAAATATATACTAGAAAATATATACCTATATACATATAAATATATATATAAAAGTTTACTAATTATAAAATTATATATATACATATAATATACTGTCAAAATACAGTATATAAAATATATATACACTAATATATATATATATACATATATATATAAATATATATAGAAAAAGAAAAAGGAAAAGGAAAGGAAAAAGAAAAGCAAAAACAACCAGCAGGGGGGGGGGCTCGAACTCGGTCAACCAGAGGGGGGGGGGGGGTTTAAACTGTGCGGGCTGGCCAGTAGGTCGGGTTCGAGTGATTGTTAGGGAAGGGTTTTAGTTTAGTTATATTTTGGTTTGGTTTAATTAACATATATAAAAAAATAATAAATCGGCCCTGTGTCCTGACAGTTAGGGACACAGGAGTCTTGTGTCTTAGGCTTAGCACGACACGCACGAGTCCTAACTCGCGTGTCCAACCCTACCAGTAGGTTCGTCGTGTCCAGGCGAGTCTGTGTCCGTGTACACGAGACGTGAGTCAACACGAGCACAAAGAGACACGTACGTGTCCGGCGTCGAGCTGCTGTCGAAGGGGCGGTCGGCGGCTGGGGGCGTCGTGGCGGTGGCGCTTGGGTGGCGCTGGACGCGTCTCGTCGAGGCGGTCGTGATGGTGGTGGTGGTTGGCCGTGATGGTCAGCGTAGAGGCGGGGCTGGCTATTGCCGGAGCTAGGTTTCCGGCGAGAAGTGTTGGGGAAGAAGGGGGTGGCAGCGGCGTTGGGACGAGGGGAGAGTGGTGTAGTTAGGTTGGGGAGGGTGAGGGCTTTCTTTTATAGGCGTCGAAGGCGGTGGCTTAGGGCGAGTTTAGGGTTAGGTTTACGGTTGATCGCCGGGAAATTAGGGTTTGAGGCGGTGGGGGAGATGGGTGAGATTTGCAAATTATTTATTTGCAAAATGAATTCGAAACAATTAGTTTTATTACAAAACTCAATTATAACAATTCAACTAATTGCAAACTCTAATAATAACAATTCAGTTAATTGCAAAACGATATTAAAACATTTAAATTAATTACAGAACTTATTTAAAACATTTGAAACATTTGCAAACTGATATTTTAGTAATTTAAAACCCTTTAAAAATCATTTAAAATAATTTAAAAATTCCAGAAAATTCCTAATAATTAAAATAAAACATTTTAAAGCTAATTTAGTCACTAATGACCAATTATTACTAATAAACAAAAATTTTGAAAAACTGGGGTTGACAGTAGGACTCGGCAATGATACAGCCGACCTCCCCTCATCATGACAAGGAGGGGAATCAACCCTCTCCTCTGTTCCAACCATATCTGTTGCCCCCGCAACACACTCTTGCAGCGCCGGAGAGACGTCATCGGAAGGCGACGAACTCCAATCCACTTCATCATCAGGATGCCTCGAGTCCGTAGGACCCTCAACGTCCAAGGCCTCCACGGCAGATTGTACCTTCCCGAAAGTTGTTGCAACCTCCGCAGGAACATCTTCGGGACTCTCCTCCACGGGAGACATTATCATCGGTGGAATGCGCTCATCAGAAGAGCTTGCCACCTCCTTCGGCCTACTAACACCCGATTTTGAAACACGGGTCTTCTTCTTCGACGATCCCTGTAAGAAAAAAAGCATAAGTCACCAAAATGACAAGATGAACCAGAATTATGGAGGACGCCTTACCTCAGCAGGAACTGATCCCGCTAGCGTTTTAAGTGGCACACCTGTAGCCTTTGGAGTCGACGTCTTTCTCGGCCGTTTTGGTACAGAAGAACCAGCTTCTGTGTCGGCCCGCCTCTTCCCAACAGACGGATCTCTCACTGCTGCTGCAGCAGCAGCCCGATATCCCGCCAATTCTGGTGGACGATATGATCGGGCTGCCATCAACATATTCGCCGTGGCCTCCAGCTGAGTTCCAATGATGAAACTAGTCTCCCTGTCATAACCAGGAGACACAGTATTATAGTGCAATACAACTTGGCGGCCGAATACAGGATCTGTGGCCGAAGGTTGCGAACGGGCGCCATAAACTGAACACCAGTACACCCGGCATTGTAATATTGCCAGCACCCAGAGCAATCCAATCCTTCAGAGAACCGATAACCGTCGTCAGCTCGTCAACGGAGTCAACGCATTACCACTCGCTCCATTGGCACAAGGGACCTAGATAAACAAAAGTGTACTCCTAGGACTACATCTAAGTCCTATATTGTAACACTGTTCTGTTTGTATTGAAATTGCAATAAAAGAATTTTAATGGTAAACAAGCTGGCGACTCTGCTGGGGACCTCTTTCTCCTCCACCGAGAAAGTCGTGTCACAAGCCGACGACGTGAAGGTGGGCTCCTCCCACAAAATGCTGGTCGTGCGCCTCAATCAACAGGCGTACGAGGAGTTCATTTCTGAAGGAAGTGCGAGTCCTTCGAAGCGGCTGCCGAAGCCGAAGAAGACCCGCCAAGCCTGGGTGCGCAAGGTCGACGCCTCGGGCACCACCACTGAAGGGGATGCGCTAATCCAGCCTTCCCTTCCTGTTGACGTCCTCAGCAACCAAGGTGCGCCCGCTGATGCAGCACATCTCTCAGGGAAGCGTGCGGCTGACCACATTCCCCAGCCATCTCCCTCTCAGGCGAGGAAGATGCGTCGACGGAGCAGGGGCGCAGCCAATGCCCTGCGCATCACCTCTGATGCGCCATAAAAAGTCTCTGTCTTTGACAGACTCACTCGCTGTAATGGCGAAGAGAATTTGGATGCTGAGTACTATGCACCCCAGCGGGCTAGTACGAAGAAATCAAAGGCGGCACGGGCCATGCGCCACAAACGTGCTATGCCAGCAGCAAGCCAAAAGCATGCGCTCACAATCATGCGCGCTGCTGAGGGCAAGCTGTACAAGGTCGACTCAGGTGCTTCTGCACCAAAAACGAGCCGACCTTCAAAGTCCTTGTCTCACTTGGGCGCATCTACTGCGTGCACAACCAAGTCGAGTGAGGCAAATTCAGTGGTCTTGAACTCCCGCGCCTCCTCTGGTTGTGCGTCTGAGGTCCGTTCAAGTCACTTCAAATGTTGTGGTTCCCCCACTACTGATCGGGATGCTTGTTTGGTATTAGATCAGGGGGCGCAGCACTCACCTGACCACCCTGGCGTTTGGCCTTGCCATGCGCCTGAAGGGGGTGTGAAGGTAGCACTCTCCTCCAATGACCTGCGTAACGTGATCACTCACAAGCGCCGGTCAGGAGAGTCGACCAACAAGCACGATGCGCCTCTCACGGGGCATACTTGTGCGGTGGTCACCATCAACTGCTGTTGCAAGACGGCAGTACCACCAAGGCAGTCAGTCTTCCAGCGGCTGCAATCGTCGACACCCCTCTGACATCGCCTTGGGATGAAGGTGTCAACAGAAGAGGAGCCAAGGGTTGCTTCATGCAACGTGATCTCCAACTCCTCGTCAGTCCGGAAGACGGCTGGCAATTCCTCGTCCTCATCCAAAAGCCAGCCGAAGAAAACCAAGGCAGCTGTCTCGTCCTCCGGAGTGTTCGAAGGCACTCGGTCGAGGAAGAAGTTCTTGGAGGAAGCTGGGGGTAGTCAGACCCTTATTGAGCCTCCTTCCGAAGACGAAGATGTCCAAAGCACAGCTGCGGCGGATCTTCATCCTCGAGGCGAAGTCAGCCTCCCAGAAGCCCCTCAAAACGAGGATGTCCCCCAGAACACAGCTGGGGGTAGTTCCGGAGATGAAGAGGCCCTTCAAGACGGAGCTGAGGGTAATCAGACCCTTGCAGATGCGCCCGTCGAGAATGACCTCCAGAACGTGGCTGGGGGTGGCCAAGATGAAACTCCAGGAGAGGCGACTCCCCTACATGAGAGTGAGGCCGAGAGCGAAGCCTCAACCAATCCATCCACTCCCGGCCGTGTCATGAAAGTATACATGGCTGGGGGTGATTCCGAGTCGGATGCGCCGCCGCAGGACATCGTCCAGCGCATAGACACATTAGAGGGAGGACTCAAAACCCTCTCTGCTTCTATGCAAATACTGACTCAGGCGGTGTTTGAAATACGATCGGCCTTGACCCGAACACCTTCGACCACATCCTCCGTTGAAATCAGCCATCCCATAAGGTAATGGAAGGGCAGCTCGGCCCGGGGAAAGTTGTCGTTGTTACCTTTCCCGTGGATCACATCGTCAGCAAAGGACCTCAAACCCCGCAACAGGTTACACACCATCGCGGGGAGGAGAGCTAAAGGTCGTCCAAAGGCCAACTTCACGGCAGGCAAAATGAGGTTCCGATGTACCCTCTCTACGGCACCAGATCCACCTGCAAACACGCAATCCCGGAGCCATATCATCAAGTAGGCCGTCAACACCGCCTTTGACGACATCCGATGCGCACAGTGCCAGAAGCAGCTATACGCGTTCTCGCCACTCTCATTGGAACGAGGGGTCCTCTCGTCCAGCCGGTTTATTTCAGAAGTCACTTCCGCGGGCTTCAGTCCTTGCGGAGTCGTAAACCGGATCCTCGAAGAATCCGTCAAATCCTGCTTGAAGACATAATCCCTCCAAGCAGTCACATGAGGCTGGGTCTTGACCTTGTCCCTCCGGTGCATCAGATAATGATGGCTCGTCACCTCTTTGAAAACAGCCATCATCTCCGGGTCCTTATCTTCCAGAACTTGGATCTCTTCATTTGACGAGAAATATTCCTCGTACGGTTCCGAGCCCCAAGGAAGCTTGGACACTTCGTACATCTCATGGAGAGCCAACCCCAACTCCCCCACCGGAGTGAAGAAGCTGCCAGTCTGGGCATTGAATAATTCCAAGAGTGCAAGGAACATAGGCTTATTGAGATCCACGCCGGCCTGCGTGGCCCGAATGGTGACCGTCAGCCCAATCTCCTTAAGCTCAGCTTTGAACTTTGAAAGCACCCAAATGGTCAGCTCGTCCCACCTCGGGATGTAGTGACACCAACCTTCGACTCTAAAGCCCCCTTTTGGATACATGACCTTCGATGTCAGCATCCGATTTACAAAAGTCGGAGCACTGAAGGGAAACGTGTCGCTTGGGACTTCACTGTAGAGGCTCCCGGGACGCAAGGTTCGGCAACTAAACGAGGAACCAGCTCGCGAAGCGGCCAAGGTATCTCTCTGGTTCGAGGTAGCATCAATCGAAAGGGTACCTCCCAGGGCCCCTCCTTGAGAAGGAGTAAGTTCCCAGCGCATCCTTCTCTTCGAAGCCAAATGATAAAAGGCCGTCAGCGGCAACTGGCGGTCAACTTGCCGCATGTATAAAACCATGCCTTTTGCAGAAAAGAACCATTCTTCTCTGATCTTCAGTATCTTCGCTTCAGAAGAGACTAGTCGATCGCCGAACAAGAAGGCAGGTTTTAAGAAGGTCACATCCTCAGATTAAGCAGATTTCAGTTTACCGCTCTCCATCATACTCTGGAGGAAAATCGGCAACTGGTTCTGGATTTGCAGCATTCTCTCACGAGGTTGGTTCTGTAAGATAGCATCCTTTGCAGGGTTGATCACCGCCTCATCAAAATCAACTCCCATTTGACAAAGCGAAGCGTCCAAGAGGACCTCATTCAGCAAAGGGATCGTCATCGACACTGACACAACAAAAGTAGAAGTCAGGCAAAAAGACAAAAGGTGTCAAACAAGTCGACACATCATCAGGGTGTAAGCCCATGCGCGTCAGCATTGAGCTTCGGCGCATCATCAGGGTGTAAGCCCATGTGCGTCAGCATTGGAGCTTCGGCGCATCATCAGGGCGTAAGCCCATGCGCGTCAGCAAAGGCTTCGACGCATTATCAGGGTATAAAACCCATGTGCGTCAGCAATTAAACCTCGGTGCATAATAAAGGCCTAAACCTATGCACGTCGGCGGGATAAAACCTCGGCGTATCATCAAGACAGAAGTCCATACGCGTCGGCAGCAGTAGTGGAAGAGACGACACCCACCTGTCACCGCGGGACGAACGTCGGCTGGAGTCGTGAGGGTGATAGGAGCATCCTCGTCGGCGAAATCCGCCGGCTCCTTTTCCTTGCCAGCACCGCTGCGAGAAGTCTTAGGATCCATTCTCTCAAAGAGAAAAAGTTAGGGTTTTGAAGAAGGACTCTAAAGAAAGCAAAGGCACAGAGAAAGAACTCTCTCTCTCCATCTCTCACCTATTTATAGGGCTTGGTCGCACGCGTGAACCGATGACGAGTGATCTCAGCCGTCGCCTCGGGTCCTGTGAAGAGATAACAGCAAATAAAACCAAAAGATCATCATTAATCTTTTCGGTTACCGAGGCATCATCATATGCATTAACTGAGAGGAGCATGCGCCCGAACAGGCATGCGCCCCAACAGTCATGTGCCCTGATCTCCATGCTTCTTATTCAAAGTATTCCAAAACTTATTCAAAAGTTTTGAAAACTTTGAAGGGGGTCTTGTAGAAGCATGGAATTTCACAAACAGAAAGCTCATGCGCCAGACACTACATACGCCAGAGCTCGGACAAAATACTTCACAGCAAAATCAACAAATATAGACATTGGAAAAAGGATTTTTTTATTTATACATAAAAGTCTATTACATATCTAGAGAAGGTTGTACAAAGGAGAATTTCTACAAAGGAAAGATCCTAAGTCTACGGCCAGCAGCCACCATACGCCTTCAGTCGGGCGCAGCAGCCACCATGCGCCTTCAGTCGGGTGCAGCAGCCACCATGCGCCTTCAACCAGGCGCATCCCTCCATGCGCATCTAGCAGGGGGCATCCTTTCAGCAGCTCAGTTATGTGCATCTCCAGTTATGTGCATCCCTTCAGCAGCCCAGTTATGTGCCACTTTTCCAGCCAGGCTCACCTGATAAGTACTTCGACTAATGAAGCATTTAACCCTCTGGCTGGAACCAAGGAAGAGAAGAGCATCGCAAATCTGTGGCCAGGGGAGGCTTCGAAAGAGCCTCCAAAGGCGAAGGAAGACCGTGATCAAAACCGCGGCTAAAGGAGCAGCTTCCAAACCCACCAGAGTGGGCAACGCCCACTTTGAAGGAAGAAAGAGCCTAGCACCGCCATTCCGATCTACGGCTCTTCCAGAATAACGGAGACGAGGCCCGAGCATCCCTATTTTTGGATGCAACAGGCACCTTTCGCCTGCCTCAGAAGCCCTCGACTCCGTCTTTTGGATGTAACAGTCACCTTCAAGTGCATCAATGACGACATGGTGTCTCATCTTCACCCTCGGGAGCACTTCGTCAACAGAATACACTCGAGTACCCAAGTTCATGTTGGAAGTACGTGAGAGAACGAGAAGCAAACCTTCTCTCCATGCCACTATTTATAGGTCGGGCAGATCAAACCCACGCACCAGGTGGATGGCTCTCCGAATTCCGTGCAATGAACTTGCATTTAATGGATGAACCGGACGCTTCGAATTCAGCCAAATCAAAACGGCTATTTAAAGCACTCGAAGAACGTAACAATCGCTGCATTAAAGAACGTGTCACGAAGCGGATGCGCCGGCCAGCCCGCGCATCACACAGACGCGCCCTTCAACATCAAGCGCATCACACAGACGCACCCTTCAGTTCCAAGCGCATCACAGAGGATGCGCCCCCATGCGTCCCCATACCCAGTGAAACGCCAATCGACGTGCCCCCTCAGCTGTCCATCGAATGACAGAAACATTAAATGCTGAACTGGCAGAGTTGGCAGCACACCTCCCAAAGTCTGAACAGTTGACAGCTTTTTCAGAAAATGAAGCGTCGGTAACGTCAGCATCATCATGACTTTACTCCGACGGCTACTGCCACGTGGCCACTCAACCACCCGCATGCGCCTCTGCAGCCATGCGTCCAAATCTGTATGCACCTCAAAAGCCATGCGCCCCAGACTGTTCTCCGATCCCGAAAGACAGGAGTGAAGTCACTACTGAAGCTCTGCATGCGCCTCAAAAGCCATGCGCCCAGAATGGTTCGTGACTCCTAAAGGTTACGAGCCAGAGTCTCCTCATACGTCCAGTCCTAGGTGCATCCTACCAGATCATCCCCCCTCCATCAAATCCGAGATCTCCGAGCCATGAGTCGACGACACGTGTACTTTGACTCAACTCACCCAAGATCTCAGCAACAGAAAGATCCTCTTCTCTGCTACGTGCCAGCTCACAAAAGCAACATGAAGAAGTCAACCCCTCGATCAGGGCACATCGTCCATGCGCCTCCATCAGCAATCTCCACGTGGCGTCCCTACGTACCGGCGCATCCTACATATGCGCACATGAGCAGCCAACCTGCCCAGCTATAAATAGAGGGATCATTTCCTTCTCACATATACGGACAACACAGAGAACACCCAACGAAGGAACATATCACCGGAGAGGCAGATACAGACACTCAACGTCTTCCTCCTCTCAGCAAGCTCCAGCACCCAGAGCAATCCAATCCTTCAGAGAACCGATAACCGTCGTCAGCTCGTCAACGGAGTCAACGCATTACCACTCGCTCCATTGGCACAAGGGACCCAGATAAACAAAAGTGTACTCCTAGGACTACATCTAAGTCCTATATTGTAGCACTGTTCTGTTTGTATTGAAATTGCAATAAAAGAATTTTAATGGCAAACACAAAACAGAGAACTTCTCTTGGCCACTCATAACCTACGCCCTGCAGGCTCAGCTCCTCTCCCAGAAGCTCATTTTTCTTCCAAGAAGCAGAAGAAAAATAAGGAGATCTAACATGGAGAATGCCCATAAGAGGCCGGCCAGAAGTCCACCCCAGAACAACTTTCATCCCCAGAGCAGCAAAAGTGGGGCAAAGAAGAAGTGGAAGAAGACCACAGAACTGATGTCCATTCCCAAGAAAAATTAGGAGGACAAATGCCACAAATGTGGCATGACTGGACAATGGTCCAGAAACTGTCGTACCCCGCGACATCTACAAGATCTGTATCAAGCGAGCCAGAAGTCTCAAGTTGAAACAAATCTGGTAAAAAGCAACAGTCTACTCAGTTCTCGGTGGAAGACTTCGAGAACGACGACCTACTTGACTAGACCCACTATCTTATTTCATGCTTTTAAAAAACCTGTTGCCGCATTTTCATATTATGCTTCTCTTTTAAATTTCTTGAAAAATGATATTTATTCTTACATTTGACAAAGAAAATTTTACGAAGTCTCTCCGGATAGGCTCACCTATTTGGATATGATGTCAGAAAGAACTTGAGGCTTGGTATTTAATTGATCCGCGGTGACCTTCCTCCCTCATTTTTCCGCCTGATCATATTCACGTAGAGCTACCGAAAGGGGTTGACCGAATATTATTTTTTGCTCAAATTGTATTTATAAATTATGCATTTTTGCAAGCAACTTATTGACCTCTCTTTATCGGCCCGTCGATCGATATAAGAGAATTTTTTAAACAAAAATTGTATTTCAAAACAGTTGTTTTAATTACAATTGTTTGTTGTTGTTTTTTTATAGATCTATAGATGAAGTGTGAATGCCTTGCGGACAGCGCCTCGACGCACACAATTCTTCGAGAAAAAAGCTATTTTTATAGCTTATATGATTATGATGGTCCCGTTATTACGATATCAGGACTATCAAACATAATAGAAGGATCTGGTGAAGCAATTATATTGCTCCCAAATAAAACAAGACTAATAATAAAAGATGCACTATTCTCTCCTAAATCAAATAGGAACCTCATAAGTTTCAAGGACATTCGTTTAAACGGATATCACTTAGAAACAAATGAAATAAATGAGACAGAATATATGTATGTTACTCGTCTAAAAGATGGTTTAAAAACTATCTTAGAACGATTCAAGGGACTCCCGTCGGGTCTCTATCATACTCATATTCAATCAACAGAAGCTAACATGATTGTGCACCAGAAGTTTCATTCGTCGCCAAAATTTAAACTTTGGCATATGTAACTCCACTTTCCTGATATTTGAAAATTTCAAATATTTTTTATATGAGACTTAAACTATTTAGAGATTCTTTAAATAATATAAGTTAAACTATATTCATATGTATTAGTTAGCCATTGGGCTTAAATCCATTTAGAATCATTATTCTCTAATAATTTCTTCCAATGGGTAAAGCCCATTCTGGGAGGCCCAAGTTCTAATCTGTTTATTTCTGGGGAGAACAACTTCCTCTTTCCCATTTAGCCTAGCCAAGCTTTCAATCAAAACCCCCTTCATATTCAAAAAAATCGGTTGTTAGAATCACCTGAGCCATGTGCTCTCTGCCAAGGATTTTATTTTCCCGCGCTTTCTCACTCCTTCTCGATCCATCGATCCTCCTAACCGTCTATAAGTAACCTCGAATTTGCACCGTTCTTTTCCTCATCATTCAGAGCTCCGCATATTTCTAAATCTGAGGAAGAGAGAGAGAGTCGAAAGGGAAGGAGGTTAGCCAGAGCTACGTTGATCGTCGGCGCAGGATGGCTCGACGTAGGTGCTAGCCAGGTGAAATTTTCCTCCAACATATCATTGAAATCTCTGAGTGAGTAGATGACTCTAGCTAATCGTTTCCTTTTCCTTTACAACCATTGTTAGGAATCTCGATCTCTGGATCTACAATGATTCTTACAGTCCCTCCTACTCTGGCAATCGATTTGGTAAGGGATCGAATGATCTAATCTTCTTGATTTAAATTCATGTCAATAAATTTTTCCTTGGTTCTAATTTATTGAGATCTTGATCTATTCCTGTTCAATTCACTCAGATCTGAGATTCTGATCTTGAAATTATTCAAGAATAATCGATTCTCGATCGTTCAGCATAATCAATCGTGTGAGTACTTGATTTCATTTTGTTTTCCATATCCTGTCACCTACTGTTTGGTACTAGATTGTGATGTATGGATTGAAGGATCCCCATTGAACTTACTAGTGCTATGCTATCTCTGTTTACTCCATGTTCAGAAATCCTGGATCTATACAATTGAGTTAGCTTGAGTTGATTGTGAGGTTGAGGCTCAGATTTGTGTTGTGACAGTAATCATCAGGTAATATCCCTCATCCCTGCATATTATTCAATTCCAGTATTTTATGAGTAGGTGGTTTGGAAATATGGATGCAGGACATGTCTTAATGAGTTATTGTATTTTCTAATTCTCTGATTTTGATTGATGCTAAGGAATGCATAGGAGTGAACTGTTAGAATGGAATTGAGTCCTTATGTGGGACCTGAGAATTGTAGGGATAGTAGTAATCTGATTGGAATGAGATATTGTCCTGACTTTGGGACAGTTTAGAATTTCAGCAGTAAATCAATATTGCTGTTCTTGACTGTACATTCCTTTCTCTTGATTATTTTTGATGATTGGATTGTCATAGTCAGGAATAGGACGTTTGATTTCAGTCTTGAAGTTCTGTTACTAATTAGATTCATAAACCTTGGTAGTAATACATCAAGTGCATAGAGGATGGACTTTGTTATCAGTAAATGGAGGAACCTGGGATGTCTTGGTTGTGTAAAGATGGGTTCAGTCCTGTTGACTTGCTTTTAATGACTAAACATGAATTCGAATAGTTGGAGAGCCATCAGTTGTATCTATCAATTCTCATATTCTGATTTTGTGTTTAGTTCCTGCAAGATAGCTGACATGGTAGATAAGCTTACTCATTTTTCCAGGCCTTATATGGGAATGCTAATCCATTTTCAGTTGGGTTAAGTATTGATTTATGGAAACTGAATAGGATTATTACCTGAACTTATGTGTTCTTTCAAGCCATGCTTATTCTCAGTTTCAATTCCTGAAGCCAGTGCCCGAGAGCTTATGTCACTGGTATGGATATCAGGAATTGAAGATTTATATATAGAGGACTGTTAGCTTATGTCATGAAGCTATCAGTGGTTGAACTGGAAATTAAGTCCCACTTGTGAACAGGATGAAGTCATCAGTTTCATTGAAGTTTTGAGAGACCAGTCTTGATAAGTTTGAGTGTGCATTGGCAGGAACAAAGTGAACTGGTTGATACCTGAACATTATATGACCAGATAGGATGGCCTAGTAATGTAGAAGAAATAATTGAATGATAGGATGGTGTTTAGACTAGGATAGTAAGTCCTCATCTTAGCTCCAAGTTCTCTTGGCACTTTTAGTCACTGGCATCAGGAAACTGAGACCATGAAGTTCTTTTCTCAGAACTTGAGTTCTCAGGAAACTGAGAACATGTGATTTCATTCCCAGGAACCAGGAATGTATCCTGTGTAACCCAGAGTATATTCCTGTGTAGTCCAGGAATTTGCAGGGATGTTTTGTTTGGGAAGCAATGACTGTCCTGTTTGGGGACTAAGTGGCATGAGTACATTTTGCAATATCCTACACTCCTACTGTATTGCTATCACCTGAACATATTGCACTTAGCTTAGATGGTTGAACTTGGTCAATAGGAAACCTGGACCATTGAGAACCTGGAACCAATGCATCTTTTATGCACTGTTATTGTGTTAACTCAGGAACCTGAGTCTCAGGAAAAACCTGAAACACTAGGTATTCCTGTGTAATCCAGGGTATAATCCTGTGTTAAACCAGGAATACAATCCTGTGTTAACCCAGGAATATATTCCTGTGAAAATCCAGGAATCCAGTGATGATTTCCAGTAAATTCTAGAATAAGTTCAAGGTTAACCAAGATATTTGCAGTATAACTAGGTTGTATTCCTTATTAGATAGGATGGCTAAATCATGTGGACTAGCATTGAGTTTCCAATTTCTTGAGTCTGCATAAACAAGGTCTTGATTAATTTAAGAGGCACTCTATCATTGTTAGTTTACTTTTTGAACTTTGTCTTATAGAAATTATGTTTTCAGCTTTATATTAAGTTCTTGTTAGTCTGGATTATAGTGAGTAATATTAGTACTCAATAGGAAACCATAGAACTAAGGTTCAGATTAGGAATTATTTGTGATTAGAATCTCTTGATAAACCAATTAGAATTAGCAGTTTATTAACCAACTTGTACACATCATTATTTCATACAGGAGGATATCTAGCTCTTTTGCCTACTTGTACTTTCCTGGAGCAAGGCAAGTACATTCTATGGTTTTGATCAGTACATTTTCTTGTTCTTTATTGCTGACACACTGCGACACGTTCATGATCTTTTCTGGCTTGTTCTTTCATGATCTTACTTGTATCTTGGGGTGGAGAAAATACTATAGATATGTGACCAAACCCGGATACTTATTCATGATCTTTAGCTTAGGCCTTGCACAGTGCACGCGGGTTCTAAGCCGTACCTTATATGATCTTTCAGGATCTTTTCATGCTCTTTCATGGTCTTACCCAAGCCGGTCACATATCAT
Source organism: Iris pallida (assembly GCA_029216955.1). Classification (NCBI taxonomy): domain Eukaryota; kingdom Viridiplantae; phylum Streptophyta; class Magnoliopsida; order Asparagales; family Iridaceae; genus Iris; species Iris pallida. Next base: position 8,970,030 of record JANAVB010027997.1, read on the forward strand.
AGAAGTATTTCAAATTCTTAACACACATGTTCAGGATTTTGTTCTTACATTAGTTCCTATAATCCTGATCTTGATTTTAGCTATAGTCGTGATCTTTCTTGCATCTTTATATAGTCGTGATCTTTCTTGTATCTTTATAGCAGTAGTTCATGTTCTTTCTTTTCTTTACATATCTTGTTCTTCTTATTCTTTCAGTATTTACTTTCCATAACATATGTTATTGTTCATTACCTAGAACTGTGCTTTGCTCCGCTCCTGATTGGATAAGTTGCAGGTGAGATGGAGGCCTTGTGCGACACTTACTATGGTCAGGATATTGCCTTCCCTGCTGAGCCAGCTGGAGCTGCTTGTGACCTAGAGGCTGCAGAAGCCTAGTGCTTCTATTAGTTTTCTCTATTATTTCCATGTATTTGAGACTAGCAGATTTCTTTTATTATTTGGAATGTAATAATTTCAGATATTGTACTTTACTATGGTTGGGACACATATATATAGATGCTGTGATTTCATTCATGTTCATATTATCTGGTTAGTTTCCCTAGATTGGTACAGCTTACTTTGTTGTGTCTAACAACAAAGGCTGGGCGTGTCCGACTCGTATCCGGTTATTCGGGAGCGGGTCGTGACAGCATAATAGACTGGGTCACCCAGGATCAGCTATGGTGAAACAAATCATAAGCCAATCCAGTGGACACAACCTGCAGAACCTGAAGATTCTTCAGAAGTATGATTACTCGTGTCTACCTTGTTTTCAAGGCAAACTTATAACGAGACCATCCCTTTTGAAAGTGGGACTAGAGTCTCCTAGCTTCTTAGAGAGAATTCATGGAGACATTTGCGGACCTATTTACCCCGCAAGTGGTCCATTTAGGTACTTTATGGTACTTATCGATGCATCTACTAAATAGTCTTATGTGTGCCTTTTGTCCACCCGCAACTTAGCTTTTTCTAAGCTATTGGCACAAATAATTAAGTTGCGGGCACATTTCCCCGATAACCATATCAAAAAATTAAGACTTGATAATGCGGGTGAATTTACTTCACAGGTTTTTCAAGACTATTGCCAAGCAACTGGCATCGAAGTTGAACATCCTGTAGCTCATGTTCATACCCAGAACGGGTTAGCAGAATCTCTTATTAAGAGATTACAATGGATAGCTCGTCCATTGTTGATGCAGTCACAGTTGACTGTGGAAGCTTGGGGTCATGCTATATTGCATGTTGCATCACTTATTAGAATACGGCCTTCTGGAGGTCATATTCTATCTCCGATGCAGCTCGCTTATGGTTCACCTCCAAATATCTCTCATTTGAGAGTTTTTGGTTGTGTTGTTTACGTCCCCATTGCTCCCCCACAGAGGACCAAAATGGGTCCACAACGTCAATTAGGTATCTATGTTGGGTTTGACTCACCCTCTATAATTAGATACCTAGAACCCCTGACGGGTGACGTATTTAAGGCACGTCTTGATGACTGTGATTTTGATGAAGGATTATTTCCTAAACTGGGCACACAGTCTAAGAAGCCAGAAGCTTCTAAGATAATTTCTTGGGACACAAAAACTTTATCTCATTTTGATCCGCGTACAAGTCAATGCGAAGATAAGATCCTGAAGATATTACATTTTCAGAACACTGTACATCTACTTCCGGATACATTTACTGACAACCAGAAGATTGTCAGATCACACGTCCCTGCTGCCAACACGCCAGCTAGGATTGACATCCCCAAAGATGGATGCAATCCGCCGACAGCAGAAATGGAAATACCTCAATTAAAAAGAGGACGCCCACCAGGTTCGAGAGACAGTCCCTCATAAAAGAAAAAACCCTGGAGAAATTAAGAAGATCCCAACACAGGATGCTGAGCTCAGATCAGCTACCTCTCCCCTCCTAGTTTCCCATGAAGAGGAACAAACAGGAGAAATATCATTAAATTATGTACGTACTTGAGAGGTACTGAACAGAAAAAGCACAGTCGTCGACGACGATTTTACGTTCAATATTGTTGTTCACGTCACTGAAAATGACGATGACATCGATCCACGGTCTCTAGCGAAATGTAAACGCGGAGGCGATTGGCCAAAGTGGAACGAGGCAATAGGAGTAGAGCTGGACTCACTCTTGAAACGCGAAGTCTTTGGACCAGTAGTCCAAACACCTGAAGGTGTAAAACCTGTGGGATATAAATGGATCTTCACAAAAAAAAGAAATGAACACAACATAGTTGTGCGCTACAAAGCACGCCTTGTAGCACAAGGTTTCTCCCAGAAACCGGGAATAGATTATGAAGAAACATATTCTCCGGTCATGGATGGGAATACCTTCAGATTCCTGATCAGCCTCTCTTCTCTGAAAAGCCTATAAATGCAGCTCATGGACGTTGTGACTGCATATCTTTATGGCAATATAGATAAAGATATCTATATGAAACTCCCTGAAGGATATAAAATTTTACCAGAGAAAACAGATAAACCTCGGGACACCTATTCTGTAAGGTTACAAAGATCATTGTACGGTCTTAAACAATCAGGAAAAATGTGGTATAACAGACTAAGTGAATTTCTTGCTATGCAAGGATTTATTAATGATAAAGTCTGCCCGTGTATCTTTATAAAAAGATCGGAAACAGGATTTGTTATAGTCGCCGTTTATGTCGATGACTTAAATCTCATTGGATCTCCTGCAGAGATCACTGAGATATCTGAAAGCCTTAAGACAACTTTTGAAATGAAAGACCTAGGAAAAACAAAGTATTGTCTTGGCTTACAGATCGAACACCTAAAGGGTGGTATCCTGTTACACCAATCTACATATACACGAAGATTACTTAAACAATTCCACATGGATAAATGCCATCCCCTTAGTACACCAATGGTCGTTCGATCATTGGACGTAAATAAGGACCCTTTTCGTCTACTGGAAGAGGGGGAGGAATCATTAGGTCCTGAAGTACCTTACCTAAGTGCCATTGGGGCACTACTCTATATAGCTAACTGTACGCGTCCTGATATAGTATTTTCAGTTAACTTATTAGCCAGATACAGTACAGCGCTCACAAAGCGCCACTGGAATGGAGTGAAGCATCTTCTGCGCTACCTCCAAGGGTCTATAGACCTAGGACTATATTAACCGAATAGTGGGTCTTCCACTTTACTTGGTTATTCAGATACAGGTTATAGATCAGATCCCCACACAGAAAAATCACAAACTGGATCTGTGTTTACTTTCGGTAGTACGGCTATCTCTTGGAGGTCCGTCAAACAGACCAGTGTGGTTATCTCATCCAACCATTCTAAACTCCTGGCAATCCATGAAACAAGCAAGGAGTGTGTTTGGCTTCGCTCCGTCATTCAGCATATTTTGGCATCTACTGGCCTGAAGACTGGTGAACTTGAGCCTATTACCCTTTTTGAAGATAATACAGCATGCGTAGCTCAACTTCAGAAAGAATACATAAAGAATGACAAGACGAAGCACATATCCCCAAATTCTTCTGGACGCACGACCTTCAAGAGAAGGAACAAGTCAAAATACAACAAATTCAATCTTGTAATAACTTAGTAGATTTGTTTACCAAAATACTGCCACGATGTACTTTTGTAAAGCTTGTAAGAGGAATAGGGATGAGACAACTAAAAGACCTGCAAGCCTGAAGCTTGTATAGATCAGGGGGAGTAAAACTATAGGATTGTACTCTTTTTCTTTAGGACTGATGGTTTTTCCCACTGGGTTTTCCACAGCCAAGGTTTTAACGAGGCAAACCAAGTTTACTCTGGATCCAGCAGTATCCACCCCATTAGCTTATTGAATCCTGAAGTATTTCATAAGTGGATCCAAGGAAATGGATGAATAAGGGGGAGTGTTGTGAAACCCTTATTATTCACCATTATGTCATGAGTTACACATGACCCTTGGGATCATGTAACTCATGACCCTTGGGTTATGTAACTCATGACCCTTGGGTTGCCCCTTATCCCTATATATATGGCCCTTGCCATATGATGAAATGAGAAGAAGAAAAATACTATTCTACGATATCTGGTATCCCTTCAAGCAATCAAATGTATATTAATAATGCAATCAATTGTTGCCAAAAAAAATGATCAAATGCTATTGTTAATGGTGTGTATATACCCAAATATCTATAGAATATGTCCCCACAAACCCAAAAGATGTACTCAAAACAAGAAAAGTATTATGTACATATTGAAAATCTGAACTAAAGCAGCATTCTCCTGTGGCATGAAAGAGTAATCAGACATAACTAGCTGCAGAATCTGTTCCCGGTGACAGGAAGGAGTAACCGGACCTAACCAGCGGCAGAACCTGTGTAACGCTCGCTGGTCCCACCCTTCCCAACTCAATCTCTTTAGTACGGAAAAGAGAAGCATGTGTATTCCATCCATTCTCCACCATCATTAGAAGCTTACCACTGTTATTTATGTGCCAGATAGGCACCTCCACTTTGTCACTCTGAAATCGGAACATCCTCAATGTGGATCCAAGGTCCCGGAGATGGCTGCCAAAGATACTGTTGCTGAAAATGGAATATTCTGTTACAGGTATCCACTCATTAGAAACTGTTCCAGTATCCCAGTCAACCATCAGACGGTAAAAGGATATCTTGAAAGTTTCTCTATTCGAGAGCAGCGTAAGTAATACAACATCTGCTGTCCACCTTCCCAGTTGGGCGTAGACTTCATTATTGTCGAATTGCAGGAAAGCATCAGGAAATGCGACAGTTGTGGTTGTCACGCCCCGATCCCGCAGAGTCCTTTCGTCCTCGCTTCGGACTCTGTGAGACCGTTCGTCCCCGCTAAGGCGTGATGCCGTGCAAGCCTAAGTTGCGCTTGCACAAGGCCAAGACCTATAACAAGACAAGATAGACAAGGTTGACAATACGCAGCAGAACGTATTGCAGATAATTGAAGCAACAGCGGACATATTTAAAAATACATTCATTGAACACAATGGTAACAAGAAACAATTCTCTTTATTAATTTCATTTAAACAGATTACAAGCTCTCGATTCTCTCTGATACAATGTTATAATCTCTCAGAACTTTACAGATTACAATGATCCCGTTCCCATACATTACATCCCTTTATATACGAAACCAACTCTTGTAACAGATGTCATCTCTTGGCATCTCTTCTGATTTCTGGCTCCTGAGGATGAGGCTCGGGCTATCGCTTCGGACTATCCTTCTCGATGTATAGTGCACCTGCATGCAAACTGATGGTGGGTCAGTATATCAGCATACTGGTGATTGTGAACAAAGAACTACATCTTTTGAAATGATCACTATTCATTTAGTGAGAAAACAATCTTGTGATATGATCTTGCTACTTTTACCTATGTTCATTCCATGCATATAGAGTCAGTTTACATTCTTTTTGAAAACATCTTTGAAAACCAACATATCATTTCCACATTAGCCGCTGTGCCTCCCACGGGTTCAGCTCGTCGCTAACCGCTGTGACTCGCATGGGTTCAGCTCGTCGCTAGCCGCTGTGACTCTCTCTGGGTTCAGCTCGTCGCTAACCGCTGTGACTCGCATGGGTTCAGCTCGTCGCTAGCCGCTGTGACTCTGTAGGGCTCAGCTCGTCACTAAGTGGATTTTCCAATGCAAATGCAATATCAGATGAAATATCATGCATCAATCGAGCCACTCATAAACAATTCCATCTTCTTTTCAGGCAGAAAACTTTTCTCTTTCTTAGCAGACAATGTACAGATTCACTTATAAGCATACTGTTGATTGTTGTCTTGTTATTAGCAACAACATTCAAAAGCTCAGATTCTTATTAGGCACAAGCGAATCAGAAAATAAGACTTTGTTCACTCACCCAGATCAATCGTCTTCTGTTGCAGAGCCAGCAATCCGATCTTTCTGTCTATCTAGTGCCTTCGCGGAGCGGGACACTACATAATTACCCACCGAAAAGAATTTTCGTCCTCGAAACTTAAGGAGAAAATTACGATATCCTTAGCAGCGATAGTCCTCATCCTTTACCATCATCAATCCATGAAATCACAATTCAGATCATATCAAGACTCATATTCAATAAAGCATTTCAATCAAATCGATAAAACGGGCATCATAAAAATATTTACGGACTTATTGTATGGAACGTTCATCTCATTGATCAAGCAGGCAAGAAAATTTTCGATGCGGAGAACTTCTTTGAATTCAATCGGCCAGAGGATCGTGTTGCTCTGATACCATTCTGTCACGCCCCGATCCCGCAGAGTCCTTTCGTCCTCGCTTCGGACTCTGTGAGACCGTTCGTCCTCGCTAAGGCGTGATGCCGTGCAAGCCTAAGTTGCACTTGCACAAGGCCAAGACCTGTAACAAGACAAGGTTGACAATACGCAGCGGAACGTATTGCAGATAATTGAAGCAGCAACGGACATATTTAAGAATACATTCATTGAACACAATGGTAACAAAAAACAATTCTCTTTATTGATTTCATTTGAACAGATTACAAGCTCTCGATTCTCTCTGATACAATGTTACAATGTCTCAGAACTTTACAGATTACAATGATCCCGTTTCCATACATTACATCCCTTTATATACAAAACCAACTCTTGCAACAGATGTCATCTCTTGGCATCTCTTCTGATTTCTGGCTCCTGAGGATGAGGCTCGGGCTATCGCTTCGGACTATCCTTCTCGATGCATAGTGCACCTACATGCAGACTGATGGTGGGTCAGTATATCAGCATACTGGTGATTGTGAACAAAGAACTACATCTTTTGAAACGATCACTATTCATTTAGTGAGAAAACATTCTTGTGGTGTGATCTTACTACTTTTACCTATGTTCATTCCATGCATATAGAGTCAGTTTACATTCTTTTTGAAAACATCTTTGAAAACCAACATATCATTTCCACATTAGCCGCTGTGCCTCCCACGGGTTCAGCTCGTCGCTAACCGCTGTGACTCGTATGGGTTCAGCTCGTCGCTAGCCGCTGTGACTCTCTCTGGGTTCAGCTCGTCGCTAACCGCTGTGACTCGCATGGGTTCAGCTCGTCGCTAGCCGCTGTGACTCTGTAGGGCTCAGCTCGTCACTAAGTGGATTCCCCAATGCAAATGCAATATCAGATGAAATATCATGCATCAATCGAGCCACTCATAAACAATTCAATCTTCTTTTCAGGCAGAAAACTTTTCTCTTTCTTAGCAGGCAATATGCAGATTCACTTATAAGCATACTGTTGATTGCTGTCTTGTTATTAGCAACAACATTCAAAAGCTCAGATTCTTATTAGGCGCAAGCGAATCAGAAAATGAGACTTTGTCCACTCACCCAGATCAATCGTCTTCTGTTGCAGAGCCAGCAATCCGATCTTTCTGTCTATCTAGTGCCTTCGCGGAGCGGGGCACTACATAATTATCCACCGAAAAGAAGTTTCGTCCTCGAAACTTAAGGAGAAAATTACGATATCCTTAGCAGCGATAGTCCTCATCCTTTGCCATCATCAATCCATGAACTCACAATTCAGATCATATCAAGACTCATGTTCAATAAAGCATTTCAATCTCCATCAATCAAATCGATAAAACCGGCATCATAAAAATATTTACGGACTTATTGTATGGAACGTTCATCTCACTGATCAAGCAGGCAAGGAAATTTTTGATGCGGAGAACTTCTTTGAATTCAATCGGCCAGAGGATCGTGTTGCTCTGATACCATTCTGTCACGCCCCGATCCCGCAGAGTCCTTTCGTCCTCGCTTCGGACTCTGTGAGACCGTTCGTCCTCGCTAAGGCGTGATGCCGTGCAAGCCTAAGTTGTGCTTGCACAAGGCCAAGACCTGTAACAAGACAAGGTTGACAATACGCAGCGGAACGTATTGCAGATAATTGAAGCAGCAGCGGACATATTTAAGAATACATTCATTGAACACAATGGTAACAAGAAACAATTCTCTTTATTGATTTCATTTGAACAGATTACAAGCTCTCGATTCTCTCTGATACAATGTTACAATCTCTCAGAACTTTACAGATTACAATGATCCCGTTTCCATACATTACATCCCTTTATATACAAAACCAACTCTTGCAACAGATGTCATCTCTTGGCATCTCTTCTGATTTCTGGCTCCTGAGGATGAGGCTCGGGCTATCGCTTCGGACTATCCTTCTCGATGCATAGTGCACCTGCATGCAGACTGATGGTGGGTCAGTATATCAGCATACTGGTGATTGTGAACAAAGAACTACATCTTTTGAAACGATCACTATTCATTTAGTAAGAAAACATTCTTGTGGTGTGATCTTGCTATTACCTATGTTCATTCCATGCATATAGAGTCAGTTTACATTCTTTTTGAAAACATCTTTGAAACCCAACATATCATTTCCACATTAGCCGCTGTGCCTCCCACGGGTTCAGCTCGTCGCTAACCGCTGTGACTCGCATGGGTTCAGCTCGTCGCTAGCCGCTGTGACTCTCTCTGGGTTCAGCTCGTCGCTAACCGCTGTGACTCGCATGGGTTCAGCTCGTCGCTAGCCGCTGTGACTCTGTAGGGCTCAGCTCGTCACTAAGTGGATTCCCCAATGCAAATGCAATATCAGATGAAATATCATGCATCAATCGAGCCACTCATAAACAATTCCATCTTCTTTTCAGGCAGAAAACTTTTCTCTTTCTTAGCAGGCAATGTGCAGATTCACTTATAAGCATACTGTTGATTACTGTCTTGTTATTAGCAACAACATTCAAAAGCTCAGATTCTTATTAGGCGCAAGCGAATCAGAAAATGAGACTTTGTCCACTCACCCAGATCAATCGTCTTCTGTTGCAGAGCCAGCAATCCGATCTTTCTGTCTACCTAGTGCCTTCGCGGAGCGGGGCACTACAGTGGTGACCCCGGATACCGCATGACAGCAGAGCACGTATCTGCGCCAAAGATGCAGACCAGGATTGTTCGGAGAATGAACAATCCAGCAAGCTAGATCTCAACAGGAAATACCGCTGTCAACATTAATCCGCCCTGGGAGAAAATAATTCCCCTTAGAGTCCCATTGTTCTTCACTAGAAGAATAGACTTCCCAACAATAACGAGTAGTCTCGTTATCATACTCTCCAAATTCTATCTGTTCCCAGGTGCTAACGATATGAAATACTCCCAGGTAGTGTACCAGCACCGCATGAGTCATGGGGGGGGAGGAGGGGCTACAAGAATATGGTCGGAGGCGTCTTTATCTGCTACCAAACCTTCCCAGCGATAAACAGAATAAAATGGGTTAATCACCAGGTACGAGTCGTATAAACCATGTAGACCCATATGCATGCAGAGGATCAGACTTCGGTTAGGGAGATTGTAATCTCTTAGGACAAAGGGTTCAACAATCTTGTAATTTCATCTGAGTTATAGAGATTGAGATTTGTCCAGGTGACGTAGTCACCGCCATATAATTGTATTTATCTGTGCTTGGTGTCGGTTAGATGGTATCGGAGACAAGGGCGTATCCGATTCCCAACACTTTTTTTCGTTTACAAGGTTAATTAGCTTTTTGTTTTTGTTTTTTGTTTTTTTCCATATGTTTCTTCTTTTTATTACCTGTTATTTGATTTTCAAAAATATAGAATATCCATTATTTTGCATACTAAACGTTCTCTGAATACATGACACATAACACGTGCTCCAGTGTCATAGTTCTTTGTAACTCGATGACACATGATATCAATACATCAAACCAGTTGTGTCAATAGTAAGATTTGCAAGGTTCTAAGAATGGTACATATGTCTTTAAACTGCAGTAAAATATGTAACAGCAAGGTTGAGTAATAATAATAAAAATTAGGGTGTGCATATTGTGGTTTAACACATGCTATGGTTTTACAAAATAAAATATTATTTCTGTAAAATAATCCAAATTCTACTAAATGCACAATTCAACGCGCATTATCCATCGGCCTGAGAAGCACTATTGTTTTGTCAATGCACTTTTATCTATAATAGATGATGGCAGGAATTTATTTTTGAAGTCTCAACCTCGGACATAAAAAGAATATTTAGACTTTATATCTCGAATAAATTAGAATATTTGTATTTGAATCTTCATAATAAACATAACTAGTGTTTTGATGAACGGTTGAATGTAAGAACCCAAGTAAAAAAAAGAAAAAAAAAAAAAAAGATAAAAAGCCGTAAAAAAATAAAAAACAAAAAACAAAAACAAGACAAAAAGAGAATAAAAAAAACAAGAAAACGAAAAAAATGACGAGAATAAAGTTATTGTAGGAATAATTTGCTCATCGTAATTTCTGGATTTAAATTTGCCCGGATAAATTCCAAATATTTCGGACCATTCTCATATTTGGTTTAGGTTAAAAATATATATTTTTGAAAATTACGAATACCCGAATAAATAATTTAGCCACAAAATATGAATCCTATCATAAGTGAGTATATTTTTTGCTCGGACAATTTTCTTTTTTTTGGGTTATTGTTTTTCTTTTTTAATCCTTTTTCGTTCTTAGATTTATTTTTTTTTGTTCAGTATTTTTAGCTTTTTAATCCTTTTTCTGTTTTATTTTGTCATTTTTTCCCTTTTTTTTTCCATTTTTTCATTTTTTATTCATTTGTTTCTTTTTATTTTTATTTTATGTTTCATTTTTTCATATTTTAAAAAAAAATTATTTTTGTCTTTTTCTTACTTTTTTTTATAGTTTGGTTTTAGTAAACAGTTAGTCTAAGACCTAACTAATTATATCTATCATGGAGATCCGAACACAAATATTCTAACTTATTGGACCCAAACACTAATTCTGTCTATTATGAAGATCCAAATACAAATATCCTAATTTATTCGAGACCAGTCTAAATATCCCAACATAAAATCGTGAATAAAAAAGATTGGGTTTCATGGACCTCTTTGGTAAATCATAGTGGGAAAAACTTGCATTTGGGCTTTCAAGGATGAAAGAAGGATAGGAATCTATCCACCTTCTTGTCCCCCTAGTACGGAACAAATGTGTTTTGTTGGGTTAGAAAAGTGGAAAATAAAAATTAGACAAATGTGTTAGGTTGAGATAGGAAGTGGAAGAGTATTTTATAATAATAGTAAATTATTATTAATTCACCTAACAAATTAATAAATTAAATAACTAGTTTAACAAATTAAGATAATTAATTTCTAACTAATTAAAAATTTATGCCTCTTCCACTGAAGTATGTTTACTACTATTAATTACTTTGACATATATATATATATATATATATATATATATATATATATATATATATATATATATATATATATATATATCATAAAAAATCTTAAACCTAATAAAAATATTATTAAATGATATAAATTTAAAAGAAAATTCAAAATCCAATTATCAAGGAGTGCGGGAGGCACAGGGATAAATAGTTTTGCATATCGGGAAGATACCTTGAGTTTCATATATAAACATTTATGTCTCAATTACAATCTAAACCACATTCAAACGATACAAATAACGTTGAGATCACATACAAATGTCCCACCAGAAGAGAGAATAATTTATCATATGAACACAGTTATCATCTCTAAAGAGGGCACAAAACTGTACAGAATCTGAAAAATCAAACATCTAAGACTTGCAGAGAATATAGCAAGTGCTCAACAACACATACACATAATATAGAGGAAGAACAAGGACAATAACACAACAGGACTAAAGGCAGCAACTAAACGCAGCAGAGTTCACAACTCCAAGTCCCTTGTCAACCAGGAACGAAGTAATCCATCTTGTCCACAGGAAGATTCAAAACTGATGTTTCTGCCTGCCAAAATCAAATATCAAGTACCAGTTATCATGGTATTTTATATTGTTCAATTATTGAAGACATTCCATCTAAAGACCAACAGGTACAGGGATCAAAATCTACGAAAATATATGGTTATTGTTCCCCATCGAAAACTTCATTTACCAGGAAATAGCATGCCCTCTGAATCGACAACCTCGTGACAGTATCCATGGCTACCATCTCCATGTGGAAACTAATACTGGAACCAAAAACTACAACTTGACGATTACCTACTCCAAAGTTCCAAGTAATCTTGTGACTTAGACATCATCGCAGAAATAAAGATATATTGAGACGCTCTTGCTCAGGTTTGACAACTAACAAAGTATTGGGATAAATAGTTGTATTTGATATGTTTGATGGGCACTTGTAGGTTGTTGAAGGGCGATTAGAATGAAAATGCAATACTATGTGTACCAGAATTTGTACATAACTATATATTTTTACTGGAAATGGTATACAAAAAGTCGCAAAGCAATTTTGCGGAAGAACTTGGATATAGGGCAGATCATTCGGTCGGTTAACCGAAAATATTACTGAACCGACAATAAACCGAACCGAACTATGGAGAACCGGAATCGAACCGTTCTTGTTAAGAACCGACCCGACCCGAACCGGTCCAGATCGGTTCGGTTGGGCCAATGGGCCTGATTTAACAGTTTTTTATTAACAGTTTTATTCAGATAAATTCTAATGCACTAAATAGCAATAAATAGCAGTATCAGCATGACAACATCATCAATAAATAGCAGTATCAGCCTGTAGCAGGCTAGCAGCAGCAAATTGCAAACCCATTCATTGATTCAAATGAAAACCCATATAGAAAAAAAATGCTATCCACCAAATAAAAACCCATTCATTGATTCAAATGAAACACCAAATAGAAAAAAAAAAATTACTACAGAAGCCTCTCCTCTACAATTCTTCCAGAAGTGAACTGAGACACCATATAGAAAAATGTTATTACTCATTCATTGGATAAAAAATGTATGAATTTTTTGGAACCCGCAAGTCTGCAACTACATTGCAAATGAAAAATTAAAATAGTTTGCTCAATTTCAAAGAGTCAAATACTACATTTTACTCGTACTCCTCAGTCCTCAGAAATTTAAAATTTCGAAAAATAACTTATAGAATTTAGGGTTAAAAAATAATTTACAAAAATTAGGGTTAGGTGCAGAAAAATAAGTAGAAAAATTAGAGAGAGTAGGAGAAACCAGAGAGGTGGGGCAAAAGCATATTATTGCAGAAAAATTAGGGTTAGGTGCAGAAATTAGGGTTAGAAAAATAACTTACAGAATCTAGGGGTCGTACTACTTAGAAACCAGAGAGGAAGTGGAAGACCATAGCTCAAACTCCTCAGAGGTCGACACTCGTAGTTCTCGAGAGTCAAGAGATCGGAAAGAGAGAGTAATAGAGAGCGTCGGAGAAGGAGAAGGAGTCTCGAGCCGGCCTCCGTCGATCTCTAGGGTTTAGGTGAGAGAAAAGTTAGGGTTAGGGTTAGAAAATTTAGAGAGCGACGGAGAAGGAGAACGATGAAGCCGAGGGAAACATTTAGAGAGCGGCGGAGGAGAAGTAAAAGTGAGGAGAGAGAAATTAGGTTAGGTTTTGTGTTATATAGAGTTAAGGGTATTATGGTAATATCATAACTCCTATTCGGATTTCAGTTCGGGTTGAGAACCGAAACCCAAAACCGCGGCCCGACCCGTAAACCGATATTAGCTATATTACTTAACCGAAATCCGATCCAATATGCCCAAAACCGACCCGATAACCGAATTGGGTCGGTTCGGTTCGGTTAATTCGGTCAGACCCGATATCTGCTCACCCCTACTTGGATATAGTTGGAGTTGTTTGAAGATAAACACTTGGTTGAATTAATGCTTGAAGAACTCGAGAACCAAGTCGAACAATTCGTTGAAGATTTATTATGGAATTAAATGAAGATAAAAAAAGATCAAAAGGAATTGAAGAACAATTAAAGCAGCCCGAGTCCAAAAAAGCAGCAGCAGCAGCACAAGTCTGCCAACAGATTTTTTAACACTCAAAAAAATCACCAAAGATCAGCAATCCTAGTCCAGAATAGCCAAGATCTTTTGGACAAAAATTGGTATATTTTTGGCAGAAAATATATATAGAGAAAACTCTGCCCGGTGATTTCCCTATCCTCCTCCATCTCTCAAAAGCAAAAAGCTCCACCACCGAACCGAGAGACCTTCGTCGCTGTCATCCTCTTCCCCGAGTACTCAAAGGGAAGAGGAGGATGATATTTGAAGGCCTCAAAATCAAAGACGAGGCTTCCTCAACCCGGTGATTTCCCTATCCTCCTCCATCTCTCAAAAGCAAAAAGCTCCACCACAGAACCGAGAACCTTCGTCGCTGTCATCCTCTTCCTCGAGTACTCAAAGGGAAGAGGAGGATGATATTTGAAGGCCTCGAAATCAAAGACGAGGCTTCCTCAACCACATTCATCATCTTCCTCGAGTACTCAAAGGGAAGAGGAGGATATTTGAAGGCCTCAAAATCAAAGACGAGGCTTCCTCAACCCGGTGATTTCCCTATCCTCCTCCATCTCTCAAAAGCAAAAAGCTCCACCACAGAACCGAGAACCTTCGTCGCTGTCATCCTCTTCCTCAAGTACTCAAAGGGAAGAGGAGGAGGATATTTGAAGGCCTCGAAATCAAAGACGAGGCTTCCTCAACCACATTCATCATCATCATCATCATCGTTGATAAGACTTAGCCTCCCCAACCACATTCATCACCAGGACTCCGTAGGCTGAGAGATTTTTATCATTATTTTTCACTTTTCATTGTAATTGATTGGGGATTTATACTTAGATTTTTGTAAGGGTTCGCAACCAAAAGGGATTTTGTGAGAACATAATCTACGGAAGAACAAGGGCAGATTAGATTTATTTTAAATGTAAGAAACTCGAACTAGGATTTTAGATCGAGGGTGGACTAAGCTTTTTCTGTTAGGCATAGGGATGCTACTTAGGTTTGATCGGCCTGAGGAGCCGACAATAGTGGAGATTGTATCGAAATCATTCTAACTAGTGGTTCAAACCTCATAAAAAGAAGGAAAAGAGAGGAGGGGGGGACCAACTGAAATAACCTTGTCTGTCGCTGATCATGGTCGTTACTTACTTTCTTGCTTCTTTTTACTGCTGTTATTGATTAATTTATTTCCGCTACATAATCTCATATAACAGGTAGTAATTGAGAAAAGGTAATATAATCCTTATTCACACCGCTCTAAGGTTAGTCTTATGATCCAACAAGATCTTCATCGAATGAGAAAAGCGAGAAACTTAGGTTGACCTTCACATAAACATATCCTACCTTAATGCCTAGACTTTTCTGTAGTTTGGCGAAACAAGGAGGCTTGCCTTCTAAAATAGCATTAAAAGAAAGTTACTTCCATCTATCAAGCAGTTGGTCTTTGAGGTTTTGCAGCGAAGCCCTCAATTGCTATGACAGTTTTGGTTACAACTTACAATACAGAAAAAGAAGATATGTGGTAAAGATGCAGGAAACAGGATTGTTCTAAACATCAGATATATATGGTTAAGTGCAGTAACTTACTTCAATTCGAGCATCAACAACGAACTTTTCTTCTTAAAGTTGGGGACATATATACATTGCAAATGAGGTCATTTAAAGAGGTTCTACTTTCTCAGGAACTGAATCAATGTACTACAATTATTTATTTTGAAGTTTATAGCAAACTTGTAATAAATTTATGAATTATACACCAAATCTAATATAAACAAGACTCGATAACAGTTCATATGTATGTATTCAGTATTCATAAGTGTGCATCAGTAACACAAGTGAAACCATCTGGGGTATTTTCAAAGGAGAAATCATCAAAATATAGTCTTGAATTTAAGTATCTTCTCAATGTGCTCTCTCTATCAAAATCATCAATCCAGAAATCAACCAGAAAAGTGCCCCGTTAAACAAGATTTTCTAATTAACTCAATATACAACTACATAAAATTTGAAACCAAACCAAATTTCCATTATAAGGGAAGGAATTTGACCCAAACCTGAACCAAAGGGCGTCCCCGTGCCACAAGGCTCCCGTTTATGCAGGGGTCTTGTCATGCCCCAAACGGGGCACTATAGGTACGGGGAGGGTTAAGATGTACGCAGCTTACCCCCAATATACACGGAGAGATGGTTTCCATGACTTGGATTTGCATCCTCTAGGATGCAAGAAGCAAACCTAACCTTCACGCCAAGCGACACCCTCTGACCCAAACCTGAATCCGAACTCAAAACGCCTATAGAGTGTGGGCTTGGATATTACACGAATCAGACCCAAACCTTACTTGTTAATAACCCTCTATGAAGGGGTCCATTTCCGTTACTTTTTACATCCTTTTAGATGTTTGCAGTAAACAAAATAACCTTGGCCGTATAGCAGATAATCTAAGTACATTACGAACTGTTCAACAGTAAGGGAAGAATGTAGTTTGTGACCAACAGTTTCATTACTGAATTCAGATGCTTCAGGGGCAAAGAAAAATAAAAACAAAAACAAAAACAAAAACAGACAGAAGTATCTCTACAATGAAATGACATGTAACTTTATTGGGTGCATATATCATTAGCGTAAATAAGTTAAAAGTGCAGAAGTAGTACCTCATCAAATTGAACAAAAACAAAGGGTGTCATACCCCTGTTATGTGAAATAGCAGGCACATCCGGGTTGAGTGTCTCGTCCACTGGTAGACTGTCAATGAATCCAAGTATATCACCATTACGATTGTTTATTTCACTTTCGTTTACACCAGTTGTAACAAGTTGTAGGAGGTCCAGCCGATTGTTCGCCCCCATTATCGTCCCCCTAATCCTGTTTACAAATGCAAGAGCTTTAATGGAACCCATGGTGAATCCGTATGTGACAAAACAAAGAATCCGCAATATGTAGTTGTTGTCGTATGAAGCAGAAACTGTTTGTAGCGGTATAATTATCCATTCTGTGGTGCATACAGAAAACTGAATAATACGCAATAGATCATAGAACACACCTTAGGCGGATTCTTAGGAGAGTACGTCGGGCACCTGGATACAAGAGAGCAGCATCCACCTTCAAAAATAAAAGGATATCATTATCATACATCAACAGTCAACATGAAATTTATCAAGCATTATAATTCAGATGGAAAACTTCAACATCATAAGAAGAGTATGCAGAAGCTTCACATTTAAGATACATACCAGGTCTTCCGCTAGTATATAGTCACCTTTAAAACCGCGGTCAGCCTTAGATGCACGGAGGTTCATGCATTTTGCTGCCTCTTTAACTTTTTGAGAAGAAACCTATTTTTCCATGATAAGAGGTATATTAGCAGAGACTTGTATAAAGCACATGAGGTTTTCTGTTAACTTGAGATCATAGAGATATAACCTTGTAGAGGAACTTTCCGTTGGGATAAAATCTGACATATCGGAAGTAACAAACCTACAAAGGAGAGGAAATATTAAGAAAAGAATGCTCAATGCCTTGATACTCTATTACAACAAACAAATAAATCAATCAATAAGGATTAAGAGACTATCAATATCAAGAGTTGGAGCGTAATATATGTCATATAATTACCAGTAACCACTTTACAAGTACTGTACCTTATAATTGGTCATTGCTTGAAGAGTATGCCTCTGTGTGTGTGTGTGTGCGCGCGTGTGCGCGCGCGTGTGTGCTCATCTCGTCTTAGCTATTGTTGTATACGTGCGACACAAAGAAAATTCACACAATAAATAGCAATAAATAAAAGCCTAGAGAAAGTAGCGTACCACGTGGACAGGATTTGTGACGGTCCACTCTGAAACTCCAACTCGGATATAAGTATTCCTACTAACATAGAGTCCTGAAATGACAAGAGGCTGGATTCAGATACACTATTCTCAGTGAATATGATAAAAATAACTACAGAAGAAGAGTTTCAATAAAGAATCACCGATTTCATAGCAAAGTTATAAGACAGGATGGGCTTGTCATTCAATAGTTACTAGTAATCTCACAGACACATAAATAGTTGTAGAATGCAACATAAAAACTATGTAGCACATCCACTTCATCGAGTTATCTTATATTGCTAGATTCTCTTTTGTTTGTGAGACTTATCTTCTTATACTTGGGTTCTTATTTCATTAAGGGCAGGGTGGTAGCATATCTAACTAGCAGCTGAAGCTGCACCAACTGGATGCTTTTGCAATGGTAGAGAAAATGCTTGGTGGTATCGTGGTAAGAGCACTTCTAACTTCTACCTTTCAAACAGGGAGAACACAGTGGGATACGGGTGCATCTGAATTGAAGTGGGCACCTGTTGCCACTTCTAATTTTGAATCATCGTATATATGTTTGACAGCTTGAAATATGACACATTACTTGCCATCTGTCAAGCGCAATGATCTTTGTCGCAACTTCACTGATCCCATAGTAGCAATACGAAGATACATTGATAGCACTTCTCCTGTCGAGAGGTATTTTAATGAATAATGGTGCAATATATATATATATATATTTTTTTTTTGGAAAAAGGGTAAATTTTATTCCACAATCATCGCAATAAGGTTACAACATAGAGATACAATCCCAACTCAGGGGGACATTACTAGTACATCCGACTCAATGTTATGAAGGATGCCCACCAGTGGGGTGGACAGTCCCTCATAAATGCGCCGGTTCCTCTCCCTCCAGACATGCCAAACTGATGCAGCAAGCCTCAATCTAGCACGTCTGGCCCAGCTCTGCCCCCGGCCCCTGCCATCTCCAATCCACTGAAGGATTTCTCTGAAGTCACGCTCCCTTCCAACCCCTCCCAAGTATCTCCGGCTCTGCTCTGCCCAGATGCTCCACGCCACTTGGCACTGAAAGAACAGGTGCCCAATGGATTCATTCTCTGCCTCACACAAAACACACGTAGGGTCAGGGACAGGGACCCCGAACCGAAGCAGTCTGTCCCTAGTATTCAACCGGCCCAGCACCAGTTTATATGCAGACAATTGCATCTTTCTGGCAAGGCCCTTCCCCCATATAAATTCATACTCCTCGATCTTGTCGAAGTGGGAACGAACAAGATCGTAGCAGCTGCTAAATCTGAACTCTCCAGCACCCTCCGTGTGGCCGGGAGGGGCCCAAACCCAGACGTCAGACAGTACATCAGGAGTGATCTGTACCTGCCTGATCTCCCCTCCTAACTGAGCAGTGAAACGATACTCCTCTGGTCTCCAGACCCCACCCCTGATGATGCGCCTACAAGTCAGACCTCGGTACTCCACACCATCCGTCTGGGGACCCAGAATCTCCAGGAGAGACTGATCAGCAATCCATGGATCAAGCCATAGGTCCGTCTCCCCTCCCTCCCTCATCTGCCGCCGAATCGCCTTCCAAAGTACAGGTCGGTTCCTCAGGATATGCTTGAAGGACACAGAGAAGTTGTTGTCAATGTCACATACCCAGAAGTTCCTACCCCGGAGGTACCGGCTAGACATCCAAGCCGACCAAAGAGAGCCGTCCTGAAGGAACCTCCACGCCAGCTTGATCCCCGCCGCCTCCCTGACAGAAACCAGAGAACGCAGACCCACACCTCCCTCCTTCCTAGGACGACAGAGCTGCTCCCAAGAGATGGCATGAATCCCCCCATGCCAAATGAACTTGACACATATGCCCTCAATCTTTCTGATAGTAGTCAAAGGGACCATAATAGATTGGAGCCAAAATAGAGCAATAGCAGATATAACCGATCGAACCATCTCAATACGCCCTCCAAAAGATAGGCCAGCCGCCTGCCAGCTCTCTACCCTCCTCTGCGCAAAGTCCACCAGACTCTGACATTCTCGGTCCTTCGCGTAATTGACAGATAGTGGCACCCCCAGATATTTCACCGGGAGGTCACCCTTTTCCACCCCAAGTTCCAGGGCCCGTTCCTCCTTCAAGGTGCAAGAGCTGTTGAAGTAAACTTTGCTCTTGTCCCTATTCAACCGAAGACCCGATAACTGTCCGAACTCCTCCATCACCACCGCAAGCTCCCTCATCCCTCGCATGGAAGGCCTCATCAATACCAATAGATCATCCGCATAAATGAGGTGTGAGACCACCGGAGACACCCTACTGTATATCGGAACAATCCTCTCCCGATGCACCGCGATGTCCATCAAACAGGTAAAATACTCCATCACGAGGGTGAAAAGGTAGGGGAAAAGCGGGTCCCCCTGCCGAAGCCCCCTGCTGCTGCCGAAGAACCCGTAAGGGATACCCTGGATGAGAACCGAGAATGTAGGGGAGGTGATGCACGCTCAGACTCTGTCCACCCATGTCTCGGAGAAGCCCATCGCACCCATCAAATGACAGAGGAAGTCCCTGTTGACGGTGTCGTAGGCTTTCCTCAGGTCAAGCTTCACACATGCTTTCATCCCCCTGGCTTGTGGAACTCCCGAATCATCTCATGAGCCAACAGACTATGCTCAGCAATAGACCGCCCCTTGATGAATGCCGCCTGATTCCAAGAAACCAGGCCCTGCATAGCGTCCTCCATCCTCCTGCACATAAGATGAGTAATTATTTTATACAAATAATTACAGCAAGCAATCGGTCGGAAGTCAGCAAGAGAAGTCGCCCCCTCCTTCTTGGGCACCAGCGTCAGGAAGGTGTGGTTCAGCTCCTTCAGGAGCTTGCCCGACTCAAAGAACTCCTGAACAGCCTCTAGAACCTGGAACTTGAGGGAACCCCAATGTCGCTTGTAGAAGCCGCTGGAGAAACCGTCCGGCCCAGGGGACTTGGAAGCATCAGCCTGCATCACAATCGCCTCCACCTCCGCCATCCGGATAGGAGCCATAAGAAGACTGTTGCCATACTCAGTAATCAACGTCTTCGTAGTCAGCTGCGGGAAAGCCGTGGGATAGTCCGTCTGATGATAAAGCTCAGAGTAGAACCGGACAGCCTCCTCCTGGATAGCAACCTGGTCGGTCACAAGACGCCCATCACTGCCTAGAAGTCTCTGGATGCAGTTCCGGTGCTGGCGAGCCCGAATGACATCATAGAAGAATTTGGTGCAACGGTCCCCATCCTTGAGCCAGGAGCATTTCGCCCGTTGGGCCGCACTAATCTCCTGCTGGAGTCTCAAGGTGTTGACCTCTGCAGCCAACTTCTTCTCTCTAGACGCCAACTCCCCACTCATCATGTCTCCCTGAAGGTCTGACTGCAGGTCTCTCAACTCCACCTCCTTCTCCTATAAGGAGGTCCGGGGGAGGGCCCTCACCCAGTCTCTGATGGCGCGTTTGGTCTTCTTCAGCCTGTGAACCATACGGAACTGAGCAGTGCCGGCCACATCCTGACAAAGACCCCCCGCCACAGTCTCCTCATAACCAGGCGAGAGGAACCAATTGTTGTCATACCGGAACGGACGGGCTCTCCAACTGGGACTCTCCACGAAGCGCACCAGGATCGGCGAATGGTCACTGGTTCCCGCAGGTAGCCCCTCAGCAACAGCAGAAGGGAATAGGCGGAACCAATCACTGTTCCCCAAAGCCCGATCAAGCTGGCAGGCCACCCTGCCAACCACCGCCTTGTTGTGCCACGTCCATATGTGCCCCACCCTCTCCAGATTCCTGAGCCCGGACTGGAGAAGGCAGGACTGAAAGTCAGATAGTATCTGGTCCGGCACCGGCCGCCCCCCCAGCTTCTCCCCCCTGTATAGCGTGGCATTGAAGTCTCCCATAATAAGCAGGGGGAGATGACGATGCACCGCCAATGTACTCAGTCTAATGATGTCCTGCCACAAGACCTCCCGCAGCCTCCTGTCATTGTGCCCATAGACAGCACCAAGTAAGAAACGGAACCCACCCTTGGTGGTGAAGGAGATGGCCACCAGCTGGTCAGTCATGAAGACCTCCTCCCCCTCCCAACTAGCTCCGTTCCATCTAACACAGATTCTCGCCATATCACAGAGACCAAGGTTGTGGAGCTGGACCCAGTCCGTAGGGGTTCTACGAGACAGGGTTTTCACCCCCCTGATCTTAGTCTCTAGTAATATCGAGATCTCACACTTCTTTCCTCAGCACCTCACTAATCTCCCTCCATCTCCCCAGAGAACACCCCCCCCGGACATTCCAGGCAAGGGCCGACATCTAATCCGCGGGTGGGATCCCCTGAACATCCTCTGAAGGCGCACCCGGGGAGAGTGCAACCTCCATCTCTCTGGACTCCTCATCTCGATCCCCCTGAAGAAGAGGCTGAGCTAGGACCGCAACCCATTGAGGGTTGACCTTCCACACTCTCTCCGCCCCACCTTGTCCGCTGTCCTCACTATGCGACTCCGTAGCCTGGCGCTTCCGACTGTATACCTGAAGTGCTAAGGTGTTATCCTCTCCTTGTCGCCTGTCCCCCTGTCCCATACTCCTGGTGATCATAGTCCTCGTCCATGTATACTCAACCATCGCTCCGGTAAGGATCTCCGTCGGAGACCCGTCGTTTTCCCCAGAGGCGGGGGGAAGGTCTGCCTCCATCTCATCCTCCATCAAGCCCGCCTGGTCAACTCAGGGGTATTATCTACACCACCTGTCTCCTGCACTGCCTCCTCCGTCACCGCTGCAGAAACTCCTCCACGTCGACAAGCACTTGGGAGATGCCCAAAACAGACACACGCCGGACATCTGGGGGGAACCCACTCATACTCCACCTTCTGCATAAGAATCTGGCCAGTAGGTGTCCGGTACTTCAACTGCTCTGGCAGGTCCAACCCGGCGTCAATCTCCACAAATATCCGAGCATACATTAACCTCGTCCTGAAGGCGGTGGCATCGTCCGCCTTAATCAGCTTGCCGATGAGGCTGGCAAGTCTCATAAGAAGGGGAACACTCCAGAAGCGTACCGGGAATTCAGGGAACCGAACCCACACAGGCACCGCATTCAGCACCTCCTTCTCACATCTCAAGTCAGGGGTCCATTGCTTCAGTATGATGAGGCGACCATTGAACGTCCATGGGCCTCCCTGGAGGATCCGAGCCACATCTTCTGCCATCCCAAATTTAACGAAGTAGAAGCCATTCTCCTTGGAGAAGAACTCCATGCTACCCTTCGGCCGCCAGACTCTCTCCGCATAACCACGGATCTGTCCGTAGAAGGGCTTGCTACCCAACACATATAATACTAAAGTGTTCTCCCAGAAAGCCGTCACCTTCGCCACTTCCTCAGCCGGGAAGTCGGCGCAGAGCTCACCCCCAACCGCCAGAGGTGCAACATACTCCATCGATGCCGGAGTTTTTGCAACCCCCACCTTGCACGCATCTGCCCAGGATACAGGTCGCGAGCCCGAACTTCGAGGCAGGATCGTCGGGGCCGGCCGGACACTCACGTTCGTAGCAGTCCCTCTCCCCCAGATAACTGGGCCAGCCGTCCCTGCAGACTCCGTCGCTCGAGGCCTCCACGTAGTCCTGGCTTGTCCCTCCCGTCCACCTGTGTGCGCCTGGCCCACCGTAGATCCAGTCCTCCTGGCTATCCCTGACCTCCTGTTCGATCCCTGCGTAGAGGTGGAGCCCCTCCTAGTCTCAGCGATATGCGATCGTTGCCCACCCCCTCGCCGTACCCTCCGATTTTGAACCGTGGTCCAAGCCCCCTCCTCACTCTGGCCATCCTCCAATCCAGGCGATGCCCTTTGGGCGGTGAACACCATAGAGGAGCCCCCCGGAGCACTCGCCATCGAACCACCGACCGAAACCGTGCCCGACCCACCGACCGCATCCATCCCCGGCCACCCCCCCCCCCCCCACCAGAGGTGGGTCGCCGGCCGCCGCCTGCCCCCGGGGGGGGTTCGCCGGACCCCCCCGGCCGCGGCCCTGGCCGCCAGCATGTCCGCGCGGACGTGGATCCGCCGCAAGTGGATTTCCCGGCGGCCGGCCGCCGCCGCCCGCCTCCAGATGGTCGCCGCCGGCCGCCCCCGCCACCCCCTTGCCTTTCCCCCTGTCCGGCGGTCGGTTGGCCGCCTCCCCGCGTTGATTCGGTGATGCCCTAGCAGAGCTAGGGTTCGCCTCCTTCTCCGTTGCCTCCTTCTCCCCTCCCTCCCTCATCTGCCGCCGAATCGCCTTCCGAAATACAGGTCGGTTCCTCAGGATATGCTTGAAGGACACAGAGAAGTTGTTGTTAATGTCACATACCCAGAAGTTCCTACCCCGGAGGTACCGGCTAGACATCCAAGCCGACCAAAGAGAGCCGCCCTGAAGGAACCTCCACGCCAGCTTGATCCCCGCCGCCTCCCTGACAGAAACCAGAGAACGCAGACCCACACCTCCCTCCTTCCTAGGACGACAGAGCTGCTCCCAAGAGATGGCATGAATCCCCCCATGCCAAATGAACTTGGCACATATGCCCTCAATCTTTCTGATAGTAGCCAAAGGGACCATAATAGATTGGAGCCAAAATAGAGCAATAGCAGATATAACCGATCGAACCAGCTCAATACGCCCTCCAAAAGATAGGCCAGCCGCCTGCCAGCCCTCTACCCTCCTCTGCGCAAAGTCCACCAGACTCGGACATTATATATATATATATATATATATATATATATATATATATATATATATATATTTTTTGTCTAGCAAACTCTACTAACACCATAACATTCTCAGAATAATCATATGTATATATGTGTGTGTATGTCTAGCAAACTCTACTAACACCATAACATTCTCAGAATAATCACCTAATACTACAAGTTCGTTGGTTAGTTCTCAATAGGATAACATACACAATTCGCAAGAGGGCATGCAAAGTGCAGGGGCAGAAATGCTGACCTTGAACTAACACATTAACATCATCATCATCCAAGCCTTCTCCCGTCAGAATGAGGTCGGCTATGAAGCATAAGAAAGGTCCTAAAAGAACTAAGTTAACGTCAATCCACTATGCTGGTAACAAATTCCTAGCTAAGGTAGCTATGAGCATGAGATGGTCATCTCATAGAACCTAGATGGCCACTTGGCGGGTAGGTATATATACCTACCTTTTGGCTATGCAGGATCAGCTCATTCAACCAAGGAGCACCCTCCAACATACCCTAAACTATAAAAAGTATGGACCAAGAGCTAAGATGATACAATTTGCTATAGGAAATTGCATTGATCACTATGACACATCAAGCCAAAGAGTGATAGGAATGGCATTCCCATAATTAAAACTAACAGATGTCAACTCAAATAACTAAGAAAGAATTTCGATATCAGGATATGTCTCTACTAATTCAGGATCTGCCAAATCATATAGGGAGGTAAAGACTAGAATCTATTCTTGAGTAACCATCCTAATTGACCACAAGATATTAAAACATCATTAGAAATTACTGTTAAGAAGGATATGGTGTCACTGTGCTAAACACTAACGCCTAATGCAATTTAAGTCATCATAACGAACTAGGTAGAGCTGCAGCTAAAGTTGACAAATACCTTACGCCAAGAAAAGAAGTACCTTTCAGGAATAGAGAATCAATATATGTATTAGCGAAAAATAAGAAATTTGATGCTAAGACCTTTCTAAACCAAATGATAAGACAGAAAAGCTTTACCGTCAGTTCTAATCCGTGGTCTCTGAGTCCACATTTTCCTCCAAGAACAATCGTACTTTGAGTGGACTATTCTACAGTTTTCTATTACTCCATACAGCTGCATAAACAGAGGTATATATATGTTTCAGAAGATGATAAAATAAGCAACATACAGTACGGAGTGTTTGCAGAAACTTATACCTGCCATGTTTTCAGGCATGCACTTCGCCACAAACTTGGGTTGCGAACAGTATATCTCCATCTGCGACAAACACATGCTGCCCTCCCTAAAGTGTATGGATCCATTCGTGCAAAAACCTGTTCCCAGATACCAATATAGCTATTAGACAGAAATCAGCAATGGAAGACTGAATTTGGAATACAGATGAGACTAAAAGATTAGTCTAATAGTGTACAATCTGCCACGGTGCCACCCCCTGCCATAGGAATTATCACCTTAACTTCTTAATAATTATTGCCAAAACTTTGAAACCTAAGGTTTACAAGATCATAATACCCATAATTGAATTATTTTGTTAGTAACACAGTTAGATAAGTAATGTATGTTCTCCAAGAAAAATTGTTGCAATTTATGAACCAAAAGATTTCCACCTGGCATTATGTAATACCTCAGACAGCAGTTCATCTGGCAGAGACCGATGTATCAGTGCTGGATCATCAAAAGGTCTACTGCTCACACTTCCAAAAGGAGCGACAGGTCGAACTCTTTTTCCATATAGCTCTGATTTGGAAAAAACAACAAATAAAGATATGAAGTCAGACATCTAAAGTGAGATTTTGGAAGTCACAAACAAGGCTTCGTCCTACAAAGATAACCTTAATGCATTCCAAACACGTAAAGTAATACCAATATCATATTTGGACGCATATCAGAAAGGGAGGGGAAAGGGGAGGGTGTGTGGAAAGATGTAAAAGAATGGCATTTCATGCAGTCTCCAAATTCAGGCATGGACTTACTCAACCATGGTCTCTCAGTTCCCAAAAACTCCTTGGTTATCAAGCGAGAAAAGAAGCCATACTCCAGGGAAATTGAATTGTTGATATCTGCATAAAACAGCAAGCCTAATTTATGCAAATCTGAGAAAAATATCTTGTAATCACTTTTTTGAGAAATTGCAAGTATCAATAACACATTAAGAAGTGCATAGCATACCAATACTTACTTGGAATCGTAGGACTAAAAAGGAAAACAAGCCTAAAGATTGTGCTCATAAGTAAATAAGATAATATCTTCCACCACTCTTATTCATCATACACATTTACTCTTCCTTTCATACTAAAACCTTTGTAGCTAATACATACCAAAGGTCCAAAGTTGCTTATAATTGTTACTTGGACAATTATCAACAAACAAGATAAAGGCTAATTATATTTACCGGTTGATCAATAATCCTCTTTAACGAGATACTAGTAACACATATAAAAGAAATCAAATATAAACTTGCACTTTCAATCTATTGGTGCTTAAACCCCTAGTTCTCCATCTAAGAGCAGCTCAAGAATGTTATGTATGCAAATAGATCTCCACTTGAAATCTATCTTTGCTATATGCATTTCCTACATGCTAGTAGCCTAGTACAGAACTCATGCCTACATATTTCCTTTTCTTTAGTTAAACTGGAAAAGGATAACTAAAAGCTATACAACCGAACATTTAGTCCCTGGAGAAAGTAATTATTTAGTAATAACATTAATATGGATTACTCCCAACTATGTTACAGTAGATATCATCCTTCTCCCCCACCCCCACACGCTCACACAACACACCACACATATCAACATATGCAATAGTTATCAGTTATCACCATACAAGTCTTTTCCCATTGGAATGGGGTCGGAAATGGAGCATGAGCATAACAGCTCTATTAGAGAACTGACAAAAATTATGGGGATGTCAATCATACTAAGAAGTGACAAAAAAAATTGACTAGATGTCACAGTCATACTAACATCAACCCCTGTGCTGGTGACAAGTTGTTAACCAAGGAAGTTACGAGCAAGAGAAAGTTTTGCCACAAAACCTATAACGTCAGTAGCATGTTGGTAACCTAACCTTTTCCACCGTGTAGTTAAGTTCATGCAGCCAAGAAACATCCTCCAACTTTCCATAGTTACTTTAAACAATTCTTTTATAAAGTACTCATTCTCTAACTAGGGGGTGGTGTCACTTAGGATTTTAAAGGGTTTTAAAGGAATTTAAATCATCCAGATTTTAAAGGTGTTTGACGGATTCCGTGGGATTCTACTAACGGATTTCAAAGGATTTTAGAAGACTTTGATGGATTTGTATAAAGTTTTCATGGATTCTCTTGGATTTCATTTAAAACATCCCCTTTGTTGTTTATGTTAAGAAAATGAAAACTCATTTCATTGATTTGGGTTTAGTCAGTTGTATTTTGTGTTAAGTCTTATAATTTGGGAACATATTGCAATAGAATTGATTCTCTATAACTGAAGAGAGAATTTTTTTTAAATATTTGGTGAAAAACAATAGAATTCACGTGTTTGTGATAATGAAAGAATGGTATTGTATGGGATTTTGAAGAGGATTTTTAATATACAACGTCGATGAGTCGCTGGCCACCGATTTTTAGAACATGTCTTACTTCTCGCCTCCCGGAGCTATGCTGCTCAAAATGGCCCATCAAAGCCCTAGGACAACAACCGTCTTTGTTGGCTCTGAATCCAATGAATGATATACGACAAATCGTTTGAAGTTGATTACGACGATATAGATTGGACCTTGCTGCTTGTCTAGTCGAATTGGTTACATATTTTACCACCTACAACTATGTCGTCGCCGAACCCAAAACCAACCTAGTCCGTCAATTTGTCAAACACTAAACATTATTGATTTCTATCATAGCCCATTCTATCTGTTGGCCTAGTTCCTGTAGTTATGCACATGCTCTTTTTGTTGAGAACAATTTGTTGTTAATATGCATCTACACATTACATAAGCTTGGCTTTCCAAAGTAGCATGCATAAATTGGCTTACAATGTTTTAATATTTATATAGAGGTGTTATTAGGTCAGACTTGTGCTCCTGTTCACTATAATCTGAAACTTCTCTCCATGCTTATCACTTTTCTTCGTGTCTATACTTTAGAATTACATCCTTCTCATCTTCTTGTTCCCGTTCCTTGAATCAGATTCGCATGACACATTTCTGCCTCAGTTCATGAATAGAATTTTGCGAGAGCAGTTGCGGGCGATGCTGATAATGGAGGTCCAACTATGTAATTGTTAACCACTTGATTGATGCTTCACTTCTGCAACTCTTCTATGTCCAATAGCATTTAGGGCCTGTTTGGTAAGAGGGAAGTGAGCCATGGATTGTGTTTTCCACAGGATTTGTGCCAAAATCCATATAATCCATTGTTTGGTAAACCGATGGAAAGGTGGATTTGAAAACCAATTTACTGTTATTCCAGTTCTTGTCCCCTCCTTGTTCCCCCTACACTTTCAACTTTCCACATCCATGATCCTTGGATGGATGTGGGTGGATTTAGAGGGATTAACTCTAAGGGGTTGTTTGGTAACGAGGAAAAGAAGCTGGATTTCTACTTCCACTGGGAAGTGGATACAAATCCACAAATATTCTTGTTTGGTTCATCAGGATTATGGGGACAGGATTTGGGATTGCAGTTCATGTCCCCTTCAAAATCTTCCAAATCCTGCTTTTCCACATCCTCTTGAAAAAAGAGGATGTGGGTTGGAAGTGTGCTCGCTAGCAGATGGATGAGGAGAAGAGGATGCAGAGGGTCGGCTGGGTCATCGGCAATGGCGAGGTTGCGGAGGGGTCGGCGGTGGATTCATCGACGGTGGAGAGGTCGCGGAGGGAAGAGGGAGCAGAGGGTCGGCTAGGTCATCGGCGATGGTGAGGTCGCGGAGGGGCCGGCGGCGGAGTCATCGACGGTGGAGAGGTCGCGGAGGGAAGAGGGGGCAGGGGGTCAGTTGGGTCGTCGTCGGTGACACGGTTGCGGAAGGGTCGGCGGCGGAGTCATTAACGGTGGAGAGGTCGCGGAGGGAAGAGGGAGCAGGGGGTCAGTTGGATCGTCGACAATGACGAGGTTGCGGAAGGGTCGGCGACGCAGTGGTCTTCCATTTTTGCGGAAGGGTCGGCAGCGCAGGATTTGGGATTGCAGTTTCTTTTTGTTATATTTTTTTTTATTATAACATATTATTTAACTTTCCACTTTCTACTTCCTATCTCAACCAAATATCATTGTTCCCTACTAGGGGGACAAGAAAATACATGGATTCCAATCCTTCTTTCCTCCTTGAAAGTCTAAATCCAAATCCAAATTCACTTCCTGTTTACCAAACAGCCCCTAAATAAATATAAACTAACAAATTAAAACTAAAGTTCTTTACCAAAGCTCGAATTTGTCGTCGTCTTCTCACCCACGCCGTCCCATTGGCACTGCCGGCAGCGGGGACCAAAGAAGCTCTCTCCGGCTGACCTCCGCCGTCTTCTCACCCGCGCCGATCCGCGGTCGCTAACGGCAGCCCTTCTCTTCGCGTCCTCCCTCTGGAAGTAGAGAAAATGAAGCTGGATCTCGAAGCTCCCTCAAAGAGAGAGAGAGAGATTGCAAAATGGGAGCTTGATCTGGAAGCTCTCTCCAAGTGAGAGAGAGACGAATTGCAAAATGGGAAAGGAACAGAGAGTGTGTGAAAGAAAGAGTTGTGCTGGACTCTTCCTCTGTTATTACTATTGTTATTATATTAGATTAAGTGATTATTACTATATTAGATTACTGTTATTATTTTGTAATTAAAAAGTAATTATATTTCATAAATAATTACATCAACTTCCTCATTTTTCACTTCCTCACTTTTCTATCCTAACCAAACACATTTGTCCCCTATTAGGGGGACAAGAAAGTGCATGGATTCCTAACCTTCTTTCCTCATTGAAAGTCCAAATCCAAATCCAAATCTACTTCATGTTTACCAAATAGCCCCTTAATGAACTAAGTTGGCATGATTAGAGAGTATTTCATCAAACAAAACAAAAAAAAATAAAAATAAATCATGTTCTATTTCATCATAAAAAAGACAAGAAAAAAAGTTCCATGGGTATTAAATGGAAGGTTTGTTAAATAAAGCATTTGTTGTACGCAATCCAGGATTAGGGTTCTGAGAATCAAATAAAAGAAGAATCAAACAAAAAAATTCCTCAAAATCCATTAAAAAAAAGATTAAACAAAGAAAAAAGAGGACAAGGTTTAGGGTTTTGAGAATCCAACAATATCTTCCTACTTTTGAGGAGATTGTCAAGGTTTTTCAAAGGCAGTAAAAATCCCTCAAAATCCTTAAAACATGATTTTGGGACCAGAGCTCTTTTGCTAAATCCAGCGTAAATTGGTTAACAACTGATTTTAACAGATTGTGTTTAAATTCTAACTGACTAATGCTGGAATTTGCAAATAAACTCTTTTAAAATCCATTTTGACTAACAACGGATCTCAATGGACTCTTTTAAAATCCTTTAAAATCATGCGAATTCTTTATTGACTACCAACTTAAGACACACAAAACCCATATCAGAACAACAATTCCCAAATTATGCATGCATGCATAGCACTTAACATTCAATCAAACAATGGCTATAAATTCATACCACTTAATTTGTTGATGGATTCAAAATTGCAGAAGAGAAATGAAATCTCACCTGAAGCCATCAGAATTAGAAGAAATTCTAATGGGAAGATCGACAGCAAGCGCAAAGAAGAGAAGGAAAGGGGGGAGCTCGTGGTTTAGGGAGGAGATGCATTTAATCTGGACTCCGCCCATAGATGGGCCGTTGGGTTCAGAACGAATGGTTCTGATTCGCCGAACATTCCCGATCACAATTGAGGCCACAAGACTTCGTTCAAGTGTTTTTTTTTTTTTTTTTTTTTTTCTTATTTTCTTTTTTTTTTACATGGATAATTCATAATTGTGTTATTTACATTTTCCACCTCGAAATTTCTCTTACTCAACTCTCTTTTTCTCTTCCAATCCAAAACCCCAAATAATCAATCTTCTTTCTTCCTCCTCTTTTAATAAACCCAACAAAAATAGGGTGTTGTTCATCCTCCAATAAAAATTTAACACGTGTCAAATTCATTCAACATAAACCACTTTGAAAGTGGTTTCGTAAATATTCAAAGTAGTTTTGACTAAAAAAATTGACACGTGTCAACTCTTTATTAGAGGGTGAACAAATACCCTAGTTTTGATAAGTGAACAAAAATGGACTCAAACTCTATTAACACAATTAACAAAAAATTCCACCAAAAAATGAGGAAAAAAATTCTAGGCCTTTTAAAAAAAAATTTCTTCTTATGTTTCATTTGTAATATATATCTGTTATGTTATTCTAGTAAAATAAATGCTTAAGTCACTATTTTCGAACTTTGGAATTCTATTAATGAGGTGAATATTCGTAACAGATACAGTCACGTTTGTTTGATGGAGGACTGTCAACAAGTAGTTTAGGAGACGAGTACATAAAACACGTGTGTTTATTATCTCTAGGAATTCTTACTATGTCATAATTGAGCTAAACTATTTGTACACGAAATTTTGTAGGCTAACTTGCGTGCAACTAAAATGTTCATAATTTTCATTCAAGCTACATATAGTACTCACTATTATAACTAACTAAATTATTACGAATAACAAGTACATTTTTTACTCTTTCTAGGACTTGTAACTTGCTAGTGAATTAGAGAGTGAGGGGAATGTATGTTTGTAGCGATGTTGTGAATATATATAATAGAATTATCCATCTAACCTATTTTGCATAGCATATAATGGAATGTAGCAAGTTGAAAAACTATATATCAACTTTCAAAAAATGTAATCACAAATTAGCAATAATCTAAAACTTTTCCATCTTTAAAAATTGTGTTTCGAGTTATCTTGTTTAATTACATGCAAGTGTGTTAAAGTAAAAAAAATAAATCACATAGCTTTTAATTTCAAATGGTTGTATAAGATATTTTATTTGGTTACATATCTTGTCCAATTATATCCCTTTTTAGGATAGGAATAAAATGGCTTAGTAGTGTTGTTGTGTCTATATGTTCCACAATGACATTTTTTGGTCACAAATTGTATGGTAAGTAAATAATTTGTGATGTAACTTGGTGAAACAATTTTGTCATCTGTGCTGCTGTGCAGCCTACTTATTAACATTCACTATAAGAATTTGATATATAATGACTATATTTTTGTCCATCATAAATAATTGTCAACCATCAGTTGTCACAAATAGCAATTTTCATTGACAAAAATTTCGTCACAAATATAAACAATCGTCACTTGATTTTGTCACAACTTACAACTGAATGACAAAATATTTTGGCATTAACATAAATATAGTGACTAATTATCGAGATCACAAAAGTACATTGTTCATAATGCAATATAAATTTTTGTCAACATTAGTTCATTTTTTATTTACAAAAGCAGTATAAAAAATGTTGTTTAACTATATCAAGATTATGTCGCTAGTTCTATCCCTGGATCGACAATTTCATTATTATTTGTAGTTGTCATCACGCAAAAATTGTGATGTATTGTTTGTTCTCACATTTCAATTTTATACTATATTTTTCTCATATAAATCCAAATTTTGTCTCTCTGCAAATAAACAACCCTAAAGATATCAAAGACAACAACATCTCAACTAGATTAACATCAAAATATATGATTCACAATAGACAAGTTTATTTGCTTAGGCTGTGTTTGATTGGGCTTTTTTTTCCATGAAAAATATTTCCACCACAAATTTTCCACCAATTGTAGTGTTTGATAGCTTATATTTTCCAAAAAACTATCATTTTCCATATTTTCTTTTAAAATGGTGGAAAATGAAACTTGTCTAACCCATAGAAAAATATCATTTTCCATGAAAAATAACTATTTTTCGTGAAAAATAATGACAATCAAACAACCAAATTAAGTTTTCCATGAAAAATTTTAAAATTCCATGGAATTTTTTTCCTAGGAAAATAATTCCATGAAATTAATTTCTTTTCCACTTATTTTTCACCTTGCAATCAAACACACCCTTACATTTAAACTTGTCAGACAAAAATCACCTTCAAAACGAGAAAGTAAATTCACCCATAAAAAATGAGAAGGTAGATTCACCCATACATACAACAAACATAAAAAAGTCTAATAAGTTGCTTCACTTTCCCTCTTTTGCTTCAATATTTGTTTGACGTGTAATTCAATCCAGGTAGATCGCAGTTCTCTTTGATGCGACGTGTAATTCAATCCGGGTAAAATGCAGTGCTCTTTGATGCATTTGTTCTAGTTATGATCGCATATCTGCATTACCTCCACTACATCAAAACAAACGTTTTCTAACGACTATGATTATTACTATAATTTTTTCTAGTGGTTTTTAACCATTGGTGGATTGGCACGAGAAAGGTTCCTAACGAAACTTGTTATGATTTTTTACCATTAGTAATAAAATTTGCTAACATAAAAAAAACTCATTGGTAATCGTGAAATTGTAACAATTTTCATAGTTACAAAAAAAAAATTTGTAATAGTTTTAAACCTTTAGGAAAGAAAATATGTAACTTTTTTCAAAGTTAGTAAACCAATTTTTGCAACAATAAAAGACCGATACGAATTCAAGCATAACAGTTGAAATATATAGCTTCCTAGCAAATATTTTCCCTACTAAATATGTTAAGCGTGATTTATATGATTTTCTAATGATTACAACCGTGAGGATTTGGAGAAATCACTGGGAACGTAGTTCATATATATTTATATTGTCGTAAACCAGTAGTTCGAATTCTATATTACCAATCATATTATACATCATCAAATAAGTAATTCATTTCAAATAAACACTAAATTCATCCAAGAATTTAAGTTCAATATCTAACTTGATGAAAGTAAATGAACAACAAATCCAAATAACACAATGTTCAATAGAGTTGGAGCACTAATGTCAAGAGTAAAAAAAAAAAAAAAAAAACTACAATTTTCGCAAGCGATACTTTGCCCAAATCACGTACCCTCCATCAGCTATATCACGAAGTTTGTATTTGCCATTTTGGGGGCCATTAAAAATCAGTGCTTCCGGATCTATTACCTCCGTCACCCAAACAACTTTCTCTATGTTTTGTAGTACCTCCCTCTTATGACAAGTGGTGTATCTTGCGATATATCCCTTCGCCACCTCCTTCAAATCATGTGAAAGTAACATCACATATTTTCTCCCTTTGTAAGATGATCTACCATTGTTGGTTGAGACAACAAGGCTAACAGGGGTATCAGAATCAGAGCTCAAATTCTTTGGACCAACGCGAGTACGCTCTGTGTTGGAGGCAACTTCAGATCTTGGTGTCACATTATCTCCTAATTGATTCTGTTGCATATTCATATTTTGTTGCATACTCGGTAGCATATTTTGTTGCATATTCATAAAGACAGAAGCCATTGACTTAAATTTCTCCACAGCATCAGTCACTTGCTTTTGTAATTCCATTTTCCACAAAAGAAGGTCTTTGATACCTCTATGATTGGCTATTGCTTTTGTAGCTTGTGTCTTTTTCACTTGCCTCAAGGAGGAGGTAGAGTTGATTACACGACGATCACTCTTCTTTTTCTCAGGTCCATAAACTTCAACAATAGGATCACTTTCAAAATCTTCTAAATTTTGCAATACCATCGCTACCATTAGGATCTGCTTCTAATTTTTGCCTCTCGTCGCCTCAATTATTGCCTGCATTTCCATGATTAGAAAGTAACATTTAGTCCAAAGACATAATACACTCTAAATAATCCAGAACATAAACAACATATTAAAATTTTCATACCATCATAGTTCTACAAAGTTACGCATCAAAACAGAACATAAACAATATATTTATATTTAAACCATTTACAGATTGACATGTTAAATGTCCAAGTGCTTATGCACTAAACTAAGTCAGTATTGCAGGCTATGACCCAGGTTAATATCGCTGAAAACCTGAAAGTTTTATGGGTATAAGAAAACCTGGGACCACATGCTTTGGTTATTAAAGTGGTGATCTAATCCAGGATTACCCGTACCCCCTCCTACACATTACTGTACAAGGAACCAGGTAAAAGCAAAACAATTATGGTAAATTCTTCAAGATTTAGCAACCTAATTTGAAAATGTTTATTCCACTCGTCTTTGATGCCAAAGACCACAAGTATCAAGCAGATTAGTTAATCCAAAAAGCCAAAATTGCACAAGTTTCACAGATTATGAGAGTTCATGTTCTCCAACCTAAATTAAGAAGATATGCTAAATATTTTGTCAAAGGTTGTCGAAGATTAAATAGGCAATGACCGGATAAGGTAAGATGCAAGCAAAAATAATAAGAAAATCTGATTTAAATACAAAATATAAAAATGTAATGTCACTCATTTAAAATACAAAATATGAAAATATAAGCAGATAAAATATAACAGAAACTCTTGAGAAAAGATTAATCAGTGTCACAAGGCCTGTTACTTCATTTTACGCCATTCTAAATAAACATGCAACAACAGTTTTGGTAGGCTTAAGATCAGAAACCTCGTGGAAATAAGTATATAAATATTCTCAAAACAGAACATAAATTCTTCAAGAATAGGACAAATCTGTGCAATCGTCAATAGTGATTGAATTGATTAAATAATAACTTTAGTCAGCACATATGCCATTCATTACTGATTGCACTAAACTCCTTAAAAACCATTGTACAGTATAAGATGAAGATTAAAATACTGTTTGTGACAAGATGAAGATTAAGAAGTCAATGAATGGTGCTGGATAGTTTTCAAAAAGATCATCTATAAGGGCAGGAAGTATAACAATGATTTGAGATTATAACTCATAGTCATAACTCTCAGATAGGATATCATAAAATACATAACAAATAAGGGAATCAGATAAAATATGTCAATCACCGTGGTCTGTTCCAGAGAACAAATCATAAGCATGGGGCGACAGTTGTACGTGGATATCCCAAGAGAACAATCTGGCCTGGAAAATATTTTTTTCATAGATATGATATCACAAAGGATTATAGTCCAAACATATGGGGATCAAATGAGCAGAGAGCAACTCAGTTGTATGACATGTTGTATTAAACGATTGAAGATAGTAATTTGCTGCAAACTAAGAGCTCTTATTTGAATACTTGTAAATTGCAATGAATAACACGAATACGCAGAGTAAATGAAGATAACCCAAACTTAAGTTATCGAAACAACTATTAGGTACTCTTTAGAATAGTAGTCATGTGCATATACATGTACTTTCGTTTTATATCTACTAGCATATGTGCACGTGCCTTGCACGTATTTTAACATTTTTTAATTAGTTTAGGAAGACTCTTTAGGAAGACCAAAGGGTAGTCTTCCTAATTACTAAGTTGTCCTTATTAACTATTTTTAATTAGTATAAGTATGTAAGGATATTTTCGGAATTCAAAAGTTTCACCATCTAAGTTTTCCTATTATATAGTAGAATAGATAATATAGCATTAATATCTCTAACATGCAAAAACAACATAGTAACCATATACTACTTGATCTACCTAGAATTGTTATTGTGAGATTGGTCAATTCATCCATCTAAATCATGGACCAACATCATTCATCATGACCTACGCTTATCAACATAGTTGTATCCTTTGCTCATTCGGAGGAGTTAAAATACAGTAGCAATTACTGTTTTTGCAAGAGCACCATCAAAGATAATTTACAAGAGCATCATGATATGATTTTGCAAGAGTAAAAAAAAAA
This sequence comes from Iris pallida, assembly GCA_029216955.1. Taxonomy (NCBI): domain Eukaryota; kingdom Viridiplantae; phylum Streptophyta; class Magnoliopsida; order Asparagales; family Iridaceae; genus Iris; species Iris pallida. Next base: position 9,007,214 of record JANAVB010027997.1, read on the forward strand.
GATTTTGCAAGAGTAGTCTATATATATATATATATATATATATATATATATTGCAATCAAATATTCATAGATATGTTTTAATCGATTTCTTATAACTTCAAAGTACTTGCATATTTTTTCGCTGCACATGAAAACCTCCCCAGTTTTTGTTTGTGTGTGCCCTTTTCCTAGCCTCTACCGCGAAAGCTTTTCTGTTGGATTTTCCTTTGCCTACATGCACAATCATGTTTAATGACATAATGTACTTAATATTAAATTATTATTTCTGAAAAACATGCTACACATCATTTCTTCGTACACTCTACTATAAGCAATGTCGATATGAACTGTAATTCATCTAGTTCTGAATACCAAGATAACTTTGAATGCATGCTTCCCTTAATAAGCATTGTCGGTTTAGGCGAGTGGGCTCGTCATGCTCACTAGTGCATTCCCAAGTGTACTACCTAGATCCTCAGGTGACGCAAATGTTTGAGGGTGCACATATTCTAAGCCAAAGCTGAAGTTCAGAGAGGCGTTTTGAAGCTCTTCATATTTCAAAGTATTTTGAAGTCGTTTCATCTCGAAGGCGTTTTTGGTTTTAAAGGGTGTAAATGTATGGGACGACAAGTATTTTTTCATGGCAACTTGTTGAATGTTCTGTTATTCTAGTGAATGTAGCCGCAACGACATATCCAATGTAAAAACGACATTGCACTCCGTTGCAAGCTATTAATTAAAAACTATTTTCTTTATATACTGCGTCTTCAACTCTCTGCGATTGTGGAATTTCAACTTATTATTCAAAAGAATTATCAAATGCACGTTCTTGCTTGTACAAGTGTAATTTAGACTTGTACGACGTCACACCCCAACGAGAATGATCGATTCGGCAGAAATCGATGCAAGGACGAACGATTCGACGAGTTGGAACGTGACACGCACCCCTTCATGATATTGGATCTGATCCTCTTAAATAACATGTGGTGTAGGATCCACCACTACGTTCATGTCATTCTCTCCATGAAAGAACCGTTCATCGTATATTGGTTAAATACTAAACATGACCAAGTATTTCTCAACAGTTTCAAAAAGAATTTTTTTAGAATATCTACACTTCATACAAGGACATGTACATGTTCTGATCCCGGGTGGTGAGTAGTTCATGAAATATCGAACATCTTGTTTATATTCGTCATCATTTATGTGTGGATTTTTAATCCACTCTCTCGAACTCGGTCTTGACATAATAGCAAGGACGTTTAGCCCTTTCTCCACTATGAATCTAATAAACAAGCAAGATTAAGATAAAATAGATCATGAAGACATGTAGGTAGATAATGATTTGCCATTGAAAAATCATAGGACAATAATTAAAAATCGTATTAATTTTTTGCGGTTAATAGATCGGTTTCAATCCGCTATGTAGAGTTTTTGCAAAGTGACATCCCGACAAATCTAGGATTTATCGTCCAATGAGTAACAAAAGTAAGATCGGTGAAATAATTCATAGGTTACAAGTTTTTATATTTGTATGTCTCTAAATCTTAGTAGGTTTTGTTTCGTACTTAAATTTTTATCCTGTTATGTTAGTTACTTTTAGGTCATTTTGAAGATTTAGTACATTTTGAAATTAGAATATAGTATATTACAATATGCAATGTACTATATATCTTACTAGAATACTTATGAGCCATATATAGACCTTAATTATACTACTGGTGAAATATTAGATATTGTTTTCTTGAAAACTAATTTATATTTTATTTTAGTCCTCAGAGATTAGAGCTTTAAAGGTTTTTGACTTCGAAATTTGAACTTAAGGACCTTGAAGATCTATGATGTTTTCTCAGCCATGGGGTTGCTCAGTCTAACGGGACAATTTTATCTACCAAATGAATTATGCATTGGACCGTTGAAGAAACTTGGTTTTATACCTCCAGATTTCCCAATTGATCCTGACCACTACACAGGTCACTGAGTTGGCGAGTCATTAGAGGATGTTGGTCAGTATTAAGGATTCATGGGTAAGCTACTTGCCTTTCTCATACTCTTTTCTATTGTTGCAGATCCAATAGAGGATACTTACTTCTTCTCTGTTTTTGTTGTTGTATCATCACCTAAGCTCCTCCCATCAGGGCTGACTATGGAACACAAGAAAATTGCACAAATTAATTGTCAAGGTCTGCTATTATGGTTGTTATCTTGATGCCAATCCTGTAAGCTACTGCCAAATTCCTAGCCAACCAACATATTAGCAGAAGGCCTCCTTGTGAATACTTGGGTAACATATCAAAATTTAACATGTACAGGTACAAAATGTTACATAAAGAAAGTTTTAATTAATGAGGTATTGTGTATGAAGAAATTCAATTCTTGTGATTCTGTAAGAAAAAAATGCCAAAAAGTTCAATGCCAAACAACATGATGCATCATCTTACTGACAACAGAGTTATTTTTCCTATGGGAAGGAAAGAATATGATAATACAAAAACATTTGTAGGTTCCAATAAGACTAAAAAAAAAAATCCAGCCAGCAAAGGATGAGAAAGGGAAGTAGATTCTGAAAGAGTTGGTGCTAATTTCCTTTCAGGCCAACTGTGAAGAGTAAGAAGCGGGTAGCAAGGTTACTTCAGTACAGCACAACTCCGTGCAACAAAGAGCAAACCCTTCTTGTTTTCTTCCCATATACAGAATCTCTGGACGAAAATAGCCCAAAGGCTGAAACTCACTTATAATTGGATTTGAAGTGTAGTGAGATGAAGTGTAGCATTTTAATGTGTCACAAATCAAAATAGGTATAAATAACTTCAATTTGTCGCTGAACAATGGAAAACAGTCACCCACCTATTCCCATTTCCAGGAGTATTTCCTCTTGGATGGCAGTAGTTAAGAACTGCCTCCTGTATAAAGTAATCATACAAGTGATAATTATTACTTCTCTTATATGAATGGTTGGTGTATCATCTATCAAAACATATATTTCTTCAAATTATCATAACAACTATACCTGGCCTTTCTCTTCTAATAAAATATTTGGATATCATAAAAAGTTGCTATGTAAGCCACCACAGCATCCAAACGTACTCCATAACTTACTTGAGATGAACCGCCCATCCTAACACAAAACATATTGATGAACACAAAACGTACTTAGGATTGAAAAAAATCCGATAAATGAAGTTACAGTGGACTATTACAGATCAGAGTACTCTCATAAAAAAATATCGCTTTCTAAGTTCCTTACCCTTGTCAATGCTAGTTCTTGACCATTAACCAACATATGATGCTCAACTCTTCTTCCTACACTTATACTACAGTCCAAAATAATAAGGATGAAATGGTTTTCCTTGGCATTTTTCCCATCAAAATGTTAAAGTATCCGGTAACTGCAATTCTTGACCATTAATCAACCTCTGATGCTCAACTCATTAGAACATCTTCCTAATAATAACAATTGTCTCAACTTATGTAAAGTCCAAAATATTAAGGATGAAAAGGTTTTCCTTGGCATTTTCCCCATCTAACGTTACATTATCCGATAACTGCAACACGAGCCACTGCAAGTACATGGTAGTCTAGCAATCTTAGGAACAATTAATTGGACATAAAAAAAAAAATGTCAATCTCGAACATGGCAAGCTTCCTGACCATCCATTTTCTTTTCCTACGTGAGTGGAATGCTATAAGTAAGTTTCAGCCTGTGCTATTTGATTGGATGCTATTAGAGTTACAGTGCGAATCCAATTACATGACAAAACTAACACAATTACTCTTCATACCTTGAGCTCCTACTTTGGGAATCTCGAATCCAGACCAGTTCCATTTGTATAAGCATCAGAAATATCATCATCAACACAACATGCTACAACTAGATCAATAACAAAACGGACAAATAATTATGGAACCAACAACAACAACAAGAAAATTGCCCTTCCGGAAAGTTTCGAGTCGTAAGCGACATTTTCACAAACAGACAGTGCGGCGTCGAGGTCAGCTATCCCGCGGATCAGCGGACAGCACGTCGACCTCTCCTGCCGGGATGTGTAAGTGTAACAGCGCTCCCAGAAGGTCGACGCGGGCGTTCAGCTTCAGCGGGTCGATCGGGCAAGTCACCGGGGGCGGAGGGGTCACTGGGGGTGTTGGTGGTACAAATGGAGGAGGCGTGGGAGGACCGCCGGGGGGTCTCGGCGACGACGGCTAGACGTACGGTGGAGGCAAGGGGGAGGGGGGTGCACGTAGGGAGGGGGTCTAGGGATGACGGGCGGCAGCAGTGGCTGGACAGAGGGAGGGGGCCTAGGGATGACCGGCGGCCTCGGCGGCTGGACGTAGGGAGGGGGTCTTTGGAGGATGGGGGCTTGGTCTTTGTGGTTGCATCTGCCCTAAAATTGTGAGGAGAGAACGAAGGGAGAGAGAGAGAGAGAGAGAGAGAGAGAGAGAGAGAGAGAGTACCAGTCGCCAGGGCAAGTCGCTTTCCCCCTTCGCCGTCGGAGGCTGAGAAAAAAGGGGAGAGTTCCCTAGGGCTCACCTCAATCTCACTTCCGTGTGAAAGGCACCTAATGCAGATTCTTTTTTATTTTTCTTTTGGAAAATGCAAACTCTACAATCAAATGTTTACGATCTTCAGAGCATCTCCAACCCCATCGTGACTTGTGAGTTTTGAAAAAAAATTGTTGCCACATAGGAATCATTACTTTTTATTTCAAAATTCTTTCTCCAATACAAATATAAAATGAATTGTGAAGTTGACATGACAATAAGAGCATCTCCAACCCTATTGTCTTGTTAAGGATGTGTTTGGTAGGAGTGAAAAGTGGAAGGAAGAAAAATAGAGGAGGAAAAAGTGAAGGAAAAGATTCATTTTCTCTTGTTTGGTATGGAAGAAAAATAGGAAGAAAGTAAAAGTGGAGGGATTACTTTTTCCTTATAACCTAATAAATCCAATCCCCCAAAAGTGAGAGGAAAAATGGAAGAAAAAGTGGAGGCTTGTATTAATTAACAATTATACCCCAATATGAATGTATTATTTAAAAATTATTTATGAAGTCAAATGATAAATAAGAGCATCTCCAACCCTATTGTGAGTTTGAAAAAAATGGTTGCCACATAGGAATGACAACCATTTTTTCCAAAAGTACTTCTCCAATGCAAATGTGAAATAAAGTGTGGAGTTGACATGGCAATGACATGGCAAAGACAATGTGAAGTTGGTTGTCTAGATCTAGACAATGTACTTCACAATGTATTTATGTCCACATCATCATTTGTGAATAAAAATATTTATAAAAAAGAAGTAGAAGAGTAAAAGTTGTCTTGGAAGTTGTAAAAAAATATTTGTATTGTCTTCTCAATACTTTTGCATTGGAGATGACTTTTTAAACCCATTGTCATTTGTGAATATAACCTTGCCACCTATACAAGACATTGTCTTGTCCCTCATGCCACATAGGATTCACAACACAAAACAAGACAATAGGGTTGGAGATGCTCTAAGTGTTTTTAGTTGAGGGTAGAATTGGTAAATCCTATATTTTTTACTTTCTTTTCTTCCACTTTTTCTTTCATACCAAACAAAGGAAAATGCATCTCTTATCTTTTCCATCCTTGCTACCAAACACGAAGGAAATGATCTTTCCTTTCCATATAGAAGGAAAATGTATCCTTATCTTTTTCCTTCATTCCACTTTTCCATCCTTCCTACCAAACACAGCCTAAGTGTTGTGAGTCTTAGATGGCTCCTATGTGGCATGAGCCACAAGACAATGTCTTGTTTATGTGGCAAAACTATATCTCAAAAGGCAATGAGATAGAAAAACTCTCTCCAATGCAAAAGTATTGAGGAGACAATAAAAAGTATTTTTTTTTCAACTTCCAATGCAACTCCTCAACTTCTTCAACTTTTTTATAAATATTTCTACTCATAATTGATGATGTGGTGACAAAGTCATTGTGAAATGAATTGTCTAGATCTAGACAACCAACTTCACATTGTCCTTGTCATGTTATTGCCATGTCAACTTCATGTTTTATTCTACATTTGCATTGGAGAATAATTTTTGGAATGAAAGTTTGTCATTCTTATGTGGCAATCATTTTTTCTAAACTCATAATAGGGTTGGAGATGCTCTAACATGTCAAATAAAATGTGAAGTTGGTTGTCTAGATCTAGACAATGGACTTCTCAGTGCTTTACTTCCGCATCATCAATTAAATTTATAAAAAAAGGAAGAACTAAAAAAGTTGTCTTGGAAGTTGAAAAAAAAAATTATTAACTTCTCAATTTTGCATTGGGAACACTTTTTTTTATCTCATTGTCTTGTGCGAATATAATCTTGCCACATAGAAAAGACATTGTCTTGTGCCTCATGCCACATAAGAATTACAACACAAAACAAGACAATAGGGTTGGAGATGCTCACCAGTCACCACCTCTCTTCCCCACCCCTTATATATGGGTCCCACTGGGTCCCACATTCCCTCTCACCTACTGCTACATGGACTCTATCCGACCCCACCACTTCCCCCTCCTCCAATCCAAGTCTGACACGTGGCGGTTGTAAGAAAATCCGATCACACCACTTCCCCCTCCTCCAATCCAAGTCTGACACGTGGCGGTTGTAAGAAAATTGTAAGCATTTGGTAGTAGGCATAGCAAAGCTCTTTTCTTTTACGAACAATTTAGGTTAACTATTCCTATAGTTTATACTTACTACTAGAAGATGCACTTGCGTTGTACCGTTAAATTATTGCTTTTTTATTTCTAATCTTATAAAAAAATAATTTAAATATTTATATTTTTTAATAAAATTTGTAAATTTTAAATTTTAATTTGTTATGGATAAATATTTTTATGATATTGTTGAAATAGTTTAAATATTTAAATATAATGAATTAAGATTTGTTAAACAATTTAAATATTTTTTTGATATTTTTTCCTCTAAATTAAACAGTTTTAAATTTGACTTTTAAATAGATATTTGTACGAACTAAAATGAGAGAGTTTTATTCGTAACTTTTGTAAGAAATCATGGACGAGGAAGTTAATTTTTATCTTCCGTAATTTTTGAAAAATAAAATGATCCATGATATTCATACGGTTCAGACGACTCACTTTTGAGCCGTTTTAAAGTCTCTTTATAAAATATAAGATATATACCATTTTTAAAACTAATTACACGGACATTCCTATATTTTATATTTTTGTAAATAAGTATAACACTAACTATCCTATTTTAAAAATAAAATATAAAGTAGAGGGGTGATACGTGTAATTATTTTTTAAATATGGATGGTCCCAATAAGAGCATCATTAGTAATGCCCGCCCTTTTTCTAGATTCTAGATATATAATGTAGGAGCTCATTTTGTAGAATAGTAAGGCTCGTCTTAGGTTTTAATTTTTATATTTCCATGTCCAACCCATCCACATGAGCTATAGGTTGGGCCTGAAACTTTCTAGATTCAAAATATAGAAAATCATATTGTAGAATAGTAAGTCCCAATTTGGAGCCCAATTATAGATTTATATTAATTTTTTCACATTAGTTTTTTATCACATAATCTTTGGGACCAAAACTAATTTCATTATTTTCTACTGTTATCGTTCAAATCCAACACATTCTACATTTACCTTTATTTTAAAATTTTGGCTTCCAAGATAAAATTTTGAGCACCATCTACTAATGAGCATCATTAATAAGGCTCATATTCGGTCCCAATTTATAAATTCATAAATTTGAAGCTCATTTGGTTGAATAGTAAGCTCCATCTCCGGATTTTCGGTTTCATCCCACCCATAGTATCCAAGACTTTGGCTTCTCAACTTCTAGATTATAGATTGTAGGACTCATGTTGTAGAATAGTAAGTTCCGTTTCCGATCCCACTTTTTGGACTCTAAATTTACTTTATCTTTTTCCGCATCAATTTTTTGCCACACAATCTTTGGGATCAGAACACACATTATCATTTTCTACTATTCTCATACAAGTCCAACTTATTCTAATTTATCTTTTTTTTTAAAAAATTGAGCCTCAAGATAAATTTTTTAGTTCCGTCTACTAATGATGCTCTAATACTCATGAAACATAAACATAGAAGGTTAATGTTATATTTCTTTATTCTATTAAATCTTATAACAGTTTCATGAATTACTAATATAAAATTATATTTTTGATTTTGCTACTTATGCTAATGTTTTTCTTTTAGTTCCTACGGGTTTCCATCGTTTGTATTGGAATTTTTTTCTTCATGTTTTGGTGTAGTGCTCTTTTTGACGAACTAGTACTTGGTTTAAACTATGGAAAATGCTAAGTCTACAATCTTTTTACAACCTCTCTCACACCTCTTACACATGGGTTCCACCGAATCCCACCTCCCGTCTCACCCTCTGCTACATGGGCTCTATCCGACCCCACCATTTCCTCCCTCCTCCAATCCAAGTCCGACATGTGGCGATTATATGGAGATTGTAAGCATTTGGTTGTAGGTATATCAAAGCTCTTAGACCATCTCCAATGGTGATTTCTAAAATTGAGTTCTTATCCTACTTGGCATTGTACTTTTAGGAGATTTTTATCCTAGTTGGAAGAGTTTCTACATAGAAATTGTACACATACAAAAAATGCTCTCCAATGGTTCTCCATTTCTATCCTATGTGTCACATAATAAAAGGATAAATTTAATGGTGTGGGGCCCAATAATAATTGTCATGAGAGATAGGAGAATTTCTATGAGAGTTTCTACATGTAGAAACCCTCTTAGAAAGTTTCCATCCTACATCATTGCCACATAGGATAGAAATGGTGATAGAAACTACCATTGGGAGAAGTTTTTTCTAAAGTGGATTTCTTCCATAGAAATAGGGAAGATAGAAACTCCCATGGTGATTTCTAAAATTGAGTTCTTATCCTACTTGGCTTTGTACTTTAAGAAGATTTCTATCCTAGTTGGAAGAGTTTCTACATAGAAGTTGTACACATACAAAAAAATGCTCTCCAATGGTTCTCCATTTCTATCCTATGTGTCACATAGTAAAATGACCAATTTAATGATGTGGGACCCAATAATAATTGTCATGAGAGATAGGAGAATTTCTATGAGAGTTTCTACATGTAGAAACCCTCCTAGAAAGTTTTCATCCTACATCATTGCCACCTAGGATAGAAATGGTGATAGAAATCACCATTGAGAGAAGTTTTTTCTAAAATGAATTTCTTCCATAGAAATAGGGAAGATAGAAACCCCCATTGGAGATGGTCTTAGACCATCTCCAATGGTGATTTCTAAAATTGAGTTCTTATCCTACTTGGCATTGTACTTTAAGGAGATTTCTATCCTAGTTGGAAGAGTTTCTACATAGAAATTGTAGACATACAAAAATGGTCTCCAATGGTTCTCTATTTCTATCCTATGTGTCACATAGTAAAAGGACTAATTTAATGGTGTGGGACCCAATAATAATTGTCATGAGAGATAGGAGAATTTCTATGAGAGTTTCTACATGTAGAAACCTTCCTAGAAAGTTTCCATCCTACATTATTGCCACCTAGGATAGAAATGGTGATAGAAATCACCATTGGAAGAAGTTTTTTCTAAAATGGATTTCTTCCATAGAAATAGGGAAGATAGAAACCCCCATTGGAGATGGTCTTAGAGCATCTCCAACCCTATTGTGACTTTGGAAAAAAGTTGATGCCACATAGGAATGACAAAATTTTATTCAAAAGCTCTTCTCTTGTCAAGTCAATTGTGAAGCTTATGTGGCAAAAATTAAAGAAGATATTGTGAAGTTGATTGACTTGTTCTAGACAATGCACTTGACAATGTCTTCTCTTCCATGTCATCAATTATGAATAAAAAATATTAGAAAAAAGAAAGAAGATGAGTAGCTGTTTTGGAAGTTGAAAAAAAATATTTTTTATTGTCTTCTCAATACTTTTGCATTGGAGAGAGTTTTTCTATCTCATTGTCTTTTGAGATATAATTTTGCCACATAAACAAGACATTGTCTTGTGGCTCATGCCGCATATGAGCCACCTAAGACTCACAACACTTAACAAGACAATAGGGTTGGAGATGCTCTTAAACTATATCCGAGTTCGAGAATGTAATTATACCATGTACTTGGAATCGCACTTGCAACCTATTTGGAACCTATTTGGACTGACCCAAGAGTTCTTTTTTAAGCTACAACAATAATTTTTCTTTTTTGTCAAGACCTCAAACCCTAAGTCTCTCCTTTAATCCCTCTCAGTCCTAATGCCTAGGCCACCTCCTAGTGATTTAAGCTGCAATAGTTATAATTTCAAGAGTTAAGTTGGTACAATTATGAAACACCCTCCCTTTTCTCGAAGGATCTGTTTGGTTGCCTGAACATGGACCTAAAGTGGGTAGTTCATAATTTATTGCATATGCTCCTCCTTATTACTTCCGTTGTTTTGTTGTATTTGGAAGTGGATGATTTGACCATCCGTACTTCCTGTCTCTCATTCTGTTCTCCATTTTCACTTCACAAAACAAAAAGAGAGAGATAAGTAACTCTCACTCGCTCTGGCCTCGAGATCCAGCTTAGGAGTATAACGAAATCCTCTCTTTATGCTCACGAAACCCCACTCTTCAATGTTTTTTTTTTTGTCCCTTTCTTGAAAAATTTCTTGTGTGGAATGTTTTTCTTCAATGAAAATTGTAGATTTGCTAATTTAATCATTTTCTTGAAAGGGAATCGGTTTTGAAGAAGTAAAATTATCGAAATGGAATATAAATTGTAGATCTACTATATTTTGATTCTTTTATCGAGGGAATCAGGTAGAACAAAAATAAATCATCAAATCGGAATAAAATTGTGGGTTCTTCAAAAAGATCTCTTCCTTTATTCATAAAAACTAGTATGTCACCCGTGCGATGCACGGTTTGTATATTTAAAATTATTTTAAACCGCAAAATAAATAAGTGAATGTTCTTGATATTTATTTAACATTTGAAATTAAAACAAAAGTTAGAATAAACTCAATTTTGAAATACATGTAAGATAACATTATATTAATATGATTATTTAGAAATTAAATTTTAGCAACGTAATTATCATTAGTACTATGTATGTAATTCACAAAATATCATGGACCAACATATATTAATATGTTTTTGAACGAATTATAATAATATATACCTCAATGTAAATAAAATAAAACGATAAAGTCTATTTTGATGACATAAAAGATAACATTTCACTTACTTCTACAAATTTTGAAATACTTCCTTATACACAACATTTGTTGTTGAGTTACATTGATCTCCATCTTCACTGCATATTAAAAGTTTTACGTATTTCGACCATTTTTTTTCTTTTTGGGGAAGGGAACAGATTTTTTCGGGTCTTTTGATTTTATTTGTCGTGTTTTTAAACAGTATGTTGACAAATTCTTTCATCATATATTTAAATTTATTTTTACAGTTTAAATTCAACAATTTATATTTCAAGTTTTTCTTAGAAATTCATGACACAGATAGATAGATTAAATTAATAAGAATTTAATATATATATATATATATATATATATATATATATATATATATATATATATATATATATATATATATATATATATATATTTAAATTTTTATATTAATATTTTTTTTCTTCCATAAATGGTGGTTTTGGGGAGACCCAAAAAATTGCTGAAACCGTGGTTTTAGCCCACATATTTTTTAGACCATGGTTTTAGTAGCCCACGGTTTTACCAACCGATGGTATTAGGGAGACCTCAGCATTGAATGGTAAAAGAATCACATCATTTTTTTTCTTCTCCTCTTTCCATTCGTACGTTTCATCTTCCACAAATTTGAGTTACATTTGGTTTTTCTTTGGTTTGTAATCTCTTAATTCTTTTTTTCTTTTAATCTTTCTCTTTCCATCCGTATGCTACATCTCCATCATAAAATCTACTTGTTTTTTTTTTGATTATAAGCATGGGAAATGGAATTTAAATATTTATTTTTCGTCCGAATCAAAAATTTTTGTTCTGGATCTAAGGATTTAGGCCAATTTGTGAGGTTTTTGTCCAATTTTCATTGTTCTCTCCTTAATCAATAAATTGTGTATGTTATAGATCTTGGATATATTGAAAGTTTTACGTATTTCCACCATTTTTTTTCTTTTTGGGGAATGGAACTTTTTTTCTTTTTGGGGAAGGGAACGTATTGTTTTCGGGTCTTTTGTTTTTATTTGTCTTGTTTTTAAACCGTATGCTGACAAATTCTTTCATCATATATTTTTCTTTATTTTTACAGTTTAAATTCAACAATTTATTTTTCAAGTTTTTCACAGTAATTCATGACACAGATAGATATAAATCTCGGTTGCCTATGTTCTTTTATTTATTTTTTTGAACGAATTTTTTTGAGCATCAGACGGTTTTAGGAAACCGTGGTTTTGGGGAGACCAAAAAAATTCCGGAATGGTTTTAGCCCACAGATTTTGTAGACCATGGTTTTAGTAGCCCACGGTTTTACTAACCCATGGTATTGGGAGCATTGAATGGTATAGAATCACTTCATTTCTTGTTTTCTATTCCTCTTTCCATTCGTACGTTTCATCTTTCACAAATTTGAGTTATGTTTGGTTTTTCTTTGGTTTATAATCTCTTAATCATTTTCTTGATTATTTTTCTCTTTCTATTGGTATGCTAAATCTCCATAAACAGTTTTATCATGAGATTTTCTTTCATTATACGCACAGGAAAAGAAATTTAAATATTTATTTTTGGTGGTTCAAAATTTTATGTTCTGGATATACGAATTTAAATCAGTTTGATATGCGGTTTTTCCAATTTTCATTGCTTCACTACTTAATCAATAAATTGTCTATGTTATAGATCTAAACTTATATTGGTTGATTTACGTATTTAAACCTTTTTTTTTCTTTTTTATTTTTTTAATGATTTTTTCGGTTCTTTCCGTTATTGGGGAAGGTAACTGATTCTGTTATATAGATATATACATTAAATTTATTATTGATTAATATTTACAGGTATTTGTTGCCTTCTATGAGTCAATGAACTACTTCGAAATGGTCACCTACAACATGAAGGTATAAATCTACTCTTGTCTACTCTTGTACTGAATATCATCTAAATAAATTTAAATATAGTCTTATACTGAATATTTTTAGAATAATGTTGGTACAGTATTTTTAGGACCAACACGTTATTTATGTTGGTACAGTATTTTTATCACTAATATCATTCTAAATTTAAATATAGTCTTGTAAAATAATGTTGGTACAATATTTTTAGGACCAACACGTTATTTATGACTGTTAAATGGTAATTTTCAGCTAAATAAGTTAGAAAAGTTATCTGATTTTTAAAATGTATATTAGTGATAAAAATATTCTGCACTATTAGAAGTAATTAAAATTAAAATAACAATTGTAGCATAACACCAGAAATTAGATGGAACTATTACCTCCTTTATCGTTTGTAAGTTTCGGACACTTGTTAAGTGTTGTACTCCTTGTCAGCTTCTTCATTCTCAATTTTTCCTTTGTAATAGTTCCTTCCTTGTTATATTTCTGTTGTGATTTGGAAGTGACAAAATTGAAACACCATTCTTGAATGTGTAAGTCCAATATATAGGCATACAATTAATGATTTTTTTGTATTGGGAGGAGGAAAAATAGGAATGCCAACAGTTTTTGCTGTTATCCACACATCATTAGAGCTGTATGAATTTGTCCATGCATCATTTTTTGTATAATTAGGCCAATATATGTAGGCTGTCAATTCATGATTAGTTTGTATTGGGAAGACAAAAGTAATCTTTTAAAATAAATATTCTGCTAAAACGATTTCCAATGTATACATACATGTTTTAAACATAAAGCATTTTTTTTTATCGTTCAAATGATGTATGAACAACTATTATTCTAGATGTCCAAAAAACAGTTGTAATTAGAACAATATTTAATATAAACATTATACAATTCCGATTTCCGATCTATAATGTTTTAATAATCAATATGTTTTAAATTGTATTATTTAGTTGTGTGGCATCCATCATATGTAAATATGTTTAGTTTGTATTGGGAAGACAAAAGTAATCTTTTCCAACAGTTTGTTGCTAAGCATTTTATTTTAAAGTATCTAATGATAAAGTATCTAATGATGTATGGACAACTGAATTTTAGATTTTCAAAAAAAACAGCTTTAATGGCATCATATCTAATATAAATATTCTGCTAAACCGATTTCCAATGTATACATACATACATGTTTTAAACAGAAAGCATTTTTTTTTAATGTTCAAATGATGTAAAGACAACTATTATTCTAGATATACAAAAAAATAGTTGTAATTAGAACAATATTTAATTTAAACAGTATACAATCCCGATTTCCGATCTATAATGTTTTAATATTCAATATGTTTTTTTATGGAGACACTAAATTTAGAAGAGGGAATTCAAGTATTTTGAATGATATTTGTTTCTTACCTTTTTTTGCATAAACATTTGTTTCGAAATTAACTTTTTAAGTTTGATGAATTTAAATTGTATTATTTAGAATAATGTTGTACATTGGCATATTAACTGCGAGCAAAAACTTTGTAATATTATTATTAATATTTGTACAATTTAAATAAGTTTAATGTAAATATTTATTACTAATAAATTATATTAGTTTGAATTTTAATGATAATAACAAAAGTACAATTAACATTAATGAACGGCAAAGGCTGACTTTTGAATTTTAATGATAATATTATGAACCTATATTTTGGTTGTTAAACATCATCATTTGATGTACGGCATTTAATGAGATTCCAAGGGTGATAATGTATATGTTGTATGTCCAGCTCTTTTTTCATACAATTGAATTTGTAGAAAAATAATTTATATGTTTGCATGTAGTTTGCTGCTTTAATATACCATCTTAATTGTATATATAATCAACTTTTAATGATGGTAAAATATCATTCCTTATTTGTAGTAATGTTTCATTGTTTGTATTAAATTAGATTATCTAATAGCAGCAAAAAAGGATTATATATAATCTCTTCAACTACATATTTAACACAAATGAAAACTACATTGAGAATAACATAAGTTGATGTACGGCATTTAATGAGATTCCATGTCTTGTAATGCTAGTAACTGAGATGATTTCCCTGTTTTCTATACACATTGCATTGGTCAGATTTTCCTAAAACCTGAGTTTGTATTCTCCCTAATAAACTGAAATGAACTGGTTGTGCATGAGATAATGTGAATCATTGATTTCCTTTACATTCCACTGTTTCAAGATTCTTAGGATACTCAATCCAGTTCCATATTATTTTTAGCTCCCCAAAACCGGGGTTACAACTTCGTTTATATTACTGTCATTTGTTTGCTGCTTTAATATATCATTTTATTTGTATGAGAAATCAACTGTTTATGAGTGTAAAATGTCATTCCTTATCTTTCTTAATATTCACAATCTTGAACTTATTTGTAATAATGTTTCCTTGTTTTTATTAAATTAGATTATCTAATAGAAGCAAAAAAGGATTATATAAATTCTCTTCAACTACATTTTTATCACAATTTTTAACACAAATGAAAACTACATTGAGAATAACATAAGTTGAAGCCACACAAAATGTTCTTTTAAGAGCTGGCACAAAATGTTCAGCACCAATGAGAATAACATAAGTTGAATAACATAAGTTCAAGCTCACACAAAATATTCAAAAACGTCAATACATGATTACAAAGAGTTTCTTTTAAGCTGAATGATATTAAAAGCAATAAGGATCAAACTAAGGTAATCTTCATTCCTTCTCTTTCTTTATTTCAATCTTCATCTTCTTTGATCCTGCTGTTGTTGAGTATGCATCAACCAATGACATCTTCAAGCCGGAATCTTCAGGAGTTTCCACAGACTCATTATCTTGTGAATATTTAACATTTGGTGTTGAAATCATCTCTCCACACGATCCAATCTATTCATTCATATCAAAATTTATAATACATTGTGTTGTAAATGAAAAGAAAATGACTAGTTAAAGGAAAACTTGTTTACCATTTCGAAATCATTATCCTCCTTCAACAAATTTGAAAAGATATCAGATTCCTGTAACCAAAAAAATTTCAACAGAATATTTTAAATCAAAATTAAAGTAATTTCAAACAACCAAAAGATTAACACATACCTGACTATCTTTAAATTGTTCAGAATATAGTGAAATCAGTCCTTCATCGGTAGTCAACTTTAATACCGTAAATGATCCAGTATAATTACGTACTTGTTCAGATCGTACTTGAATTTTGAAGAAAATTCTCAAGCCAACTAAATTTTGTATTTCCTCTGGAACTTTCTTATCATTTTCTGATTCCTACAATTTTAAAAAAGACAAATTTAGGTATAGTCCAGAAATTCTCATATATGTTTAGAGCTTATTTGCATACGTACCTCTGTCATCTTCTTTTTTAAGTCCAAAGCCTTTTTTCCAATAAGCTGAACGCATTCTTTGTCCCATAATAGTAAATCAATTTCTCCGGTTGTGTCAATGACACGAACATTAATTTTGTACCTGTCACATAAAATTGTATTTACGTTTCTAGTAGAATAGTAGTTGAATTTAGCTTTCAAGTAGAATAGTAATTGGGTTTAAAATGATTGTAGGTTATTACCTGATGTTACCATCTTTTTCAAATTTGTCACATCTGTCACAGTAAAATAAATCGTCACATTTATCTAGTTTTTTTGGACATTTGTTACACGATAAATACCACCAAGCATTCTTTAATACAACTTCAACAATTTCAGCATAAACCCAAAAGCTTCCAATCTGATAATCAATAATAAAAAATCTAGATAAATATTCTAATAAAGGTAAATTATGTAATAAAATATAATTATCAATCGTAAATGAAAGAAATATATACCTCATGGTTATCTCTCAATTTCTCAATGGTCCTAACTATAGCCTGGCCACTTGATAATTCATTTTCAACCAAATTTGTAGAAGTAAGTGAAACTGTACTTATAGTGATTGATTCACTACTTTCCTCAACAATCCTTCATGAAGTGGACAAATATTCATTAATTTAATTCTGAGTACTAATGTAAATTATAATAAAGCAAACAATAAATTTTAGTATCACAATGATTTAGTTACCTTGCTTTAAAATTTTCAATATCTGGAATGTCAACACCAAATATCAACCTTGAAACATAGAAGGTGTTGGATGCTGTAACTTGTCCTAATCGGAAAACAATGCAATTTAAACTTGTATTAAACAATTTTATAAATTTGGAAATGAAGAATGAAAATAAAATTATATTACATAAGAAATAAATTATACCATGGTTTATTACCTCTATATAATTTGGTACGAAACATCTGTAGTATTACTACAACAGGTTCATTTCTACCTTTGTTAACGTAAGAAACCATATCATCCACCAAATTACCCCACAAAGTACATGGCAGACGATGTTTCCTATAAATAGAAATGAATTTAATTTTTTTTGTTAATTGTATAGATAATGTTAAAAAAAAATATTAAAAAAAATTAAATTATTACTCATTGTCCTCGAGAGTAATATCCATAAGTCGTGTTGGTCCATCTTTCAAATCCCTTTGTTGGGGAGGATCTAATGAAACAACTCGTCCAATAATATCTGAAATTGATGGTATTTACAAATAACATTAAATTTGATGAAATAAAATAATTTCATATTTGTAATCACAAAAATAATTTAACAATGTATTTACCAATAAGTTTGTTATCATCTAAAGATTCTTCACTTGTAAGATTAGAAAACTTTTGAAAACTAAAAACAAAGGAAGGAAATTTATCGTCAAATATTTCAACAACTTTCGTTTTTGCTAAGAATAATATCTTGTATTTATTTACGGTTGTTTTGTATTTCATGTTGTTATTTGTAACAACAAAACAACGAACAACATAGACTCTTCTCTCATTCAGCAAAGGTTGAAAGTTGGAGATTAAATCTTTTTTAATACTTGCATGAATTCGATCTCCCTGCAAAGGAAAAAAAATGAAATCAGTACAAAAATATTTATGCATATAATTTATTCAAGTATGCAGCTAATTTTATTATCATTGAAATACTGCAAATATCTATAATTATGAAATCATTGGTATTATTTTTTATTATTCAAGATATTCTGTGAATAAATTTGTTCGTGGAATCTGTTAAATTTTATTACATGTTGGTAAATTATCATCATCATATTTTTAAATTTATTTCCTAAGTTGTATGTACATTTATGGATATATTTATATATGAATGTTGTTTTAATATTTAATTTTATTTTCAGCAATTTTTGGGA
Organism: Iris pallida; assembly: GCA_029216955.1. Taxonomy (NCBI): domain Eukaryota; kingdom Viridiplantae; phylum Streptophyta; class Magnoliopsida; order Asparagales; family Iridaceae; genus Iris; species Iris pallida. The sequence goes on from JANAVB010027997.1 coordinate 9,025,532, forward strand.
TCTCCCCAAAACCACCATTTCCTAAACACGTTAGATGCTAATGGTTGAACTTAAAAATTAACAGATTCAACGGACATGTAATAAAAATTAGTTTCATACACTGTCAATTAGTTTCAGATTTCTAAATTGGTTTTCCTTCCATCCTTTTAACTGAGATTTTGGTTTTTTTCCTAATGTAAACTAAGGTTTGATTTCCTTAACTTTGGTAATGCTAGTAACTGAGATGATTTTCCTGTTTTCTATACCCATTGCACTGGTCAGATTTCCCTGTTTTCTATACCCATTGCACTGGTCAGATTTTCTATAACCGTATGGTATTATTTTTTTGTTTTATCATTTAACACATTGCGTTCGTATAGTTAAAACCATTGGCGGGGCATTCGTTGCAGCCATTGGTACACTTGACATGATGATTTGGCATTCGTTACAGCCATTGGTCCATTGACATGATGATTTGGCAACCATTGGCGGGGTACTCGTTGCAGCCATTGGTCGGTTGTACTAAATCTGAGTCTATAGCAAAATTTCTCAACCTTCGTTTTTTAATATTGCTGACAGCTGTTTAATCATTTGTACTATTTCGTTGTGTAACCATATGGTTTTTCTTCTAATTGTTTCTCAGAATAAACAACCATTCTCACTCTACCGGGTTTAAAATTTCATTTCCTATTGCTTGCAGGTGTTTAAAAATTGTACAATTTCGTGTGAAATGGGTTGTAATAATATATGCTGTTGTAGGAAAAGCATTTGTTCTATCTTAACCTAATTCTGAGTTTAGCTAACGTAAACAGAATTGCAGAATGTAACTGGTTTATGGATAAATAAAGTTACCTCAGGATCGTGAAATACACATTCGAGACTGAATGGTTGCCCTTTTCCTCCGTATCCGGGTACATCATACATACGAATAAGTCGAACTTTCAAATTCCAGAATGTTTTCGATGGACTGATCTCACGAATTAGAGAGAAGAAAGGAGCCATGGGTGAAGAATTTTTTTTTTCCTTTTCTGAAAGCCGGGAGAGTGAGAATGGTTGCCAATTTTTACTGTATTTATAGCCAGTAAACTCAGACAGATTATTAATGTAAATTATGTTGGGAAACTCAACAGTTGTCTTGGTTCTGGAGAAAAGTGGATTTGGGTATGGTTCAGTTCAAATTTTAACTTCTTTTGTTGTAAATTGCATGGGTTTAATTGTTTACAGCTGACTTTAGGCGGGAAAATGGCTGTTGTGTTTAATTTGAATAGTTTGAATTTGTTTAGCTGAGAAAAGTGGACTGTTTTTTATTTTTATTTTTATTTTTTTACTTTGGCTGAGTTTGGACGGGAAAATGGCATGTTTGTAATTTGTTCCAACTATTTTGCTATTATATATATATTATAGTTCTACATCTGATTTTGATTTGGCTTTTAGTCATGTAATACGAACTGGTTTATGATATGGAGAAGTCCTTATTTTTTATATGCCTGACATGTGATGATCTTTTTCGATTTTATGAGTTTTGCGGTCATAATAATGTAAGGACTTAGGAAATGTATTATTGACATTTTTTTTTGACGTAGAGGATTTCACTATGTTTTGGAGCTTTCGTGAGACGGTTTGATGTTGATGATATTTTTACATATTTTGTCTCATCCTTGGTGGTTATAATTTATTGGGAACAAGATGTTGCGTGTTAGGTGTACGGATTTTTCTTCTGACTTCCTCATACTTCATAGAAAAATGCTAAACGCTCAGCGTGGGGGAGCCTGTGCCGACGTGTCAACCCCATTGTCCCACCTGCACCACATCAGGCCTACCCTCCCTTTTTTTTCGCAGCCCCCTCCAATGGAGGGGCGACAGGTGGCCCTGCGGGCCAGGACAGCATTCTAAACCCACAGACAATGTAGCATAATCGTACTTCTTAATATGACGTGCATGACCAAATATAGCTTGTTACTTAATTGATTTAGTCGGAGAAATAGTATACATGGTTTCAAATTAATATGTGAATCGTCTATGATTATATGGAGAAGGATATGTAAATTCTTTTACAAAAATAAATAACAAGAATTTTTCTTTTTTTTTTTTTTTTTTGGGTGGGGGGGGGGGGGGGGAGGGGGTTGCGCAAATTTGTTCCAAATATTCTCTTAATTTGTATGTGACAGTTAAGTTTGACGGAAGACTAAGTAGAGAGTAACTTTAATGCCTCATTTTGTTTGCAGAATCATCGGATTGGAAAAGAAAAGTGATTACTTTCTAATGTTTGGGTGTCAGAGAAATTGACGAGGAAAGGAAAGTGATTCCTAATGGAAGAAAAATTAGGAAAGAAAGGTGATTCCATCCATCCAAGTAGGAAATCACTTTCTCACATTTAAATATTCACTTTTCTTTCTAAATTCATTAATATTTCTAAACATCGTGGGAGCGTGAGGACGACATCCGATCGCAATACCCCTACCTGTTTGACTCGTGAGGTATAATGTCTTTCTTGTGCCTTACGCTTTCCCTTCCTTGCTTGTATTGTATGATTGTGTGATTGAACTGCTTAGTGTAGCTTGTCTGTGCTTAGTATAGCTTGTCGTGGCAATCTCTAGCTCCTTGATTAAATTCCGAGGACGGAATTCTTTGAAGGTGGGTAGAGTTGTCACCCCCATTTCCTGTATTTCGTATTTATGCTCATATTTGATTTTGGCACGTATTTTAATTTTCTCGACTTGCGGATTTTGGTTTCTCGTAAATGGGTTTTGGACCATGGCTTGGTTTTATTTTGTGGAAGTTGGTTTAGTTTGGTTCATCATGGATGGAACACCTTAACCTACACTCCTCCCTCAACACACCACAACTCCCCCACTTTATAACACCACCTACTTTTCTCTCTCCTCTTTATTCTCTCATTTATTTCTTACAAACTTCTTCTTCTTCCTTCTTCCACACAACTCCCCAACCAATAGGCAAGTGCACCTTGCCAACAAATAAGCACCCAATTTTATTTGTCCATTTGATAGATTAGGACATGTAGATCAACATTAGAACTTGGAATTTTGTGATTTGGAGCTTTCATTCTTCTAGATCTAGGTTTTAACCATTTTCGGAAATCCTTGGTTTTGATCTATTAAACTTTGATTTTTGCTTGTTTTGATGCTTCCATGTGGAAGAGAATTCAATTTTACTCAAGTTAGAACTTTGAAAATCTAGATTTGGTTTTGATTTGGCAAAAATATGAAGATTTGAAGTTCTTGGTATTTTTGGACTGCTCTCGGCCAGGAAGAACAGCCCCCTGCCTTGCTCTTTTTAGCGCATGGCCGATTGCGCACCCCTGGCCTGTGCTCTTTAGCGCATGGCCGTTTGTGCAGTCACTTGGCCAGCGCTTTGCGCTGCGCTGGACTGCGCTGGCGCAAGCTAGCCATGCGCAATCCAGCCATGCGCAAAGTAACCCCTGCGCAATTCACTTCTGCGCAACCCACCCTTGCGCAAACCACCCTTGCGCAAGATAACCCCTGCGCAGTCTACCCTTGCGCAAGGTAACCCTTGCGCAAGGCAACTCTTGCACAGCTCTTCCATGCGCAGTACACACCCTGCGCAGACCTACCCCTGACCCCTTGCACAACCTACTTGTCTATGATGAATTTGTTATTTCTTGATCTTGGCTCTTCTATAGTCCTATTTTATATTAGTATTTTATTAGGTATTTTATGCCCATTTTATATCCTTACGTCTTTTGGCATGAACTTGATTTTGCTTAATATGTTTGGAATAACTATAGTACACAGCATGGTATGACAAGGAACTAGTATAACATGACAGTGACCCGTAGTGGTGCACTCCTGACACGACCAACCTGACTTGATAGTGGCCCGTCGTGGCGCACCCCTGATAAGTACCCTGACATGATTTACCTTGATAGCTTGATAGTGGCCCGTGGCGGCGCACTCTTGACTTGACTTGTAACTTGTAACTTGACTTGACTTGCCTTGACACCGTGGGTGTTCCTGCTTGCTTGTTTGCACAATCCACTTGTCTTGTCTTGCATCATGTCTAGGACGTGACTTCCTGGGTACCACGGCCAGGGACTCGCGCTAAATTGGATTAGGCTAATTATTAGATCAAACTAGAACATGGAGAATTCCCAGTCACATGCAATCTCGTTATCTGGGCGCTTTAATGGACTTGTAGCTTGCCGACGAGTAGAGCACATTTCCAGCACACTGTCATGTGTTGCACCCTCTAAGTCACCTAAGGGTATATCGTTTCCTGGGGGATGTACCCACCTATAACTCTCAACCCGCGGAAGGATAACTGGATGGTCTGCAGGGCTTGGGACTGGGAGTTTCTCACTTGCATCTTGTTAGTAATTAGGCTTGTGTTAACCCTAGTTAGTTAAAGTAGTAAGCCGTAGTACTTGCTTGGCCGATTGTGAATGGATGGTGTCCAGCCTTGTCTAAGTCTTGTCTAGCTCCAGTACCTGCTATCTCCTGAGCATGTTGTTTTACTTATCTTAACGATAAATGAGTAGAGACAGTGAGCTATTCAGGCGAAGGGTTACAACCCCGGTCCTTGTCTGGTTTAAGGATTGTAACCTGGCTCCCGGAATGGTTCCACGTCCCTAGTCGTTTATCTCCCTGTGTACTTTTATTACTTGTACTTTCCTTTTATTCTTTATGTTCTGATATGCTGGCTTTTGTTCTTATTTGTGGCCTCCTTTGTGGCACTTGCTCTTTCTGGGGTTTGACCCAGCTGGTTTTGTGTGGCCAGATTTTGGAGCAGCTCCCGAGGATCTACCAAGCTTCCAGCCCAATGGTGACAACTAGACGGAACCCGGGCCAAGAGTGGATTTTCCTTTTTGTTTCACCCACTTATATGTAAAATTATTCTTTTGAGGCGTTTAGCCGACGAGCACCTGTTAGCTCGATGCACATTTACTTACTGTCTGCCTACGGGCTGTAAACATGATTAACAAATCATAGGGTTGATCATGTATGACTGAACTCTTGCTAGTCCCATCATTTTGTACGACTAGCTTCATGATCATCCAATATGTAATATTTGGGACGCCTTATATATATATATTTGATGCTCTAATATCTTGTAACTCTGTTAATTGCTTGAGATTAAGACAATAGGCTTGACCTTAAGAGACTGCTGGCTTGTAGTAAACCCTCATATCTAGACAGCCGTGACCGTATAGTTGAGATGTATTCTATTTCAATATACGTAGCTGGCTATGTCTGCCCCCGCTCTCCAGTATTCTGGTTCTGGGGCGTGACATGGTTTAAGTGGTGGCCCATGCAGGTCTTGGCATTCAAGAAATGTGAGGGTTTACCGAATAGATGTCTCAATCAATATTCGTCCTTGATCTCTGCTCGTATCTTCAAATCCCTGAGAATCTTGACCTGATCACATGCTTGTATCATTGATCTGTCCTGGTCCTTTCCTTACTGTTCCATATGTCGTCTTCTTCAGCGGCATTACTCCCGGACCTGCCAACCAGCCAGAGGAAGCTCGACAAGCACCCCAGCGCCAGGAAGATCAAGCTCAGCACTCTGGAGTAGCCTCCCGAGTTATGCTTCCCGGAGGCTCGGAACCTCTAGTTCAGGCAGCTCCGCCCGCTCAACCAGCTAGACAGGATGAGGGACCTTTGGTAGGGCTTATCAGAGAACTGCTTGCATCCCAAGATCGTCGAGGCGACGCCTTGCACCAGGAAGTTCATGATGCACTAAACCGAGGAGGTCCCCAAGGGAATCAGGCGGCCAACAGTTTCAAGCGCTTGAACCCTCCCTTCTTTGACGACAGTGAAGATGCGATTGCCGCGGACGCTTGGCTTCAGGATACCGAGGTGGTTCTAGAAGCAGCTAGGACACCTGAGAATGAGAAGGTGGCGGTGGTACGCCTACAGTTGTTAGACCTGGCTCGCGATTGGTGGGCAGCTCAGGCTATGGGGTTAGCGGCACCAGTCACTTGGGCGACGTTCAGAGAGAGATTCCAGACGAAGTACTTTGATGCGGTGGCACGGTACGACCTGCAGACTAGATTCACCAACTTGAAGCAAGGAGGCAGGACGGTCGATGGCTATGCGACCGAGTTTTCTAGGCTGAGTAGGTTCGCCCCCACCTTGGTGGCAACCGAATTCGATAGGGCTCAGCGATTCCAGCAGGGGCTACACTTAGAGATATTATTAGCTGTGGAACAGTTCGAGCACCTGACGTTCGATGCAGTATTGAAGGCGGCAAGGAGGCATGAGTATACCTCCCGGAGAATTATGGACAGGACCGGAGGCAGGAAGCGGTCCCACAACCAGATGCACCAATCTTCAGCTCCAGCCCCGGCAGCTAGGGGTATAACCATTGGAACTCCGAGGCGGGCGGCCTCAGTAACGTCGGTTCAGCATTCAACCCCGACGTACCCGCAGCAGCAGAAGCAGAAGCAGTCTCCCGCGGTGGGATGTTCTCATTGCGGGAAGCCGGGCCATGTAGTGGCAGAGTGTCGTAGGGCACAGGGATTGTGCCTGGCTTGATGAGGAGCAGACCACCAGATAGGGACCTGCCCGAATAGGGGAGGTCCATCATCATCCAACCTTTCTAGTTCTTCGGTGAGAGGACCAGCCCCAGCTCCAGTTCAGCAGCAGCAGCAGTACCCGAGGCCATTGTTGCCTCAGGCCCAGGCCTTTCAGCAGCAGAACCAGCAGCAGATCACCCAGGCTCCAGCACAGAACCGACAGAGGGGTTTCCAGCAGAGAGGACCCGCAGCTAGAGGTCAGGCTATGATGATGACCATGGAAGAAGAAGTTGCACCAGGTGAGGTAGTGGCAGGTACTATTTTCGTCAACACTTTTCCAGCATCTGTATTATTTGATTCTGGTGCATCGCATTCATTCATGTCTGCACGATTCGCGACACGGATAGGATTGGAGCCCGAGTCATTATCAGTGAGGCTCAATATACTTACTGGTAATGGTCTTGTGGGAGTAGATCGAGTGTTTTCCTCGTGTCGGATCGTAGTTAGCGGTAGAGAATTCCCCGCTAGGCTCATAGAGTTCCCTATGGCAGACTATGATGTAGTCCTAGGAATGGATTGGTTGAGGAACCATTATGCTAGGATAGACTACCATGTTGGCAGAGTTATCTTTAGTATTCCCGGAGAGCCAGAGTTTTCATTTTCCAGAGGCACAGTAGAGCCATCTCCTCCAGTATTGCGGATGGCCGTAGCAGCAGTGCAGTTGCCCCGGATAGTTGAAGAGTTTCCAGATGTCTTCCCAGAGGAACTTCCAGGGATGCCACCAGAGCGGGAGATCGAGTTCACCATCGACTTGATTCCCGGGACAGCACCAGTATCAGAGCGAGTCTACCGAATGGCGCCTTCAGAATTGGAGATTTTGTACAAGATGATTGAAGAACTTAGAACCAAGGGATTCATTCGTGCTAGTGGATCGCCTTGGGGAGCCCCGATGCTTCTTGTGAAAAAGAAGGATGGTACGTCTAGGCTATGTGTTGATTACCGTACCTTGAACTCAGTGACAATCAAGAACAGATACCCTCTTCCAAGGATAGATGACTTGTTTGATCAACTCAAGGGGGCTTCAGTTTTCTCGAAGATAGACTTGCGGTCAGGATACCACCAGATCAGGGTCAGAGAGCAGGACATCCCGAAGACGGCGTTCAGATCTAGGTACGGGCATTGGGAGTTTCTAGTTATGCCCTTTGGAGCGACCAATGCGCCGGCAGTGTTCATGGACCTCATGAACCGTATTTTCATGCCTTACTTGGATCAGTTTGTGATAGTGTTCCTTGATGACATCCTGGTCTACAGCAAGAGTGAAGCAGAGCACGAGCAGCATCTCAGGGTTGTCCTCCAGATTCTCAGAGAGCACCAGTTGTATGCCAAGTTCAGTAAATGCGAGTTCTGGCTCGATCGTATTTCTTACTTAGGTCACATCATTACCAGAGGAGGAGTGGAAGTGGATCCCCAGAAGATTATGGCTATCGAGGCATGGCCCGTACCCAGCTCAGTGGCAGAAGTTTGCAGCTTTCTTGGATTGGCCGGCTACTACCGGCGGTTCGTCTCTGATTTTGCAAGGATTTCAGCGCCGATGACCCAGTTGACCCGCAAGGATGTGCCGTTCGTTTGGACGGCAGAATGTCAGGAATCATTTGAGAAGTTGAAGCGAGATTTGATAACGGCTCCCATTCTTACACTTCCAGATGGGACCGGAGGATTCACAGTTTATTGCGACGCTTCAGGCAGAGGATTGGGATGTGTTTTGATGCAGCATGGGAAGGTAATTGCTTATGCGTCACGTCAACTCCGTGATCATGAGAAGAATTACCCGACCCACGACTTGGAGCTAGCAGCAGTAGTGTTTGCACTTAAGTTGTGGAGGCACTACTTGTACGGAGACATAGTGGAGATCTTTACTGACCATAAGAGCCTGAAGTATGTCTTTACCCAGAAGGATCTTAATATGCGACAGAGAAGATGGCTCGAGCTACTTGTGGACTATGATGTGGATTTGCAGTATCATCCAGGGAAGGCCAACGTTGTAGCAGATGCGTTGAGCCGGAGAGCCGGAGTTTATTTCCTGACGGCGCAACCAGAGTTATTGTCGGATCTTCAGAAGATGGGAATTGAAGTGATTCTTCCTTCCAATGTGGCCTTGATGGCCAGCCTACAGATTCAGTCCACCATAGTTGAGAGGATCCGGACAGCACAGTTAACAGATTCCAAGATTCAGCGGCTCAGAGCAGAGTGCGAGGCAGGGAGAAGGCCAGAGTTACGTATTCATGAGGATGGTACACTTCGACACGGCACGCGTCTTTGTGTACCCAGTGGAGATATCAGACATGAAGTTAAGGCAGAGGCTCACAGTTCGCAGTACTCCATTCACCCAGGCAGCACGAAGATGTACAGAGATATTCGTCAACACTTTTGGTGGAATGGTATGAAGAGGGAGATAGCCCGGTATGTCTCTCGATGTTTGGTTTGCCAACAAGTCAAGGCTGAACATCAGAGGCCAGCTGGACTTCTTCAACCTTTACCGATCCCAGAATGGAAGTGGGAACACATTACCATGGATTTTGTGACTGGGTTACCCAGATCTCCGGCAGGCAGAGATGCTATTTGGGTCATTGTGGACAGGCTTACCAAGGTGGCACACTTTCTTCCATTTAGAGTTGGACAGTCGACGGCGCAGCTAGCAGAGATGTATCTCAGGCAGGTCGTCAGACTCCACGGAGTGCCAGTCAGCATAGTATCAGACAGGGATACGAGATTCACATCGCACTTCTGGCGCAGTCTTCATCAAAGTTTGGGGACTCGTCTCAAGTTCAGCTCAGCGTATCATCCGCAGACAGATGGGCAGTCAGAGCGTACTATACAAACTCTCGAAGATATGTTGCGGTCATGTACCCTTGACTTCGGTGGTTCGTGGGAGGATCACCTGCACCTGGTGGAATTCTCGTACAACAATAGTTTCCAGGCCAGTATCCAGATGGCACCCTTCGAGGCTCTGTATGGTAGGAAGTGCAGATCTCCGTTAGCATGGGACGATGTCGGAGAGAGGCAGATGCTCGGTCCAGAACTGATTTCTCAGACGGTTGAAGTGGTCAGGAAAGTCAGAGATCACCTCCGAGTTGCCCAGGATCGCCAACGCCATTGGGCCGATGCTCATCGGCGTCCCTTAGAATTTGCCGTCGGCGACCATGTATTCCTTAGGATCTCGCCTACCCGCGACGTCATTCGTTTTGGCGTGCGGGGAAAGCTTAGTCCTAGGTATATAGGGCCGTTCGATATTCTGGAGCGAGTAGGCGATGTGTCCTATCGTCTCGCTCTTCCGCCGTCGCTAAGTGAGGTACATGATGTATTCCATGTGTCCCAATTACGACGGTACATCCCGGACCCGAGCCATATCCTAGATCATTCAGAATTGGTTGTTGGTACCAACCTTTCGTATGAGGAGAGGCCCGTGTCTATATTGGACCGGAGAGAAAAGACGCTCAAGAACAAGACTATTAACTTAGTCCGTGTTGCTTGGGGTCATCACTCTCTAGGTGAGTCAACGTGGGAGCGTGAGGACGACATCCGATCGCAATACCCCTACCTGTTTGACTCGTGAGGTATAATGTCTTTCTTGTGCCTTACGCTTTCCCTTCCTTGCTTGTATTGTATGATTGTGTGATTGAACTGCTTAGTGTAGCTTGTCTGTGCTTAGTATAGCTTGTCGTGGCAATCTCTAGCTCCATGATTAAATTCCGAGGACGGAATTCTTTGAAGGTGGGTAGAGTTGTCACCCCCATTTCCTGTATTTCGTATTTATGCTCATATTTGATTTTGGCACGTATTTTAATTTTCTCGACTTGCGGATTTTGGTTTCTCGTAAATGGGTTTTGGACCATGGCTTGGTTTTATTTTATGGAAGTTGGTTTAGTTTGGTTCATCATGGATGGAACACCTTAACCTACACTCCTCCCTCAACACACCACAACTCCCCCACTTTATAACACCACCTACTTTTCTCTCTCCTCTTTATTCTCTCATTTATTTCTTACAAACTTCTTCTTCTTCCTTCTTCCACACAACTCCCCAACCAATAGGCAAGTGCACCTTGCCAACAAATAAGCACCCAATTTTATTTGTCCATTTGATAGATTAGGACATGTAGATCAACATTAGAACTTGGAATTTTGTGATTTGGAGCTTTCATTCTTCTAGATCTAGGTTTTAACCATTTTCGAAAATCCTTGGTTTTGATCTATTAAACTTTGATTTTTGCTTGTTTTGATGCTTCCATGTGGAAGAGAATTCAATTTTACTCAAGTTAGAACTTTGAAAATCTAGATTTGGTTTTGATTTGGCAAAAATATGAAGATTTGAAGTTCTTGGTATTTTTGGACTGCTCTCGGCCAGGAAGAACAGCCCCCTGCCTTGCGCTTTTTAGCGCATGGCCGATTGCGCACCCCTGGCCTGTGCTCTTTAGCACATGGCCGTTTGCGCAGTCACTTGGCCAGCGCTTTGCGCTGCGCTGGACTGCGCTGGCGCAAGCTAGCCATGCGCAATCCAGCCATGCGCAAAGTAACCCCTGCGCAATTCACTTCTGCGCAACCCACCCTTGCGCAAACCACCCTTGCGCAAGATAACCCCTGCGCAGTCTACCCTTGCGCAAGGTAACCCTTGCGCAAGGCAACTCTTGCGCAGCTCTTCCATGCGCAGTACACACCCTGCACAGACCTACCCCTGACCCCTTGTACAACCTACTTGTCTATGATGAATTTGTTATTTCTTGATCTTGGCTCTTCTATAGTCCTATTTTATATTAGTATTTTATTAGGTATTTTATGCCCATTTTATATCCTTACGTCTTTTGGCATGAACTTGATTTTGCTTAATATGTTTGGAATAACTATAGTACACAGCATGGTATGACAAGGAACTAGTATAACATGACAGTGACCCGTAGTGGTGCACTCCTGACACGACCAACCTGACTTGATAGTGGCCCGTCGTGGCGCACCCCTGACAAGTACCCTGACATGATTTACCTTGATAACTTGATAGTGGCCCGTGGCGGCGCACTCTTGACTTGACTTGTAACTTGTAACTTGACTTGACTTGCCTTGACACCGTGGGTGTTCCTGCTTGCTTGTTTGCACAATCCACTTGTCTTGTCTTGCATCATGTCTAGGACGTGACTTCCTGGGTACCACGGCCAGGGACTCGCGCTAAATTGGATTAGGCTAATTATTAGATCAAACTAGAACATGGAGAATTCCCAGTCACATGCAATCTCGTTATCTGGGCGCTTTAATGGACTTGTAGCTTGCCGACGAGTAGAGCACATTTCCAGCACATTGTCATGTGTTGCACCCTCTAAGTCACCTAAGGGTATATCGTTTCCTGGGGGATGTACCCACCTATAACTCTCAACCCGCGGAAGGATAACTGGATGGTCTGCAGGGCTTGGGACTGGGAGTTTCTCACTTGCATCTTGTTAGTAATTAGGCTTGTGTTAACCCTAGTTAGTTAAAGTAGTAAGCCGTAGTACTTGCTTGGCCGATTGTGAATGGATGGTGTCCAGCCTTGTCTAAGTCTTGTCTAGCTCCAGTACCTGCTATCTCCTGAGCATGTTGTTTTACTTATCTTAACGATAAATGAGTAGAGACAGTGAGCTATTCAGGCGAAGGGTTACAACCCCGGTCCTTGTCTGGTTTAAGGATTGTAACCTGGCTCCCGGAATGGTTCCACGTCCCTAGTCGTTTATCGCCCTGTGTACTTTTATTACTTGTACTTTCCTTTTATTCTTTATGTTCTGATATGCTGGCTTTTGTTCTTATTTGTGGCCTCCTTTGTGGCACTTGCTCTTTCTGGGGTTTGACCCAGCTGGTTTTGTGTGGCCAGATTTTGGAGCAGCTCCCGAGGATCTACCAAGCTTCCAGCCCAATGGTGACAACTAGACGGAACCCGGGCCAAGAGTGGGTTTTCCTTTTTGTTTCACCCACTTATATGTAAAATTATTCTTTTGAGGCGTTTAGCCGACGAGCACCTGTTAGCTCGATGCACATTTACTTACTGTCTGCCTACGGGCTGTAAACATGATTAACAAATCCTAGGGTTGATCATGTATGACTGAACTCTTGCTAGTCCCATCATTTTGTACGACTAGCTTCATGATCATCCAATATGTAATATTTGGGACGCCTTATATATATATATTTGATGCTCTAATATCTTGTAACTCTGTTAATTGCTTGAGATTGAGACAATAGGCTTGACCTTAAGAGACTGCTGGCTTGTAGTAAACCCTCATATCTAGACAGCCGTGACCGTATAGTTGAGATGTATTCTATTTCAATATACGTAGCTGGCTATGTCTGCCCCCGCTCTCCAGTATTCTGGTTCTGGGGCGTGACAAAAGGACTGCCCAATTTTCTGGCAGTCCATTCAGTTTGTAGGACTGCCAGAAAACTGGACAGTCCTAAGTCACAACATGTGAAACAAATGACTGCCCATTTTTGGAGTTTAACATTTTTGCTGTAAGGACTGCCCATTTTCAGGACTGTCAGAAAACTGGACATTTTCAGGACTGCCAGAAAACTGCCCATTTTCAGGACTGCCCATTTTGGGGTTTAACAAAGGACTGTCCATTTTCAGGACTGCCGAAAAACTGGACAGTTCTACATACTGTAAGGACTGCCAGAAAAATGGACAGTCCTTTGTTTCACATGCTGTGACTTAGGACTGCCCAGTTTTCTGGCAGGCCATTCAGTTTGTAGGACTGCCAGAAAATTGGGCAGTTCTTGTTTGCACTAGTTGAACAGCAATATTGGGGTTTCCTCCCATATTAGGGTTCGTATATTATGAGGAGCCTTTGGGTGCCGTCGAAATTGGAAATGAGAAAAAAAATTAGGGATAACAATATTAGGATTTCCACCAATATTTGGGTTTAACATTTTTGTTGTTGTTGTTCTTCTTCCTTTTTTTTTTCTTCTTCTTCTTCTTCTTCTTCTTGGATGGGTTGAGGAAGAAGAGGGAAAAAATAGAAAAAAAAATGACTTTTATACCAAAGAGTGGGATAGTCCTAATCAATTTTTTCAATGACAAACTTATAAATAATACAAAGTTTAAAATGGATAGCCCTAGTAAAAAAGTGAAGTGCCTTTATAACTAAGAGCATCTCCAACCCTATTGTGACTTTGGAAAAAAGTTAATGCCACATAGGAATGACAAAATTTTATTCAAAAGTTCTTCTCCAATGCAATTGTCAAGTCAATTGTGAAACTTATGTGGCAAAAATTAAAGAAGACATTGTGAAGTTGATTGTCTTGTTCTAGACAATGCAATTGACAATGTCTTCTCTTCCATGTCATCAATTATGAATAAAAAATATTAGAAAAAAGAAAGAAGATGAGTAGTTGTCTTAAAAGTTGTCTTGGAAGTTGGAAAAAATATTTTTTATTGTCTTCTCAATACTTTTGCATTGGAGAGAGTTTTCTATCTCATTGTCTTTTGAGATATAAGACCATCTCCAATGGGGGTTTCTATCTTCCCTATTTCTATGGAAGAAATCCATTTTAGAAAAAACTTCTTGGTGATTTCTATCACCATTTCTATCCTAGGTGGCAATGATGTAGGATGAAAACTTTCTAGAAGGGTTTCTACATGTAGAAACTCTCATAGAAATTCTCCTATCTCTCATGACAATTATTATTGGACCCCACACCATTAAATTAGTCCTTTTACTATGTGACACATAGGATAGAAATGGAAAACTATTGGAGAACATTTTTGTATGTCTACAATTTCTATGTAGAAACTCTTCCAACTAGGATAGGAATCTCCTTAAAGTACAATGCCAAGTAGGATAAGAACTCAATTTTAGAAATCACCATTGGAGATGGTCGCATAAACAAGACATTGTCTTGTGGCTCATGCCACATAGGAGCCACCTAAGACTCACAACACTTAACAAGACAATAGGGTTGAAGATGCTCTAACCTAATTTAATGCCCACAACGAACCTAACGCCACTCTCTCATCGTTCCCATCGCCCAAACCCGAATGCACCGAATCCCAATCCACCCACGTGGCAAACGTGCATCGCTCCTCCCTACTGGTCCACACGTGGGTCCTACCCTCCTTTGACCAATATCAGGACAGCAACAGCAGCGCCCCTGCTACTGTTTTCACCGCGGATCCCTCTGTCTCTCTCTTCCCTCTCCTTCAAAATCCCTCACTCTCTCTCTCTCTCTCTCTCTCTCTCTCTAGCAGTCGCTCACCTCCTCTCTCTAGAAATGGAGGCCACAGCCATGGCGAGATCCCTCCTCTCTCCTCCTCCGCCCCATCCCTCCTTCTCCCTCTCCCGCTTCGCCCCCAAGCCATCGCTATCCCTCCCCAGGACCTCCAGGAAGAACAGCAGCCTCATAGCTCGCTCCTCCTCCTCCGAGGAATCAATCCCCATCGAAAAGAGTAACCTTTCCTTTCAAACCCATTTTTTGGTTTTATCTTGGGTGCTTATTTCGCTAAGTCTTCATTTCTTTCGGGGTTTGAAGAGTTCCCGCCGTTCCCGTCGGTGATGGACATCAACCAGATCCGACAGATCCTGCCGCACCGGTGAGGAATTTTGTGTTTTCTTTGGGTTTAAAGATGTGACTTTTAGGGGTTTGGTCTGGAAAAGATTGGGACTTTGATGTGTTTCTTGGTGGTTGTTGGTGGTGGTGGGTGGGGGTTTAGGTTTCCGTTCCTGCTGGTGGACAGAGTGATCGAGTACGAGGCCGGGGTGACGGCGGTCGGGATCAAGAATGTGACCATAAATGATAATTTCTTCCCGGGGCATTTTCCGGAGAGGCCGATCATGCCCGGAGTTCTCATGGTTGAGGTTTGTAATTTTCTCCAGATGCATGTAGTTGTAGACTGGACGAACCTTGTCAAAATGCACTTTTTCTCCCTTTTTAAGATCGTGGATTTTTTCTAGTTACTATTTATTAAAAAGGATAGTCTTTTTGAAAAATTCCATAAAATGGTACCTATTAATGATTTTTTTTTTCCTGGTATGTTCGGGAGAGGGGGATCATGCCTGGTGTTCTCATGGTCGATATATATAATTTTCTCCAATTTTAAACGTAGTTGTAGATTGGTGGAACCTGTGTGAAAATGTAGTTTTCCCTTTTTAATATGAATTTACAATCTTAATTGATAATTTCCATAAAGACAGTACTTTTGAGACATAGTACCAAGCTATTGTTCCTTTTGAAAAGGCAGCTTCGAACATGGAAATTGCAGGGTGGACTAGAAATCACTTTTTCCTGAAAGTAATTTGAAAAATAGAAGTAATTTGGTTTAAGTATCAGGAGTACCTTCATATGAAATATTTTTGTAAAAGAGGAATTAAGGGGACTATGTTGGTAGGGGTATATGGTAAAAATGATGTCGTAAACTGATTTTGCATTGTATTTATATGGGATCTTAGAAAGGGCTATGGACAAAGCTGTGTGTTGGAGCCGAGGTTTGGATATTTGGATGAAACATTGGTTTGATGCCGGAGGGAACATAGGCCATAATTGATTTGATGTCGGTGAATGACTGATCTCTTATAAGGTATAGTTATGTGCATGGAAAGAACAACCACTATGATATTGTTTGTTAATGTATCAGTCTTGATTTTGTGCATGAAGTGATTTAAATTTTGACTTAAACTATATTCACCATAAATGAAGAGAAAGCTAGATTTTGTAAATTGGTGAAAGGTTATAGGACAACAAAGCTACAAACTTTGTTGCATGGACCCATACTATATCCGTTTCTTCAGGTATCCAACATGGTACTTCCTCAGGACCTCTACACATGTCGGGTATGGTTGGCCCATGCCTAGTTTTTCCAAGGGGAAACATAGCTGAAAACGATTTGGCATGTTCAAGACAAACATACTAGAGATACACGGTATCATCTCTTGCATATTACCTTTATGAAATAGAGAGATGACTTGTTGATGTGATAGTTGAATGGTGTGATTTCTTGCTAGATGCAATCTCCCAACTTTTCCTATATATAGAAAATGTTATGTCGGGTATGGTTGGCCCATGCCTAGTTTTTCCAAGGGGAAACATAGCTGAAAACGATTTGGCATGTTCAACACAAACATACTAGAGATACACGGTATCATCTCTTGCATATTACCTTTATGAAATAGAGAGATGACTTGTTGATGTGATAGTTGAATGGTGTGATTTCTTGCTAGATGCAATCTCCCAACTTTTCCTATATATAGAAAATGTTTCTGAAAAGAATCTCGAGGCAATATATATTATAACTTTATGAAATCTCACTTACATGAAGTCCATTGTATAATATTTATCGAGCAACTGATGGTTTATATCTAATCCTTAGTTCGTCTCAAGTTTAATATTTAGAATAAAAGTGTACTTGATGTTCCCTAGCCTTCTAGGTTTTACAGGACCTCTCTTGCCAATAATTTCCTTGCTATACTTGCACACATGCATAGAGGGCTCTTGTCAGGTTTTGCAACATCCAAACAAAATTTCTTCATCCCTCAAGTCCTGGACTATATAGCCTTCATGGTTAGACATTTTGTTCATAGCTAGGTTGCATAAAGAAACATAGGACACAGTAGATATTCTGAATGTGGCATTCTAAAAAAATAACAAATAATTCTTAAATAAATAGGATTTGTGCACTTTAACACATATTGTATGTATTGGATCTTTGTGATATCTAATCTTTCTTTATATTATAGTTACTACTTACTAGGTTCCAAATTTTCCTTACAAAGGACCCGCCACAAATGAAATGTTACCTTTTTGTATTGATTATTTTTGCACTAGCAAGACAATGCTAAGTCAATTTCACCATGTTTTGGATACCTTTCTAACCTAGACATTGCCAGACTATGTCTGGCATGCTTGTCGAGGAAGTGTTATGTTGGAGATGGCTATGGTTCTTTGGAGGAGGATCTATGCAACCTATTTTCATAGGCACCCATCTTATGGCAAAAAGGATGTGATAATGACGGCTTACCTGCATCTTTATAATACATTTGTGAAAAATTATGATTTACAACTGGTGGATGCTGCACAAATCCAACAACCAGAATATTGCTCAACCATTTATATATATGTCCATATATTCTACATACCAGTATATCCGTATAGTATCTGTGTAGTATCTGGATTTTTCACACTGGACTGACCATTGCTATGCTGATCTTATTGAGGCAGACATGTTAACTCTGAAAGTGCTTCTAAAGTTTTTAACTTTTTATATGACCCATCATTGCAAATTATAGATAATTGTATACATTGAGCTACTGGCTTATCTTTGTTGTACTGAAATTGTTTTCAGCTTGCTATTCGTCATTGCAAAGTTCTGTTCAATCAGATTTCTACGTGATTGTTGGAATTTGATAAGTGGAACACTTGTATTCATTGACAGGAGGCTGCCTTGGTGTCTGGTTAACTATCCCCATTTACCATTCAGCCTTTTTTGGCATGTATTGGTATCTGAATGGAAGAAAAGGATTTAAACAGCTGACACTAAATTTTTGGGATAGTAGCTTTGTTGTTGCTGTTGTATTGGTATTTGCAAGGGTAAGCTAGGAAACCCGCATAAAATGTTTTGTCCAAGTCCAGCTCATGCAGTATGTTCTGGTTTTGGCATTGGCATTATTACAATTTTTAGATCCCATTTAGTTAGGCGTGTCCTACCTAACTTTGTGCCACGAATAATAATTGAGATAATCAATAGCATTTTGGTGCCATGGTGTGAAATCAATAGTAACAGAATTGTGTCAATGGACAGATGGGCCATTCTATCAGATAGGAATTTAAACTGGAGCGTAAATGTCTGATTCAATATATGTTTTGCCAATCTGTTCAGCATATTGTACTCTCTTTTTTTCCTCCCATAAATTGATGATCATTGGTTAGGGAAGCTAGGGTTTGTCAGTTACAATCCTCTGCTTTTTTAATTTCTTTGGTGGTCTTGTGTCTGACCACCAAAAGATTGCCTACTTCAGATTTGAAAGATTTTCATTTCAAAGTGCTCAATTGAAATCGTTTTATTTCATTTTGAGGAAAATAAGGTGAGGAGTAGCGGAAGAAGGGAGGTTGCCCTTGTTTGCAAGGGCGTCTAGTTTCATTCCTATTAGAAAAGAGGAGATGGGAAACAAAATTGCTCATCAGGATTCATTTTTTTAGTTTGGTGGGAACCGCGTAACTAAATGAGATATGAGGAAGGGCAAAAAAATGTTGAAAGGGTTAAAAGAAAATGTAGAGAACATGTGTAGACAAACTTCTTGTGAACAAAAAGAACTCTTCTTGTCTCTTGGGTGATTCTTGCATTCTTGTAAAGCATTTGGCTTCCTTATCATTTATCATATTTGTTATGAAAATTCTTCTCTTTTGTTGGAGAGTGCTTTTAATTTTCTTTAATCACATGATCGCTCTTAGATAAACATGCTCATGGATTTTGTGATCCAGGCCATGGCTCAGGTTGGTGGTCTTATTATGCTTCAACCAGATGTTGGAGGGTCACGTGAGAACTTCTTCTTTGCTGGCGTTGACAAAGTCAGGTTTCGGAAGCCTGTTATTGCCGGGGACACGCTAGTCATGAGAATGAATCTTGTCAAATTGCAAAAACGCTTTGGAATAGCAAAGATGGAAGGAAAGGCATATGTTGGTGGTGAAGTTGTGTGTGAGGGTGAGTTCCTGATGGCTATGGGAAGTGAAAGCTAAGTGATGTGCGAGCGAGCTGAGTCAATCCATGTCTGGGGCATACCCCACAATTTTCTGAGGGCTAGCATGTTGTTTCAGTTGTTTGTTAGCTCAAATTAATTATGGATGTGTGATTTCCATCTTTGTACCTCTTCTTCAATAAATGTTGTTGTTTACTGCAGTCTTCATAATGTTGAAGTAAATAATCATGTGGTTAAATTATCTAGATGCTATTTTGATTTTAACTTGGTGGAATCTAATATTTCCATACATCATCTTTGATTATTTCAATTTTGGATCTCCTTACGCCAATATCTTGTAATACAATAACAAAACTGCAAAATATATGAGGTGCAAGGTTGATTAGTATATGAGATGAGAGTTTGATTGATCTAATGTCCGGATAATCATTTTGGCAAGTAGGTCAAGGGGGTGAACGAAGAATGAACCTGGGATATTTATAAGGGGGCAGCTAGAAGAAAGCCCCCCTCCCATGCTCATCGTGACTAACCATGATTGTCATCTTAATAGGAAGAGCTTGATGATTGTCATCTTAAAATAACAGGAACAGTTACCAAAATACGTACAAACCATAGGGGAGTACAACTAATTAACCCGTAGCATTGCTTATGGCTTGGCGCTAGCCTGATGATGAGACTAAGCAATTTCCATACTTAGTTCTACTTCAGGTGGAGCCATGGTGCAACAATGCTAGTCTGACTGTGAGGCTATGCTAAAAGCATATTTTGTAGCTTCGCTTATGTAGAACTTGTGATTATGGTGATGCTAGAACTTAGCCACACTAAAGCTAACTATTCGACATAGCTAGATATATGTTAAATAGTAGCTTTGTTTGAAGTTTATGATAGAGCTACGTCTTACGACGAAGCTATGTCTTAGCCAAGGTTTAGTTTTGCTACAGACGACGCTAGGAGGGAGTTAATAACTCGACCAACGTTTGCAATAATCTGATGTTGTGACCTTTGCCATTTTGTAGCTTTACTAAGATGAAGCTATCAACACGACGATGCTAGACCTATATTAACCATGCTTTGGACCAATTTATTATTATGACGATGCTAGTGAGATAGCGAGGCCAGTCCCTCTGCCATTTCATTAACTTCCAAATATCAGGGAATCATGATAATCTATAACACTTGAGCTAATTCATTCACATTTATAAGAGAGTAATATTTCAAGATTCAAAGGACTTGAACGCAAAATAGAAGTCCCCGAGTAAAACTCAAGCTACTCAACACATCTAGAACTAGTTGCGAAAAAAACGGCTTTTTTGGGGAAAATTTCCGAGGAAGCATTAAAGTTTTAATTTATTTTATAAAAAAAACAAAGTTTGGAATAATAGCAAAGAGAGCACCGCCGTGCCCAATAATTGGGCGTGCAATTTTCACGCCCTAAATATGGGCGCAGAAAAAGCAAGGTTTTTGGTTAGTGAGATGTTATGGAATTGTTAGGGTGTCATTAAGATGTTATGGATTTGTTAGTGGCTGTTGGTTATGAGGAGAAAAATGGCGCCCTTTTTTAGGGCGTGTAATATTTTGGCGCCCTTTTTTAGGGCGTGAACTTTTGTAAATTATCGAATTCAAATTTACAACGGCTAGTTTATAATTTACAATGGCTACTTTATGTTTTACAACGGCTATTTTACATGCATATTTTTACAACGGCTAGTTTACGTTTTACAACGGCTATTTCACATGCATATTGTCTATATATATATATATAATTCATCCTATTGAAATTCTTCACATTCAATTCATCCCTACACCTCTCAAGTTACTTCTCGAAGAATTTTTTTTTTTTCTCATTTGCAGTGAAGCTTTCAAGAAGAATCATCTCCAAATCACCACCTGGTGTCAAGAAGAATCCCTCGGAAAGAAGTTACAATTTTTAAATTTTTATTCATGGATCAAGTATTAATATTGATTTGCTACCATGGAGGTACACTTAGTGGACTATCTTATGAAGGAGGTACAACTAATCTAATTTTTACCTATCCTAATATCTCCTTAGAAAATATACGTAATATTATCGTGGAACGTTTTTTATTACATATGAATTCGTAATAAGATATTTTTTTACCGATACATTTTTAGTAATAGATAGTGAAGAAGCATGGAACTTTGTTATTCAGGATAATATAGGTGCATCTTGTATAAAGATTTATATTAATCAAGCATTAACAAATATTAGCAGAAATCTTTCTTCTACTAGTCAACCTGTTTATAATAGCCAAAATTTTCATGTTGGTCCTAGCACTTCAAACCAAGTAAATTTAGTTGAAGAGAACGTTGATGACGTTGATAGTGACGACTTAGTCGAATATTTAGACTATTATTTAGACAATAATGATGATAATTTAGATGGTAGCACCCCTGAGTTATTTGTTGGAAAAGAATTTCCTTTATCTTATGCATTTCAAAATTTTATTAGTGATATAGCAATTCTTCATAATTTTAGTTGTAGAGCTAAACATAACAATTATCAAAGAATTGTATATATTTGTGACTCTCCAGATTACAGTTGGAGAGTGTATGCTAAAGCAATTGGTAACAGTACAATCTTTGAGATTCGTACATTTGAATCTCGACATTCGTGTATCGGTGTGTTACCAAGAGGACATCGGGCAACGGCTACGGTACAATTGGTAACGGTACAATCATTCACCTCTATTCATTCTATCATAATGCCTACGGGGAACTGGCCTAAGACCTAATCGCATTCTCCTAGCTGTCGTTTCTTCTGGTGTCTCCCCTGGCAATGGTTGGAAGTCATCCCCTCCATACTGGGGTGTCTGCGTAGATGGATAAGGCTGGGGTGTGCCAAATAATGAAGCTCCGGCGCTGTACATATAAGATTCCCAGTCAAACTCATTCGAAGCATACTGCGAATAACCAGGTTGGGATGTGCCCTCGCCCGCCTCTTGATCAATATGTGACCCAGAATAATATGATGCATACTGTGAACAACCAGGTTGGGATGTGCCCTCGCCCGCCTCTTGATCAATATGTGACACAGAATAATATGATGCATCTTGTGAGGCACCAGATTCTTCCCTCGCCTCTTGGTGTGGCCTACGGGTGTAGTTTCCCGTCCCGTTCAGTCAATCGGAGGAATCGAAACGCCAACGGCGTCGGACTTAGCCTTGCAACGGCTGTTCGAAGACATCGCTCGGTCGAGACGACCGCTCGCTCAGGTGGGATAGTTTCGGTGAACTTGCCTCATCTTAGCCTTCACATAATAAATCGCATGTTTTCAATTTGCACAAGTAGGCTTGATAATAAAAGAGACAAATCCACATAGCTAAAGGGAATAATCCCGACGGATCGAATTGAGTTAGAATATGAAAGGTCCAACGGTCGACTTAGAGTTGGTGCACGGCGTGCTTTGAAAATGATACTCGATCCTTCGTCCCGTGGCTTGGGAGAAGAAAAGTTGGTTGAGTAGGCGAAGTTATGAACGTAGCCTAAGTCATAGGCGTCGCCCGCATAAATGCTTCATAAAGCATGCACAAGTCCTATCGTCCAAGGCTTGGCACAGCCTTGGCTTGTCCCATGAGTTAAGTTGCGTTGCACGGCTTATAATATAAGTCTAGGCACCTAAATGACTTGGTCGTTCAGAAGTCGAACGCATGCGCGACACGTTTCCGCAATGCGAGGCTTGACGCAGCCTTTGCTCGTCGAGTCGTTGTGCGTTTAAGTCAGGCAAGTTATGTTAGGCTATCGAAGTGGTAGCAAGCACGGTCCTACGAGTTCTACGGTTGGATATAACCACATAGTCTTACGGTCTTAAGGCCCGTCATATAAAGTATGACTTGGGCGACGGCGTTACGTAGAACGTAAGTCGGTTTAAGGCACGATGTACGGACTTAGTGTTTAAGGTATGAACCACGATGGATTTAGTGAGTTTTGGAGAAAGGACTATCGAATAGGCATTCATGTGTTGAATGAAATGATATGGTAACATGGAAAGAATGTTCGCGACCGTGGGTCGTCGAGGGGTCTCAAGGATAGAAGTCTTGAACTTGGTTTTGAAAGAGATGGTAATATTGGAAGAAGAATGACTGTGTGAGACGTCAGTTCGAGTCGAGTCTTGCATGGTCATTGGACAACTTGTCGACAAGGAGGAGTTTCCACGAGCGGCAACCCTGGGAGCCATGGGACCGTGTCGTTCCGGAGGGAAACAGGTATAGCCGTAGCTGGACGAACCGCTCGGGTTATTCGGGAACTTTCAGCGGGGCTAGCTACTTGCATTGAAAGGGTCGTCGAATAGCAAGGCTATAGTCCATGATAGCTTGTCATGCTAGTGACAAATTCATATAGATGAGTCGGCACAGACGACAATTCGCGAGTGTGCCTTTGGATTGAGTCGAGTATTGAGTGCGCTATATCAAGGAGTCGAGTTGAATGCGTGTGTATAGTTTGAACACAATGTTGGGCCTAAGATTTGGTTGCAACATAGGCGACGTACTTCGGCACGAGATGTGGCATCGAGTCTTATGTTGTCGGCATATAAGTTGCATGTTATGATTGAGTTGTCTTGAGTTTAAGTCAGGAGATGCCGCAAGGCAAAGTCGGTCGTGTGACACTTAGTTCACAAGTTGGATGGGTCAGTTGATGATTAAGTAGCAAAGGGCCACGAGGCGACAAGGGCCGCGAGGCGGTGATATGGTTAAGTTACATTGAGTTGCGAGGCACGGCACGACGGATTCCTAGCACGATCACATGGAAATGGAGCCTCATCGCGTAGCTGCGTCTCTGATTTTGGGCCGTAAGACAAACACGACTTGATAGGTTAACGTTGTTGGCACGAGAAGGGTCTAGGGGCAAAGTATGAGTTAACATCGTTGTTGCAAGCACGGGATGGTCTAAAGACATGAAATAGGCCAAGACGTCTGTCCTAAAACTGATCCTAAGGCAAGAGTAGAAAGACAATCAAAAAGGGACTATGTTGCACAAAGTAAATCAACGTGTTGGTTTTGTATGGGTGGGCGAGGAGCTCATTCCACCAGTACAGTTGAGTACTGACACACACATAGTTTTCATGTGCAGGCACAGGTAGAAGCTCGTGGCGTGGAGCTCGCTTGGATGCGTCGAGACACAGAGTTCCTTGGCGATTCGAAGCGTGCGGCCGCATGTATTCAAGACTTATACAGGACATAATGTATGGACGTCGCCTTCCGAAGCTTCCGCTGGCTCAAGACATGTATTGAGAGATGAGAGAGAGCTAAGTGACTTGTAATGAGAGATGAGTGAGCTTGAGTGAGCTTGAGAGACTTGTAATCTTGGCCTTGCGCCCTATTGTAACCTTTGTTTCAATATCAATAAAGAGCTTCTTTGAATAACTTGTGTTTTGTTCTTAATTTCTGCTGCTATTATTCAATGTCTCTGCTTGGGACTTCTGTGCGACGACCCCGTCGCAGCCGCTGAAATCGGCCGTTATGGAAACCGCCTTACACGTGCACAATCTAGGCTCGTTCGGCATCACGCCTTAGCGAGGACGATCGCTCCTACGAGAGCGGGGCGTGACATAAATGGTGTCAGAGCACGGCTTTACGTCCTTGGACTATCGATTGAATTCTTTAACTCCGTTGTTTTCGCAAACTCTGAATCGTTGCTTCCGCAAAGTTGATATCGTTGGTGCGCTCTCTCTCAAATATCCTACGGGATGTCCATACAATAAGTCTAACTATTTTGCAAAACATAGGAGAACAGTTTTTGACAAAACAAAAAGATGGTTCGCGTAAGCACGGTTGGCTAAGTCGGGCTGGACATATACACCAAGGATTGTGTCGACCTTAGAAAAGTCGAGTGCGGGAATTGAATAGTGTTGAGCAAGAATAAGTTGGACTCAATTGAGTAAATGAGATGACTATTGATAGGGGTGCTATCGAGCGACGACAACGTTGGTGCGATATAGATGAGCGTGCTTCGAAATTGAGAAATGGTTCGAACAGAAAATTTGAAGAAGCCGATTTTGATTCGAATGATAGTTGAGGATTAGTTAAATGACTTCATCCCTGAGTGGTGTATGCGATAGCCTCAGGGATGTCGATCGATCGATTGAGGAATCAGGGTGTCGATGAGTCTATCAACGAGCGTCGCGTGTATGCAAAGCCGTAGATTTAGTATCGTTGAACAAGTGATAGTCTTAAGATTTGGATGAGTTGATTAGAACAACTTAGAATTGTCGCGCACGAAACGTGCACGGGATCGAGGATTGCGCGAGTATAAAATACAAAATATTTGAGTAGGTGAAATCGAATCGAGGAAATCGATACGGATCGTATACGAGAAGTTAGCACGATGGAAAGATAGCGTGCATGAAAAAAATGTTGAATTTTGAAGTTACGTGAATGACTCTAAGGATTGGATTGAATGTTGCTCGATAATTTGAGTTAGCAAAGGTACGATACGAATTGAGGAAATACGTTGCTCGATGACTTAAGATAGACGGATAAACAATACGTAAATTTGCGTTTGAGGAAAATGGATGTTGTAAATGATTTGAGGGATAATGATCGAACTTGAATTTGAATGTCGAGGAGATTATCCAGTTGGACGATAGCATCATTCGTGCGACTCGAAATTGGTTGCAAAGGAAGATCGTCAGGTTACACATATCGTCGATGGTATTGAGGCGTATCAAAGATCGATATGCGATAACTCGGGGGTACTCTGACTCGGCGAATGACGATCGTGCAAGTGTTATTGTTCGGTTGGATGCAATACATAGTACTTTGATTGAGATGGATGTTGGATGAAAAATGATTGTGCCTTGAGGGTTACGCGGATAACCACATCGTCGACATTCTTGTCTTGCGCGAGCGCAACTCCAGCCTCGCACATGTGTTGCATCGGATTTGGGGCGATTGTTCCGCTTGAGCGCTGACATGGTGATTCATGTCGCGGGAATGATCAAACTCGGAAAATCAGGATGCGGCAACTTTGATTGTCTCGACTTGTCGGTTTGATGCGAAAGAAAATTTAAGGATGTTAGGACTTGCGATTGATGAATGAAATAAACTTGAGGATTGAGTAGGTCCAATCCGCGCATCGAGAATGAATTAGTCTAGACTCAAACAAGAGTTACGTCCTGATGAGGATGATTATCCCGCGGGAGCGTGCATGGTGATTCATGCCCACCGTGGATAATCTGACTCGCGTGAGATCGGGACGCAACGTATTGTTAAGTCAGATGACCTTGTGATCGATTTCGTGAATTGGGATAAATGACTTAGGGAGTATAAAATGTGAATTATGGTTTAGAAATGAATCGTGTCGTAGCGAGTTTGACTTGAGAAGGATTGATAGGCGTATTATGTCGAACGTGTTCGAAGAAATAGACTATGCAAAATGGCTTGATGAACGAAGCGATATTGATATGTCAAGGAATTGGTTAAAACGTGAGTTGTCATAGGATGGCTTTGCTGAATGACTCGGACCCCGTGCGACAAATGTTGGGATGTGTGTAGGGAATCGATGCTCGATGTTTAGAAATCAGAATGATGCGAGCTTGGGTAAAAAACCCTGTACTATCAACTTGGTTTGACCTTATGATGGGGTCAGTGTTGATATCGTTGTTTGGGAACTGTGATTCCAATACTGTTGACTTTAGCCTAAAGAGATTGCCTAGCGGCTAGGCGAGATGTCCATGTTACGAGAGTTAGCATCGGTAGAATTGATTTTCAGGATTGAGTGGATGGATCGATAGGTGAAATTAGATTCACTATCACAAGGCTTGGTTGAAATGCATGTATTTCGGGGACGCCTGGAATGTGTGCACGATCCAAACTAAGTGATATGTTAAATTCAAGTGAGACTTAAGGAATGAGAAGTGTCGAGGATTTTGAGATCGTGAGTTTTGAAGAACGGATTGAGGGTAGCACGAGCGTGGCTCAGATTTGAGAAACACATAGGAGTGTGTGCGAGAGTCCTTGAATGTTGAGTGAAGTAATAAGTCGATAAGTGTACTCAGTTAGTTTCGAGGACGAAACTTTTTCTGAGTGGTGTATGATGTAGTGCCCCGTCCCGCTCAGTCAATCGGAGAAATCGAAACGCCAACGGCGTTCGGACTTAGCCTTGCAACGGCTGCTCGAAGACATCGCTCGGTCGAGGCGACCGCTCGCTCAGGTGGGGTAGTTTCGGTGAACTTGCCTCATCTTAGCCTTCACATAATAAATCGCATATTTTCAACTTGCACAAGTAGGCTTGATAATAAAAGAGACGAATCCACATAGTTAAAGGGAATAATCCCGACGGGTCGAATTGAGTTAGAATATGAAAGGTCCAACGGTCGACTTAGAGTTGGTGCACGACGTGCTTTAAAAATGACACTCGATATTTCGTCCCGTGGCTTGGGAGAAGAAAAGTTGGTTGAGTAGGCGAAGTTATGAACGTAGCCTAAGTCATAGGCGTCGCCCGCATAAATGCTTCATAAAGCATGCACATGTCCTATCGTCCAAGGCTTGGCACAGCCTTGGCTTGCCCCATGAGTTAAGTTGCGTTGTACGGCTTATAATATAAGTCTAGGCACCTAAATGACTTGGTCGTTCAGAAGTCGAACGCATGCGCGACACGTTTCTGCAATGCGAGGCTTGACGCAGCCTTTGCTCGTCGAGTCGTTGTGCGTTTAAGTCAGGCAAGTTATGTTAGGCTATCGGAGTGGTAGCAAACACGGTCCTACGAGTTCTACGGTTGGGTATAACCACATAGTCTTACGGTCTCAAGGTCCGTCATATAAAGTATGACTTGGACGACGGCGTTGCGTAGAACGTAAGTCGGTTTAAGGCACGATGTACGGACTTAGTGTTTAAGGCATGAACCACGGTGGATTTAGTGAGTTTTGGAGAAAGGACTATCGAATAGGCATTCATGTGTTGAATGAAATGATATGGTAACATGGAAAGAATGCTCGCGACCGTGGTCGTCGAGGGGTCTCAAGGATAGAAGTCTTGAACTTGGTTTTGAAAGAGATGGTAACATTGGAAGAAGAATGACTGTGTGAGACGTCAGTTCGAGTCGAGTCTTGCATAGTCATTGGACAACTTGTCGACAAGGAGGAGTTTCCATGAGCGACAACCCTAGGCGTCATAGGACCGCGTCGTTCCGGAGGGAAACAGGTATAGCCGTAGCTGGACGAACCGCTCGGGTTATTCGGGAATTTTCAGCGGGGCTAGCTACTTGCGTTGAAAGGATCGCCGAATAGCAAGGCTGTAGTTCATGATAGCTTGTCATGCTAGTGACTAATTCATATAGATGAGTCGGCACGGGCGGCAATCCGCGAGCGTGCCTTTGGATTTAGTCGAGTATTGAGTGCGCTATATCAAGGAGTCGAGTTGAATGTGTGTGTATAGTTTGAACACAATATTGGGCCTAAGATTTGGTTGCAACGTAGGCGACGTGCTTGGACACGAGATGTGGCGTCGAGTCTTATGTTGTCGGCATATAAGTTGCATGTTATGATTGAGTTGTCTTGAGTTTAAGTCAGGAGATGCCGCAAGGCAAAGTCGGTCGTGTGAGACTTAGTTCACAAGTTGGATGGGTCAGTTGATGATTAAGTAGCAAAGGGCCGCGAGGCAGCAAGGGCCGCGAGGCGGCAAGGGCTGCGAGGCGGCGATATGGTTAAGTCACATTGAGTTGTGAGGCACGGCACGACGGATTTCTAGCACGATCACATGGAAATGGAGCCTCATCGCGTAGCTGCGTCTCTGATTTTGGGCCGTAAGGCAAACATGACTTGATAGGTTTACGTTGTTGGCACAAGAAGGGTCTAGGGGCAAAGTATGAGTTAATATTGTTGTTGCAAGCACGGGATGGTCTAAAGACACGAAATATGCCAAGGCGTCTGTCCTAAAACTGATCCTAAGGCAAGATTAGAAAGACAATCAAAAAGGGACTATGTTGCACAAAGTAAATCAACGTGTTGGTTTTGTATGGGTGGGCGAGGAGCTCATTCCACCAGTACAGTTGAGTACTGACACCCACATAGTTTTCATGTGCAGGCACAGGTAGAAGCTCATGGCGCGGAGCTCGCTTGGATGCGTCGAGGCATGGAGTTCCTTGGCGATTCGAAGCGTGCGGCCACATGTGATCAAGACTTATACAGAACATAATGTATGGACGTCGCCTTCCGAAGCTTCCGCTGGCTCAAGACATGTATTGAGAGATGAGAGAAAGCTGAGTGACTTGTAATGATAGATGAGTGAGCTTGAGTGAGCTTGAGAGACTTGTAATCTTGGCCTTGCGCCCTATTGTAACCTTTGTTTCAATATCAATAAAGAGCTTCTTTGAATAACTTGTATTTTGTTCTTAATTTCCGCCGCTATTATTCAATGTCTCTGCTTGGGACTTCTATGCGATGACCCCGTCGCAGCCGCTGAAATCGGCCGTTATGGAAACCGCCTTGCACGAGCGCAATCTAGGCTCGTGCGACATCACGCCTTAGCGAGGACGATCGCTCCTACGGAAGCGGGGTGTGACAACGGGGCTGTGCATGTCTCGCCTCACAATTCCTACAGGATGATCCTGAGGGATTGCCAATGGTAGCCAAGTCATTTTGATACCGGAACTAGTACCTTGATCCGGTTCCGGCTCCACACCAAGATATGTTCTGATAAGATCTCCAAGACTTCTCTCATCTTCAAAATATATAGGACTACCAGTAATCGGTAACCCCAAAATCATGGTCACGTCGGCCAGAGTGATCGACATTTCACCAAAGGAAGGCTGAAATGTGTTGCGTCCTGGCCACCACCGCTCTATCAAACTCAACAATAGATCTCTATCGTGACGCCTTAGACGAATAGCGTTAACATACACTACACCATAATAGGCGATTACCCACGGTTATTACCGTGACAATTATTTTTCGTAACGGTAATAACCGTTACTAGTAGGGCGTGGTTATTATTTGGTCACGGTTATAACCGTTACAAATAGTTGTGTTGGTAACGGTAATAACCGTTACAAATAGTTGCCATCAGGTTGACAGTCGGTCAGATAAGGAAATCATCAATTCTTCTGTGGAGCTTCCTCCTGCTAGCATCTCCATTCTAATGGGAAAAGCTTGGATGATAATATAACGATGTTTCTTTTTACTAGCAAGGAGTAAAGAACAATGTGGGAACGTGTACGTCATGTACGGTTCAAGATCTAGTCGAAGAGGCAGGTCGGGCAAGTAAATTACTAAGTTTCGATGCAAAACAATGGGCTTAACACATAATATGAGATGAACAGATAATATGAGATGAACAGATTATGATGTAGAGGTACGGCTCTACATCATTCTTTGAATCTGAAACCTGACATCATGACAGACTATGATGCTCTGGTAATATGCAACGTTGAAAATCTTGTGTTCGGGTAAATCCTTTCGCACATTTGTAAACATAACACCCTCTGCTCAACCGCCTTCTTGTGGCATACCATCATAGTCTGTCATGAGGGATTGAAAAAAACTTATATTGGTAATAAACCACACGAAATGTGCTTAAAGTAACTTATATTGATAAAATAGCTTGATTTAAATATGTATAGCAACATCGACAGATTTCAGGTACTGCAGATTTCAAGTCTGAGGGATTGAAAAAACAATGGGCTTAACACATAATATGAGATGAACAGATAATATGAGATGAACAGATTATAATGTAGAGGTACGGCTCTACATCATTCTTTGAACATATTACTCATATTTTTGAAGTTTAACATACAATAAAAAAACCAAAAATCAACAAAATCCAAAAAATCGGAGAGAGAGAGAGAGAGAGAGAGAGAGAGAGAGAGAGAGAGAGTATGAGGGAAGTACCTTCGTTGCTTCTCCAGTAATCGAAGCAAAACCCGAAACCCTAAGAAAAATCCTAAGAAAAACCAAAACCCTAAGAAAATCAAAACCCTAATAGAACCAAAATCTTGAGAGATCGTGAGAGAGAATGAGAGACGCACCTTCGTTGCTTCTCCAATAATCGAAGAGAGATCGTGAGAGAGAAGGAGAGGGTCGGCGGTCACGGTCTGATCGTGAGAGAGAAGGAGAGGGGAAGGTGTCCAAAATGAGTGTAGGTCTGATCGTGAGAGAGAAGGAGAGGGGAAGGGGTCCAAAATGAGTGCGGGAAATGAGTGCGGGAAATTTTGGGACAATTTTTTTCTTTTGGAACCCAGTAACACTTTTTCCTTGGCACATGTTTTGCATGTGACCTAAGTTGTAAATTTGTAACAGTTATTATTGTTACAAATAATATAAAACTTATAATATTTATAGAATCAGAATTGTAGTAACAGTTTTTGCTAATAGTAACGATTATAACTGTTACCATATTGTAACGTTAATAACCGTTACTATTTGAAAAAAAACTGTGTTACAAATTGCATATTATGGTGTAGTGATAGGAAAAGCCAAAAGATAAAACAAGTTCATTCTGACGAGTTGTGAGATGCCATCCGTGGCGCCAGTCTCCATGCTCACGTAATTTTACCGTTGGATAATCATATAACTAAATAATGTCTGAAATTTTTTACTGCCTATAATTATCAATTTTAGTGCCTATAATTACTTTAACTAAAATACCTTTCCGTCGAATACCAGATCTGAAACGTGACGACCTCGTTCCTGGATAATAGCCTGTGTTGTAGGTCCACCTGGTATCCGACCGTCATTTCGAACATCCATCTATAAATTAATGACAAATATTATACATTAATTTGAGCAGAACTTGTACGGTATAGTAAAATCTATGCCCTTCTTTAAGGCATATTTTTTTTTTCCGGGATCTCTGAGACTATACTAACGCACTGGCTATACAAAAAAGTTTCACTAACATTTATTTGATAGAGATAATTCTTCTTCTCCTCCGACTGTCTGTGTTACTCTCTTCCTTTCTTCCGCTTCTCTTCTCTGCTTCTGCAAGAAGTTTTCTTCACTTCATATACATCTAGCTAACAATACAAGACAAAACACATTTTACAATGCTATCTAAAAGCCTGCAATCAAGCCACTAACCTACAAAACTTTCAATCTCTTTTGGTCAAAAGTGACGTGAAAAGAGTGGAGAATCTCTGCAACCGAGGGCACGCAGACCAAGCCGAGGGGCACGCGGCACAAGCCGAGGCCGCACAAGCCGAGGGCCACGCGGCAGAGGGGGAGTTGGGCGGGAGAAATTCCACGCCCTTTTTTAGGGCGTTGATTTTGGGATATAATAAAAAAAGGAATTTTGACGCTCTTTTTTAGGGCGCGCTTTTTTGGAGATGGTTTAATTTCTCTAATCCGGGTTTATGCTTATGGAGGGGGTTTATGTTTATGGAGGGAAGGGATTAAGAAGAAATAAATTTTGACGACCTAAAGTAGGGCGTCAAAATTTTCTACGCCCTATTTTTAGGCGCGACCGTGCTCATATTGCCATTTTCCTAAACTTAGTGTCTTTTACGCAATTTTTACAAACATTTTTGCTTCTCATGAAATTTTCCGTTTTTTTTGTTTCCCTTCCAACATGACGATCACCACCGCCATCGCCGCCGCCGCCACCACCACCTCCTGCCCCTCCTACTCCTCCTCCGCCGCCTCCGTAACCCCCACCAACTCAAATCCTAACCCAAACTCCAACTCGACGTGGTGGGAGTCCCTCTCCCGCGCCCGCTCCCAGGTCCTCTCCCTCTCCCCCTCCTTCCCGCCCTCCCCCACCAAACCCTAAGTCTAATCGCCGACTCCGACCGCCCCGCCCACTCCCTCCTCTCCATCCTCCCCCACCTGTCCCTCCACCTCTCCGACGATCCCCACTCCGGCTCCGGCGACGACCCCCTCTGCAACTGGCTCTACGACACCTTCCTCCTCCCCGACCCCCCCGAGCTCCGCCTCCTCGTCCTCTCCCTCCTCCCCTCCTCTCCCACTTCTACCTCTCCCGCGTCGTCTCCCGCCCCGGCCTCTCCCTCGCCGGCTTCGAGGCCGTCCTCCTCGCCGTCTACACCGCAGAGACCAAGCTCCGCGGGGGGAAACCCTCCCTCGTCTCCGTCCCCGACCTCTCCTCCCCTTCCCTCTACCACTCCCCCCGCCTCCAGCCCCAGTCCGCCCACCACCGACGCGCCTCCACCGACCCCCACCCCTCGCCGAGCGCCGTCGGAATCCTATCCCGTCCCCTCGAGCCGCAGCTCGCCGTCAAGTCCACCAAGCGCGCCTGCATCGTCGGGGTCGCCCTCGACTCCTTCTTCAAGAAGACCTCCCTCGTGCCCGCCAGGTCAAAGTCGGACTTTTGCGCCTTCGCCGTCTACTGGGCCGGACAGGAGTGCAGGTGCAGGTACGAGTTCAACGACGACTTGGACGTGGGGTTCGATACGAACTGCTGCGAGTACGCCGAGGGGAACAGGATCCCGCTGCCGTGGGAGCTGCTGCAGCCGGTGCTGAGGATCATAGGGCACTGCCTGCTGGCGCCCGGGAACGACCAGGAGGTGAGGGACGCCGCGTCGGCGGCCGTCAGGGCGGTCTATGCGCGGGCGATGCACGAGATAATTCCGCAGGCGATACTGGCGGCGCGGAGCTTGATTAGGCTGGATGTTGCTGCACGGAAGAAGGAGAGGGAGGCGGCTGCGGCAGCGGCTATGCTGGCGGTATCACTGAGAGGGGTGGCTTCAAACTCTGTCACGCCGAGCAAGGCCAGGAGGCCGGACGTGCTCCTGTTCTCGTAATGATTGGTGAGTTGATCTTTGCGATTGTGGTTAATATTTCTTCTTTCATCTTCTACATTATTATAATTACGTGTATCGTGATTGAATGCTGTGTGGATCTGTTCTTGCTCACAGCATAGAAGTTCAGCCATTCGAACATGTTCTCGATGAGATTATGGGCATATATCTTTAACATACTTTTCTTTGAAAATGGCGTTAGTAAAACCAGCTGATCTTGGATACCTAATTCTTGGATGATGAATTATTGAAAGAACCATACTTTCCATAATAACCAGCTCTTTAATCGTTTCCTCAACTGCCTCCTACGACATGTAGCCAAGTCGGTGCACATGGTCTATTTGTCATAGAAATATGGGAGGATGATTGGGAAAACAATTAAGGGGCACACAATTTAGTGATATATTATCTCGTTGAATGATTATTGACAAATCAATTTTCGCATGTAGGCCATAATTAAGCCATTTCATTTATAATTCTACTAGCCTGATAACAAATCTAGGTTTTGAACTTGGTACTGGAATTCACTCAAGAGTCGAACATGCTTTTCATGCATATCTATTGAAGGCAAGAGGCCTCGGGTCAGAGGGTCTATGTAAACTTATTTGTAATCTGTTCATTATTAGTACTTACGTTTTTCAAGCAGACAACACCTTACTTTAGAAGTTGGGATCTAACTAGAAATTTAAGTTGCAAGTTTCAATGCTGTCATATTTCCCTTTTTGAGGGGTTAGCTACGGTCACTAATTGATTATAAATAGAAGCTAAACCTGAATTGAATGATGTTTGTGCCCATTATGTTGACTACCTACACATACTAGATGTCATTGAAAATGGTTCATAATTTTATATAGTACCCCCCCCCCCCCCCCTTCTTTATATTGTAATGACAAGTTTTTTATACATTGAACTTGATTTGAACATGTTGGAGCTTCCTCTTTTACGAATTGAAAATAAGACACTGAACTCTAGCAGAAAGCACTAAGGAGCCGTTTGGTACGAGGAATACTAAATACCCAGGAATTCTATATTCCAAGGAATTTTATTCCAAGGCATCATATTCCCGGATATTCTTTATTACCACGTTTGGTCCCAGGTTCATCTGCAGATTAACCATTAACTGAAATATCTGCTCTTTACTGGAAGATGGTTGGCCATATACTGAATACTAGATTCTGCACTGCCTTACTTTAGCTAGACAGGCCCTTCCTTAAAATTAAGGATCGTATAAACTATATGATTGGTATGATCAAAGTTCAGGATTGAGGTTTGCATTCAAGGGGCACACATAAACTCTTTTGGCAGACAGGTAATGCATACAAGATATCAAAAGATATCAAAAGACGACATGAGAACTGCCAACAAAGAAATATCTGCTCATGAGGATTCCCAATTAGATGCATATGTAATATCTATCACAAAGAATACTGACCATTTTGACATAGCAGTAACATCTATCATAATTATTCAGTACTGACCATGGCCAGACAATATGGATAAACATGCATATAAATCACCCACCAGTAAGTAGATTATATATAAAGAAAAAGGCAAAGACATGCGTTTACCTTCACCCAATCTTGAAAAATATCTTTGTCACACACTACACATTTTAGTTCGTTATTCCATCCAAACCCACTAGCATTGGGTCCCAACATCTCCGCAATAGCACAATATTGTTTTTTCATATGCTTCACTCTTGATTCAATGTGGGGTGAAGCTTGTAGTGGACAACCAGGTAGCTTTTCATGGAGCCAAACTTGCAACTGCTTAGCATATCCAGCCCTAAAAGTGCCATTGTCAGCCTTCCACTTTCCATCACTTGCTAAGTCTATGAGACACTCAACAAGTTTAGCATCCTCAATCGTAGTCCAGTGATGCTTAGAACTAGCCATCTTCGCAAAAAGAATGGAAAAATGAGACCATATCACTAGCAGAGTACAGAGTAATACAAATATGTTAACCTTAACATAATCTTCAAGAAATAAAATTAACTATTACTAAAGCCACTGTAAACATATATATACATCCTGAGAATCGTGAAATAAAATAAATTTATTTTACTCTTTCCTACAAAAAATTTTAGACATGATCCTGTAAACTATTACTAAAGCCACTGTAAACATATATATACTCTTGAACAAACAGGACATTATGAATTCCCAGTGACATAATAACATGTGAATTTCCAGTGACATGTGAATTCCCAGTGAATTCCCAGTGACATAATAAAAATGTACAAAAATCTGCAGTGGAAGAATGTACAAAAATCTGCAGTGGAAGAATGTATAAAAATGTACAAAAATCTGCAGACTTATATAAACAAGAAAATGTACAAAAATCTCATCTCCAATTGGAAGATGTACAAAAATCTGCAGACTTATATAAACAAGAAAATGTGCAAAAATCTGCAGACTTATATAAACAAGAAAATGTACAAAAATCTGCAGACTAATATTTACAACTACGTATCCCACAATTGATATCCAAAATTGATAAAGCTGCAATCATTTCACAGCATTCACATTTCAAAGAGAAACAAAGAAAAAAAAATCAAATTCCATTCCAACTATTAAAAAGCTCTTGTGCTAAGTTATCCCTCCATGCACTCCAAGCATTTGAACTCTCGACAAATCTAATCCTCTCCCCTTCCAACCGTTCTGGAACATCAACTTGCTCTTCTTTCTCTTCATATGGGTCAACGGCCATTTGTTGTCGAATGTGGTTATGTAGAAGACAACAAGCAATGATTATCCTACATTGAGTCTTGACAGGATAATATGATTTGCTCCTAAGGATTGCCCATCTTCCTTTCAACATACCAAATGCTCTCTCTATCACATTCCTAGCACGAGAATGTCTCATGTTGAAATATTCTCTAGGTGTTTCAGGCAAGTGATCTGTCCCCCACGTCTTCAAGTGATACCTCTCACATCTATAAGGTGTCAAAAATCCTTCACTGTTGCTATACCCAGCATCACATAAATAGTAATAACCTACGATTAAAAAAAAAAAGTGAGTGCTAAAACTTTGAAAGTTCATCACCAACCAACCTATATCAATAAGAGAATTTACCTCGAGGGACCACCAACCCGTTTCTCCTAGAAATAGCATCTCTGAGAACCCTAGAATCAGCTGTGGAACCCTCCCATCCAGGTAGTACATAAATAAATTGCATGTCTGGAGAGCAAACTCCCAAGACATTTGTCGCAATTTCATTTTTTTCTTGTACGGTACCTAGGTATATCACCCTCTTGCACATTGACCTTGATATAAGTCCCATCAAGGGCACCAAGACAATTCTTAACAATTTAAATAACTAGTCAGTTATTTACTACAACCCTAAGAAAATTAAAATAAAGAAATTATAAGTGTACAATTACATTACCTTGAAATATTTCCAATGATCATCCGTGCTATTTTCAGGGATTGGCTCTGGACGCTTTAACAAAAGTGCTTGACATCGTAACAAAGAGAGCAACACTTTGTTAACAACTCTGCTTACAGTCTCTCCCGACCTCATGAGTTGTCTCTGTATTATTCTATTCTTAACGTCATGTGCCAATATATGCAAGAAGATAGCTAATTGTTCTTCTATTGTCATATTCTTAGTTGGTTCTAGTCGACCGGTCTCCCTAACCATATGGCATAAATTGTGGAAAGTCCTTCGATCCATACGGATGTTCTCAATGCACAATCGATCATTTTCAAACACTATTCTATTTAAGTTGACATGTCTCACTATATGCCTCTTGTAAGCATCCTCCCATTTTCTCTTTCTTGTAGCTTTTAGCTCTAAAATTATCATAATAAATATCATAGTCATCAGTAACAACAACCGATCCATCATATCCAGTTGAATTATCAAATAGATGAGTACCCTTCTATCTTTTGTCAAAGAAAGTCGGTCCATTTTCTGACATTGAAAATAAACAACATATTAATAACATATTATTTAACCTAAACAAACAAATATATATAATAAATCTTTTGTTAACTAAACTTGTTAGATTTACTTGAGCACTACATATAATTGTTGAGATCATATTCAAATAAAAAATGAGCTAGAGATTTACTTAGCACTACGTATGATAATTTAGATTTACATGGGCACTTGTAAATCTAAATATTTGTGCAAATATTTGTGTAATTTTTTTTTTTTTGAAATGCCTCAAAAATCTGCACTTGTTCACTATATATAATTTTTTTCGAATTAATTCTCCAAAATAAATTCTCTGCACTTGTTCACTACATATAATTTTTTTTCGAATTAATTCTCCAAAATTTCCACAAATTATCCATAACAAACAAAGCTTGGAGTGCATGATTTGCTCCTAACAAATTATCCATATTTACACAAATTCCTTCCACAGATTATCCATATCAAAAAATACCCAAAATTAATTCTCCAAAATTTCTCTCCCGAATCCCTAAAAAAAACCCAAATCTCAAATCAAAACCTAATCACCAAATCAAAACCTAAGCAACCAAAACATCATCATAAAAAATTAACAGAAATTTAACCCAAAAAACCAAAAAAAAAAAAACCAAAAAAATTGAATAAATAGAAATCATACCTAGATGAGAGCGTGAGAGAGGGAGAGAGATCCGAGCGAGAGAGAGAGAGATCCGAGCGAGGGAGAGAGATCCGAGCGAGAGAGAGAGGCGTGCGCTCTCTTTCTCCAGAGAGCCGAGAGAGAGAGAGAGAGTCCAGAGAGAGAGAGAGAGAGAGAGAGAGAGAGAGAGGAATAATCGGGTTTTAAAAAAAAATCAGTGGCAAACTCGTAAATAGGTTAAGTTTTTGGTTGATTTTATTCCCAGGTGAAAAAAAATATACCCACCTGTTTGCTTGGAAATAGGTTTCCTACATTTCATGGGTAAACAATTTACCCTGGCATTCTTAATTCCTAGGCATAAATTTGAATAGGGCAAACCAAACATGAGAATTGTTTTCCCATCCCAAATTTTTCCGGGTATAATTTTTTTTTTCGCGTACCAAACGGCTCCTAAAGCGAAGAGCTGATGGCCACAATACGGGAATACATCCTATATGTTCCCAGGGGTCCCTCGCCATCAGTACAATTTAAAACAGACATGCAGGCGCGACCACCAATTCAATTTTAAACAGCCATGAATAGATTTTACAGATTCTTTAGTTAGCTAGAAAAGAACCTTTGTCTTCTTTGTCTTGGTTTGCTTTAATTCAGTTGATCATGCCTTGATTCAGAGCTTGTGTAAATGGAGACATCCCCTTATATCCTGAACAACTGGTGGACAAACTAAGCTGGATATCTACATTTTTTGTTTTTAGAGTGAAGTCTTTACATGAAATATTAATACTCATAAAGTATGGAGCAAGCTTGAACAACTAGGTTTTATAACCTGTTTAGGGTTTTACTTATGGTGATGACCGTTATTTCAGCAATTTTGACTGTTCGTGTTAAAATTTCATATTTAAATTTCATACTCATTAAAATTAGGGATAAAGAAGAACATGAATATTGTTAGCGTTACAGAGGACATGGCCCTTAACATAGCTGAATTGAAGAAGAGGATTCAAACAGCTGACATCAGAAATTTGGGATAAAGGCTTTGTTATTGTTGTTGTAGTATTAGAAATTAATTTAAAGTGGTAAATACTTACAGAAGTCCCCCTTAATTTACTAAAACTTTTTTTTATTTATATTCCTCAATTTGCAAGAATGCAACACATTATAACATAAAGATATGCACCTAAATGCATGTGAATGCAGATGTTTATGTACATTCTTACTCTAGATTAATTTTATCATATGAAAACATTTATATTGGTTTGACCTTGAACATATATTTGTTTTATTTATTACAACCATCCTATTGACAGCTGCTAGTTTTTTACTTGTCTATTTATGATTTTTATAACTTATATAATTATTTTGGGCTCTTGGGCATTCTGTGGAAATTATACACTTCTATGGAATAATAATTTACTGTTGACGATGCTTAATTATACGGGTTCATACTTCATAGGAGGTCATAGAAACAAAGGGGTATTTAATCAATACACGGAGTGTTGTCAACAGACTTTGGAAGCAAATGTCAGTTCGTTTTGCTGGTCGTACCATATTTCTTCCAGGGACAGTATATGTGTCCGATACTTATAGTATTAAACATCATATTTGTCTAACACACAAATCGTACATGGTCGACATGAGAGATGAGATATTACTTTTCTAGTTGGTTTGTTCTAGGTTTAGTTAGATGATAGTGGGACGCGGTGTCACGTCCCAGAACCAGAATACTGGAGAGCGGGAGAATGACTCAGCCAGCTACGTATTACGGGTAGATGAATACCGTATAATACGATCAATGCTGTCTAACCAGACGAGGGGGTGCAAACTACATAAAAGTCTCACTATGGTCATTTCGCATCTATTGTCTCAATCATTCAAATAAGAAACAGTAATACAGAACATGTAAGATAAAGCAGTAAGGCGTCCCAAACGCTCAGTCAGAATGTTCTGGAAATCTGGCTTTACAAAACATAGCCAGATGGTATAGTAAGGTATACACAATTGTTATCAGCTGCAGTCTGACTTAATTACAATCATGCAAAAGTAAGTACAAGACGATCCGACCAACATGTCGGTGCCGAACGGCTAAGTATAAAATAAATGACAAAACGAGCGGTGAAGTAGGAAAACCCACTCGAGTCCTCCTGCGATCATCCCTCTAGTATTGACCATCTTGGAGGTAGAAGTAAGCTGGATCCTCGGGGACCGGTTCTAAATCTGGCCATGCAAAACCAGAGAGGTTAGACCTCTAATAGCAAGTACCACAAGGAAGGACGATATGAAGGACTAAACCAGTAAGTAAGAAAATGTAATAATAGATCTCTGCCTCCCACTAGGATTCACATAACGTCACGACACTTCGAACCAACCTTCCAACCAAACAAGGACAGAAGTTGGCCCGTCATGTCCTGACATCCTGATCATCTCAGTTAGGCAACAGAGTAGATACATTACACAAACAAATCATCTTGAACGGCCAATCAATTCCTACGGCTAGCTATTATGAGTCCCAAGTTATCCTGGAATTATGCAAAAAATAGGGATTCCTCAGTTCTTACTATGTGTGAGCAAGGCTAGTCTATCCAGTCAATCAATTGCGCCAATCATGTAGTTAGACGAGTCCCAGCGGGACGTCCGCCGTTATAGCATGTACAATAATATAAGCAGGTACTGTTCCCTGCCCGTGTGACAGATTTACAGTATCTGTGGGAACCAGCCGGCCCGTCGGGCACTTAATAGTCCCAAGGGGGCTGCCATGTAAGAACTCGGGAATCCATTCTCTCCATGTCATCATTATTTTATTTAACTTAATAGTCCCTACGTTGAGCGAAGTTCCATGCCGTGGATCATGGCCATTCAAATGAGTACTTTCGTACGGGGTACGATATGCGCAACTCTACAACGTTACCTGTGCGGCTAGGTTGTAGGTCTTACATAGCGTGATGCAACAATCAAATTAACCACGGAATAATCATGCCTTGACCATAGAGTACACATGCTGTCTTTGTAAGATAAGTAGATAATTAAATAATAAATAATTACTTTGAAGCCTGCATGTGCCTGTATGCCAATATTCGGGATCGGCTAATCGAGTATAATAGTTCATTACATGAACGTGTCTCATTCATTCAATTCAATAAGACGACTAGCCAGTCTCTTAGTTCCAACTAGGAACGCATGATCAATTATTTAGTCCATGTCATAATCATTATCAATGGTGACAAGGCATAAAAGTCCATCAATATTACATGGGGTCGGGTCTATAACTCTCAGGGTTAAGTTCTAGTCATACTGGGTATCCATGGATCAATCAGGACACAAGGTGCATTTTACATAACAATCCATTTTAACAAATTTAACATATCATGATTTATCAAGAAATTCACGCAAAAAGGCGTAAGGATATAATAGAAGAATTATCATGCCATCATTAAATGAATAGGTTGAGGAATAAATAAAAACACCCAGGTCAGGAAGTCACGCCAACAAGTCTATGCTAAGGCCAAAAGTCACGCAAGAAGTCTATGCTTAAGACCAACAAGTCACGCTAAGTCTAGCTGGGGTGAGCGTGGAAAATGGGCGTGAACAGTGAGCGTGAAAAGTGATACACGCTGGCAAGCGTGAGCGTGAAAAGTCACGCAAGCAAGCACAGCGTGAGCGTGAAGGGAAAATCCACGCACTTACAAGAGAGCGTGACTAAAAATCCACGCACTCATGGAAGTGTGCGTGACTAAAAATACACGCAGACTCGTGGATGTGTGCGTGACTAAAAATACACGCAGACTCGTGAGAACGTGAGCGTGACTGAAAATACACGCACGCTCATGAGAACGTGAGCGTGACTGAAAATACACGCACGCTCATGAGAACGTGAGCGTGACTAAAAATACACGCACGCTCATGAGAACGTGAGCGTGACTAAAAATACACGCACGCTCATGAGAACGCGAGCGTGACTAAAAATACACGCACGCTCATGAGAACGTGAGCGTGACTGAAAATACACGCTAACATGTAAGAACATGAGCGTGTCTCAAAATCCACGCAGACACGTAGAGACGTGTGCGTGACTCAGCCTTCGTCCCAAGCCAGAAGATGAAGTTCCCAGCCAGAAGACACGCTAAGTTGGGAGGACCAAAAACCCATGAACAGCCGAAAATGTAACAACTTAGATCTAGAGAAAACCTAGCCATAGAAGTCAAAAATGCTAAGAACTAAACTCTCTTGGAATCACAAGAAGAAGACAAATGAACCATAAAAATATGGTTCTCAAGTAGAAGCAAGTTTGCACTTGCCTCCTGCTGCTGCTGCTGGTAGGTGGAGAAGTGATGAGAGAAAGAAGAAGAAGTAATGGTGAGGATGAGTAATGAGGAGAGAGAATGGAGAGGGTGGCTTTAAATAGGGGGAGTGGTGGTAGGTGGGAGCTAATGGGCCGGGCTGGATTCGGATTCATCAATGAACCCGAGAACCTAACCTAGGCCGAACCACATAAGAAAGACTAAAAGCAGGAAATAAAATGCAGATAATAAAATTGTAAGAAATTAATTAACATGAAAGTTAAAGAGCAGATAATTAATTAACATGAACTAGAGAAATTTAAATACAGGATACTACATGATAAATACTAAATAAATACACATGAGTTGTA
This sequence comes from Iris pallida, assembly GCA_029216955.1. Taxonomy (NCBI): domain Eukaryota; kingdom Viridiplantae; phylum Streptophyta; class Magnoliopsida; order Asparagales; family Iridaceae; genus Iris; species Iris pallida. Next base: position 9,068,613 of record JANAVB010027997.1, read on the forward strand.
CATGTATATAAAAATACGTATTCCGGGAACGGGGAGTGACACGCGGGATATGCATTTTCCAGTTTTCAATTAAGTGGCATTATGTTTCCCTATAATTTGATTGATGGGTGTGTGTGCTTTCTGATTAGAATGGATAGTTTGTGTTTAGGTGAGAACTCACTAGGTAACTTAAAATGTGAAATATTCCATACTGTCATACTTCCCTTTTGAGGGCTGCTATGGTAACTAATTGATGGAAATAGAAGCTAAATTTGCTTGCGACCAGCCTATTGGTTTTGCATGCAAATGGATTTCATTTTTCATCATTCTTTGGATTTCAGAAAAACCAAGAGGGGTTTCTAGGAATTATCAATGATGTCTGTGCTCATAATGTTGACCGCAAGTCCGCAATACATACTAGATATCAGTATAGGAATGGTTAATAATTTCATATAGCCCTCCTATGGGTCGTAAAAAGGCATCTAAGTTGATATTCTTGATCCTTATATACTGTTATGAAAAAAAAATACTTTTTATTTTTTGATTTGAATATATAAGAAAAGTCCTCTTTTACGAGTTGACATACTTTGACATACTGTACTATACCGACGTTTAAAACATGGTAATGTAATCTATATGTTCTCATGGTCGGTATACTAAAGTACAATTTAACCACCTATGACTAGATCTTACAAAGTGTTTATTGCTAGAATCAATGTGTAATGTCCCGTCCCGCTCAGCTCAATCGGAGGAATCGAAACGCCAACGGCGTTCGGACTTAGCCATGCAACGGCTGCTCGAAGTCTTGCTCGGTCGAGGCAACTCGCTCAGGTGGGTAGCTTCGGTGAACTTACCTCAGCTTGGCCTTCACACTAATAAAACGAAAGTTTTCAACTGCACAAGTAGGTTTGATAATAAAAGAGACGAATCTACATAGCTAATGAATAATCCCAACTTGGGTCGGAATGCGTTAGAATATGGAAAGGTTCCACTGTCGGCTTAGAAGTGTTGTACGACGTACTTTCAAAATGGCACTCGATCCTTCATCCCGTGGCTTAGGAGAAGGAAAGTTGGTCTAAGTTGCCACAAAGCTATGAAATTAGCCTAAGTCATAGGCGTCGCACGTATAAATGCTTGATAAAGCATGCACGGTCCCATCGTCAAAGGCTTGGCATAGCCTTTGTTCGTCCCACGGGTTAAGTTGTTGCACGATTGAGTTAGGCAAGAGTTTTGCTGGGCTATTGAAGTCATAGCAAGCACTGTCCCATGTTTATTGCGGTTGTCAAAGTCACATAGTCCCACGATCTCAAGGCTCGTCATATAAAGTATGACTTGGACGGTAGTGTCGCATAGAACACAAGTTGGTTTAAGGCACGAGCCACAGTTGGTTCAAGGATAAGTATGCCACGGTCTAGGGAATACGTTTTGTTCAAGTTAAGTTGGAAGGCTATGCAGTAGCCGTTCCCTGGGTTTCAAAAGAATGAAAAAGTTCACGCGACCGTTTGTCGTCGAGACCGGTCCCGTGGCTTGGGAGTCTCTCAGGAAGTATGGAAAGCATGGTCATGAATATAGAAGAACATGATTTGAGTCGTATGATGAGTTAGGTAGGCACCATTGCATGGTCATGGACAACTTGTGCACAAGGTGTAGTTCCTAACGGTTGCCAGCAATGAATCAGTCCTAGAGGAACAAGTTATAGCAATCGCCAGCAATGAATCGACGAGGGTGATTCGGAAACTTTTGCATAGGGCTCGCTACCCGTGCGCAAAAGGGTCGCCGTCTAACCCAGCTATAGTCCAAGATAGTTTGACAATGCTAGTGACCTTTCATATAGATGAGTCAGTGTGCTAAGCGACAATCCGCATGTACGATATCGGTTGAATCAAAGAAAGTACAAGCATGGCACGAATTGAGTTAAGAAGGTGTGTACGGTTGCAACACCATTATGGAGCCTAATATTTGGCTATAGCAAGGACACGTTCTTCGGCACGAATGTGGCGTCGTGTTTGAGTCGTCAACACAAGTTCCACAAGTCGGAATTGTGTCGTCTCGAGTTAAGTCAGGAAGGACCGTAAGGCAAAGTTTGGTCACGTCACGTTGAATTGTGAGGCACGACCTCGATATTTGAAGCACGGACCAAGTCGATGGCACGAAACATGTTGCGTCCCAAAGTATGAGTCGGAAGGATAAGTACAAGTCGATACTTGATGTTACAAGCACGAGAATGGTCTAGAGGCACATCGATAAGTAAGTTATCGGTGCGAGGCACGGTGATGATCTAGAGACACAATAGGCCAAGAGTCTATGTCCTAAAATTGATCCTAAGACAAGAATAGAAACACAATCGTAAAGGGATTATATTTCACAAAGTAAATGAACGTGTTGATTTTGTATGGGTGGGTGAGGAGCTCACTCCACCAGTGCAGTTGTGTACTAACATCCACACAGTTTGCATGTGCAGGTTACAGGTACATGCTCATTGAGGCGGAGCTCGCTTGGACGCGCTGAGGCATGAAGTTCCTTGGCGTTTCGAGACGTGCGGCCGCATTGAAGACTTCATCTGTACGGGACATAATGTATGGACATTGCCTATCTGAAGCATCCGCTGGCTCGTCAAATTGTATCGAGAGATGAGAGAGAGCTGAGTGATTGTAATCAGAGAGAAAAGTGAGCTTGAGTGATTGTAACTTGGCTTCGCGCCTTTGTAATTTATTTCAAGTATCAATAAAAGATTTTGATTTTGTTTCAATGCTTGTTGTTGCCTTGTATATTCAATATTTCTGCTTGAGACTTCTGTGTGACGATCCCGTCGCAAGCTATTGTAATCGGCCGTTATGGAACCCGCCTTGTACGAGCGCAACCTAGGCTCGTGCGGCATAACGCCTTAGCGAGGACGATCGGTCCTACGGAACAGGGACGTGACACGATGTTTGTCTAAGTTTTCTTATGTATCTTGCTTTGTTTGAGTAGTTAAGTTGATCGACTTTGTTGCAGAAGTTCTAAGTGGAAACCTCACTTATATGCCTGCCTGAATAGTCGATACACAAATAAGTTAGACATTCACCAATTTTGTTTCTTGAATACTTGTAAAGTATGAAACAAAGGCCGAACAAATTGGTTTTGTAACCTACATGAGTGTTGGTTATGGTGGTTGCAGAGTTTAAGCAATTTGGACCATTCAGATTGAAATTCCCGATTTTATTTTAATACTTGTAAGATTTTTTTTAAAAATATGCAATATGTATTTCTTCATCTCCACATCTTCAGCTTACTACCTTTAAACCAAAGGCTGGACAACCGAGTGGTTGAGGCCTTTGGTATAAGGGACGGGAGGAGAGGGGAGGTCTTGGGTTTGAATCCCAGACCGATGATAGTCATAGACTGAGACATAAGAAAGCACCGTTTTTGTTTGACAAAGTTTGATCACCTCTCTACGTGATGTCAACCTTCTATGTTGGTGCCAAAGTACTGGCCAAATAGCTACAAGCATGGGAGAATCATACCATAAAATCTAGGTGACCAGCTAGCATGCAAGTAGACTTACCTTTATGATTATGCAGTTTAAGTTCATGCAACGAGCACCCTCTACGTTCCCCTAGACCCTAAAGAGTCTAGATGAAGATGTAAGATGTTACAATTTCTATAGGGAGTTGCATTCAACTCTTTGACACACAAAGTCAAAGATTGGAAGTGAATGACAATCCCATTGTTAAAGACTGACCCCAAAAAAAGAAAAAGAAAAATATAACTTTGGATCCACAAACACCAACATGCTACAAAATTTTAAAACATATGTTTGAACATCTGTATTCTCAAAAAAGGGAATAATAGATTTCTAAAATTATTATAATATATAGATAAGCTTCTGTAGCATGTTAGTTTTTGTTGGGTCAAAGATGATTTTTTGGGGAGAATCTAGTCTTTGATTCTCAGTGGCATGGAATTTGAACCTAAGACCGCTCCCTCCCTTGTACCAAAGGTCTCAGCCACTTGGTTATCCGACCTTTAGTTCAAAGATAGTAAATTGATTACGTGAAAATGAAGAAATCTATATTTCACATTTTAAAATAATTTCTGTTAAGTATGAAAATCAAATATGAACAATCCAAATTGCTGAAAGTTTCAACCACCATAACAAAATGATATGCACTTATATATATGTGAATACAGATGATTAATATAATTGCATATATTTATTTTTAAATGTATTATAGGGTATACGCACTTAAACAACCATCTTGGTGGCATCTATTTTTTAGTGTCATTGTATGATTTTTGTAACTTATATAATTATTGTGGGGATTCTGCAGAAAGGTGTACGTATGTGCGGAATAGTTTGTTACAGTTAATGAGTTTGTTAAACAGTCATAAACACAATGAGGCATTTAATCAACTTATCAAATGTTGTCAATAGACTTTGCAAGCAAATATCATTGTTTTGCAAGGTTGCACCGTATTTTTCCTGATGACCGAAATGTACATCTTACACATGCAACATGATCTTGTGAAGATATCAAATGTTCCCTCACCACCCAAGAAGTTGTAAAGTTTCTCTAGTATAGTGAAGTTTTCAATCTTCCAATCTCTCTTTGTTCCACATTGTTCTCATTATTCGCCTTAGCGAACTAGCTAAAAGCTTGTGCGCCGCACGGGTCTTCGAGTAGGAAGTTTGTGCGCCGCACGGATCGAGGTGTAGGCAAAAAAAAAAAAACACAGTCCGTGACATTTAGCTAAACATATACAAAGAAAGATCTCTCTCTTTGATAGTGATTCTTGAGCAGGAGGGGTTCTCTATACATATTACTATATGTTGGGATGGTCTTAGCCACACATTATCAGCACACAGTGACATTATATTCAGCATTCCTCTATAATAATTTATCGCACATCAGAAGCAGTTTGAATAAACTCTCCCTCTTGCTTAGGTATCTTGTTTTCTTTTGTTTTTGTTGCAAATGGCAAACCAATTTCGAGGATAAGTGCAATTGATGAGCTTAATTGACATCCCTAGTAGGGATAAAAGATTATTTAGAATGGAATGGCCGAGTGACTTAAAGGTAGTTTCCTTGTGGAAAATAATCAGAATTTTGAAAGCAACTTAATGAACATTAGGGAATGATGGATGATATCATCACTTGGAGCACTTCATTGCCATGTCAAATGAGAAATTTGATCTCAAACTGAGAACTATTCACCTACCATGACAAATATGCTAGTTGTGTAGCATTTCAGCAAGTGAAAGCTCAACTGCAAGATCAGAACATACTTTGCTCTCAACGTTTAACCACAAAAGTCTTTCTATTTTCACCCAATTTGCAGTTGCAACCGACCTTTTGCTGTCTGCAACTCTAGAAACTAATAACACCATCCACAACTATGGATAATAGAGTGTTTAATTTTTTTGTTTGAGAAACCATTATAGAGGAATTTGTTTGTTGTCTATTAAAAAAAACCAGTCTCTTAGTAAACACAAGGTTGGAGGCAGTTTGTTGTAAAAAAATTGGCAGCTGGTGTTGGGTGGAAGCTCAAGGTTTCAAGTACAGTTTGGTCTTTAACTTAAACTTTGAAGAATCCTTGCTATGACTCTCATCTGGTAATTTGGGCAGAAAAATTAATCCTCTGTTCTTTTATGTAGGTGATAGAGAAGAAGCTTCTTTTGGCGCCAGCTTGTGTGGTGGTTCAGCTTTAGTGGAGAAGTGGTTTCTATTTTTACTTGATGTAAGTAGATATCGGGCAACTATTGCTTTCATCTCCTGTAACTCCCTTGTGTATTTTTATTTCAATGTCTTAGGGAGATGAATTCCACAGGCAACTGCTCAACAACAACAAAAGGAAAACCGAAAACATCCCCGAGTCCTGAGTGAGATACCGATATATGACTTAGTATTAATTATAGTGCATATGCTATAATAATCATGATTACAACTATTTCATCAATAATGTATCAGCTTACCGTGTCATGAGAAACAGTATTGATGCCTGCTTAGAACCTGTTGTACCCCGATACCAGCATAAGTGAGGCAAGTGAGGCAGGTTGATGTATAATGCGATATTGGATTCACTTTGTGGTCAGAAATCAACATATCAGCAATATCAGCAGTGTTTTGCCAATATAAGAACTTGCTGAGGATACAAGCAAAATACACTCGTTACCTACTTTACTGAGTGTTTACTTGCTCAAGTTTCTAACATGAGAAGTATGTTTAAAACTTTTTTTGAGATACAATGTTAGTCCATATCTACAATTCTTGTACACTAATATTCATTTTCAGAAACAGACCATCCCAGTGGCCAAAACAGGGGTCAAAAGCAAAATTGCACCCTGGCCCAAATCATCCAATCCCCAAAATGACTCTCACCTTCCCTGATGTAATATAGCTTTCAAACTGTTACTCTTTTATTCTCCTACAGATGGAACAAATTTGCTTTAGATACTTTATATTTTGCAGAAAATTTGTTGTACAAATAATAATTTAATAAAAATTTGCTGTAAGATAAGATGTTTTGGTAATTAGTCAAAACGATACGTTCCGACAGACAGTTTGGCGGAAAATGAGCATGCTCAAATTCCGTCAAACGGTTTGTCGGGAAATGAGTAAAACTCAAATTCCGACAAACCAAATGGCTGAATTTGAGCACTCTCGGTTGGGTGGGTCGGGTTACTGTTGTTGTTTTTTTTTTTTTTTTTTTTTTTTTTTTGGTTTTATGTTTTAGTAGAGTGTGATGTTGGTTTTTTGTTTGAGTTGGTTTGGTTTATGTTTGTTCGTTGGGTTGAAGTGGGCTATCTTTTAACCCATTGTAAGATTCTTTGAACGTTACAATTCTCAACGTTATAATTCCAACGTTACAATTCCAACGTTCCAATTCCAATTCCAACTCATCCCCCTCTTCCTGTAAACTACACTTCACTCTTATTCCCTCTTAACTCTCCCCCAACCAACCACCAACTCACCTACCTGACCCAACTCAATCAAACCTCCCTCTCTCATTTACTATAGAGAACCAACTCACCTACACTGAGAACCGGCCAACCCACCCTCACCCAGACTGGACATGCCAAAATTCCGACATACTGTCTGTCGGAAATTGGACACGGTTTGTAGGAATTCGGACATGTCTCAGATTCCGACATACGGTCTGTCGGATTGTTTCTTTACTTCCAATTTTAAAAACTTTTATTGTTTTCGTAAATTTTGGCTAATTTCTTATCTGTACAGTAAAATTTCGTATATTTTGTTTTTCTACTACTTTTATTCTTCAGTTGCTATGGATTTCCTGTTGAGAAAATGAGAGAGTGCTGGCCTGTAGTCTTTTTCTCGAACAAAGGACATGACAAAAGCAAACACTCACACAGAGAGAGACCAAGCAAGGTGCATACAACAGTACATGCCTCAGAAGTACCAACAACTGGTAACTTGTCCTTGTCTCTCTAACCGATCCCTCTGGTTGTTGAGTAAAATCTCTGTAGGAAGAGAAGAATGTGATAGGAATTGGAATTTGGCTCCTTCCTGTGGAAAGGAGCACTGCCAAAATTGATGAGAAACTGTGTTTATTAAATTGCTGCACAGTATTCATAGTTAATCATGCTTAGCATAACAAAAGCTTATATAAATAACAGGAATTTTCATGTTTGAAAGTTATGAATTTCATCACAGTATATTAGTGACTATTTGATTTCTCCCAGTAAGTCCCAGCATACATTTTTCGGGTAGTTAATGAAATAAACAAGTAGGGGATTTCTGGTAGCATTTTTCATTATATTGAAATATTTGGTTAATTTTATCTCTCTTAAAAAATTGAGATCTATTGTTAGTTCCAGAAACAGGCAAGGGAAGCCTAATGAATAATATTATGCAGACTTCACATTCTCATATGCATTATGTTCATAGCTATTTCCTATATGTTTACAACCATAGTAAAGCATAAGAGAACTTAAAAGAGAATAGGACAAGCCAAGCTTCCAAGAATCCAAATGTTCTTGCTCATTCTGACTCAACTCCTATAAACAGAACAAAAGGAAAATGTCAAGATAGGAACCAACTGATAGACCTAAAGATGCAAGAATTTCGAACTTCCAAATACAAGTTTCAGCCAAGCTTGTATCCCGAGTTCATCAAATTCAAACACTAATTCAAGACAAAAATTCCGAAATGTCGTCTTTTTTGACACTAAAAACCTCGGTAAACGACGACGAAACATGGCAGAATAGCTCTAGGATCAAACACAACTAGCTCATCCAGATTGGAGCAAGTTCCTGTACTCCTCCCAGCAACAGAATCATACTCCTCCGATCCTCCCTCCTGGTTCCTGCCCACCCTCCCTGCAATCACTCGGCAGACCAGCATCGCCCTCTCCCTGCCGTCGTCGTCGGACGGCACCCCAGCAACGTCGTGAGCCCTCGAACCTCGTTACTGTCTTGTGGGTGTTGTGAACCTTGAGGATCCTGTCTATCTTGCATGCCGGTGCTTCCTTGTTGAGCCAGCTTGATTGGAAGATGATCTCTACTATGTTTCTGCTGTTGTCTTCAGGACACAGTTCTGAAACTGAGAAATGTATATATATATATATATATATATATATATCATATTCAAGTTAGAACCAATGATATTTATGGAGAATCATATCAATCTACCCATAAATCACTGGTTGTGTATATTTCAAGTTCTCTGGCAAACACGTAAACGTTACCTATAAATCTAGTGAAGAGGTTTTATGTGATGGGTTGGTGCAGTATGAACTATTCTTGACAACTTATGTAACTACAACTTAAGAAACAACCAGGTAGGATGCTATGCTTGCTAAACGTGGATTCTTGTGCTATAGTTTTTAACACTGGCTATTTCTAAATGCACTCCAATTTTTGCTCCAGGACCGTCCATTACTTCAAAACAATTCAGCTTCGTGCAATTTTTACTCAGGGCAATTCCAATTTTATTTTGGGCTGCCCATCCCCCCCAAATCTTCTCCCAACCCTTCATTCTAAAATTTTACGCTCACTCTTTCAAGTTCTCATCCCATTTCCGAACACTAATTCATTTCTCCCAACCCTTCATTCTTTGGTGATGCCTAAAATAGTTGGATTAAATTGTTTAGAATTGATTTAGGGTTCATATTTATTTGTTTCGAATCCTATAAATAAAAATTCGATTTTGTCTACGGTCGGGCTTGAACACGACAGGACTGTAGGCAAATTCCACAGTCTTGTAGTATAACTAGGACTGCAGAATTTTTCTATAGTCCTGTAGTATAGGTAGGACTGTAGGAAAATCCTAGTGCTGCTTGTATTGCTGGACCGAGAGTATATGTTAGGACTGTCAACAATGTTGACAGTCCTAACATAATGTAGGACTGCCACTCTGTTGACAGTCGTTCGTTATGTTAGGATTGTTAAATTTGTTGACAGTCCTAAAGGATTGACGGTCAGAGTATATATTGACAGAGAGTACAGTTTAGTACCTGCATGTTTGAGAGCCTGGTGAAGCTCTAGAGCCTCGCACTTGGTGAAGATCTCCCCACAAACGGAGCAGGAGAAGACACTGCTCCTCCTGGAAGAAGAAGAAGAAGGGACCCTTGAGAGTACCCCGGTCGTCGTCGGATCAACCACGGCGTGGTGGCACTCATAGCACCCCGAGAACCTCCTTAGGTGCATCCCTCTGAAAGACCCACCATTGCCATTGCCAAGAGAGGACGAGGAGGATGATGACGTGGCAGCAGTTATGGATGCAGACGAATGAGAGAGAGAAGAAAAAGAAGAAGAAGTGGTGAGTGCTCCACTCATGTCGCTGCCGTTCTTGAGACTGTCGGCGGCGGGGGAGGTTGGCTCCGGCCTCTGCATGACCTTTGAGGAGCTCTCCCTGAGGCTGCACAGAGCGCCGGACCAGCCTATTCTAGTCGTCGGCCCTTTGACCTTCTCCACTTCGACTGCGACTGTCTGGTGGTGCTTGCACGAGAAGAAGCTCTTCAGGGCCCGGCCCCATGGCGGCGGCGCCGGCGGCTTCTCGTCCTCTCTCTGAGCTGTCTTCTTCTTCTGGCACTGGACGTGGCTTGGATTGGTGGTGACTTTCTTGGAGTTCTTAGTTCCCAATGGGAGCACTGCCATTGGAGAAGAAGAAGAAGAAGAAGAAGAAGAGAGGAGAGAGAGAGGAGAATGAATGGCGCTCTAATGGGCAGTTTGAGGAAGCAGAGGTGATGGGCTCTGGTCTGTTATATTTGCTGAAACTACACTACAGAGAGGAGTGCTTCTTTGGATATATAATCAATTAGTTGATTACATGCCTGTTATAAAAAAGATGCTGCTACGTGGACCACATTTTTGGCCGACGATCAACGTGGCAGCCTCCTGTTGGCAAGTCTATCGATGGTGGTCCCCTCGCGAATAGAGGAGAATGAATAGGATTCGGCCATGTAGGTCAGCGGCCACGCACGCGGACAAAAACCGCATATCATTTCCGTATAAGAAAAGCTACTTTAAGAAGGTTACCTAAATTTAAGGTATTATTATAATGATAATAATGATAATTATTATGTTTTTTCATCCATGATTCTCTTCTCCCTATTAATCTGGTGGAAAGTGTAGTTAAGGGCTTCTTTTTGTTCTGCTTGTGGTGAGGCTTTGGATGTGGGTCATTAACCAGTTAATTGCATGCTTGTCATGGAAAGCCACTTTGAACCCTTTACTCTTTCTTTGCTTAGTTATCTAGGGAAATAAGTGTTCAAATGTCTAGTTTTTCCTTGAGAACTTGTGCTTGGGTGCCAATTGCCAATACTTGCATTGGGACACACTCTCCAATTGGCATCATCAGGCTCACTTGATGAACATGCCAACAGACCCATAATTACCATTAAGCAGGTGGTCAGCTAGTCAAAAGACTCAAAACCAGGTCCATGGTCCCCCATCATTTTTTTTCTCTGCAAATCAGTTGTAGTCCCAAGTCTCTCTCTGATTTTTGTAGTCTGTTTTTTTTTTTTTTTTTTTTTTTTTTTTTTTTTACAGAGCTGACAGAAAGTTTGAAAGACCATAATTTAGTTATTATCTTTACTGTTACAAAGAGAGGCTTGAAAACAACTTAAAATGTACAGTCGTATTTATATCCTCAAATTTTTTTTAAAAAAAAAACATTGTAAGTAATAGCTTAACTGCATGCACATATATGTAAAACAAATCCTAATATATAACAAATTTTAATTAAAATATAAACATATTTATAACCAATCATAATTAAAATATATTTAAATCATATTTATAATAAATTTTAATTTTAATTTTTTTCCAATCATATCAAAGAATTTTTTTTTCTTTTACGTGCAATGCACGTGCCTAGTAATACATGCCCCCATATTCAGAACCAAATATTGATTACTTCATACAATATCTAACTATATGCGTTCAATATACCAAATATGTGATATTCACCTGAATTGGACATTCCATAAGAAGGATTTTGTTGATAATCAATTTTGATTCTGAGTGTAAAAGAATATGCCAATAAAGATATCACAATTAAAAAAAAAAAGAGGATTTTGCTGATACTCAAAATTTATAAACTATTCTTATTTCTTATGCATGTAAAAAAATTCAAATACATCGAGTTAACTTTTTATTATTTGCTGGATCTGAATCTATTCAACACTGAAAACAATAACTTAATTGAAGGTGAGATGAAGGAAATTAGCAGACAGATGTTATGAATAAGTAGCCAAATGGAGTTAATATTGTTGATTTTATCCCACAAATTCTCTCTAAATTGGGGACAGCCTCTGAACTTTGCCAGAATAAGTTTATCATGTGAAGAGACCGTAAACAATGGACTGTGATTTTATCTCACAAAATTTCTCCCAATTGGGGACATTCTCTGAACTTTGCCAGAATAAGTTTATCATGTGAAGAGACCGTAAATAGTGGAGATATGCTCATATCAAATACTGATCAGTTAGTAATAATATTTAACCCAATTTTTTGAAGAGAAGAGGCCGTGATTAATGGAGAGAATGAGAGATGCTCATATCAAATACTGATCAGCTGCTAATAATATTTAACCCAATTTTTTTTAAAGAGGGTGAAGTTGAAGTAGTGTTGAATTGACTGAACACTTCAGATGAATGAATATTCATTGATGACTTATTCCTGGGAGATAAAAATACAGAAGCCAGCTTCCAAGAAGAAGGCAATTAGATTCCAGAACTGTGTCAGAACAGGAAAAAGAATCAGAGCCATGTGTGGAGTAATTCAAGGATCACAGGAGAAGGGATAGTAGTATCAAACATAAATGGATCCCTAGGTGAAGAACCAGGCTGATGATGCTGGAGTGACACAGATCAAGAGGAGCCATTTCAATAGCTTCATGCATACTAGTGTCCAAGTATTCTAGTGGCTAAAAAACACTGGTTTCACTACTGGAAAAAGAACTAGCCGACCAACTGCTATTTCAGAAGGTAAAGTTCACTGTGATTGAAAGATACAAACCCTAATCTTCTGGATTGAAACTTCCAATGAAACAACATGAGTGATGCAAAATACATACTTTCGACTGCAGATACTACCAGCTAGCCAATAATAAAAACAAACAGCCACACATTTTCGAATGCAAACGATCACATAGCAATGGGCAGTATAAATCACCAATTGGTTAACAAAACCTGTTTCCTGAACACACACAAACAAATCGCAAAGACATAAGCAAGACGGCAGCATCACTAAAATTTGGGTGGGTTTTACTAGCAGAAATTGTCTCTTACAATTATTATATTATGACCATTTTCTTATCTCTCCCCCTTAACCGGTACAAGTTTATACAGAACAAGTATTAGTCACTAGAAGTTTTAAGTATGGAGCTAGAGATTCAATAGCCATACACTTGATGTTGATGAAGCTTAAATGGTTCAAATTGCACTAGGCTGGATCCAACAGCACCCAGGCAGGTAGGCTTTGCATATTTAGGAGGACCCATCTGAAGATCCAACTCTATCACGAGGTATCAGGCGCAGCTCGGAACCATGTTTAAGAAAGACATTGCCTGTTAACAGATAATAGCATCACAATAAGTAATTGGATGGTAAAGTTGACCTGCAGCAAACATAATGTATTTCACATATAATTTGAATGAAACTTACGGCCTATAATGATTAGAGTAAAGTAACATGGAAGATGCTCTACTTGGCATGCCAAGTAATACTAAAAGAGAGAATAACCATATCAAATTTACTAGTTTTTAATGAATAAGGAACATATTTTGCTACTAATGCCAGCCTGATGCATTACCTAACAATGTTACTATTGGTTTTTACATTATGACATTGTCTTCATCATCCAAGCATTCTTCCATCTTAATCAAATCAGTTATGGACAATAATAAAGCTCCATTAATGATTTGACAAAATTTATGATCAGCTATAAACTTGATGTCAACCCTCTATGATGGTGCCAGATTCCTATCCAAGTATTAGCTACAAGCAAGAGAGGGCAATGCCATAAAACCTAGGTGTCAAGTTGGTAGGTAGATAGACCTACCTTTCAGATATGCACTTTAGGCTCATTCAACCAATGAACATCCTCCAAGTTCCCCATACTACAAGGAGTATAAGGAGTCTAGACGAAGAGGTAAGTGACACAATTTTCTATAGAGAATTGTATTCATCTTTATGGTTTTCCACTCATTCATTTTACTATAAGTCGAAGTCACGACATGGGGGTAAGGGAGGTAAAGAATGGTGGTGGTGGGGGACTCGAAATAACAACATTGTGGTGATGCTACGATTTTGTATCATAGCCTACTAATGACCTTGCTCGGCCTAAGTCATTTATGTCTATGAAAGCCCATATCTGTATATTTAGTCAGAGCCTCGTCTAAAAGTATAGTTGGTCTTTCAAAAGTAGTCCCTAAATCCAGATTAGGATGAAAAAGAAAGCTTGATTCTAGCCATATCCAGAGTCCCAGACAAACAAACACTAAACATGTTCAACATATAAAATAATCTCACCTTTAACAGTTTAATGGGAGGCCTAACTTTCCAATCTTTCATAAAATTACCAAGTCTTGGGACAATTAGATTTGTCAAACCTTTTTAATAATTTCGAAATGTTAAAATCTTCATGCAATTGTGCTTGTACTATATAATTGTACGGGTTCGTTATTGCTTTTCCGAGAAGAGTATTAATGATGGTAGTCATAATAGTCAATTAGTTATTAATAGAGAAGCTTTAGATACGAGGAATTATTGTGGCAATAGCCCCTAATGATGGCATGAAATAAAAACTAGTTATATATGGAAAATAATTCTAATTTGCCTAATGGGTAAAAAGAATTCATGCCTCAGACGGCCATTAATATTTCGGTCATTCCACTAACTCTGTCATAATATGACTTCAATGAGAAGACAATCATTTTAGAAAGATAATCATCATCATCCAGGTCATTCTCTCATCAGAATGGGGGTAGGCTATGGAGCATAAAAAGCTCCATAAAGGATTTGGCGAAGTTTTTATGACCAACTATCCACTTGACGTCAACCCTCTTTCTTGGTGCCAAATTCCTAGTGGTCATGTCATAAAACATAAATGACCAGTTAGACAAATGGTAACCTATCTTTGGATATGTAATTTAAGTTCATGCAACCAATGAGCACCCTCCATACCCTAGACTATAAAGAGTCTGGACGAAGTGGTAAGATGATACATTTTAGAAAGATAAGGTGTAAAAGAGAAGAGTCTAATTGCATGACACTAGCTTGTACTAGGCATACAAATATATTTACCCAGACAAATTGGGTCACAAGAGAAACTTAAAAAGAAACAGTTTGCTATCTAAATAAACATATAGTTGTATCTTATAAAACAAATGAAAGTTAGAAGTGGTGCCATGTGATAATGAAATGAGAAAACATTTGAGATGACCTAGATATGTTAAACAAAACCAATAAATGCTCCAAATAGGAGTAATAGGATAGTAGTTAAAATTGCTTCAAAACTAGAGGTAGACAATTAGGAATATGCTCCTAGACTGTGAGAAAGGATGCATAGTCGCAATGTTAGGGAGGAGATAACGCTTAAGAACTGTGAGAAAAATAAAAATTCACGCAGTCAATACCAAAAAATGGTATATATATTTGACGTTGCTGTTGTTGTAATACTTTAAAGTATCAAATACTCTTATAACACCAGTATCTCATCATAAGGTTCTTTTGAGTAGCAACCAAAAGTACCAATACTAAAGGGAAAAAACTTCAAAATCAAATTAAATCGTGACAAGTGATCAATAGAGGGCAATGACATACCGGCACTTTGTTGTGGGTTGATACCAACACCATCTGCATGAAGAAACCAAAATTATACATCAGAAAATTGGGATAGAAGAAACTGACGATGACATTTGGGGCATACTTTTTGTAGCAAAATCCATAAAGGACCCAACAACACTCTTATTCTAAAATTGGCCTTCTGCTTTTAGTTTGTACCAAAGAGACCTCTTAGTTAAATTTGTTGGAACTCTAGCTAGAATTAAAGAGGAGATTACAATTTTACCCATATGATGATAGCATGTTGCAAGGCACTTGCTAGCTCCTGAAAAGATGGTCGGCCATGGCCGGCGCTCGACAACGATGCTTGGCTAAAGCTGGCGGCGAGTGATCACAAATGTCGATCATCGCTAGCACTCGACCAAGGTGGGTAGTTCATGACCCGCCAACTCTTGGCTCAAGATCCATGGTGCTCCCTAGTTTTTGACCAAGCTGGCGACCAGGTTAAAATTTGAGAAAATAAAATAAAAGGATAGTTTTGGCATTTTGATAATTGAACTCAACTATAGTTCAACAAATTTAATTAGGTGGCCTTCTTTGGTACAAACTAAAAGCAAAAAAGTCAACTTTAAAATAAAAGTATTGTTGAGGTCCTTTATGGATGTTGGTTGACCCAAAAAACAGGCCTCATATATCATTTCCCGAAGCAAAAAACTATTGTTGTCAGAAACTTGTGGAAAAAATATACAATGCATATATTCCAATTTAGCTTAATAAAAGCAAAAGTATTAATATACACCAGAATCCACAATTCCACAAGGGAATTATGGAAAATAACAGCTACTAGCAAACATATGATGCAATGAAAGGAAACCATTTTGGATATCAACACCAATCAGCTACACGGTAGCCAATTTTCGGAAGATCTTGGATACAGGTTATACATATGCTTAATAGTTAATACTCGGAAAGTATAAGATACAGGTGCCATTGAGTCTTGACACACAAATACACACACATATTCTCTTGAGTGGCCCGTGCAAGTATGGCCCATGCAAGTAGGGCTTGTTGAGAAGAGGATATCATCGACAAGGACAGCCACCACAGGTCCTCAGCTAGGACAGCAGCAATATAGACAATATTTATCAAGTGTAATTAAGTGCTCAGTCCAGAGCCTGTTAACGTTTGATTGGATTATACTGCTGATTCACATTCTGCTCTCACTAGCCAGATTACTCGGAATAATCTGCTGACTAGGCTGATTAAAACCCACTTAATCTGATTCAAACAACATGCCGGCAGCAGCACCTTCTTCTCCCTATCCCTCATTTGTCCTTTTTCTTCCTCAATTGTGTTTGCATCTTTGAATCATTATTAACCTCTCTATGCACCCATGTTCGCCCAGTATCCAAAGGAATACCCTAGTATGCATACATGTTTACCCTGTATTCCGCCCCCCCCCCCCCCCCCCCCCCCACCACTTTCACCCACCCACCCACCATTAATGGGATGGTAGCATTAGCTTTGAGCGGATTCATGTCGATCTGTGGCCCTTCAACCAAGAAATGGACACCTAAATTGCCATGCAACCAGCTAGCTAAACATTTGCTTCCAGCGAGTGTCAATCTTTACAATGTTTAACTTCAACACTAGGTGACAATCCAAGGCTTGAGCACTAAAATTACTAGAAAACCCAAGGAGGTCTAGTAAAGATGATTACAATAATAGGAAAGGATGGTTTAAATATGATGTTTAGAAAACTATGGTCCTGCTTGGTTGTTAGGAAATTTTATTATGTGGAATCTGAACTTCAGTAACTGACCCAAAAAAATTATCATTGGTTGCCACTTAAATGAGAATTACAATTACCACTAGCAATCACAGTTCCCATTGAGATTCTCAATTTCTACTTTTCTGTATAAGCAGATATTTATAATTCTCTCATGAAACATGTGAAACAATCTTTCAGAATCTTTCGTTATCATAGAATACATCTATGGGGCCCATATCTATCCTTTTTTTTACTATATCTACAATTTTATCCAACTAAATAATAAGAATTCACAGAATTTAAGTTCTCTTAGCATAAATACAAATGAAATTCCAAGAATTTAAATCTAGAAATTATCGTTTCTAGAATTTGCAATTCATTGCAACAAAACAGGCCCTGAGGTGGTACGTTTTTGAAAAGAATGTTAGAAAGGTAGAATAAAGCCTCTAAAAGTAGACATGGTTGGGAAATTTTACATGGCTGGTGGATCTTCAAAGTCAAGCCCCAATTAGAACATTCTAAGAGAAAAACACTAGGAAACCCAGAACTGAAACTAAAATAAACTTGCACTAGGTTTGCAAGCTCTTGGGTTTCGAAACCCCCAATTGACACCTAACATTTTCAAATCAAAATACCTATAGCTGACAATAAAAGAAAGAGGATATTTTTTCATAGTTTACCTTTCTTTTCTATAAAAGAAACATAAAACTCTGAGTACCTAAAATAATATCAGTAACCCACTGGCTGCTAGTTAAAATTAGAGCTGAAAATCAGGAGGTGCATCTAGGAGAGGACCCAAAAAAGCAACAACAACAACGACAACAGCTCTAAGATAACGAACAATCATAAAATCAGGAAGCTGGACATTCAGAAATGTAGTGCCCCGTCCCGCAAAGTCAATCGGAGGAATCGAAACGCCGACGGCGTTCGGCCTTAGCCTTGCAACGGCTTGCTCGGAGACATCGTTCAGGTGGGGTAGTTTCGGTGAACTCTCCTCATCTTTGCCTTCATATAATAAATCGTGTTTTCAACTTGCACAAGTTAGGCTTGATAATAAAAGTTACGCATCCACATAGCTAAGGGAATAATCCCGACGGGTCAAAATGAGTTAGAACATGGAAAACGTCCCACGGTCGGCTTAGAGTTGGTGCACGGCGTGCTTTGAAAATGACACTCGGTCCTTCGTCCCGTGGCTTGGGAGAAGGAAAGTTGGTCTTCGGTACAAAAGCTGAGAGTTAGCCTAAGTCATAGGCGTCGCCCGCACAAGTGCTTGCTAAAGCATGCACGGTCCTGTCCCGCAAGGCTTGGCATAGCCTTTGCTCGTCCCTTGGGTTAAGTTGTAGGCTTGAGTGAGTTAGGCAAATGTTATGCCAGTCGACCTAAGTTATTCTACGTGCTGTCCCGCTCATTCTGCGGTTGTCAAGATAAGTAGTCCCACGATCCTAAGGCCCGTCATATGGAGTATGACTTGGGCGACATCGTTGCGTAGAACACGAGTCGGTTTAGAGGCACGAGCCACGGTTGGTCCAGTGGAAAGTTAGCCACGGTCGGTCGATACTTATGGAAACACGTTATGTTCAAGTTAAGTTGGAAGGCTATGCAGTAGCCGTTCCCTGAGTTCAAAGAATGTTAAGTCTAAGCGATGGGTAGTCGCCGAGGCAACCCTGGTTAGGGGCTCTGCAAAGGAAGTACGAAAATGGAAAGAGTAAAACAACCAAGTAAATGAATTGATCACATAACAAGCCCCAAACTGTATCCTAAAATACTCCATGTAACCCTTATGAACTTGGACAACTTGTCGACAAGGGGTGGTTTCTTCGAGCGGAAACCCGGGGCCACGGGACCGTCTCGGCCTAGGAAGAAACTGGTTGTAGCCGCGCTGGTTAGGCAACGCTGGTAAAGGCATCGGTAAGACGGGGACTTGCATCGGGGCTCGCTACCTGCGTTGCAGGGGTCCCGTATTACCAGGCTACGTCCAAGACGGCTGGTTAGGCCAATCCCATAACAAACACTTAATATAAATTATTAACAACTGACATGGTAAGTTTTATGCCCACAATGGCTGGTTAGGCCAGTGACCTTTCATATAGATGTGTCGGCACGGGCGGCAATCCGCGTGCGTGCCTTTGGATTAAGTTGAATATGTATGAGTTAAATAGACACAATGTCGGAGCCTAAGATTTGGCTACAGCGAGGGCGACGTGCTTCGGCACGAGATGTGGCATCGAGTGTTAAGTTGCGAGTTAAGTCAAAAAGGGCCGTAGGGCTAGTTGTATGAAGTTATGTCGAGTTATTGGGCTCGGCCTCGAAATATGAGGCACGGCCGCGTTGTCACAACACAAGTGTTGGCGAGACTAAGCAAGGAGGCACTGCCTCGGAGATATTGAAGCACGAATCGAGTTATGGCACGACCGAGTCGTTACGTCCCAGAGTTTGGCACGAAAGATAAGTATAAGTCGGGCGTCAACAATGCAAGCACGAGAAAGGTCTAGAGGCAAGGAAATGGAGTCTTTCGTGTAGCTGCGTCTCTGATTATGGCCGTAAGGCAAACACGACTTGATAGGTTAACGTTGTTGGCACGAGGAGTAGTCTAGAGACAAAGTATGAGTTAACGTTGACATTGCAAGCACGGGATGGTTCCGATACACAAGTTGCGCTAAGGCGCTGGTCCTAAAACTGATCCTAAGGCAAGAATAGAAAGACAATCGAAAAAGGGTCTATGTTGCACAAAGTAAATGAACGTGTTGGTTTTGTATGGGTGGGCGAGAAGCTCACTCCACCAGTACAGTGGTACTGACACCCACACAGTGTTTCATGTGCAGGCACAGGTAGAAGCTCGTGGCGCGGAGCTCGCTTGGATGCGTCGAGGCATGGAGTTCCTTGGCGATTCGAAGCGTGCGGCCGCGTGGATTGAAGACTTATACAGGACATAATGTATGGACATCGCCTTCCGAAGCTTCCGCTGGATTCAAGTATTGTATCGAGAGATGAGAGAGAGCAGAGTGACTTGTAAATGAGAGAAAAGTGAGCATGAGAGACATTGTAATTTGGCCTTGCGCCCACAGATGTAATCTTGTATTCAATATCAATAAAAGAGATTCTTTTGAATGACTTGTGTTCATGTGTTCTTCTTTAATTCCGCTGCTATAAATCAATGTCTCTGCACGGAACTTCAGTGCGACGACTCCGTCGCAGCCGCTGTAATCGGCCGTTATGGAACCCGCCTTGCACGAGCGCAATCTAGTCTCGTGCGGCATCACGCCTTAGCGACGACGATCGCTCCTACGGGAGCGGGGCGTGACAAGAAAGGAGAGACGTAGCGAAGGATACTGTATCATTTACATTTTGTATTTTGTGGAGTAGTTGTATCTTTATGCTTGCTTTTGTGGTTGGGACTTTCATGCTTGCTTTTGTGGGGGGCTTGTTATTTTGTTAAGTGGAACTATACTTATGAGGTTTAATTTCATAAAGCATTCTTTAATGAAGCACGGTAGGAGGACTTCCCTCTCACCATTTCTCAAAAAAAATTAGAGCTGAAATCTATAAGCAGTCCGGCAATCCAAGTAAATGCCAAGCATCAATATTGAAAAAAGAAAGTCCTCACATCCATATGATTACTCAAATACATGCAATGCAACGGAAAGCCTTAATAAAAACAATTTCAAATTATATTGTTCCAATTTGACAACATCAACAAGAAAGCCTCTTTTCTAGGTGTACCTTCCTTTCAATTAACAAAGGAAGAAAACTTTCAACCTTCAAGCTCTTGAAATCTACACTAAATCCTATAAGCAGTTAAAAAAATCCTACTTTTCAGAAGCAAGTGCAAGATTATACAGCCTATTAGGTACATATATATTCGTCTATGTTGAAATATAAAGAAAATTTATAATCCTATTATAATTGGGTTTCCAAATAAGCCCTAGTTAGTTAAAAGATATATTAGATGGAGTCCTAGTACTGTTAAGGTTGAGTTTCCTATTAGTTGGGGTTGAGAGATAAGATGGACCTATATCATATTAAGGGGTTGGGTTTTATGTTATGTAGGAATCTTTGGCGGCTTCAATAATGGGAAAGTAGAGAGAAACTATTCTTCTATGTAAAATTGTCTAATTCTTTCTTCCCTTTCTTCATATATACAAGGGTTATTGAAAAATCCAGCAGTTTCTGCCAAGCATCAATCTTGTCCAAAGAAATCTCACAACAAGGCAACCTAGGAAGCAAGGACACTCCAATTATCGGTGCCGTGCCTATGTCGAATCGTGTCTGACAAGTATTAGACACAACCGCAATCCAAAGAAGACTAGGACACCAAATTCAGTTATGTGCATGTGTTGAATTTGTGTCCACGAAACATAGCTGATAACATCATAAGTGGAGTAACCAAATTAACAATAGAAATCTCTTTCCATGTATAGCTTTCCGGATCAAATTTCATCTCTAAAACATGATTATCATCAATAAACTACCTAAAATTTCATTTCAAAGTTTTCCGGAACAAATTTCATCTCTAACATGATTTTATCAATAAACTACCTAACTAACAAATTTCATCTCTCTTTCCTTGGCGTAAAGGAACAACTTTTAAATAAATTAAACCAGAAATTGCTACGATATAAATGAATCTAGGGATTTGGTGAGAATTACGGTTAGGGATTTGTCACAGAAGGGGGGATTGGAATTATACCGTTGGTGATGATGGCGCTGGTTTGGGGAGGGACCTTGAACTCCTCCGCCGCGAATTTCAGCACCGCGGTGAACGGAGCCGCCTCCGGAACGCTGAAACTGAAACAGAAAAGAAGATTTCCAAATCAAACCCTAGAAATTCAAATCAAAGATGCAATCTTTTGGTGGAAAATTCTTACACTTTGAATGGCAATTTGGGATCAGAAGTTAGGGTTACTTTGAACGAAACTTTTCCTCCGGTCGCCATTGCTACTTTCTTCTGATGATGATGATCGGAGAATTAGACAAAAAAACAAAAGAAAAAGAAATTTGGATGGGTATACGTATAAGAATTTGGGCCGTAGTTTATGGGCTGAAAGAGTGGGCTTAGGCCTCCAACGAGCCCAGAGAAATCTATACAAGAATATTTCATCAAGTTTTATTTTACGGTGCCCGGCGTAACATTCAAAACTTTTTGTACATACTCATTGTATGCCATTTGGGCCACGGCCCTCCAACTTCTACCATAAATGAAAGAAATAATACGCTCATGTGACTCGATCCATTGATACTTGCCATCCAGCTAGAGCTTTCTTCCGGTTCTTAAAATATTTTGTTTGTGTTTTCATATGGATGTTTTTTATAAATGCGTCATTCATTTCCGAGTTTGTGTTTTTCTTTTCTTTTGCGATGCATTCATTTCCATGTTGAAATTGACTTTTTCGGAATGTTAGCTAAACAAGCAACATGGAAATAAACATTTAAACAAATGTGAAGAAATGTCGTGTATATATATATATATATATATATATATATATATATATATATATATATATATATATATATATATATATATGCAGATGACCTCTAGCCTAGTGGTTAAAAGAGATGCATGCGGCCCGAGTGGTCAGGAGTTCGAATCCGAGTGGGAACGATTCCAGAAATAATTTACCTGGTTCATATATATATATTTTGCAATGTTTTAAAAACCGGACCGGACCGGCCGGTTGAACCGGTCAACCCGTGAACCAGTAGTTTAATCGGGCTGGTTCAATATCGACCCAGTATTTTTTCCAAAACCCGGCTTCTTTTGTATAAACCGTTTGACCCGGCCGGTTAGACCATCGAACCGTCTAACCCAGCTGGGTTTTGTCCGGTTCGACCATGTCTTTTCCATTTCCATTTTTTTTTTGTTAAAAGCTAATTAAAACAATCAATTTCCAAGAATAACAGCACAACTTACTAAGAGAGAAATGAAAAGTCACTCTAATTTGAAAGTTTGTTTTCAAAATTTTGTCTTTTGATCTCCCTCTTTCATTTCCTTTTAGCTTTTTTTCTCTAACAAATACCTAGTAGCCGATTCAAAAGAATCAAAAGTCAGGCTAGCAAGTAGTAGCAAGATGTCCTCACAACCAATAGTACTAGCATTAGCAGCAGCTCACAAAACATAGTAGGCTAGCAAGTAGCAGCAACTCACATTCAAAGTTCATCAAATCAATTTTTTACCATCAAAATCTTGAAGTAAATCAGGTTAGTTTCCTCTTTATTTTAAACTACAATTTTATTAGTTTGAATTGATTATTGACTTCCTTTTTTTTTTTTCTTCTCATTATTTTCTTAACCTCTCTATTTTTTAATGTTTCATCAATCATCTATTTTTGTTTGTAACTTCATATATATTTCAAGGATCTGTTTTAGTTTGTATATATATATTTCAATGATTATTCTTGGTATATTTGTAGTCATCATTCAGACTTTTAGAGTGTATTAGAAAATCTGTTTCAATGACTTCACCAGATTCACAAGAGAGAGAAGGTAATGAAAAAAAGATAATTTTAAGTTAAAAAAATAATGCATAATTGATCATGATTTTATTATATTTTAACATAACTATGTTCTCATACAGATGATGCTGACAACATTCATGTGGATTGGAGTGAATTTGATGAATAAGTTCTCATGAGGAACAATTTTGATTCCCATCATCTCTCTGTAGATTTAAATATCGGTTTCTAAAGCTACTCATCAATTATATTTTGACTTAATGGTTTTATTGGTACTTTTTATTTTTAAGACTTGATAGTAGGTTAATTTGCTTTTACATTCTGTAACTCAGCAATGATGTCTCATGACAATACAAGTTTGGTTAATTTTGACTTTTGTTTTGGACTTTACATGCAATCAAGTTAATATATTTGCTTCTTGATTAGTTTGTAGTTATGTACTATGTAATATAGTCAATGTAAGCTTATAAGTCTATATAACCGGTTCAACCTGGATGAACCCACTGGTTGGACCGGTTTGACCCAACCCAGTGTTCTAACCGAGTCGATCTCCGGTCCGATTTTTAAAACATTGATATTTTGCTAATTATGATATTTTCAATATATGCACATTGGATCAACTGTGCTTATAGTTGTTTGCATGTACACACACGAAAATGTTGTTCCTATTCGAATCCGATATATATACTTACCAACTAACTAACAATTTGGGGGTGGGTCTTCCCCTGCCCTTATCCGTGTAACATAGATGACGATAATGTACCTATCTGAAAATGTCCCGTTTCCTTACGGTCTCTTTATCCGTTAGGCCTCAACTATTGGGATGATAATCATATCTATAGTATCAAAATTTTGACAGTGCTCTCTATGCAAAGGACTGCCAAATTTTCTGCAGACCTAAGCCCCGAAAGAATTTTACGGTGCCATAATACTGACCTAATTTAAGTGTTACTAATCTCTCTCTGTTTCCACATTACGATTACGGATACATATATGGATACTATAATGTATGCTTGGAGACGAAAATCTATGTTCATATCAGGCTCTAGTACTAGTAGAGCTACAAATCAGAGAGAAAAAAGAAATATTACTGCTGAATCAAATAGACCAACAATTATGCAGCTTCAAACGCAACAAAGACCACAACAATATCGCACGCAATACACCAAACACATTTACGGGTCGAGAGTAGGCATTCCCGACCATAATTCTATATTCGAAGGAATTTTATTCCAAGGCACCATATTTCCGGATATTCTTTATTACCACGTTTGGCACAATATATAATATTTCCGGATATATATAATTTATTCCCGGGTATATATAATACATGCATTTGGTACCATAAATAAATTTCTAGGAACATATTTTTCAAATTTTAACACAATATATAATTTAGCAAGCAACCAAAACATCATATAAAAAATTAACAGAAAATTGACCAAAAAACCAAAAAAATTCGAATAAATAGAAATCCATACCTATGAGATCCGAGGGAGAGAGAGAGAGAGAGAGAGAGATCCGAGCGAGACTCGAGAGAGAGAGAACGAAGAAGATGGCAAATTGGTAAATAAGTTAAGTTTTTGGTTGAGTTTATTTCCAGGTAAAAAATATATATAACCACATACTTGATAGGGAATAGGTTTCTCATATTCCATGGGTAAACAATTTATCCAGACATCCTTAATTCCTAGGAATAAATTTGAATAGGGCAAACCAAACATGGGAATTATTTTTCCATCCCAAATTTTCCCGGGCATAAATTTTTTTTCCCGCGTACCAAACGGCCCCTAATTGGTACATCTGCAATGTGAAGAAGAGTACTGCAGCTGAAGCTCAACTGCTTGCAACCAAGCAGCACTAGCCCTTGAATGATGCAATTGACATTCTTGATTTGTACATCTGCAATGTGAAGAAGAGTACTGCAGCTGAAGCTCCAACTGCTTGCAACCAAGCAGCATTAGCCCTTGAATGATGCAATTGATATTCTTGTATGCTTGCATTGCCAATAGAACTCCACAGTGGAATGATGGCTACGGGCGCATGTACTCGATATTGTCCAAGTATCTACCCATCTCATTGCTGATATCCAGGTGGGCCAAATAAAATCTGTAGGGAAAAAGATAAATTAGGAACTCACCATGGAAGGAAAAACTACTCATCACATTCAACTTCAAGATAGGCTATCGCAATCACCGCATTAAATTTTTGAAGTAGATGTAAGGATATTATCAGAGAAATCCAAGATGAAAATAGGTACGAGTGGATGTGCTTTTCTAATGGAGCATTACGATTTGCATGGTTCAGTCATGGGAAAGAAAAGGAGAGGTTTGGAATCTACGCAGAGTGACGAGTTGATAAGTGAGGAAGGATGTTTCTAACAAACACCTTGACAAACCTTTGGGATATATACACACATTAGTATCCCTCTTTGGTGTTCTGCAGGCTTTTGTTCATAATTTACACTATAGTCAATCTTCTAGTATTATGATCGTAGCCCATCGCCTTTGTTTGGATGTCGGAGTGGTCATATTGATCGTAGCCCATCGCCTTTGTTTAGCCACTAAAATATTTTGCACTCCAAATACTTGGTATAGTAGTAAACATAAAAGGACTCTTATTGACACCTAGAACATGTTTACCAAATCTCAGAAAGATCAAGAGACAAGTTCTCATACGTCTACTGGATGTTATTTAACTGACAAACAATCTTCAACAGCTGATTTCAAGTCTGCAATCACAGATTGTCAGCCAGAAACTTGGGTCAAGCGTATTGACGCTTCAACTAAAATCCTGCGGAACTATGTTTTCATGTTTCTGTATGATAGTGAGAACTGAGAAGTGCATTTTTTTTGGTTGGTAAGAAGTTCTTTCCATGGGATTACTGAAACCTCATGATTCTAGGGAGGCACCGAAAGTAATAAAGGCAGCAAAGCACACTCAGCTATATGGTCTATGACCAGACCAGTTCAAAGACATGGTCCAAAAAAAACATCTAACAACTAATTGATGGTCCCTGAAACCTAACTCATGGTCCCCAAAAGTAGTAATAGTAGTAGTTCTTGGAACTTCAAAGGAAAGCAAAAGAAGCAGCGATAGAAAAAAAAGAAGAAGAGATGTTTTACAGAAATTCAGAATATATCAGTTAATCAGTCATGGCAATTAACGACAAAAGGAATTATGAAGCATTGAGAGAGTGGAAATTACTTTGCAATAATTGCCACCCCATTTTGAACTCATTGTATCACTTGTATAGGTTACTATCATATCTTTTAGAATTTAAGTACCTTGCATTTCATAATAAATCATGTTTTATATATTAGATAAAATAAGAGTTCTTCTGCGCTTGCTGTAACTCAAGATGCTTAAGAAGTCAATCTTTCTACAACATCAAAGCTAATATCAAACTCATAGTAACAAAATTTGGCCGGGATCTCCTTTGATCCCATCTTAATATATCTCTTAAAAGTTATCAAACATATACTGAATGATTCAATGGATAGGAACTGTGTTGCAGTAAAAACTGCAGTAATATCCACTAAATGTCGTATTATATAGTTTAACATGATGCAAGTCTATTAGGACTACAAAATCATCATCCAAGCCTCAACATTTTTCTTTTTTTTTTTCCTTGCTAGAAATAAGAGTGAAAGGCCAACAAGAATGCTCGGGGTAACCTTTGCACTAGATGAGACCTGATTACTTTTCTGGCTCAAAAGAGCAACATCTAAACCAAGTCTTGATCATTTGCACCTCAAAATAGATTGAGTGCTCATGTTGCACGGGCGCCAATACGCCAGTACAATATGGACACCGCAGCTCAAAAACGGCATTAATCTTGTGTCACATAGTGTATTTTGGAGCGTCCGTGTCATGTTCAATATATGTCTTGGCATGAACAAGTAAGAAAAGAGAAAAATGATAGGTAAGGTATACTGAATGAAATATACTTTGGTCAGTACCTATGTTGCATGGATAGAGACACTGATACGGTATACAAACATTTTCAAATGGGTTCAAGGTAGTCACTTATGTTGTACGAATACGTACACGAATATGGGTAGAGATACTATACTGATACGGACGCCATTTTCCGGTGGTGTCCGTGCAACATTAGGTCAGTACTCATCTATCACATCTTTATTTGTTGCTTTAGAGTCTAGACTATAAAGCTAATAATATCTTTCAGTAAAGTGAGAGCGAGAGAGAACTGCCATCAGTATCACCACCCACCCACCCAAAACTAAGTTAGACCAAGAGCCCATGAAGAAGTTGAGTGTGATTATGATACTTGATCAATCCACTCCTTGTAGAAATTACTAAGACTCGAAGGCCTAGTAAAGCATAAAGTCACTCTTGGATCCCCAGGAAATATGTTAACAATGGAGGGCTGCCCCCCTGGTAGGGTTCCCTAATCATGCCCTACGCACAAGAAATCAACATAAGAAGAATAACCTAAGAATAAAAGAAGCAGCCAGTTGTCACAAGTGCTGCCTTAATAATGGGAAGCACCACCTCTCCATCTCCATCTCCACTGCAATCATTCCCTCCATCTTACTAATTATCTTTCTTAATAACTTAATTACCAGGAAATCATCATCTTTCTTCAGTGCATGCACTGATGAGCCATTCCCTCCGATGGGCTCCACAGCCCCGGCCGCGCAAGTGAGTCGGTCCGACTCAAGACTCAAAATACTTGGATTATGTAGACACTGGTATCTTTAGAAGATTGAGCATGGTCATGAAAGAATCCGCCAGAGTTGGTCTGTGCAGTTCACATGCAAATACAATGAATCAAAACTTAAAAGAGTTTGTAGGTAAATAACCGATTATAATCATCTGGATCTGCGCAAGCCATTGCTATATGTAGCTCATGGACCACTCCATCCCATTTTGATGGGTTTATATTTGTCGAAAAGCCAATGGTGGGCCAGCCCGCTCGTGTGCTGCCTGGCTAAGCCTGGACCCGATCTCCACTTTCGAGTGAGAAGCATGAGAAAGGAAGAGCGGAGTGGGGGGGGAGGAACCTTCTTTATAATGCACTGGTAGAGCTCTTCTTCCTCTTCCAACACACATTAAGCTCCCATCGAGAGGAGAGGGCCCGGGGAAGAGATGGCGTCGGAGAAGGTCGAGACCATCGTGGCAGGAAACTACGTCGAGATGGAGCCGGCAGAAGGGGCCGAGAAGAAGAGCTCGAAGGGGAAGCTGTCGAAGCTCTTCTGGCACGGAGGGTCGGTCTACGATGCATGGTTCAGTTGCGCTTCTAACCAGGTATAACCGATTGCTCATTAGCAGTTGATGGGAATGCATTGCGCAACATGTCAAGCACATGTTAATTAATTCGATGCATGCTACATATATACGTACTGTGGTGTTTAATTAGTTCTTCTTCTTCTTCTTTTTGTTTCTCTAATTTAGGTGGCTCAAGTGCTGCTGACATTGCCATACTCATTCTCCCAGCTAGGGATGGTGTCAGGGATACTCTTTCAGCTGTTCTATGGGCTGATGGGGAGTTGGACTGCTTATTTGATCAGTGTGTTGTATGTTGAGTACAGGACTAGGAAGGAGAGGGAGAAGGTGGACTTCAGGAACCATGTCATCCAGGTATGCATGTACATAGACACATCCAACTTTTCTCAGAAGAACCTTTTAGTCTCACATGAGCTAGGAAAAGTAGGATGTCACTGTAAAATAAAAATAAATCTTTCTATATTTTGGAAAAAGAGAAAAAAGAGAAAAGAAAAGAAGAAGAGGTGATGGAGGAATAAAAGTAGGCTAATTCTAAAGGCACTCAAAGTTTTACTTGGGGCTAGCCCAGTCCTAGAACTGCCAACTTGTTGGCAGTCCAAACATAAAGCTGCCAACAACCTAAAGAATTTGAATATTAAGATAAACTGCGAACGAAGTTGGCAGTCCTCCTTAATGTTAGGACTGTCAACTTTGTTGGCAGTCCTAATGGACTGCCCTGGGGTAAAATATGGAGTGTCTTTAGAATTAGCCTAAAAGTATAGATGACTTTACTCACTATTTTCTGTGAGACCTTTGTCCGAGTAACGTTGCCCTCTATAGCTCCCGTCCCTGTGGCCGAGGTCCTTGAATATCTTGATCAGTTTATAACGTTTTTGGTTCTGACTAGTGGTTTGAAGTACTTGATGGGCTGTTGGGGAAGCATTGGAGAAATGTGGGGCTTCTCTTCAACTGCACTTTCCTCCTCTTTGGATCAGTAATCCAGCTGATTGCATGCGCAAGGTGAGGGAGGAGAGAGATTTCTTGAAATCATCTTAATTCCTGGGGAAAAAAAAGAAACTCCACAAAATTCAAAACACTTGAGAATATTTATTTCATGCAGCAATATTTACTACATCAATGACAATCTTGACAAGAGGACCTGGACATACATCTTTGGGGCATGTTGTGCCACAACAGTCTTCGTCCCTTCCTTCCACAATTACAGGATGTGGTCCTTTCTGGGCCTCATAATGACTACTTTCACCGCATGGTATCTAACCATTGCTTCCTTGCTCCATGGCCAGGTACATGCATGTTATTTCCAATCAGCCAAAGAGTTCATAACTAGAACACTTTCATTCACTAAACTTGAGCCAATTTCTTGTTCCTATAGGTGGAAGGAGTACAGCACTCAGGACCAGCCAAGATGGTCCTATACTTCACAGGAGCCACCAACATTCTCTACACATTTGGAGGCCATGCTGTCACTGTGTGAGAACACTGCTCATCGCATACTCTTCATTTGCACTCTAAACAACACTATATTCCTTCCTTTCTAGCTAATTCATGTCGGTATACAATTGGCAGAGAGATCATGCACGCAATGTGGAAGCCGCAGAAATTTAAGCTCATATACCTGATCGCAACCTTGTATGTGCTGACCCTCACCCTACCTTCGGCTTCCGCAGTGTACTGGGCCTTCGGGGATATGCTCCTCACGCATTCCAACGCCTTTGCTTTACTACCGAGGAATGGATTTAGGGATACTGCAGTCATCCTTATGCTCATTCATCAGGTGAACTTTCTCACTTCCTCTAGCAACTGAACTGATTCTTGACGAATCGCGATGACTTGGTGTGTCTGATGGTTCTCGGGAGGACCGGTTCTGTAATTAGTCCCTATTCGTGTCTTGGTGTTCATAATCTTCCTAGAATGACATGTACACGTTAGCAGCCAACATAAGATAGATTTGCAGAACATACAGTTAGGTGACTGGTACGTATCTAACATCAAGTTCAATATGTTAGATTTTTATTGTACCCTGTCGATTCATGAGATGAAGAATATAATAAAATTGATTGCGGAAGCGTACCTGAATCCATTGCCTGACTTGATGGATGTTGAAGCGATCGTCTCTTTATGGGGTTTGATCTTCCAACCCACTACGGCCTTTAATAACAAAGATGAAATCTTTGTTCCTCTCTTTGTTGATGGGGATACATAAGAGAATAGAGAAAACCCTCTCTTGGTGGCCGTATGAGTTGGGGACCATAACCCTAATGAATACACATATATATAGATATGTGTGTTGTGATATTTCTAATTTGGCCCCTCATCAAATTAGAATTATCTCCGGTATCTACACATTAATTCCATGACAATTATACCCTTAAGCCAATTTTCCAAATAGACCACTTTAATTTGGCTTAATTATTTAGATAGCCCAAACACAATTAATTTTACATGTGTGGCCCCATAATTATTGAATAATTCCAACACAATATTGTTAACAGTTTGTGTTAAAATTTAGCCAGTATAAAAAAAAAACATTAGAAGAGTGATGCATGATATACGAATTTGTGTCTATACACAACCTTCATGTCAAAGTGGTCCCTAATCCATTGTCTAAGTCCTGTGGTAACTCCCTAAATAGGTCTACTACCAATAACAAAGACATCTTCTGGCCAACAGCTCATTAAGCTTCTTTGTCTATAAGCATCCAATGATCCGTGTTTAGGTATGAATACAAATCAGTAGTACTAGAAACTGGGGATGATTTGTCCTTATTGCGAAACTGGTCCCTAGTATGATGCCTTCCCAATGCTATGGTGCAGTTCATAACCTTCGGATTCGCATGCACTCCGCTGTACTTTGTGTGGGAGAAGGCGATTGGAATGCATGAGACGAAGAGCTTGCTCAAGAGGGCATTGGCGAGGCTCCCTGTGGTGATACCAATATGGTTCCTAGCAATCATATTCCCCTTCTTCGGCCCCATAAACTCTACCGTCGGATCCCTCCTCGTTAGCTTCACGGTGTACATAATTCCAGCGATGGCTCACATGATAACCTTCGCTTCAGCTTCAGCAAGAGAGGTACTAGTATCATAATTAGAAATCCTTCATAGTTAACACTCTTTAACATAAGACCAATTAAATCTCAATTTGGGTGACCGGCTGATGCAGAATGCTGTGGAGAGGGCCCCAAAAATTGTAGGAGGCTGGGCTGGCATGTACTCAGTTAATTGCTTTGTGGTGGTTTGGGTGCTGGTGGTTGGTTTTGGGTTTGGAGGGTGGGCAAGCATGCTCAACTTCATACATCAAGTGGACACCTTTGGCCTCTTCACCAAGTGCTATCAGTGCCCTCCTAAACCTTAGGGAGAATTATTCCTTCCTCCCTACTTACCAAACTAGGAGAAAGAGAAGAACAAAGAACGTTTGTGTGTGATTGTGTGGTGTGTGATAGTAATGGTCATATTTTCAGATTGTATGTACCGACTAATTAAATGCAAGTTTTGGTCACGTAGAACAAATTCTCTTTTTCCTATTTTGAGACAAAGAATGGTATCAAGGATATCGTAGCCAAATTTCATTTAGAATATCAATGAATTCAACAATACAAAACAAAAAGTTTGAACCATATAATAACTACATAGAAAAGGTCAAACTTGTTGAGAATACAAAATAGGAGCGGCAGATCAAGATAGACAATTGAGTGGTATCAAGAACATCGGTAAGCATATTTGTCTCCATAGTATTATAGTTCATCATACACCATATAAAATGTGGATGACCAGAACAACAAAACATAGCCATTCAGCAGCAATTCTTCTCAACAGCAATTCTACAGAAAAGCACCACAAAAATATCTCTCTAGTTTTTGGAATTCATTGTACTATTTCAACTGATATGCCAGTAAAGGGGGACCAAAGCAAGCTCTCTGAGCTTTGTGGAGAAGTAGAAAAGAAGCTAAGATTTGTGCTTACAAGAGATAATAGGTGAAAAGGATAGTTTCAACATGAGTGTTGTTTTTGTTTATCAGAGAAGATGTAGATGAGGATCGCCATCAAATTAGGATGTGGGGAGTGCCCTCAGTATAGGGAAGGTCTGGCACCAAAAAATTGCTGGCAGCTAAGTTAGGACCTATCTAAGTCTGAATATTTGACACGTGAACATGATTTGTATAGAAATATATGAATTGTATGCAAGAATGATTGAGCATGCATGATGTTTCAATTTACTTGGTATAAGGTTTGTTATTAACCAGATTAGCACTATAACCAGTCAAGCAACTCTACAAATTTCTTAAATAGGGTTTCTGAATTAAATGTTTAAGAAAATAGTTTACTAACTTCACTCTCGTTGCAAGTTGTAGAATCAAATTGATCTGCAGTGAAACGTTTATGTGGACCATACCAACCACAACGAAACCAGACAGTAAAAACTCACCAAGAATGCGATTGTGACCACATAGCAAGTTCCATATGTTTCCTGCGACTGGTTGACAGGCTTGAATATTAGGTTGTGTTATCTTTATCTGGCAACAAGTAAAGAAAGAATTTAGGTTGCATTTCTCTCTCTAAAAAAAAAAGAATTTAAGTTGCAGAAATTCTGTTTAAGGATAATATCAATAAATTCGTGATGAATTATAGATGCATGGACCTCCGTATAGAATTTTAACAAATTCTTGAGAGTGAGAAGCCAAATCCGAAGATACAAAAGCATTGAGTAAGCAATTGCTTGACTACCTACAAAATGCATCGAGTTGCAGCTCCGTTTGCCTGCAATTTCGCTTGTTTCAAGCGATACTGCAACCCCATTCCTCAGTTGCCTACAATGTGTTAATTGGTAAAATCTATGTGTCTAGCTAGCCGCACAGGCGCCAAGAGGCATTATGCCGCCTCGAGATAACAAAGCGCTTGTAGAATTCAATGTCACAAGCCCAAAATTCCTTCCATGATAAATCTCTTAAAGAAAAAAGAAAATAGAGAATATCTCAACTTATCTAAGTTTTTTTTATGTGAACTTATCTAAGTTTTAAAAGGCCAACATTTAACCCTTGGCAAGCACACTTGTCAGTAGACCTCCAACAAGTACATATGTTTAGAAAGCACTATAGCAAACAACAAACCATCTTTGCCCATACTGGTTTTATGCTTAGATAGTTGATAAAATAGTCGTATATCAAACAAAGACAGACCCATGTTTCATGGCTTGCATTTGAAGACACAAAAGTTCAGTTAGCAAGCTGCTTGGTTCGGTATTTCTTCTGCTTTTTTTAAAAGATAGAAGCAACTTATGAAAAGTTGCCTCAAAACGAACTAGCTTATCAAAGTAAAGGCAAAAGCTGTTCTTACCAAACAGTTCTAGGTGTTGCTTTTCAAAAATGTAAGAAGAAACAGCCCAAATAAGTTCGTATCAAAACCAGCCTTATCCCTACTCCATAAAGCAGCTTCTTTTGGTAGCCAATTCTTTGGTGAGAATTCTCTAATGAATCAAGTCAGATACCACCTGCAAATGACTTCCCTAATTTCCCTTTGTTGGTGCAGCATGCAATGGTGATGTAGTAGCTTGTTTTGTACTTTATCACCCACATACAACTGCATGTGCCTCTCATTCTTTTGGACCTCATAGGCTATTGGTTCATGTGAGTGTCAACTAGTGCTATCTAGAGAGTAGAGACAATGAGATGATTGTGACTGGCTCAAGTCCTACACCATAACAAACACACAATGGGTTGATGCCAATGCCTAAATTATTGAATTTGTGACTTGTCATGTGATGTAAAGGTTTAGACCTTGGAAATAGGTTCTTAACTCTTCTGCCCGCAGTAGTGATCTGTTACTTTTTATCTTGGGGAAGTTCAGAATGTTTTTAAAAAAGAGAGCCTTAATTGATCCTTGCATTGAAGAAAATAGACGCTTTGGGACTTGCATGAGTGAGTTACCTTGCAAAATGGTGCCCATTAGGTAACTGAGCAAGGAAGATCCAAAGATGTATCCTGAAAACAAGAAGAAAAAACAAATTAGAACTCATTCATCAAGGATAAGATGGCTATGGAGTACAGCTTTCAATTAACTTTAGTTTGACTGATTTGATTACAAGAGGAATAGATGTCCTTTCAAGCTCTCTAACATAGTGACTACAAAGGCAAGCTGCTCCAAGTAAACATGCTTTTATGATATATACTACATTCCAAACAGTATCTGGAATTAGCAATCTAAGAACTTTTGGATGTTGATGTGATCCTATACTGGATCCTCATGGTCTGATCGTTGATTGATATATAGCCAACATACCCCATATATATATATATAAGGAACTGTAGCAAATTGAGAGTTCTTGGCTAAGTATCCTTGGCCCTTGTTCCTTGTGGGCCCTTCTCCAATATGATGCCACTCACTTCCTCCTCGTTCTTTTCTCATCTTGAAGATCTGACCTCCAAGAAAGGGGTTGGAGATATTCCATGCACCTTTCTGGATAAGAAAATATTTGTGGGTAGTGCATGTAATCATGCAAGGCATTTCATAGCTTCCAACATGCTCCCAAAGAAGATATCTGAACTCCTTACGTATAGAGCATATCCAAATTGGATTACAGATAGCGAAAATAAGGTTCATCACTGCATGAGCAGCAAATTTCACTCTAAGCATAGGCAGACATCCTGTTTTAGTGCTTAAATTATATACTAAACATAACCAGGCTATATGTTTGATGCATGCCTGTAAGCATCCATGATAAGCAGAAAAGAAGTAGAAGAAGATTTGCATTCATGAGAAAGCAGATAATGCAAATTGCAAGTATTCAACCATAAGGCTTGGATTTCAATTCATAAAAAATGCTCTCTATTTCTTACCCTTTACACTATGTTGTAAATAACAAACATGTAGTTGTCGACACAGGCAGAATCATAGATCTTGCATACAGAACTTGAGTTCTATTAACATAAAACAGGTTCTCAAGATAATAAAAAAAAAAGTAGCCGATCGCATATCTATATATTCGTTTTTTGCTGAAGATTGCTGGCAACAGCTCCTCGAAAGACAACCCCTATTCCATCAGCTCCTCAAGACTGTAGCAAATATAAAGCAGGATCCAAGGCACAAGCCAATTAGCAAGACACCTGCATGCTGATTCCCCATCCTACAGATTCAGGACAGGAAGCTAGATAACCCAGAGCGCGTCTGAACTAATCGTCGGCGTTTTATCTCTTTCATCCAAAGATAATCTTTCCTGAAACAAGCTTCCTACAAATATCTATATGATAAATGCAGATATTTGTCAGAATAAGACTGTAAACTGTACCTACTGCCCGCTCGACATTCTGTCCATTAAAAATTCAAAGACATGACCTGGTTGGCCCAAGCAAGCAAGGAAGTTGGATGTATGTGGATTAAGAAAAAGAGAGATGCCTGTGCACTGAACTAAACAGCTGTCAAAAACCTTCTTGGTCATCTAGAAACTCTACAAATGACTTGAATAGAAATATTAGAATTAAAGTTCAGAATGGAAGTATCAAAAGGTCTTGATATGTGCAGTTACGACATTCATTATTTGACTTTTCTTCTTCTTTTGCTGAGCCTAGGCTCGAACCCAGGACCTCCCAGCATGAACGGTTGGGCCAACCCCTGGTGGCACATTCATTATTTAACATATGGAGAATAAAGGGAACAAGGAAAAAGGTTTTGCTATTTTCAAATACCATATCCGGATGTAATCCAAGTAACCGAACACCTGGTTTTTGAAGATAATGTAACTGGAGCTACAAGTAACTACAACCCTAACAATCCAAATATCCCCTAAATTGCAAGATAATTCAGTAGCAAGGTGTCATAGAGTGTCAAACCACACAGTGTTCTTTGGAAGATTCCGAATGGTTCATTGTGGAGGATATTGAGTATGGGGTTGTTAAGAAGGGGCCCCCTATCTCCATCATTCAATCAATACTCTCTGGTACCCAACAATTTAATGTGGATGGGTACTGAAAGCAGATGAGAGTACCAGTATATCTGATTCAGATACTCCCTTTGGGAGAAAAGGAAAGATGCTTTCAATTGTGATCCATTACCAAAAAGGTCCAGAGCATGCCAAAGCACTACATTACAAATCACAGAAAACTAGATGTCTCTTAGTGCCTAAGAACTAAGAAGGCCAATCATATCAAACAAAATTATTGGTTCCGTATGGTTACCTTTCTTAAGTTGACAGAAAATATATCAGAGCCTCTAAAATGAGAATTTAAATGCTGCGAACAAAGCAAGGGAAAAAAAATCACAATGCATTGTATTTATAACTTGGAAACCTAGAAATATTTTCATACAATTCAAACTGATGTCATTTAGGTAATAATTCAATTGGTAATTATGCATCATTATGAGTCTGACTATATGAAGCATTACTGGGTTCAAAGCCCAACTGATGGAGCATTAATGTGGTAGCTGTGACCTGCAACAGGTCTGGCAAAACAATCTAGTTCCAGAAGCATGCCAAGTGACGTGCAAACTCGAGAAAGAACATGACCTGGTGGCTGGTTCACACGTTTGGCCTTTGGTAGTAAAGAATAGGTAGATCCAATAAGAACTCAGAGGTGAATTTACTCCAATTAATCATAAATGAAGCTTTGATTGTATAAGTTGCATTATTAAACAGATAAAACAAATTACATGAAAACAGAGGTTTGCCTGAGAGCAATGCAACAAACATGTGTACATTACAAAAACTTCCATGAATAGAGCTATTGCAGCTCATGGTTCAGATAGAACAATTACCAAGTTGTAATAAACTCCTAGCTCTCATTTTATATATATATATATATATATATATATATATATATATATATATATATATATTTGAATAAGGGTAAATTTTATTCCACGCAAATCACAATAAAGGTATTACAATACACTATTCTCACATCTCCATCCCCAGTTAAGGGGCCATTACAGATACATCGAATTCTATATTATGTAGAATTCCGACTGGCGGAGTAACCAGTCCCTCAAAGATACGCCTATTGCGCTCCCTCCAGACGTGCCAAACTGATGCAGCAAGTCTAACTCTCGCCATCTTGGCCCAACCAGGGTCCATGCATCGGCGGTCTCTGATCCAGCTGAGGATCCCCCGGATATCTCTGGCACTGCCAACTCCTCCCATCGATCGCATGCACTGTTCCTCCTATATGTGCCAAGTCCATGGGCACTCAAAGAATAGGTGGCCCATAGACTCCGCGTCACCGGTACAGAGAACACACTTCGGGTCTGGAATCTGCATCCCAAACCTAATAAGTCTGTCCCGAGTCATCAACCTACCCAGAAGGAGTCTGTATGAACAAAGCTGCATTTTGCGAGCAATCCCCTTCGTCCAAATAAAGTCATACTCCGCAATCCTGTCGTGTGGGGTCCGAACCAAATTATAGCAACTTTTAAAACTGAATATCCCAGACCCACCAACCGAACCAGGATCAACCCAACACCAGGAGTCCTCAGTCAGACTAGTATCGATAGTGATCCGCCGAATCTCCTCCCCAAACTGACCTGTGTATGGATACTCCTCCGGCCTCCGGCCTCCCATCCCTATATATATATATATATATATATATATATATATATATATATATATATATATATATATATATATATATATATGTTTTTTGAAAATGGTAATTGTGGCGAACAGCTCCAACCAGGAATAGATCTCCTGACCACTCGGGCCACATGCCTCACCACTACCACTAGACTAGAGGGTCACTGGATATATATATATATATATATATATATATATATATATATATATATATATATATATCAGTTAGAAGAAACAAAGTGGCATATACTACATATAGGTGGTGATACTGACAAGTATAAAATATCTCAAATCATATAGATTCAAATACGTATGCTACAATACCTATTTGATTATACAACTTCTATTATATCAACAGTGGGATCCTATTGGTGTTCTTGATTAGTTCATAAATTGATCTTTGCATACAGAGAAGTTAATGAAGGAATCTTCTCAGCATTCTGCTTAAGAACTCAAAATGGAGAAATTATTGTTCCACGTTCCAATCTACAATTGATCTTCTTGGGGAAGCAAGAGGAAAAAAAAGGGTTGGAACAAATATATTACTTCTTAATTATCTTTCCTGCTAGTAGCTTGGATCACAAGTAGACGTGAACTTAAATTTCAGAAGAAAAGGTAAAGGCCTGAAATGATTAATTGACTATGCTGATCAGATGGGGTTGCATGTCTCTGATGGAGTTTTCATTTGCAAGGAAAGATAGGCAATAATAGTAGGCCTTATAGATTGTCCTGGCCGACTTTATACATCTCCAGAAAGGTAAATGGACTGACAACACAAGGATCAGTTCTGATACAAAATGCAACTCACCATGTTGGCATGAGGATAAGAAGTGCGCCCTGCCAGATAAGCAATATTAACTATCTTGGAATGAGAGGCTACAAGGCATTCGCCCTGAAAATTTGGTGGCCATATTGCAAGCAATTGGAATCAAGATGTGTATGGGCCCTGATCAAATATGTCCCCTAAAGACTAAAGAGCCATATATGCTTTATCACATATCCCACATTTAACCTTCATGCCAGATTCTAACTTCCACTCTACCCTTGAGATCTTCTTAATCATCAAAGACTCGCTCTCATCAAGTAACAAAGCAATGAACATGAAAATTTTAACCATATATTGTTCTTTCGCTTGGACCATCATCAACCAATTCTAATTGTGGCTAAATAATTTGTGGGTGGTATTGTGTGACTGAAGACTGACAGACCATTGATGACACGGAGAAGACCGAGTGGCATGGCTTGATGCAGGTGACGGCATTAAGAACAATGCACAATATTTCAATCAACTAATTTAGAGGTAATTTAGAGGTGTTCAAATCTAGAACACAGATTTCTTGAAACAATTATCAATTTATTGTGAGTTTAGTTGGGGTTTTAATGGAAGTCATTCTGCATTGGGAAAAAGGGAAAAAAAAACAATCACAATGATAAGATCATATCAAAATACAAACTTGTAAATACAGCTTAGTTCCAGAGTAAGATTCTATAACTGTGAACATAGAGAGTTAAGATATTACCAGGTGTCTGCAACCTGTAAACTTTACAACAACAAAAACGACATTGGAATATAAAGCTTAATTTCAATAAAACTACTGCACCTTGACCTACATATCCACTGCTCCCAACTTATCTCAATTCTCAACCACACTATATCATCAACCTTCATACCTGCCCCCAATGCATTCCCAGGGAATTCCCTATCAATAATACCAGTACAACAAAAACAACAAAGCCTTTCTCCCAAATTCTTCTGCTCGGCTGTTTGAATCCTCTTCTTCCATTCTGCCAGAGCTGTGTATAACGTTAACCGAAATTTATATTCTTCTTTAACACTCCAAATCATGTTCGTCTAGGCCTACCTCTAGGCCTAGCAGCTCTTAACTACTATAACCAGTGTTTTAAAAAGCTCTAGGCGCTCCTAGGCAAGCTACCTAGCCTCATCGCCTGGGAGCACCTAGGCACGCCTAACCTCGCCCGGAGAAAAAAAAGTGCCACATTGACAGCTTCTCAAATTTTCTTTTATAACATCTTTTGTCACTTTTGTAGCTCATGTTAGGTTATCTAAATTTGCTCTATATCCTAAAAACTCATTAAACTCGAGTTTTTAAACAATAAATTAAAAAAACAAGAAACAAATACCAAATTAACAATTTGGAAACAACATAACAAGATCACAAATTAGTCTATGAAACAAAACTTCAACTTTAAAACAATAACATCACACATAGTTATTACGATAGAAGACAAATTGTTCAAATGAAAAAACAAACATAAGATAATTAACGAGTCACTGTTTTACATTCCTAAATAACTTAATGAATCCTTCTTCCTACTCAATCATCAATCATT
Source organism: Iris pallida (assembly GCA_029216955.1). Lineage (NCBI taxonomy): Eukaryota > Viridiplantae > Streptophyta > Magnoliopsida > Asparagales > Iridaceae > Iris > Iris pallida. The sequence continues at coordinate 9,109,202 of JANAVB010027997.1, forward strand.
CATCTTTATCATCTAAGTCTAAGTGAACATCATCATTATCATCATCGAAATGAAATCTTCATCCTACTCAATCTCCCCCTCTTTGTTTCTTTTTATTTATTTTTGTCAATTTAGTCGGTAAATTGTAGTTTTAAAACTTAAAAAAAGACTCTAGTTGGCCCTTTAAAACATAAGAATGCATTTTAAAAACCAATAAATCCAAACTAGCCCATAAAACGTAAAAAAAACATCCAAACAAAGTCCAAAAAAAGTTGCATAAAAACACCCAACACGCCTAGATGTACGTCTAGACTTGCCTGATTACCCATTCACCTAATCTCGCCTAGGCGTCGCATAGAGAAGATACCTCACATGTCTTTGGATTAGGCCGTGAAACGTCGCCTCTCGCCTTTTGGGCGCTTAGGCGCGCCTGGACGTCGCCTTTAACAACACCGACTATAACATTTCTCCTCCTTATGGGAGTAATTTCATCCATAACTAACATTAATAACTACTTAATTATATTTATATTTTTCCTGTTATTATTTGAAATTTTTATTTCAGAAAACTTTGAATAGAAAAAAGCAATCTAACATCAGTAGAACCTCAGTAACTATATGCAACACATTTTTAATACCATAGGTGTCCATAAGCATCCATATTTAATGAATCCTGTGAAAAGATCAGGGCAACGAGCTGCGAATCAGAAGATGGCATAAATGCAACATTAAAAACAGTACAACCAGGATGCTGCTGATAGAACACAGCAATAAACAGGTCGTTATATAATACCTTAAATAGCATCATGGACATTGAAAATGCAACACATTTAACTTTACAAAGCTGCAAAACTTCGAGCAGTCAATGCTGTATTATGCCACATTAGTTCTGCAAGAACCTTCAAAGCATGAATAGTGATCCATTTATCAAGAAGTACCGTGAATATCTAATCGTGAACCTTATAGCAAAATTTAGAAGCAGAATACATAAACAAAAGACATTAGTATAACATGAATAAATGAAAGATGTGGTATAACAAATACGGGCAGAAAAGTACCCCGATCATATTTCTTGTACAGATGTACTGATTAGTGCCCACATACTATTCACAACCTTAAAACTTTGGGCAGTTCATCTAGAATCTTATCATGGGAAATTGTAAAGTGATTGACAATAATATATGTTTATCCCAAACAAATTTTGTTTCCTACCAACATAGACTGCACGACTAGCATGGACACTTCAAAAATCTGTATAGCGTCCATATTAAGAAAAGAAAAGGTCATACGATAGATGTGCACTCAAAATACACCAGGACACGCCAAAACTATTATTGTGTCCGCATCGTTTCATGTACACATCCGTGTCAACTACGTAAATCCAAATAATAATTGAACAAGTATAAAAGACACTAACAAAATAAAATAAAGGTTAATGTACAATCATTTTGGATGATATTTCCATAATCCTCCTAAAAATACCATATAATCAAGTAACGACACCTATGCTATTCTCATAAAAATAAGAAACAACAACCTTATATTGCAAGGGCAAAGATACGACAAGGGAAGGACACAGCGACACGGTCATGACACAGGGACACATACTTTCTACTCCAATTTTGGGCGGCAGCAACGCGTGATAAGGAGGATACCAGGTCGGACACGACCCGGACTCTTAACAAGATACAGGTCAAATTAGGTGCCGTGTCCGTGTTGTCGTGTCGTATTCGTGTCCGTGCAACATAGGTGGAGGCTTTGGACCATTTTCTTCAAACAGAACCACAAATAAGCAACTGCTTCCAATTGAAAAAAAAAAACACAAAATACCTAAAGATCACAAGTAAGTAACCCACTAATCCACACAGGAAGGGCCAGAGGAGCCTCCGAGTCCCGGAGCGGGAAGAAGAACTCGACGCCGGCAAGAGGATATCACTGTAGGGATCGTAAACCGTTCAAACCGGCTGGCTTTGCCGGTTCAAACGGTTCAGCTCGATTTCACTGTAGAACGGTTTTGTTGAGGTTCATATAAACCGGACAGAGAGGCGGTTCACGATTTTTCGGATCGGACCGCCCGGTCTGATTAGTCAAATGGTCAAAATGTTCCTGCCTAACTCTACACAACGACTACCGTAGTTACGTAGATCTACATAACGACCAACATAGAGTGGTATTTTGGTAAAAATATTCTCGAAAACCACATATTAGACGGGAGGACCGGGCTCGGTCCGGGCCTGGACAAGTTTGACTTGGACCGATCCTTCAGTTTTCAACTAAAACTCGAACCAACTTGTAGCGGGCCCAGGACAATTTTTAAGCCCTCACACGTCCAATTGAAGAGTTTAGATCCTAGATTTTTATTTTATTTTTTTTGTTTTCTTTTTTCCATTATACCCTCCCTAACCTATGTATGAAATTTTCATTATCAAACATGAAGGGAGGGTATAATAGGAAAAAAAATCTAGAATCTAAACTTCCAATTGGACATGTGAGGACTTAAACTCTAAAGTGGTATAAAATCCAGGGTCTAAACACTACTTAGCCCGTTGCAAAATCATGGTTACAAGTCAAGGATCCTCGTCCTCCCGTACAATAAATTCACCTTCAGCAAATGGAGTAGTTTATTGCTTTTGTTCACCTGTTAGTATCCTTGTACGTATGCTTAAATATGTTATTGTAGGTAATGGGAAAAAGTAATAATATTAATTTGTACAATCATAAAAAAAGAAAAAAGAGTAAGAAGTATAAATTGAAAATACAATGTTACTAACTCAAGAATAAGTTTCCTATCTAGAGGATACTGATGAAACAAACAAAACATAGTAGGATTCGACATCCCATCATTCAAAATTAGCACCTTCTTCATTCAATCATCATACATACAGCTTGTAGCAGAAAACATCAAAAAATGGAAATGAAAGCGAAAAATATGTCAACCAACCAACCACAAGTCCACCACCAGCACAAGGAACTCTCTCTCATAAGTAAAAACCAAGCATAAGTAACCAAACAATAGAAGCATGATACAGAGAACAACTCCATCAGCTCCTCCTAGAAGAACCCAATCATCTTTTTCCTGAATCATATGCAACTTATCAAATGTTTAATTGAATACCTTCGGAAAAAACGCAGTGTACCTAGCAAACACTTCACTCAATGATTAAAACAGACTTAGCAGAGCGAAGAGTCGAAGACTCAAACTAGTGGTAATAAGAAGTAACAACTCGAATAGTTCCAGGTATCACGGAAAAATATATACAGAAAGTTTTGCATTTCCTCAAAACTAATAAGCATGGATTTCTTTTTCCACCCACCAGGTAAGTCACAAAGAGTTGCTAACTAATCACACTATAACAAGTTAACTTCATCAATTCCATCTGTAGGCCGAAAGGGTCATGTCCAATAAACCCAGATACATAACGATAAATATCATCCTCTTCAAAAGAGAGTATGTATCCTTCAAATACTAACAAGCACATATTGGATAACCTGAAAACAAGAATGCATGAGTACTGAGTTCAAGTATGTTCAACTTCATCAATTCCATTGAAAGGTTCATGTCCAATAAACCCAGATAAAAAACGATAAATATCTTCCTCTTCAAAAGAGAGAATGTATCCTTCAAATAATAACAAAGGACATATTGGATAACCCGAAAACAATAATGCATGAGTACGAGTTCAAGTACATTTAAACTTCATCAATTCCATCTGTAGACTGAAAGGGTCATGTCGAACAAACCCAGATACATAAACGGTAAATATCTTCCTCTTCAAAAGAGACTATGTATCCTTCAAATACTAACAAGCACATATTGGATAACCTGAAAACAAGAATGCATGAGTATGAGTCAAGTACATTTAACTTCATCAATTCCATCTGTAGACTGAAAGGGTCATGTCCAATAAACCCAGATAAGCGGTAAATATCTTCCTCTTCAAAAGAGAGAATGTATCCTTCAAATAATAACAAGCACATATTGGATAACCTAAAAACAAGAATGCATGGGTATGAGTCAAGTACATTTAACTTCATCAATTCCATCTGTAGACCGAAAGGGTCATGTCGAACAAACCCAGATACATAAACGATAAATATCTTCCTCTTCAAAAGAGACTATGTATCCTTCAAATACTAACAAGCACATATTGGATAACCTGAAAACAAGAATGCATGAGTATGAGTCAAGTACATTTAACTTCATCATTTCCATCTGTAGACTGAAAGGGTCGTGTCCAATAAACCAAGATACAAAAACGATAAATATCATCCTCTTCAAAAGAGAGAATGTATCCTTCAAACACTAACACGCACATATTGGATAACCCGAAAACAAGAATGCATGAGTATGAGCTCAAGTACATTATCAAGGCACCCACATAGTCATTGCACCGTCGTCCCACCACTACTACAACAATTCTGAGCACAATATACTCGCTAAATCAACCACCAACACCAGTTCTTTCTTCATCCATCAGTCGCACATAGTAACAAAGCATCTCATTAACTCAACAATAATGCAATATCCAGACAGGGTCAATATGATTCAAATAAAGAGGTATAGGTAACACAATCAAACATCAACTTAAGAAAAAGCCATATATGCTAAAATCATGGAGATGTCCACTTAGGCCACATACCCATTAACAAAAAATGTTACGCGAATATCCATTGTTTTCATTTCAAGCTCTCCACAATTATGACTAACACTACCATATCTCCATGTTAATACGAATTGAATATGTCGTAGCATACAAAGAGACACGATACAATTAGCACAATCAAACTTCACTATTTATTCCCATTTCCTTATATATATACCCAAACCAAATCCATGTCCACTAACCCCACCTAAATATAATCACAAAATATATTCGAAAATAAGAACTTTTATCTCCATCAAACAACTAAACTACACATACCCAGTAGAGCGAAACACCACAAGTGTCGTCTTCAGTTGACATTGGGACACTCCCGTGCGAAATGCCCCTGCTCCCCACAATTGTAACACCCGCCACCGCCACCGCCGCCATAACCGCCTCCGCCGCCATAACCGCCACCGCCATATCTCCCTTTCCCGCCAAATCCCCCTCTCCCACCTTGTCCACAGTCCCTCGCCAGATGCCCCATCTCCCCACAATTATAACACCCACCGCCGCCGCCGCCGCCACCATAACCTCGACCACCGCCAGAACCTCGACCACCACCATAACCTCGACCACCGCCGTACTCGCCTCCAAAACCACCATCGTCACCGTAACCACCACCGCCCCCACCGTAACCACCACCGCCTCCTCCGTAGCCTCTTCCACCGCCTCCTCCGTATCGGTCGCTCCTTCCTCTCCCTCCGTAACCTCCGGTCCTCTCTCCGCCTCCGCCGCCTCCGCCGCCGCCGGTGGAGGTGACTTCGACGGCCTTGGTCCGGCCGTCGCCGCCGTACTCGACGGAGAACTCGACGGTCTCGCCGTCGGAGAGGACGCGGAAGCCCTCGGAGCGGATGGAGGTCTGGTGGACGAAGAGGTCCTCGCTGCCGTCGTCGGGGGAGATGAAGCCGAAACCCTTCTGGGCGCTGAACCACTTCACCGTCCCCGACTGCCGATCGCCTTGAGCCATTTCTTAGGGAAGAGGAACCAAACCCTAACCCTAAATTTTCCTCTTTTTTTCAGTGGAAGAAGAAGAAACCCAAGCCTACTGATATAGTAGTAGATCTGGAGGGAGGGAGAGAGAGAAGCAGTTGGGATTTTTTTTTTTTTTTTTTTTTTCTCTTATTTAGGAACAGAGCCAATAGGTTGCTGCCACTTCATCATAAGATATCATATTTATTTAAGAATCATCTGCATTTTAATTTTATACTTGGACAACCTTCTCATTCCTTTTATACTCTTTCAGACATATTTCTACTATTATATTATAAAGGACTTCAAAACGACTTAAGATTCAAAGCTGTATATATCATCAATTATTTTCTTTTAAAAATTTAAATTATATAAAAATTGTTAAAAAAAGTTTAAATATGTTATATACATGCAAAATAAAAAATCGAATTCAACCAAACAAGAAGAAACCTCCCAACTTAACCACATAAGCTACAAACAATATTTGACTATAACTGGATAATATTATTATTATATGTTATCAAACGTGTGCATTTACTAGTATAAGATATAAAATTTGAGTCCAACTATCCACACCCCACCCCTTACTAAGCATATTCCAAACAAAAAAAAAAAAAAAAAATTCCTATCCTACTCTCCCCCTTCCCCTCCCTACCCCCCTCCCGACCCTCCTCCTCCTCCTCTTCCTCTTCCTCCTCCTCCTCGGAGGTCGGAGGTCGGGGTCACAGGAGGGTCGGGGGAGGAGGAGGGGGGATGGGAGGTGGAATTGACATTTCAATTTATTTATTTATCTTGGTTTGGGATACGCTTAGTAAAAGATGGGGTGTGTATAGATTCACCCATAAATTTTATGTAACAAAAGATACAATAAGGATAATATTTTGGACACTATACGAATTACTGCAATACAATTTTGTCATATTTGTGTATATTCAGGACTGTCAAAAAAAAATTTAAGTCCTTATTGATAGTCCTGAATATACAAATGATTGTCAGAATTTTGGTGGTATTAGGACTATCAAAAATTATATTGCTCCCTAGTAAAATTTTGTAGTGACCTTAACATTTATCTTTATACACACCAAAGAGGAAGATAGAAATGGTATAAATGAAGTTATAAGTAGTATTGGAATTATTTTGACTCATAAAAACTAGAAAGGAGTCTTGCAAGTTGCAAAAAAGAAAATTATGACCTCTAGCCTAGTGGTTAAGAGAGATGCATGGGGTCCAAGTGGTCGGAGTTTGAGCCCCACTGGACGAGTCCGCCACAGTTAGCATTGCTTCAAAAAAAAAAAAAATACTATGATATCATAAAATATAAAAAAAAGTTGAAAAGAAATTTGTTTAAGATTAACAGCATGCTCTTAGTTGAGATTCTTAGTTGAGATGTCTTTCATCCCGTCCCTATCGTCTAATTTTTTTAAGAAAGGAAAAAAGAAAAAGAAAAAGAATGCATGATCTTAGCTCTTACGTGGCATGATAAAGAAATAGTAGGATATATGGCACCTATCACAATCAGTAGGCTGCAATTATCGGCCACCAAACCGGATTAAATGGAGATGGCACAGATGCTCTCAAGAAAAAGAAGCAAAAGGGGAATTGACACGAAATAGCACATTTTCACTAAAGAAAAAAAAAATGTATTGAAGATGCTTTCTGGAATAAGAACCCCTCTTTTTGACTTTGGAGGATTGATACCCAACTTTCTTTTTGTACCGGTTACACCTCAAGGAATCTGTAACTCTCAAGACCCACAACCTTACCAACCAAAACATATGGTAATTGTAGAAATAATAAAAAATCTACTTGTCAACAAATTCCTCCTGAATTACTGAGTTGAAGACTAACAGTTACATTCAAGAACGGTAACTTTCCAAGAGAAAACAAACAAAATCAGTAAGGTACATGTATATTTACAATTCAATCATGATTTCAGTTTAAAACTAAGTTCAAACATATGTATTACAACATCATTATTGACTGTGCCAGTTACAATCTCACAAAGTAAAAACATATCAGCAACTTTCCAGAGACGACCACATTTGAACTCTGAGATGGTAGTTTGTCTTGCTAAAACCTGAAGAAGGGAAGCACCAAAACACACGGTGAAGAATAAACCGCCTTTGTAAGATTCACGGACTGAACAAATTGGTAAGATGTTGCTCGGCGGTTATCCATTCCGTTCAAAATGATTCAGCCTGAGCATCAGATTATACAAATGAGAACCATGTAAATCTTCCTGTAGCATAACCCACAAATAAAATTCTTGCCTTGTAATGGAAATCTCAATCATTCAAGAGCTATGCTGTAGCATTTCTAGTGAACCCAGACGAGAAGTGAGATTTGATTCTTCAGTTAATAGAGTGGCTGCTAAGCATATTCAATTATCAGGAATCTCCCCTTCCTCGAGTTCCTCTACCCCCCAAAGCAGCTTCAAGTTATCTATTTCACTGCACTCACCATCAAAGCACAAAAAATCGTCAGGATTCATTTCTCCAAGAAGTTCCGAATAGACTTCTCTAAGTTCTTGCTGAAAGTCGGGCTTAGCATCTTCTGACTTCACTGCCATAACAGTATCACAAGAATGTATGTCAGCTTCAGCCGCAGAAGAAGCTCCACAGTTTTGACTAGCTACAGGTTTCGACCCTTCAGAAACTGCCCCAGATATCTGCATATGGGAGGCACTAACCACTTCTGCAGCTGTTCCATTTTCCTGAGAGATTTGAGAAGCATAGTGAGGTGAAGTTTTTACTAAATTTAAAGGATACCTAGTACACATTTTATCTCCATCCCACACAGAAGGTTGGTGTTTTTTATTTGGCTCCTGCATGTCGGAGTCATGAACTACTTTTTCAGGAGCCGAACTCGTGTGATCAACAAGATCAGTAACCAGTGTATCCACAGGCACATCATCTTCTTCTATTTCCTCCTCCACGAACAAAGTTCCCTTCGGACTTGGGGGACAGTCCATAGAAACTGGAGCCTCTTTACTCTTGGATGATGGCTTTGCAACCTTCTCTACTTCAAAATCATAACTGTGGGAAGGAAGAAAAACAAAAATGATGGGATACTCGAGAACTAGAACGTCTTCCAACTGATGGGCTACCGGAGCCCCTAAGTTCAACTCACGAAATGGTGACTTGATATCCTGTAGATATAAAAGGAGATCAGATGCAATTCAAACAAAATGCGAGAAATGATGATTTACAAACTTCCCTTTACCTTTGGGTTCTTCCTAAGGAAAAACTTCAGGTCATCCAGCTGAACATTGCAATACGGACTCAGCTGACTTTTTAATGGACTGGGTGCTAGATGTTTCTCGATTACAGAGGCCAAGCTCATATGTTCATCTATACTGTAAAGACAGGATGTTAAAATCTGATTCTAACTGTTGAAACTGATATTATAATGCACAGTTGTTCAGTGGAGTGCATACTGCAATTAATAGAAACATCAGTAGATTTCCCAAGCTATTAAATATATAAGGAATGCTCATCAGAGCAGAGCATTAAGACTCACCCATGGTCAACAAGAACAACATCTGTTGAATGAAACCTCCACTCAATAGTCCAAAAGATACTCTTCTTTCTGAATAAAAGTAGATAAAACAACAAGCTGGTCATGATTGTAGCTTTAAAAGAAATTAAACAAATACGTAATTATCCCACCTTGAGAAGAAAAAAGCATGAACAAACCATATAGGTATAGTGTCCTAGGGTCTGTATTCATGCAACATAAATCAAACAACTGTAGAACCCTAGAGGGGGGGTGAATAGGGAAATAAAATATAAACTACAACAATTGATGCAATAAAGGCAATTTAAAGTAAAGAGTAGAAAGATCAAACGCAAACGCAAGGATGTATCATGGTATCCTCTTTTGAGGCAATCCAGTCCCGGAACTCTCTCCGGCTTTAATCCACTATTATCCAAATAGTACACACGAGTTTGGATCCGAAGAACTCGCCAACTTCAACACGAGTTTGGATCCGAAGACTCGCCAACTTCTACACACGAGTTTTCTTACGAAGGCTCGCCAACTTCAAACAAAAGATAATGAGAACTTGTTGATCTTCTAACACGTGAAGATCGAAATGTACAACTCTTTAATACTCTAGCACATTGGGAGAGGATGACAATGAAAAGCTTTGGAGAGTATTAATGGTGGAGCTCTTGGTTGTTGGAAAATTTATGGAAGAGTTGGTGAAGAAGCTCAAGAGAGAGAGAGCTTCCTTTTATAAGAAAACCAAGAGTAGGTGGCATTTAATGCTCTGAAATGCAGGCAGACCGGCATGCCGTCGGTATGCCGCGGCATACCGCCGGTATGCCGGCCAAATAGTGACGGTCATAATTATGACCGTTCAAGAGCATTAAATGCGGCCATTAATGCGTGTCAGACCAAATCGAAAACTAAGTATTCGAAATTCGGTATACCGCCGGTATGCCGGAACATACCGCCGGTATGCCGATAGAATGTCACAGAAAGTTTCGAGCTGCTAGAAACGGCATGCCGCCGGTATGCCGTAGCATACCGTCGGTATGCCGACAGTTGATCACAGCAACTTTTGTGTTGCTAAAAACGGCATGCCGCCGATATGCCGCAGCATGCCGTCGGTATGCCGACATTTCGAGACAGCAACTTTCTAAGTCCAAAAAAAACGGTATACCGCCGGTATGCCGAAGCATACCGTCGGTATGCCGCTTTTTGTCACAGAAACTTTTCTGGACACGAAAACGGTATACCGCCGGTATGCCGAAGCATACCGTCGGTATGCCGCTCTGAATGACATGTTTTTCGATTTGTGCTTTTAGTTATCATCCATCCTTTAGTGTTTACAGATATACCTAGACCAGTACAGACACGAGGACTCAAAGCAGGAAACGCCGGTAACTGCTACAGTCTTCAAGGAAGAAGGAGGAAGCTCTGGAAGTGAAGAACTCCAAGTAGTACATCTTCTGGGAATATTTGAATCTGAAGAACATAAGACTAAACTACGAAGATGCTGTTAATTACTCAAAATAAAATGTGCCAACAAACTCCCCCATTTTGATAATTGACAAAATAGAGAGATATAGCATCTTCAGGGAGTAGCTCCCCCGTAGGTAGACAGCTCCCCCTCAATACGATTTCTCCCCCTTTGTCACTTAGTTAAAGATGGGGATAATCAATAGAAACATTGTATAAGAGAAAAGACATGAGTATATAAAGAAAAGAGCATGCATGAATATATATGAGAGAAAGTGAATACATGCTGGACCCATACATTTCATAGTAAGATAAACGACTCTCCATAACGAGAGCCAGACACAACAGACAACCATAGATAATGTCCCCGAAGGACAGCACAGAGCTAAAACAACCATAAACCGGTCCCCGAAGGACCACTAAAGACAACAAACTGAAAAAAAAAACACACATAAAAACTAGGAGCACTCAAGAACCGAAACCACCATCAAAAGGCAGACCATCCCTAATCCTCAGCCGGATCATCATCATCATCACCCTGAGCCTGCTGGAAGGCGCCAAAAGGATCAATGCCGTCAGGGTACATAAACCCATAGGCATTGGGGTCAGAGAAACGCGGGCCCGTGTACATGGGATCCTGAAGATTAAGATCCAGAAAAGCATCACGGTCTTGAAGAGTGCGCTGAATGAAGTACCCCTGATCGTGGAACCGAGTCTGGATCAGGGCGCCAAGTCCACGAGTGTGGGCCCGCATCTGCTCCTCCGCCTGGGCCATTCGCATATCAAAATGCTGCTGAGTGAGCGGCATATAACGGCCCGAAGGAGGAGGGGTAGATGTGGGAGCAGCAGGCGTGGATGCCGGTTGCTCTTGGGAAGATGAGGCACGGGAAGTAGAGGCGCCAGCCAGGGTACGGGAGATAGCAAGATATGAGGGGACGCCATCCGAGGTGCAGAGAGACAGGTCAACATGCTTGGCCTCCATGAGCAGAGTGATGAAAGAGCCATAGTAGAGATTCTGCTTCCCCGAAGGCATGGTACGCCGGAATTGCAGAAGAAGAGTCTTTGGGAAGGAGAATCGCTTCCGGGCATAGAGATGGTACATGCAGACGAGGGCATCACCAGTGATAGCGTCATAGTTCCCGCCCTTCGGAAAGAGAGTGTGGCACACGATCCGATGGAGCTCGTAATAAAACGGCTCCAGCTGGACAGAGAGGGCCGGGATGGCCGGAGGGTTGGGACCCTTGCAGATGATTCGGCAGAATTCGTCGAAAGGGGACGCCGCCGAGGAGTTGAGAGCACCCAACATAGGTAACGCATCCCCTTTGTCTGGGATGCCTAAGATGGCCCCCACTTCTCGAGATGTGAGACGGAAGTGGCGGTCATTGACCATAGATTGGATGGCGGAAGGGTCGTCGTCATCCCCTCTCATGTTGCAATAGAAAAGGCGAACAGCAGCAGGGTAGACAGGGATTTGGCGCCTGAGAAGAGAGGAGAGACCGGCATCGTCAAACAAAGGGACGTGACCGGGGAAGAGGTTCCAGTTGATCGCCCGTCCTTTAAATACGTTGTGATTGGCGAAGTGCTGGAACCAAAGCTAGGCGGACAGAGAGTTGGAGAAGACGCGCTGGTCATAGCCGGTAGGAAGCGCCACCGGGACGAAGGGGTTGAACCCGGAGGAAGAGGAGGATCGGGGGCGCTTAGGGTTGGCCATGGAGAGGGATTGGTGCTATGGTGTGGAGGAAGGAGTAGAGAGGAGAGGGAGGAAGGAGGGTTTTTAAAGAGAGGAGGGAGATGAAGAGATGATTTTGAAAATGGGTAGGAACGGTTGTAGAGGAAGTTTGAAAGAGAAGGAGTTGAAAAGGTGGAGGGAAGTTATGATGGTGGAGTAAAAAGAGGAGAGAAAAGAGGGGGGGAAGTGATGGGTAGTTAATGTGAAGAGATGAAGGATAGTAAATGAGAAGGGAGGTGATGGGATGGGAGTTGAGGATTGATGGGATGGATAAGAGAGAATAGAATAGGGTAGAAAGGAATAAATGAAGGAGTAAGATAATGTGGGCCCGAATCCAGAGTGTAATTCCTGTCCGCCGCTGTCCGGCATACCGGCGGTATGCCGACGTGTACCGACGGTATGCCGTCGTTCGAAACAGAACAAATTCTGCCTTGAAAAACGGCATGCCGCCGGTATACCGTAGTATACCGTCGGTGTGCCGGTCGACTGGGACTAAGGATCAAAAGATAAAATGCCTAGTTCTCGGCAAAGGAAAGAGAAGCGATCTTCCGGGAGAGGCTTAGTGAAAATATCGGCTAATTGATAGGTAGTATCAATAAATTCAAGATGGATATCTCCTTTTTGCTGATGGTCACGAAGAAAATGGTGTCTAATTTCAATGTGCTTCGTGCGTGAGTGACAAATCGGGTTTTTCGTGAGATTGATAGAGCTAGTGTTATCACATTTAATAGGGGTGTAAGAATGAGAAATGCCATAATCTAAAAGTGTTTGTGACATCCAAAGAATTTGTGCACAACAACCAGCTGCAATATATTCTGCCTCAGTGGTGGAAAGAGCAACAGAGTTTTGCTTCTTACTAAACCACGATACCAAGGACTTCCCGAGGAATTGACATGTGCCACTAGTGCTTTTTCGGTCAATCTTGCATCCGGCAAAATCCGCATCCGAAAAGCCGTGAAGCTCAAAGGATGAGGATTTCGGATACCAAAGACCCATGTTAATGGTGCCTTTGAGATAACGAAAAATGCGCTTAACGGCACTCAAATGTGATTCCTTTGGATTGGCTTGATATCGTGCACACAAGCAAACACTAAACATGATATCCGGACGGCTAGCCGTTAAATAAAGTAAGCTACCGATCATACCTCTATACTTACGAATGTCGACCGATGTGCCATCTTCATCATTGTCAAGCTTGGTCGTTGTAGCCATAGGGGTCCTCATTGATTTGGATGAGTCAAGGTCGAAACGCTTGAGGAGGTCCTTTGTATATTTTGCTTGATTGATGAAGGTTCCTTTAGGCCCTTGTTTGATTTGTAACCCCAAGAAGGAGAGTTCACCCATCATACTCATTTCAAACGCTTCCTGCATAACTTTGGCAAATTCTACACAAAGTGTGTTGTTAGTAGAACCAAAAATAATATCATCAACATAAATTTGGACCAATAAGAGAGTCCCATCATGTGATTTAATAAAAAGTGTAGTGTCAACTTTTCCCTTTGAAAAATTGTGAGAGACAAGAAAAGAGCTAAGACGCTCATACCAAGCACGTGGAGCTTGTTTGAGGCCATAAAGGGCTTTATGGAGTTTGAAAACGTGGTTAGGAAATTGAAAATCTTCAAAACCGGGAGGTTGTTTAACATAAACTTCCTCCTTAATAATACCATTAAGAAAAGCACTCTTAACATCCATTTGAAATAGCTTAAAGTCATTAAAACAAGCAAAGGCACAAAGCATACGAATGGATTCAAGACGTGCAACTGGAGCATAGGTTTCGTCGTAGTCAATGCCTTCCTCTTGGTTATAGCCTTGAGCAACCAATCGAGCTTTGTTACGAGTCACTAACCCATCTTCATTTAGCTTGTTGCGAAACACCCATTTAGTTCCAATAATGGAATGATTGCTAGGTTTTGGGACAAGTTCCCAAACCTTGCTTCGCTCAAATTGATTGAGCTCCTCTTGCATAGCTATCATCCAAAATTCATCAAGAAAAGCATCATGAACATTTTTAGGCTCTATTTGAGAGATAAAAGCCACATTGGCACAAAGATCACGAGTGGCGGATCTTGTACTAACACTTGAGGAAGGATCCCCAATGATAAGCTCCTTAGGATGATTGGTGACAAATCTCCATTCTCTTGGGAGATCCTTTGGAGGAGGCTCGAGAGGAGGAGACTCTTTTGATGGGGTCACAACTTCATTGTTAGATGAAGAAGGACGATCCTCAATAGAGGAGTTCTCCAACCCAAATGAGATGTCATCAATATCCTCGGAGGAGGAGAATGTAGAAGAGTTGAGTTCGTTAAAAGAGACATTTATTGACTCTTCGACAACAAGACTTCTTTTATTAAAAACACGAAAACCTTTGCTATGAGTAGAGTATCCAAGGAATATCCCTTCATAGGCTTTCTCTTCAAACTTGCCTAGGTTATCCTTGGTATTCAAAATAAAACAATTGCAACCAAAAACCTTGAAATATTCAATAGAAGGAGTTTTGTTAAACCAAAGCTCATAAGGAGTCTTCTTAGTAATAGGTCTAATTAAGACTCTATTAATAACATGACACGCCGTATTAACGGCTTCCGCCCAAAAATATTGGGGGAGCTTATATTGGTTTAACATGACCCGGGCCATATCGCCAAGGGTTCTATTCTTTCTCTCCACAACACCATTTTGTTGAGGAGTACGGGGACAAGCAAAATCATGTCCAAAACCATTCTTTTCACAAAATCTTTTGAAATCAACATTATCAAATTCACCTTCATGATCACTCCTAATTTTGTTAATAGAAAAACCTTTCTCATTTTGAACACGTTTACAAAAAGCAACAAATTCACGAAAGGTATCACTTTTGCAAGCAAGAAAAATAACCCAAGTAAATCTCGAAAAATCATCAACTAAAACAAAAGCATAAAGTTTGCCACCAAGGCTAGCTACTCTACTAGGCCCAAAGAGATCCATATGAATAAGTTGGAGGGGTCTAGAGGTACTCACAGAGTTGATGGATTTGAAGGATGACTTGGTCAACTTACTTTTCTCGCATTCTTCACATACCATATCCTTTTTGAAAGGGATGCTAGGAAGTCCTCGTACAAGCTTCTTGGAGGCGAGGCGAGAGATGGTATCCATGTTGGCGTGTCCAAGCCTCATGTGCCAAAGCCAACTCTCATCGTTCTTTGCAACTAGGCACCTGTCATTGTTAGTACCTTCAACAAGATAAAGAACATAAATATTGTTTTCTCTAATGCCTTCATACACAATAGTTCCATTGGAGCTATCGGTAATGTAGCATTTGAGTTTAACAAACTTGATATCATAACCATTATCGGTAAGATGGCTAATACTTAAAAGATTGTGCTTGAGATTAGTAACAAGACAAACATTATTAAAACAAGGATAAGGAGGAGAATCGATATTACCATTTCCAATAATATAACCTTTAAGATTGTTACCGAAGGAGACGTGTCCTTCTTTCTTCATCGATAGCGTTGTAAAAAGTGAAGGATCACCGGTTATGTGCCGTGAACAACCGCTATCGAGAATCCATTTGCTTCTAGCATGAGAAGGATTCGTCACCTACAACATAAGTTGAAGATGAACATTTTGGTACCCATGATCTTATGGGTCCATGAGTGTTAGTCTTAGGAACCCACTTAAGAACTCTCATGTCAACTTGTTTTCTTGTATAACAAAAGTTAGAAGTGTGACCTACCAAACCACAATAATTGCACATCAAGGAAGATTTAGAAGAAGAAGTGTGAGTGTTGTGCATGTGTGAGTTACTAGTGTGAGAAGTTCTACCATGAGTGTTATGATGATAGTAAAAAGCATGATGAGAGGTGTTCTTCTTGACAAAGGGTCCTTTTCTTGTGTTAGAAAAGGAGTTGTGTGTAGTGTTCATGTAATGATTGTGCCTAGCATTGTGATGAGTGTGAGGGTGTCTTGGAGCATGCATGTGAGTGGTATTCTTATTACCTAAATTCTTACTTCGTGTAAGAAGATCATTATACTTAATAGAGGTGGAATATTCTCTTCTATTAGCATCTTGACATTTGCGCATGGCAAATTCATAGGAGCTTCTCATGGATTGAATCTCATCATCCTTTTTCTTGATGGTGTCAAGAGATTCTTGAAATTTGAGTCGCAAAGACTCTATTTCATCCGTGTCGGAAATAGGAGATTTTCCCTTCACATCAATGATGATGTTTGAGAGCCTCTCTACTTCAAGTTGAAGAGCCTCAACCTCCTTGAGAGATTTCTTGTATTTATTCCGAACACCTTTGTGTTCATCATGTAATTCAAGAATGGCTTTCTCCAAATCATCATAGGTAAGAGTGTTTAAAGAAAAATCATCAAGTACCTCATCGGTTGCCATGAGACAGACGTTGGCATTGTGTTTGCACTCCTTGTCGTTGTTGGAGTCGCTTGCGTCGCTTTCACACCAAATGCTAGTGTTGGCGAACTTTCTAGAGGATGAGCTTCCCTTGCTAGGTTTCTCGTACTTGCTTAAGTCTTTTCGTATCATCGGACAATCCCTCTTGATGTGTCCGGGTCTTCTGCATTGATAGCACGACGGGTCTTCTTCATTGTCCCGTCTAGAGCGGTTGGCCTTGTTGAACTTTAAGAACTTCCGGAAGTGCTTAGCTGTGAGAGCTATTTCTTCATCGTCATCCGACTCATTGTCGTCGGAGCTATCCTTGGAGTAGGACCTTGAAGCTTTGAGAGCGAGAGTCTTCTCTTTTTCTTTGGTCTTCTCCTTCTCCTTCTCTTGAATGGAGGATTCCTCTTGATCCTTCATGTCGAGCTCGTGAGTCATTAGCTTACCCATGAGGGTCTCTAGGTTCATGACGGTTAGATCGTTCCCCTCAATGATTGCGGTAGCTTTAGGACTCCAAGCTTTCGTCAATCCTCTAAGAATTTTTCTTATCTTTTCATGAGCGGGATATTCCTTTCCAAGAGAAGAGAGAGGGTTAATAATGTCACCAAAACGAGTAAACATGCTAGCAATAGATTCATCATGCTTCATTTTAAAAGACTCATATTCTTGCGTGAGTCTACTAATCTTGGATTCCTTCACTTGTGAAGTTCCCTCGTGTGTGACTTCAAGTAACTTCCAAATCTCATTGGAAGTCTTGCAAGTAGAGATCCGGTTGAATTCACTACTGTCAAGGGCACAGTAAAGAGCATTCATTGCCTTGGCATCTCGACAAGCAAGCTTCTTAATGTTTTCGGCAAGTGTTTCCCGAAGGGTGTCAGAAGCAATATCCTCAATAGCTCTGGAAGGAGTAGGAAGGCCATTTATCACGCAATCCCATAAGTCGAAATCTATGGACTTGAGATAAATGCCCATCCTAATCTTCCAGTAGTTATAGTTGGTACCATCAAATAGGGGAGGCCTATTTGTGGAGTGTCCCTCATTGTGAAACGTGTTGATGCTAGGGTTAGAGGCCATGGATCACTCAAGGGTGTAAATCCAAATCAAGAGAACGAGGCTCTGATACCAATTGTAGAACCCTAGAGGGGGGGTGAATAGGGAAATAAAATATAAACTACAACAATTGATACAATAAAGGCAATTTAAAGTAAAGAGTAGAAAGATCAAACGCAAACGCAAGGATGTATCCTGGTATCCTCTTTTGAGGCAATCCAGTCCCGGAACTCTCTCCGGCTTTAATCCACTATTATCCAAATAGTACACACGAGTTTGGATCCGAAGAACTCGCCAACTTCAACACGAGTTTGGATCCGAAGACTCGCCAACTTCTACACACGAGTTTTCTTACGAAGGCTCGCCAACTTCAAACAAAAGAGAATGAGAACTTGTTGATCTTCTAACACGTGAAGATCGAAATGTACAACTCTTTAATACTCTAGCACTTTGGGAGAGGATGACAATGAAAAGCTTTGGAGAGTATTAATGGTGGAGCTCTTGGTTGTTGGAAAATTTATGGAAGAGTTGGTGAAGAAGCTCAAGAGAGAGAGAGCTTCCTTTTATAAGAAAACCAAGAGTAGGTGGCATTTAATGCTCTGAAATACAGGCAGACCGGCATGCCGTCGGTATGCCGCGGCATACCGCCGGTATGCCGGCCAAATAGTAACGGTCATAATTATGACCGTTCAAGAGCATTAAATGCGGCCATTAATGCGTGTCAGACCAAATCGAAAACTAAGTATTCGAAATTCGGTATACCGCCGGTATGCCGGAGCATACCGCCGGTATGCCGATAGAATGTCACAGAAAGTTTCGAGCTGCTAGAAACGGCATGCCGCCGGTATGCCGTAGCATACCGTCGGTATGCCGACAGTTGATCACAGCAACTTTTGTGTTGCTAAAAACGGCATGCCGCCGGTATGCCGCAGCATGCCGTCGGTATGCCGACATTTCGAGACAGCAACTTTCTAAGTCCAAAAAAAATGGTATACCGCCGGTATGCCGAAGCATACCGTCGGTATGCCGCTTTTTGTCACAGAAACTTTTCTGGACACGAAAACGGTATACCGCCGGTATGCCGAAGCATACCGTCGGTATGCCGCTCTGAATGACATGTTTTTCGATTTGTGCTTTTAGTTATCATCCATCCTTTAGTGTTTACAGATATACCTAGACCAGTACAGACACGAGGACTCAAAGCAGGAAACGCCGGTAACTGCTACAGTCTTCAAGGAAGAAGGAGGAAGCTCTGGAAGTGAAGAACTCCAAGTAGTACATCTTCTGGGAATATTTGAATCTGAAGAACAGAAGACTAAACTACGAAGATGCTGTTAATTACTCAAAATAAAATGTGCCAACAACAACATGGTAAAATGTTCAATCATTTCCTACACTTGGTCAGCGCAGAGTCTACAAAAGATAGCTAACACTTTCAATCTAGAAGAACTCGAAAACTGCTGGTATTTCCGACCTATTTATCCACACAAAATCAAATAGTCGAGGAGCGCCCGCACTTACCTTGTAACCCATATATTTAATTTATTCATGGGTTGCATGCAAGGGACATAAAGTGGCAAGTTTTACATGTTACTTAAATACTTTACTAAATTATTTTCTATATCCTAAAATTAGTGCATTTATTTAGGAACACGGGATGAGATTAAACCTCTAATCTATTACAATTTACACCAGGTAAGGATCCCCTCTATCCAACTAATTGACTTGTAAGAGAAGGAAAAAAAAAAAACACAATGCTATAAAACCATTTACTGCATGTATAAACAAACCAGAATTAAATAGATAATAGAGTTGGTCAGCCAATTGATGTACCACAATATATTCTTCCAAATCAATTAACTGCATATTTGCAAAGAGAACATAAATGCAAGTTGTGGGATCTCATCAACTGATATTGGAATTTCATCATACTCAACACGACTCCCAAATGCAGTATATTGAAAGAAAAAACTAGAGCAATCTTCTGAAATAAGGACAAGGCAGTTTATTCTTAAATTAGCGCCACATAAGCTATTACAATGTATCCTGTGCACCACACATGGCCCTACTTTTCTATTTGGTTTGTATTTAGAGTTCCTAGGTGCAGTCACCTAGGTGGGTTC
Organism: Iris pallida; assembly: GCA_029216955.1. Taxonomy (NCBI): domain Eukaryota; kingdom Viridiplantae; phylum Streptophyta; class Magnoliopsida; order Asparagales; family Iridaceae; genus Iris; species Iris pallida. Next base: position 9,129,040 of record JANAVB010027997.1, read on the forward strand.
TACATGTCAGGTGACTGCTAGGTATTTAAATATGTACTCCTAGTGGAAGAGAGGTCAAATTGCAAGGGTGTATCCGTATTCTAGAGGACCTACACAGCCTTAAATGGATGCAGACATTTAGTGACTGGATACTTTTGTCTCGTAGACATGTCAGATGATGTACTCCTTGGACACCTTTGAACAAGTGTTGGATACTCATTTCAAGTTTTAACTTGTCAGTTTCTAATTATTAATAATACATTTTTCTCCCGGGACATCTGTTAACGTCTTCAACGCATTATGACACTTTCCAAAACTATACAAAATGCACAAAACGGGATACTATTTTTCTTTAATACTCAAAGAAAGAGAATAATGGTGTCAAAAGATATAAAAAGTAAGGATTTATGTAAACATGGAGCAAGCTAGTATACATTAGACAGAAAACAATAAGTTGGTCTAGAGAAGGATTAAGATGAACTAGGGCTATTGCCAATATAAAATTATAAATTGTAGAATGTACTTTATGTCAAATAATTTTTATCAGTAAACTTTATGTAAGAAAATTATACATTTTTTATACTATATATGAAATATTATGGCACATCTATTCTTTGGGCATAATTTTGCTGCTTTTTGCCCTTCTTTTTTAGGATACATCATGACAGCTATGCACCCGCGTCAATGCTTTATGGTAGTTTGATAAATCATGATATATTATGTGCCCTCTCTCCATGTTTGTTTTGTTTTATGTGTCCTTGCATAGACACATTCATTATTTTCATCATCTACTGACATGCTTAGGTTGGGTTTGGAGTTGCTTATTTATCCTGCTGCTTCTGCATATTTTTTGAAAAACAACAACAAAACTGTTTGGCAACAGATGCTTCTTATTTCTTTTATAAGCAAGTTCATTCGGGCAGCTTTCAAGGTTGTAAAAGTCGCTAGGCACGAGTCGGGTGGGCACCGGGTGCCTAGCGCCTAGTTAGGCTAGTTCTAGGCGGTCCAAAAAAAAAAAAAAAAAAACCAAAAACCATGCTGAAAATTGCAGCAATTGTCCATAAAACACAAAAACCTGCATATTCGGGCGCCGGACAGGCACTGGACGGGTACCAGGTCCTAGGCGCTGCCTAGAACCGATTTAAACACTAGCAGCTTTTGAAAGCAGGGAGAGGTTGCTTCCGGAAGCTGTTTGTGCGTTTTGAAAACCAGCAGCAATTGAACCAGGCTTTAGTAATGTTATCCCTGATAAACACATTGATGTTCATAACATTTGAAATATTTCAGCAGCTCTACCCTTTCGGAGTGCCCTTGCAGCAGTTATTGTGCATGTATGGTGTTTGATACATCAAGATATTTGATGTGTTATTCAGCTGGGATCTACTTGATCCCATCCTTTCTTTCTCACAAAAAGAAGAGGATATACGATGTGTCGCGAATGTTTGCCGTATCAGTGTCGTTGCTTCGTAGGAACACTCAATTTGTTCCTTCAACTACTAAATACTAATAAGCTTGGTTGCATAGACACGGACACATATTCAGACACGGACACAATACAGATTTGGGATACAACATTTAGGAAAATTTTGGGATACGAGTACGGCATGTATATGACATGGATACGGTTATATATACATAACAACAACAAAGCCTTTATCCCATATTTTTGGTGTCAGTTGTTTGAATCATTTTCCTCCATTCAACTCTGATAAGGGTCATGTCCTTCGTAACGCTAACAAAAAAGCATACCATTCTTTATATACCCATGCGAACTTGTATCTATATACATGTATCTATATACTAGATCCTAATAATATCTATATTTAAGCATATTTAGGTAGTCACTAGGTTCCCAAAAGTTAAAGAAAGGATTATTGTTACTTTATCAAATCTCAATTATGTCTGTCACTATCACGAACATGTGAACTATTTTTTGGGTCCTATGGAGCCTAAACATATGTGTGTCATGTCTAATATGACTATAAAAGAAGAATCGACGTCCAGTCCTCCCACGGGTTATCCGTGAACCATAGATGCTAGGTAATGTGATTTCTAATCACACATCAATTCATTTATGAACCTTTTAAATTTTGGCAGTTATAAATCATTATTTCGATATTTAAATAGTTTGGTCGACTAGATGCTAAGTTCATGATATCCACCATGGCTCTCAATTCACAATTTAAATGAAATCTAAAAACATTCTTTTGTTTTGGACTCCATAAACTATATATTCCACTTAAAAAATATTTTGATTGAGTTTGCTAATTATCATTCGATCCAAGAACTTCAGAGACTTGCATACAATTCACTAAATACCACAATGAGTAAATCACCATACGAGGTCATAGTTATACAAAATGGAATCGACAATTCCATAACAAGAATGAGACAATAAACCTGGGATCAAATCGAGACCGGTTCATCTTCCTCTTTGACATTCCCGGTGGAAGAAGAAGTAGCCTAGTCTTCCTCAAGTTCGCAGCATTCCGAAGCTTCTGGAGATGTACGGGCAGCCGGTACCCAATGTACCCCCGGAACCCATCAATGGCTGCAGCCATTCTGCGTGCAGATTCAGCGACCCTCTTTGTTTCCTCCAACAAATTGTAGTCTAGAGCCAAGAAAAACAGGTTACTACCAAATGGGTATTTAAGATCAAACTACACTAGCCTGCCATGGAATCCTCAGTAAAGAAATATTCAACTAGAAATGTTCAGAAAGTGATAAACTATCTAAACCAATATTTTTTTAAACATAAACAAGGTGCCAAATTGGGCTAGGTTTGTAACTAAATAAGGCTGGGTTTGGTAGAATCAGCTGTTTCTGCTTTTAAAATGTCCGCAACCTTACCCCCATTTTTATGAAGTTGTTTCCGTGAGTTGAGAGCCTTATCTTTGCATCGAGAAACACTCTCTAAACCATTTAGTAATTGGTAAAAGCTGGTTCTGCTTTTAATTCCTTTTTGAAAATAGTACTTTTCATGTTCTGCTTTAGCAAGCAGAGAGGGATACTATCAAAAGCTGATTCAGCTTATTGTGCATTTTCCACAAAATAATCCAGTTAGCTTTTTCTGAACTTCCATCTTCTACCTTCAATTTTTTATATTAATGAATGTCCAATTTGGTCATTTTCACTCATTTCAGACATTAAAAAAAATTACTTTTACCAAATACCTTATTAATTCTGACACAGCTTTTCATCATCAGTTCATGATGACAACTTACAAAAACAGCAAACGGTAACAACTTCCGATAAGCTTGAGATATACCAAAGTAACCAAACTCCCTCTAAATCGAGAAACAATGGTTTCTGATCAAATTTTAATAGCAGAATTTGTTCAATTCGTCGTTGACTTACATCCGAGAAGTGGTGTTTCAGAACAGAATTCTCAAAGATTGGCAAATGGGTCTTTGAGAATTTTCAAACTTGACCAAATGGATCTATGACAACATAAGAACTTGCCCTAAAAATCAGGTCCTTTTTTTTTTTCCAAAATAGAGCTTCAGATAGCACTATGGCTCGAGAATCTAGGGTTTCTGGAGAAAATTTATTGGAAATTTACCAACTTTGCACCGGAGAATCCATCTAAGCTCACCGGAGATCAAGAGATCGTCGTCGAATTCGTAGAGGGGGACAAACTCCGTCCGGCTCCTCTTCCCGCCACATCCGGTCCGCGCCTTGTGCGACTTGACGCACGGGAGGCTGCAGGACTTTATCAGGCAGCCGGGGCACCGGTACTTCCAGGGATTCGACCCGCACTCGTCGCAGAGAGAGGGGATCCTCGGGTTAGGGTTTGGAGAGTTTTCTTGGTCCGCCATTGGAGAGAGTGGGAGAGAGAAAAGTTGGGGGTTTTAGGAGGGAGGTTTTAGGAGGGAGGTTTTTGTGCTGATCTGTCGTAATCTAGGCCGTTTAGGAGGGAGGTTTTTGTGCTGATCTGTCGTAACTAGGGTTTAGGAGGGAGGTTTTTGTGCTGATCTGTCGTAATCTAGGCCGTCCATGTCATGTTAATACCATCCATGGCATGTGAATAAATACGTGCGGAATAGTCCTTAGACCATCTCCAACGAGGGTTTCCATCTTCCCAAAAGAAAATCATTTTAGAAAAAACTTCTCCTAATGGTGATTTCTATCAACATTTTTTAGGTGGTAATAATGTAGGATGGAAACTTTCTATGAGGTTTCTACACGTAGAAACTCTCATAGAAATTCTCCTATCTCTCATGACACATAGGATAGAAATAGAAAACTATTGGAAAATATTTTTGTATGTCTACAGTTTCTATGTAGAAACTCTTCCAATTAGGATAGAAATCTCCTAAAAGTATAATGCCAAATATGATAATAACTCAATTTTAGAAATCACCATTGGAGATGGTCTTAGAGCATCTCCAACCCTATTGTGAATTTGAAAAAAATGGTTGCCACATAGAAATAACAACTATTTTTTCCAAAAGTATTTCTCCAATGCAAATATGAAATAAAGTGTTGTGTTGACATGGCAATGACATGGCAAAGACAATATGAAGTTAGTTGTCTAGATCTAGACAATGCACTTCACAATGTTTTTATGTCCACATCATCATTTGTGAATAAAAATATTTATAAAAAAAAAAGTAGAAGAGTAAAAGTTGTCTTGGAAGTTGTAAAAAATTACTTTGTATTGTCTTCTCAATACTTTTGCATTGGAGATTGACTTTTTAAACTCATTGTCATTTGTGAATATAATATTTCCACCTATACAAGACATTGTCTTGTGCCTCATGCTACATAGGATTCACAACACAAAACATGACAATAGGGTTGGAGATGCTCTTAGGAAAATGATAAGTCTACAACGAAATGTTTACAATGTTCTTACAACCTCTGTCTCCCTCCTCTTATACATGGGTTCTACCGGGTTCCATTTCTTCTCTCACCTCCTGCTACATGGACTCCATCCTACCCACCACCACTTTTTCCTCTTCCAATTGAAATCCGACACGTGGCAAACACGTGACGGTCATAGCATAGCTGATAGTCCTTATTCCCCTACAATCAAGTGAATGACATGAAACTTACACGTCCGACTCACTGAATAATTTATCTATATGTGGTTCGTTAAATCGAAATTTTGGAAGAAAGCTGTGTGAGAAGGAGTTGGAAAATGATTTCTAAAGAAATAAAAATAGGGATCTCATCCATCCTATAGATTCACTTTCGCTATTAATTTACTGCATGTATTATGACCTATTCTTGATCTTTTAAAATACAAGAAAAATTTATAAAATTTATAAATTTTTATGTTCATGAAAAGAATAAAGAATTAATTTATTTTTCTTTTCTTCTCGCGAACCAAACGAGGCCTAAATATCTTAATAATGATATTCCACACAAACATATGGGATAAGAAGATAATCAAAGTGTTTTCGTATCCTCTTGTTTCGCGTCGCATCTATTGACAATGATGTGGTTCTTTTGTAAATTCTGTTTAGTACAAACTACATCATCAAAATAAAAAATAAAAATAAAAATATCTCAACAAATTCTATTATAAATTATGCAACATTTTACCTCTAATAATATTATTATGCAACATTTTCAATCTAATGATTAGTGATCTAGTATTGAAATGTTGGAACAATCATATTATAAATTACAATCTACACATCAATACGGGAAAATAGAATGGACGCTGCTATTTGGACCGTTAATGGACGTTACCGTACATTGCAAGCGTCCACGTGGCGGACTCTCATTGGAGCTAGCATGAGGGGTGGACCCAAAGCTAGCAAGGGGCTAGAGCCAATGAAAAACTGCCACGTGGGCACGGACAATGGACGGTCATGTCCATTTTCCATCCAAATTTCATTTCCGAAGTAGAGTACCTAGGTAGGAATATGGAGTTTTTTATCATTTGGCCTATGATTATGTTTATGGAAGATTGGTCATCAAGAGAAAAAGCTTGTGACAGCAATTTTTTTATTGATCTTACCATATAAATGTGGGTGGTATTTTTCCAGCATATATATATATAGGCTAGTTATAAAGGAACTTCACATTTTTATCAGGGCTATTCCATTTTAAACTTTGTATTATTTACAAGTTTGCCATTAAAAAAATTGATTAGGGCTATTCCACTCTTTGGTATAAAAGTTACTTTTTTTTTTTCTTTCTATTTTTTTTTCTCTTCTTCTTCCTCAACCCATCCAAGAACAAGAAGAAGAAGAAGAAAAGGAAGAACAACAACAACAAAAATGTTAAATCCTAATATTGTGGAAACCCTAATATTGTTATCCCTAATTTTTTCCTCATTTCCAATTTCGATGGCACCCAAAGGCTTCTCATAATATACAAACCCTAATATGGGAGGAAATCCAATATTGTTGTTCAACTAGTGCAAACAAGGACTGCCCAATTTTCTGGCAGTCCAACAAACTGAATGGACTGCCAGAAAACTGGGCAGTCCTAAGTCACAGCATGTGAAACAAAGAACTGTCCATTTTTCTGGCAGTCCTTACTGTATGTAGGACTGTCCAATTTTCTGGCAGTCCTGAATACAGTAAGGACTGCCAGAAAAATGGGCAGTCCTTTGTTTCACATGTTGTGACTTATGACTGCCCAGTTTTCTGGCAGTCCATTCAGTTTGTAGGACTGCCAGAAAATTGGACAGTGCTGGTCGACGCACAGTTTTCTCGTTCGTGCATACTTGTGTTTAATTTAAATGGGTAATTTTCCACTCCGAATGTAGTTTAATTCAAATGGGCTACAGACAATTGAAATAAACAATATAATGGATGCTTGAATTTTTCAATTTAATTTCTAGGGTTTTGGAAACAAATAGAGAAAGAATTTGGGTGCCATCGATCTTCTTGAGAAGGAAATTTGGAAGAGAAGAGGAAGAAGAAGAGAAAATTTCTAGGGTGGAAGAAATTTCTAGGAATTTTCAAATTAACTTCTTGCTTGGGGATGGAGAAATGGTGGAGGAGAAGAGGAAGAAGAAGAAGAGAGGAGTTAGGGTTTAGGAAGAGAGAGAAAAAATTTTGCAAATGAGAGAAAAATTTTGGGTTTAGGAGAATTTTACTTTGGGATAGCCCAAAATCAAAAAAATGGACTGTCCTGAGTAAAACACAAAAAAATCTGGGCTAGTCCCAATCCAGACTAGCCCTGATTAAAAAGGGCAGTGCCTTTGTAATTAGCCTATATATATGATCACTTACGTTAGGTCGGCTACCGGTCACAAAAAAATTATAAATATTAATTTTATGGAGTTTTTTAATTAGCTGACCCCACTTCCTGTGAGAGAAGGCTTGGATATTAGATCATGATGACAAAGGTGAGTTGAAAAATAAGCACATATAAACCTTAATTAGAATAACTGCAGATCTGCGGGGCAATGGTAAAAGACTAGTAGGTTATGAGCAGCATTTGTACAACATTGTTACAGACATCACTCAACTCAATCACTCTGGGACAAATTTATTCGTGTCCAGGAAACATGAGATTTGAAGAAAGTGATATATATGATTCTCAAGATCGATCAACCACTGATAAGTCCGACAAGGCTTTGAACTTGGACAGTCTTTTTTCTGCTTAGGACAAACTCTTTTGGATCCAACGTGACCCGCAAGAGATCGGATTAAACCCTCTAGGGCTTGGGCTGTTGGGGATGATCTTGACAATCAATGTAGATGCTGTTCCAGCCAAACGGTTGGCACTGGTCGGCGTTACCCAGGAATTTGGAGTGGTACTCTCCTTGGCAGTAGGAAGCATCGTACAGGTAGGCGGGGGAGCCCTCGAAGAGGAGCTCGTAGGCGCCTCTGACGTTGATCTCCGAGCAGCCGCAGCGGGAGAAATCCACGTACGGGAGCGTGTCGCAGCCCGGCCATGCTCGGAAGGTGGTGGTGCTGCTGCTGCAATGGAGTACTGCTGCAGCTGCCGCCAGAACGAACATCAGCGCCGGGACGGTGCAGGTGTAAGAGCAGCGTGCCTTGGCCATAGGATCGACGGATATAGTTTCAGTTGCTACTGATGGTTTTACTTATAAAGCCTACATTGAGTTGGAATTTTCCTACAACCCATTTTTTTGCCGATGACTTTGTGTGGGTTTTTTTTTTTTCTCTCTCGATATCAGTGTTGTCGGAACCGGACCGGACCGGCGGTCCGACCGGCCTTGACAAAAATTTTGGTTCGGTCTGATGTGAACCGAGGTTTTTAAAGAACCGCCGTTTTTTTACTGAACCGGGTTTAACCGGTGAACCGGTTCGCAATTGAACCTAAAATTTTGGTTTTTTTTCAAAAAAATAAACTCAGAAAAAATTATTGTGTGAGATTTGGACCATTTGGTTCTTGATTTGGTTTTGAGAGATCTTATAGTTGTAAATTAAACCAAACCAAACATGCTAAGAACCAACCCAAGAAGTAAATGTGGATATGTTATCTGTTTGAACCAAACCAAGTCTATTTGAACTCCGGTTGAACCCCGGTCCGACCTATACAAAAAAATCGGTTCAATCATCGGTCCGGTTTTTAAAATATTGCTCGAAATTTTGTATATGCCGCATTGCATGTCTTTTGGACTTACTGTCCCCAACTCTCCACCATTTATAAATGGAAGAGATAATACATTTTCTGACTCGATCCACTGATCTTCCGCCATCCAGCCAATGGCTCTTATGTCTCTCCCCGATAACTATAAGCAAGTTGGGCCCGCTATATGCTGAAAGGGAATAGAATGATCCAATGTTTTAAAAACCGGACCGATGATCGAACCGAAATTTTTTGGTATAGGTCGGACCGGGGTTCAACCGAGGTTCAACCGGTTCAACCGGGGTTCAATTGAAATTCAATATATTTGGTTTGGTTTGGTTTGGTTTGGTTCAAATAGATAAAATATTCATATTTACTTCTTGGTTTAGTTTGGTTTGGTCATAAGTATGTTAATTTGGTTTACTTTTATAACTATAAGGTCGATTAAAACCAAATCAATAATCAAATGGTCCAAATTTTACATAATAATTTATTTTGATTTAAAAAAAAAACCAAAATTGGCCGGTTCAATTGTGAACCGGTTCAGCTGGTTTACCGGTTGAACCCGATTTTGACAAAAAAAAAACGATGGTTCTTTAAAAAATCCGATTTTAGTCGAACCGGACCGATTTTTTGGCTTAAACCGGTTGGATCCGGTCCAACTGCGGGTCCGGTCCGGTTTTTACAACATTGGAATGATCTCCTTGCTGTGCTGACTTTAAGAATAGGGTTACAAAAGTCCCGTCTGTGGCTGTTGTTGTTTTGTATGGCTAGAGAAGGTAAATCAGCCATCAGTTCTCTACAGTCAGGACAACAGCTTATGAACAATGGAAATAAACTTTCTACAATCAGGACAAGAGCTTATGAATTACGTTTAAAAGACAATTCATAGAAACCTTATGTCAATGGTCATAAGCCAGTTATATGCATGCCAGCTAACAATTATTTGAATGAGGAGATTCAAAGATTCAAAATAAGAATAGGCTTTAAGCTTATAACATGTAAAATAGGTATCCAATTTTACATGATAATTGCAGCAATTAGGGTTGGCCATTTGGGGGATCAGGCTAATTTTTTTTACGAAGTTGAGTGTATGCTAGGATTTGCTATTTCTTACACCATTGGTGGATTCTAAAAATTCACTGTCTACTTCTAAAATTTTTATCTCAAAATTCACTGTCTACTTCTAAAATTCTCATCTCTCTTACATGTGTCTTGCGAATATGTTTTGTACTCATGCAACATAGACCTTGCAGCAAAAATAGGAGCGTAGGAGCATCGACCATTGAAACCCACAAAGATAATACAACCACAAGCATGTTACCGAGAACCACGTAATATACTAGTGCAATGACCATCTGGACAATTTTTACCATTTATTTATGGGATAATTTAGCAAATGCCCCCATTCTAAATGTTGAAATTAGCATATACCCCCACTATTTTATTTATCTAACAAATACCCCCATTTTTTATATAAAATAATAAAAATTTAAGATATACCCCCACTCTTTTACATAGGAGTGGGGGTATTTGCTAAATAAAATAAATAGTGGGGGTATATGCTAGTTTTAACATTTGGAATGGGAGTATTTGTTAAATTATCCCTTTATTTATCTAAAGATTGCAATACAGTGGATATGTCGGCTCCTTTGTCCCAAGAGCCGACTCTTTACAACCACTCAAGAGATGATACAAAAAATGTACAATAAGACCGTCGTTACAAAGTACTCTCACCTAGCATGGTACCTACCTTACAAACGACGACAATCTTCCTCATGGAGTAGACACGATCTTTTTCAGAAATCCCTTCTTTTATCTCGAAGCACAACAATCTACGAGCACGACTCTCGAAAAAGTTTGATGGAGTCTTCATAAAGTCTAAAAGAGCATATCCAAGCAACTCCCCAAACAACATGTAAGAAAATTTTAATTTAGTAACTAGGAATCCTCGACTTATTTACTTAGGCTGTGTTTGGTAGAAAGGTTGAAAAAGTGGAAGGAAGAAAAAATATAAGGATTTATTTTCTTTCCATAAGGAAAGGAAAGATCATTTCCTTCCTTTGTGTTTGGTAGCAAGAATGGAAAAGATAAGAGATACATTTTCCTTTGTTTGGTATGAAATAAAAAGTGGAAGGAAAGAAAGTAAAAAATATAGGGTTTACCAATTCTACCCTCAACTAAAAACACTTATTTACCATTTGACTTCATAAATAATTTTTAAATAATACATTCATATGGCGGTATAATTGTTAATTAATACAAGCCTTCACTTTTTCTTCCACTTTTCCTTCCACTTTTGGGGGATTGGATTTCTTTGGTTACGAGGGAAGAGTAATCCCTCCACTTTTTCTTCCTTCCTATTTTTCTTCCATACCAAACAAAAAATAAATAAATCTTTTCCTTCCCTTTTTCCTCCTCTATTTTCCTTCCTCCTACTTTTTCCTCCTACCAAACACACCCTTAATAAAGCCAAAGTAATTAGAGTTCTTGAATTTGACACAGAGCCAAAAATACACCCAACATTATAGGGTATATATCCTTTCCATGTTGGGAAAATGCTAAGTTTACTACCAAATTTTTACAACCTTCTTACAACCACTCTCTTCCATTCCTTACACATGGGTCCCACCGGGTCCCATCACCACTCTCACCTCCCTGCTACATGGGCTCCATTCGGTCCCACCACTTCTCCCCCTCCTCCAATCGAAGTCCGACACGTGACAAAGTTGTAAGGAGGTTATAACATTGGTTGTAGGCATAGCAAAGCTCTTCCATGTTGGGCATCCCTTTAATTTCTATGGGTTCCACATAAAATCGGACAACAACATATGTTAAGTATGGTGTGGTGCAATATACAGACACATGGATTTAAGTGACAAGGGATCTCACGGATATTATAATCCTATATATTTAAATTATTTTAATATGTTGTAGAAATGGTCATTATTTTATGCGTTTAGGATTGGAAATACAAAGTGATATTTTTTCTTTAAATAGTTTAAAATGTGTCATATTTGAAATTGGATGGTTCTTCTAGAACAATTTAGGTATTGAAGGTACAAACAGAAACGGTTTAGGATATACATTCTATGTGCGATTGAACCGTTTTCCTCCTACGATTATCTAAGACGTGGTCGTTAAGAAACCTATAGGAAAGGAAACTCCTTTAAACCCATCACACAACGAAACTCGTCCGTAGGAAGGAGATGGGAAGAGAAGGAGGAGAGACAACTCCTTTAAGGCTAATAATAGGATTAGAGTTTATGCTTGTGAGAACCTCTTCTATATGCGATCAGTTGGAAGTCCTAACGGGTGCACCCCTAATGGATGCACTATCCATTATTGGACCCGACCCAACAAGGTCAGCTCTTTAACTGAATCCGATTTGGGTCAGACCAGACCAGACCAGACCAATCCAGTTCAATGCCAATAGTTTTGAATGTCAGAATGAATCCCAAGCGAAAATCTTTTTTTTAGCGGGCTCAGTATAATCCTGTGTCCCACGCACACGATTCTTGGCATGTCGTATGGAACGACTTTTGGAGTGCTGACGTAGTCCGTTGGCCTTGTCATCATCGCCGTGCACACGCACCCCGCGCACTCCGCGCGCTCCAGAGCTCCGCTCGGCAGCACACCGTCTTTCGACGGCAGTTACTCAATATCTCGCTTTGCCCACGACGCCGAAGAGACGTCCTCGACGACTAAGGGTGACCGTCCGTACGACGGCCACTGATTCCTTGCCGACTGCGACTACCGATTTCGTCCAGCCGCCCGTTCTATGCGCACGACGCGCATATTGGCGACAATCGCCAACGCCCTTACGATCGAGCCTGCGATCGTTTATGGCGGACGTCTTCTCGTCGCCCTCAGCAGCGCCATACGGCGGGCCACGTGGTCGGCATGTCGCTTATACCCGTGGGCGAATGGTGCCGATTCTCCAATCCATCGCACGACGATCGTGCACTGAGTTTGCTACACGGACGTCTCATTCTGCCCCACGCAGGCTCAGTTCGTAGTCCTATATCGTCAGGCCTCCGACTAAAAGAAAATCTATTCAATCGAAAATCTATTCAGTCCACCAACTTAAAGATGTTGGTGCTTTCTTTACATGGAGAGAGCTTGCTCTCAACATGCCTTGTAAAAGTTTAGTCCCACATCGAAAATGCACCATGAGTTATCTCAACATATATACTTGGTTGTGTTGTTGAGAGATGCACATGGGGTGGTGACCCTAAGGAGGGAACCATGTGGGTTATTTTACTAGGAGGTAAGAATAAGACTCAAATGATTAAGCATTAATGCTTTTGTCATTCTCTTGGATTAATTCCATTTGGAGCTAAGTCCCAAAGGGGCTTAGCGACTCGGACTCGGACTCGGACTCGGGCTCATGTGGCGTTTTGTTGGCGCACTTTGCACTTAGCACGTCAGCAGTCATGCGGTCCATGCGGCTCATGTGGTCCATGCGGCCCATGCGGCTCATGCGGCCCATGCGGCTCATGCGGTCCATGCGGCTCATGCGGCCAGGCTGCTGCTGCTGCTGCTGCTGCTGCTGCCGCATGGAGGGCTCCGCTGACTGTGCAGACTACAAATCAGTTATGGAAAGACTGATTCAATGCGATTAATTCAAATCCACTTTTTGTGAAATTTGAATTAATCTCGTTGCTATCTTTTTGGGATTTGATTCAATCTTTCCATAACTGAAGAGGCGGCTAGGGTTTCCACCCTCTCTCTATATATACTCTCTTCTGGCCTCCTTTGGGGGGACTACGAAATGATAAGTCAGAAAAGGAGAGAGATAGAGGAAGCTGCTGCCGCCATTGCAAGTCCATCCGAGGAGTCAGAACAGAGGTGACTTCGAGCGTTCCACAAGTTCTTCAACTTGCTGGTTCCTGAAAGCAATTCGTGTGGGGCGAATATTGCTTTGAGCAACGGTGTTTTGACACCCCAGCAATTTTTTTTCTTCTTCTCATCTTTCTCTAGATTATTGTAACTCGTTCTGTCCTAATTGCAACACGTTTGCAAGGAAGAACGAGAGATCTTCTCTTCTCTATCTCCCTCCTCCATATTGTAATCGGGTTATTTGGTTTTTTATATCTTCGTAGATCTCGATTGCATCAGTTTTTCCATCTTTGATCAAGTCCCGGGATTAACAATCTCAAAGCAAGATCCTTGTAGATGGAAAACATTAATGCTTCGCTCGTCCAATCGGATTACTACAAGTTAGAAAAGTTCGATGGAGAGCATTATCAAGTCTGGAAGAGAAAGGTTTATCTAACTCTTCAACTAAAAGGCGTTGATCATGTTCTGTTGGAGGAAGAACCTTCGGTTCCAGACACTGGATCTACTGTCGCTATCAATGCGGCTACCAAACTCCAGGCCAAATGGAGAAGGGAAAATAGCATCTGCAGGCTTCTCATCCTGAATGCTATGGAGGATTCCCTGGCAGAATCCTACTCGAAGAAGGAATTTGCCAGAGACATATGAGAGTCTGTGGAAAAACTATACGAAGAAGACAGGAACAGGAGCAAGATGTTTGTGGTTAAAAAATATCACAAATTGCTCTTTGAGGACGAGAAGTCCATGTTGTCACAGGTGAAGGAATTTCTGAAGCTGCGTCAGAAACTGGAAGACGAAGAGATGTCCCTTCCCGACAAGTTTGTCGTTGGAGGGATCGTCTCAAAACTTCCTGCTGGATGGAGTACCTTCTATGCAAGGATGCTCAGAAAGAAGCTAGACATTAGCTTGGGAGATCTACTTCAAGAGATCCATGTTGAGGACGAGATGCGTTCCCAACAGAAGGTGGACACTCTGTCCAAACAGTTGGCTAAAGCCAATCTAGTGCAGACGAGAGATCCCAAGGGGAAGCAGGCGGCTTCTTATCCCAAAAAGAAGGACTTCACTAATCTAAAAGTGAAGGGTCTTTCATTCAAGCAACAGAAGACTAAGTCCCACGTGACTTGTTACAATTATGGCAAGAAAGGCCACTAGAAGAGTGAATGCAGATCCAAGCCTAAACAATCAGAGAAAGGTGAGCCTAGTAAGGTTTCATTGGTATCTAACATTGTTGCTATGATAGCACAGGTCACAACTGTGGGGATTAACTCTGACTGGTGGATAGACACTGGTGCGACTTGCCATGTCTGTTCTGGCAAGGAATGGTTCGTCACGTACCAGCCGATATCTGAGAAAATTGTCATGGCAAACCAGGCTCAAGCTGAAGTTCTGGGGATCGGGACTGTGGAGCTGAAACTCACTTCTGGGAACACTCTGACGCTTCAAGGTGTGAAGCATATTCCGGCGATTGCCAAGAACCTGATCTCTGGGAGCCTGTTCTGCAACGCAGGCTTGAGGATGGACATCAATGCTGGTCATATGGTGATGTCCAAGAAGGGAACATACTTCGGGAAGGCTTATCAAACCGAAGGAATGTTTAAAATTCAGCTTGTCAACCAGTTTAATGACATTAATGCAGTTGTATTTTCTGATTATTCTCTTGAGTTGTGGCATAATAGACTAGGACATGTTCATTGTAAAAGAATTAACAAAATGTCCAGTCTAGGACTTATCTCCAATTGTGGGGGTAAGGTAGAGAAGTGTGAAGTATGTGCTCAGACAAAGATCACAAGGAAACCCTTTCATCGGGTCAATCACCCTTTCATCGGGTCAATCGAAGCACAGATCTTCTGGAGTTGGTGCACTCTGATATCTGTGACTTCAAGCAATTCTCTACAAAAGTCGGGATGAAGTATTTCATAACCTTCATCGATGACTTCTCAAAATACGTGTTCGTCTACTTGCTCAAGTCTAAAGACGAAGCGTTCGAGAAGTTCAAGGAGTTCAGGGCCGAGGCTGAACGACAAACTGGACAACAACTCAAGAGGCTAAGAAGTGATCGAGGCGGAGAGTATCGGTCTCATGAATTCACATTTTTCTGCAAAGAACATGGAATCATAAACGAGACTACTGCTCCGTATTCTCCTCAATCTAACGGAGTAGCGGAGAGGAAGAACAGAACGTTGACAGAAATAATGAACTCAATGCTGCTAACCGCGGGTCTTCCTAAATGCTACTGGGGAGAAGCTGCATTGACGGCCACTTTTATTCTAAATAGAGTGCCGTATGCAACTTCGGACGTAACTCCTCATGAACTCTGGTTCAAAGTCAGACCAAACTTGAATGTCATTCGAGTGTGGGGGTGTCTGGCGTATGTGAAGCTCCCAGATCTGAAGATTCAGAAGCTGGGGACAAGGACTACGAAGGCGATCTTCTTGGGGTATGCCGAGAAGAGTGATGCTAGAAGATTTCTTGATATTGAGTCAAATCATATCATCGAATCTCGCGATGCTGAATACTTTGAAGACAAGTTTGCAAAAGACAAAAACATTGTTCTTTCGGACATTCCGGAAAATGATGTAGGTGCAAATGAGACTGAAATCTTATATGGGCCAGTAGTCCAAGAAGAAGTTGTTGTTGATGAAACAACTCTTATACCAGAACTCGCAGAGCCGTCAGCTAAGCGAGCGAGGAGACCGAAAGACTTCGGAGATGACTTTGTCACCTATCATGTGGAAGCAGATCCGCTTACCTATGATGAGGCGATGAAGACCAGAGATGCTATCTTCTGGAAGGAGGCAGTGAATGACGAGTTTGACTTTATCACCTCCAATAACACATGGGTGTTGGTAGATCTACCTGAAGGAGAAAAGCCCATCGGATGTAAATGGATCTTCAAGAAGAAGATGAAGGCAGATGGAACTATTGACAAATTCAAGGCCAGGCTGGTAGCCAAGAAATTTTCTCAGAAACAGGGGATAGACTACTTTGACACGTACGCTCCAGTAGCTCGGATGACCACCATCAGGATGTTAATCCCTCTAGCAGCCATACATAAGTTGGTGATACATCCGATGGATGTAAAGACAGCATTCCTGAATGGGAAGCTGACCGAAGAGATTTACATGCAACAGCCAGATGGATTTGTCCTCAAAGGTCTTGAAGACAAAGTCTGCAAGTTGGTAAAATCATTGTATGGTTTGAAGCAAGCTCCCAAGATGTGGCATGAGAAGTTTGACAAAGTTATTAGGTCAAACGGCTACAGAGTCAGCGAGACGGACAAATGTGTTTACACAAAGTTTGCTGATGGAAGAGGAGTCATCGTTTGTCTGTACGTGGACGACATGCTAATCCTAGGGACGGATATAGGCTGTGTCACGGAGATAAAGAAGTTCCTCTCAACCAAGTTCAGTATGAAGGACTTGGGGGATGCAGATGTCATCTTGGGCATAAAGATCATCCGGACAGACTGTCACGACCCGCACCCGGATATACGGGTACGAATACGTGGGCTACGCCAGCCTACGCCGCAGTATCGGCGGTAGAGCGCTGTCAAGTACACTAAACTAACTACAACATCTAATGATCCATAACTAGAAATGTACTCATGTCACATCACGAAAACTAAGGAAGATAAGACAAGAAATAATAACAATATCACTAGAACAACTAGAATCTATAATGATCATGAGACAGGAAAAATAAAGAAGGAACAACAAGACTAACTAAGGATAACTACCAGGCAACTCACATAGAAGAATAGTGAGATCCACCTCAGCTAGCAACATCATGAAGTCAAATACTGAGGGCACAACTACTCCTAAAATTTGTCAACATATCCGGTCAGGATGGAACGAGTATATATATCTCATAACAGATCTCAAGATAGAATAAAAGCTATAAGACTATAAATAGAGCATATACAATAAAAATCATGGAGTGTACATATATGTATCTTGGCATGGTAAGCTGTAGAGCTAGAGCTAGAACAAGAAAGTAGAACTGAATCATGGTATGTACACAAATCAAGGTAAGCCATATATCCAATGTGTGTGAGTAGCAGTTTCAACTTGTGATCGGCTTGGGTTCATGTCAAGAACTGGCCTGGCAAGTCATATGTGCGGTATATGACTCACACTGTTCGGAAATGCGGGATGGATCTGATCACAGGCATACGCTACTACTCCCCCTACCCCAACTGGTAGAATGGATCCAAACAGGACACGTCACTGCACGGGATTCTAATGAGAAGGGAGCAAGTCTTCTCTAGAATCAGTGACCATATATTGTACAAGAGCTACAAAGGAGCTTGCACAATACATCCCAACCTAAGAAGGAGAAACATCTCTCGTCGGGATCCAGGAATACCAATCCGTAAGAACCATGTGTCAGGAATAAGCATATCTACACTAAGTACATGAATCATAACAGTTATCATAAATTGGAAAAAAGTTATCAGAGAATGTACTCGCCTGAGATCTGGTGGAATATGTCAACTGAGTCCAAGAACAGTGCCTCGAGGACCTATGGATGGAATACTGTATCAATATAAGGGTTTGGAAGTAAAATGAAGTCATACCAAGTCAAACTAGGTCAATCTAAGTCAAGGGTTGACTTACATTTGACTTCTGGTCAACTGGTCAACTCTGGTCAACCCTAGGTCAACTCGGGTCAAACTTGACTAACGTTGACTAACAGTTGACTTTGGGTCAACTGGTCAACTCTGGTCCAGTTCTGGTCAATTTTAGGCTACGGTTGACTTCCGGTTGACTTTTGGTCAAAATAGTCAACTGTGGTCAACCAGGGTCAAAACTAGTCTAACCTAGGTCAAATGTTGACTACTTCGATGTTCAGTCAAAGTAGTCAACCATGGTCAAACTGGGTCAAAGCTAGTCTCTACAAACATCTACAGGGTCAACACATCCATTTCAGTGATTGTGAAATCACCGAAATCGATGGAACTCAAAATACCACAAAGGAGAAAGATTATAATAATAGGGTAAAAACCTACAGATGTTGTCGGATGATGAAACTAACATCACCAACGTGTCCAGAATGGTCAAATCAGCTAGGATAGCCTGTCCAAAAGTCCAATTTGGATACAGGGGCAAAACGGTAATTTTGGGCCAAAATGATGTCCGCCGTTGGACACACTTTGCACCGAAAAATGTGCCGAAACAAAAGTGCACAAAATCTAACAAATTATATGTCCACGAATCCAGAATGACGATACAAACCCAACGGTATATCCAGAATTGGATTCCGTTGACCCGATCTCAAATTGGTCCGTTGACCAGGACATTAAAATTCCGATTTGCACGGAAAAGCGTATCGGAGCCAATGTCCTCAAAACACAGCAAATTATATGTCAACGAGTTCAGAATGACGATACGAACTCAACGGTATATCTGGAATTGGATTCCGATGAGCCGAACTCAAAATGACACGTTGACCCAGAAAGTGGGACCCGCTTTGCACCGAAATGCGTGCCAGGGCCCACGTTCTCCAAATCAAGCAAACTTTATTTGAGAACATGCCAGAACGACACCACGAGTCTACTGGTGGTGTCAGAAATTGAATCCGGAGTCCCGGGTTCAAAAATAGAATTTTACAAGTGCAACACTAAGAATTCGAACGGCCAACTTTGGCGTCGAATTCGACCGACCTAACAAGCTCAAACTGAAATGAAATCTAAAAGGGGCAGGAAGAGAGTTATACTAGCTGTGCACCGGAACTGGTAGCTCGCAAAACGGAGCTGCGACGACGAAGATACGAACCCGCGAAGTTGGCGTCGCAAAACTGTCCAAAAATAGTTCAATTAAAATGTCAACTTGGTGGCCGATTTTGATCTATCAAACGACGAAATTAACGGGTAAAATTTGAGAGGGATGAAGGGGTATATACCGAAATTGAGACGGAGCAAAGAAATCGCCGATCCAACGGTCGGATTGTCCAAAAAATCGGTGGAAGTTGCTGTCCCGGAGCGAACTTTCTGAAATTCGTCCGCGCGCGTCGACGGGATCTCGTTCAAAACGCACGAAACGCCTAGACGGCGCGTCCCGGAGGACGTTGGCCGCCACAGGGTGGTGCGCCTGGGTGTGCCCTGAGGGTCGGGGGCCAGCCACACGGTGGGGCGCGGCCGGGGACCTCGCCGGCGGCGGCTGCGCGCGCGGCGGCGTGCGGCTGCTGCCGTGGCAGCTGCTGCCGCAGCTAGCTGTTGCTGCTGCGCGCGACTATGCTCACGGCAGCCAGGGCGGCGGCAACGCGACGGCGGTGGCGCGGCGCGTGCGGGTGGTGGAGGTGGTTGGTATGATGGTGGTGGTGATGTTTATGGAGATGGTGGTGGTGATGGTAGTTTGATGATGATGAAGTTATTAAAGAAGAAGAAGAAGTAAGGAAAATGGAGAGGGAGGAGGAGCTCGGGGAGGAGCTCAGGGTGGTGGTCGGCCATGGGGGGATTAGGGCTGGGCATACGGGTCCAGGATCCGCGGTTCCAACCCGAACCGATCCGTAAAACACCCAAACAAGCCGGGTCTAAAATTTTAAAACTGAAACGGGGCGGGGCGGGGCGGGTCCTGTTATATTCACGGTTCGGGGCGGGTCACAATTTGAAAATCCGCGGGGCCCCGGCCCGGCCCGTTTGGAGGGGTATTATTGTAAATTTAATCTAATATAACAACATAAGTATATTTGTATATAGAATTTTAGGGCTCAGCCGCTCAGGGCCTCAGGCTTCAGAGCAATTAAACTTTCCTCCTTTTTAGACTTTAGTCTTTAGACTCTTTAGTCTTTATAGAACCTCTCTATTCTATTTCTCTATCCCTAATTCCGCCGGCCCTAAGAAAAAACGAAGGAGGCTTCGTCTTCCTGGACGGCGGCGGCACTGTACCGGCGGACGACGGTCCAGCTCTCTCTCTCGTCTTCCTCGACGCACGGCACCGACTCTCCTCTCGACTCTCGTGACCTCGTTTTCCTCGACGGCGTGGAACCGGCTCCATCTCGACTCCTCGACGGCGCCCGACCACCTCCTGCCTCCATCTCCGGCATCCTCCATCTCCGACGAAGGTATGATTCAAACTTTGTTGTTAATATGATGTAATTTTACATATTTGAATTATTTTTTTTGACAAATCTTGACAAACAATCCTTAGTTTTCATTTTGTGGTTTTCCTTTTTCATGTACATGTCTATGGCAACCAATCCTTAGTTTTCATTTTGGGATTTTAGCTTTGGTTATCTATGGCCAAACAAGTTCATCTTTGAGGATGGACAGAAAAGCCCATTTGGATCTGTATAGTTCATTGCAACTATTTTTGTACAAATGCTCAATTGAATTGCTTACTGCCATGACGTCTGGTGTCATTACATCTTAGAGGTTTGACTTGATAGAATTGATTATTTTGGATATGATAAATTTTAGGCCCGTTTGGACCCGCGGGTTGTTGCGGATTGGATCCGTTTCAAACGGGGCGGGTTAGGTCCGGTTCCAAAATAAATTGACCCGCCCCGTCCCGCCCCGTCAAAGAATGGGTTAGGTCCGGTTCCTGAATATTTCGGCCCGACTCGACCCGTGCCCAGCCCTAGGGGGATGGCTGGTGAGAATGAGAGAGGGTGAGAGAGAGAGAGAGAGGTATGCTTTGTATTGTATGTGTGTGTGTAATATGTTTAATAGAAAGAGAGAGAGAGTGTGAGAATAGATATTTAGAAAGAGAGAAAGTAAGATAGAGATGGGGGGAGGGGTTTGGCTGTACGTGATGGGGAGTGGGGTGTGCGTGTGTGCTGTAAAGAGAGAGAGAGGTGAGGTGTGTAGAGAGAATGAGAGATATATATATATATATGTATATATAATATATATGGTGTGTATATATTATATAGAGAGAGAGAGAGGGAGATATTTAGTGAGAGAAATATTTAGAAAGAGGGAAGTCGGCTGAGTGTGGGGTGAGGGGGGTTCTCCTTGTGTGGGAAGTGAGAGAGTAGGAGAGAGAGAGTTACATTATATATATGTATATATATATTATATAAAAAATAGAGGTAGAGATATTTTATATAAAATAAACGTATTTTCAAATAGGGAAAAATGCAGACACATCAGTGGGACGTATGGGCAGTCATGGTAGGGTCCATGCCAAACTCGGTCGGACGTTGGGCCAAGTTTGGACAAAATCGAAACCAAGATTTAATTAATTTATAAATTAAACCAATTAAAATTTCGGATGGAATGGGAGCACAAGGGAGATCAAATTGGTGGCACGCAAGTGGCGCGTGCATAGTAGGCTCAAAACAGGACAGGGCCATATATTGGGTCGTGTGGATTGGACCGATGTAGGGCCCGGAAATTAAATGGGAAATTAAATCAGGTTTTACGGTAAATAATTAATTGGCCTAAATTGAACCGAAAGTTGTGCGAAGGAAATGGAGCACAAAATGGAGTATCTGAGTGGGACACGAAGGTCATGGGTGAAGAGCGTCTCGAGTAGATCAAACATGACAAGTTGGTTTCGAGAAAATGACTAGTCTGGTGCTCCTAAATTAAAAGTCATGGTAACACGCATATGATGATCAAGGAAAAGAGTGGAAATTCAATTAATAATTAAATGGTCTAATATTGACCCGAACTTGCACGAAGCAAAAAGAGTACAAGGGAACGAGTTCAAGTGGGACATGATATATCAAAATGAAGATAATCTCGTCTACTACAAACTCCAAGAAGGAAGTTTCCAGAGACTGGCATCCCTGATGCTCTAGAATTCCAAGTCACGGTAAAGAGCATTAAATTAAATAATAATCAAATAATAATATTTATTCAAAATAATTGATTTATAAAAATAAAAAAAAAATAAGCCCTAATTTCAGGGGCTTACACAGACACTGGAGTAGCGCTGTCACAATCTCACTACATTGAGAAGATGCTCACACGCTATGGGTGCAAGGATCTTCCAGGGATCGATACGCCATACAAGTGTGATCAGAAGCTGAAGCCAAACTCGAGGGAAAGCGTCAGGCAGCTGGAGTATTCTAGCATTATCGGAAGTTTAATGTACGCAACCACTGCTACAAGGCCTGACATAGCTTTCGCCGTGGGAATGCTGAATCGGTTCACAAGCAACCCAGGGGTTGAGCACTGGAAAGCTGTGAAGCGGGTGATGAGATATCTCAAGAAGACTCAGACATATGCACTGCACTACAACGGGTATCCGACAGTAGTGGAAGGTTTCAGTGATACTAGCTGGTGTTCAGAGGTGGAAAGCGAGAGATCCACTGGTAGATATGTCTTTTCCTTGGGTGAAGCTGCTATATTGTGGAAGTCGAAGAAGCAGACTATACTATCTCGTTCCTCCATGGAATCTGAATTCTATGCACTTGAAACTGCAGCAGATGAAACAGAATGGCTTCGGGAGCTCATGTATGATCTTCCAGTGGTTGGGGCTCAGATACCGGCGATACCGATATACTGTGACAACCAGGCGACTACGGCGGTGGCATCAAATAACCTCTTCAACGGAAAGAAGAGGACTGTACGGTTGAAGCACAGGGCAGTACACGATCTTATCAAAAGAGGTGTAATTGCAGTGATTGATGTTCGGAGTCAGGAGAACCTGGCAGATCCGTTCATAAAGGGCCTCAAGCGCCAGTTGGTCGATGACAAAGCTTGTAAAATGGGCTTGAAGGCATTCTGATAGTGTGTCTTTGTAATCCTACCATAAAATTTTATGCTATTAGTTCAAAGAGAAATCTACTAGGCATCTAACTTTTGGTTCAAAGGAGGTTCACTGACTGGGAAACTATCAGGTAACAGTGGGTACTTGTTCTCTGGAACATGGAAGGGATACGAACCCATAACCACTGTTGTCTACTATGTATTTTCTGCGAAAAAACAGATCCTATGGAAGGTTGGCTTAAACGCCTTAATGAGTTCTCAGGCAGAGTGAATGTCTTGTGTGCTTTACAGGAAGCACGGTAGAGCAGCACTACAAGAAGTGAAACTCCATGCTACAGTGGGGTGACTCCACTATGAGGTTTCCAGGTCTGGGGTAATGCCTCGGCTTTGCAAGCCAAGTCACAGCGGCGTAGCACCGCAAATAGGCAGGTAGCCTAATGCTGTATGACGTAATTAAAGAGTTGTAGACAACACTACAAAGGGGAGGATGGCCCCATGTTACAGTGGCACGACACCACGATGAGGTACCCAGGTAGGAGTAAAGCCTCGGCCTTGCAAGCCATGTCGTTGCGGCGTAACACCGCAAGGAAGCCTTAGGCTTCATGCTGAGTAAATTGGCACTACAAAGAGGCTGAGACCTCATGCTACAGTAGTATGACACTACGATGAGGTTCCCAGGTAGGGGTAATGTAATTACCCGTTTTGCCCTAGTGGAACGCCGACTTAAACGGCAAGTGCAACGACTCAAGCGAGCCGTCGACCCGAAGAGTTGGCATCGCCCAGATGAAGAATCGATGCAAGGCTTACATTGGCCCGTCAAGATGAATCCAGACTTAGACTTTCAAAGGCGCACTCGGAGTGTCGCTCGGCCGATGCGAACATCGCTAAGGTGGGTGGCTCCGATGAACCCGTCTTTGCTTAGCCTAGACACATAACAATACGGACACTATCACGAGAATCGCTAGGCGATAACACCGTGCATGCTAATAAATGACTCAACGCACCTAGCTAAGGAAATAATTCCATCTTGTATGCTTGTATAGAACATTGAAAGGAACTTGGAAAATGTGAACTCTTGTACTGCGCCCCACGCTCGTACTAAGGCACAAGCTTACGTTCAAGTCCCTTATGCGTTCAACAATAAAACAATGAATGGTTTACAACAATGAAACGGGAAGACTATCAACATAGTCGTTCCGAGTAGAGTTTAGCAACATTGAAAGACTATGGGACAGATGGATCGCCAAGGCGACTCCCGCACGGGAAGTTGCATAATATATAAATGAAAGAATGAACGAACAAATGATTGAATGAATGAATCAACGAAAGGATGAATACGAAAATGAATCAATGAATGAATGGACAAGTGAAAGAAAGAAAAGAAGGAATAAATAAAAGATAAGAAGGAAAGGAATGGTTAGCGACAGGTGTGACGGGCACGTACAACGGGGCTCGCTACCCGCGTTGTACGGACGCCAACCTGGTCGATAACGCATTATGGCTAAGGGTTAGCCTATGACGATAAAATACGAAATGGTCGTGGACGGACCCGTGCACGGGTGATACGGATTCCGCGGCATGATCAAAGGGAGGATCGTGGCCGGCCTAGGCGGGATCAAGTCATGGCTTACGGGCTGCCTGGGTGCGGACTCGGCCACCCGGGGGACGTAAGTGCAGGCGTATTTTAAGAGACTAACGGGGTGCGTGCCAGTCCTCACCCTACGCTAGTTGAGAAATACCACGGCTTGGATGTGTCCAAAATGGCTTGTGATGCCATCGACCGGTGCTTATAGATTTAAGTGGGCTTTGCTGGTGGCAATCCACGTGCAAGTCCTTGCATTGAAATCAAAGTAGTCTAAGTAACTGTACAAAGCACTTTCTGAATAGGCTTGAATATAACACACAAAATGATCAAAGAGTACTTCGAGCAAACGAGTTAGAAAATGTGCTTACGACGTGCTAGAACCCGAGGCAAGGACACGCACTTGACATTGAATGCTTACATGAACTACGTTAAGTTATTTCATATGAATTGTTGACTAACTTGGTTTACGTTGGACAGGGAAGGCCGGACGGTAAGTATGGATAAGTCGTGCATGTATTTTCATGCGACACTTGTTTTACGCAACACGAGATAGGCTATGAAATATGCCATGAAAATGATCCTAAGGCAAGATTAGAAAGACAATGAATGATAGACGGTGCACGAAAGTAAATAGAACGTGTTTGGTAATAATAGCATTGTGGGCGAGCTAGCCTCCCCACCAGTGCATAACAATGTACTGATAACCTCACAGTCTGCTTGTAGGATGCAGGAGACGCCGACGGGTGCGGAGCTTCCATCGAACGTGCTAAGGCGCGTAGCTATCTCTGGAGCCTTGGAGCGTTGCAAGGAGCTGGAGCACCATATACATGACATAATATATTGGAATATCGCCATGAATCATTCCATGTTGTAAGCCACTTGGCACGCCTTTTATATTTCAGAGAGAGAGAGAGCTTGAGCGATTTGTAATATCGGCCTAGCGCCGCTTGTAAACTTCTTGAATATCAATAAAGAGTTTGAATTCGCTTCAATTTGTGTTCATATACTTTCTGCTGCAAATGGGGACACTCTGTGCGACTCTATGGCCTAGCTCAAATTGCCCGTTTCTGGACTTGGCCTTGCACGGGCGCAACCTAGGCCCGTGCGTGTCACGCCCCAGAACCAGAATACTGGAGAGCGGGGGCAGACATAGCCAGCTACGTATAATGAAATGGAATCCATCTCACCATACGGTCACGGCTGTCTAGATATGTGAGGGTTTATCTACAAGCCATCAGTCTCTTAAGGTTATAATTATCCTATTGTCTCAATCTCAACCAACTAATAATAATCACAAGATATCAGATCACTAAATATACAATTGTAAGGCGTCCCAAACATTACATATCCAGATGATCATGAAGCTAGTCGTACAAAATGTAAGGACTAGCAAGAGTTAAGTTATACATGATCAACCTCGAGTTGCCAATCATGATACAGCCCGTAGGCAGACAGTAAGTAAAATATACACGAGCTAACACTTGCTCGGCGGCTAAACGCCTCAAAATGAAAATGTTGTAAGCCCCCTGAATTTCAGGGCTGTTTTAAATTTTTCTAAATGAATTATTATCGATAAATATTTTATTTATTTAAATTGTTTTCATCATTAATGTACCTTTCCATGATTTTGACTTCTGGAGCGTCGGGGATTTCAATCTCTGTAAACTCTCTTCATGGGTTTTGAAGTAGACAAGATTATCTTCCTGTTGATATATCGTGTCCCACTTGAACTTGTTCCCTTGTGCTCTTTTTGTATCGCGCAAGTCCGGGTCAACTTAGACCAATTAATCATTGAATAATTATTCCCACTTTTATTTTTGATCTTCGTTTGCACGTTGTCGTTGCTTTTAATTTAAGAGCACCAGATCAGCCATTTTCTCGAAACCAACTTCTCATGAATGATCTACTCGAGACGCTCTCCACTCATGACCTTCGTGTCCCACTCAGACACTTCATTTTGTGCTCCATTTCCTTCGCACAACTTCCGGGTCAATTTAGGCCGATTTATTTTCTGTCGTAAAACCTGATTTAATTTCCAATTTAATTTCGGGACCCGACATCGATCCAACCTAGTCGACCCAAAGTACGGACCTGGCCCACATGAAGCCTACTCCCCGCCTGCAACTTGTGTCCCATTTATTGGAGTCCCCGTATGTTATTTATTTGCCCATGATTATAAATACCCTATTTAATTCAATTATTGCCCCATGTCCTATTTTGGCCCGACCCGACTCGACCGAACCCGAACCCCAGTTCCACGTTGTCCTCTCATGACTGTCCTAGTACCCCACATAATTTTCCTATTTTTTTTCCTATTTTAAAATTATCTATTTCTCTCTCTCCATGTGTATATATACACATATATATATATACATATATATATAATCTCTCTCTCATCCTCACCTCTCTCTCCTAACATCCCCATATACCAGCTCACACCCCCCCCTGTGGACCGACCTCCTATTCCCCCTCTCTCATTCAAAATATCTCTCTCTATTTCTCACTCACTCACTCTTTCTATATATATATATATATATATATTAATATATATATACAACTCACTCTCTCTCTCTCTCTCACTTTATAGAAACACACACACCACAACCCATCCCATCTCTTTACAGCACCCCCCCCTTCTTGTGGCCGACTTCCCTTCTTCTCTCTCTCTATAATATCTCACTCTCTCTCTCACTTTATATACACACATACACACACAAATACTAATCTCTCTCTCTCCCACTCTCCTATAAACTACACACACACAGAGCACCTCACATCACTCCACCCTCACGGCCACCCCCGCCGTGCTCGGCGTCGCCGGCCATCGCCACCCTGGCCATGCGCCACCTCCCTCTTCTCCTCCTCCTCTTCCTCTACCAACTTCCCATCACCCTCACCATCATCTTCGCACCACCGCCACCACCTCCAAAAGCCGCCGCCATCACCGCACCCCCGCCAAGTCGCGGCCATCCCCCACCGCCATCGCCGTGCCCGGCGTAACGCCGCCGTCGCCTGGCCGACCGGCCGCGCTGCCACAGCAGTGGCAGCTTGCACCAGCAGCAGTTGCTGCATGTGCATGCAGGCGCGCACGCGCGGGCGCGCGCGGGCCGCCGTCTTGCGCCGCCGCGCCGCCGCGTGGGCCGCCGTGGCTCGCCGTGGGTGCGCCCCACTCCGGCGAGTTCTCCCCTGACGGCCACCGTCCTCCGGGACGCGCCGTCGAGGCGATTCGTGCGTTTTGCGCGACGTCCCGTCGTGACGAGCTCGGGAACGAGACTGAAATAGCGCTCCGTCGCAGCAACTTTGTGCGTGTTTTCTGGGAGATCCAACCGTTGGATCGGCGAACTCCTTGCTCCGTCGCAATCTCGGTATATACCCCTTCACCTCTGTCAAATTTCACCCGTTAATTATGTCGTTTGATACCTCAAAACTGGCCACCAAGTTGACGTTTTAAATTGAACTGTTTTTGGACAGTTTCGTGGAGCCGACTTCGTCAGCTCGTAACTTCGCCGTCGCAGCTCCGTTTTGTGCACCGTCAGTTCCGGTGCACAGTTGGTATAACCATCTTCCTGCCTTCTTTAGATTTCGTTTCATTTTAAGCACGTTTGGTTGGTCGAATTCGACGCCAAAGTTGGCCGTCCGAATTCTTTAAATCGCACTTGTTAAATTCTATTTTTGAACCCGGGACTCCGGATTCAATTTCTGACACCACCAGTAGACTCGTGGCGTCGTTCTGACTTGTTTTCATATAAAGTTTGCTTGATTTGGAGAACATGGGCCCTGGCACGCATTTCGGTGCAAAGCGGGTCCCACTTTTCGGGTCAATGGATCACTTTGAGATCGGCTCATCGGAATCCAATTCCGGATATACCGTTGAGTTCGTATCGTCATTCTGGACTCGTTGACATATAATTTGCTGAGTTTTGAAGACATTTGCTCCGGCACGCATTTCCGTGCAAACCGGATACCAAGTGTCGCGTCAACGTATCATTTTGAGATCGGCACATCGGAATCCAATTTCGGATATACCGTTGGATTCGTATCATCATTCTGAATTCGTGAACATATAATTTGCTAGGTTTTGTAGACTTCTATTCTGACACATTTTTCGGTGCAAAGTGTGTCCAACGGCGGACATCATTTTGACCCGAAATTACCGTTTTGCCCCTGTGTCCAAATTGGACTTATGGGTAGGCTATCCTAGCTGATTTGACCGTTCTGGACACGTTGGTGATATTTATTTTATCATCCGACGACATCTGTAGATTTTGATTATGTATTATCCTTAATTTATAATTAATTATTTTTCTAGATATTGTTACTTTCTGGTTTTAAATTTTTATATATATTTTAATTGCTGTAAAAATCTTGAAAAAATGGTATTTAAATATTATGTTAATTTAGCTAATTTATTATAATTTTTTTAGCATTTAATAAGTACTTTTGGTATTTTATAAAAATAGGAAAACAGAACTCATTTTTAGTATATTTATGTTTGCTGATTTTTAATAATTATTTATGAGGGTTTATAAATCCCAGAAAAAAATTAGTATAAATTTTTATAATTAACAAGGATCATTTTGGTACTTTATTTTATATATATTTAAGCTTTTGTCTATCTCTAAAATTGTTGGAACATAGTATACAGTAGATTTAATTATTGAATAATTACGACTTTCAACATTTTGTGTTGTTTTGAGTTATAGGCGTATTTGGACCTCACCCTGCACTAGTGTAAAGACTCTAGGAAATTAGTATTGGATAGAGTGGCACTCCACATTAGACTTTTATGCTAGGTCCCTCCCCTTAGCTAGTATCCAGTTAGGGGTCGTGTCACACCACTAGTATATTGTTGATCATAGCTTAGAACTGAGTTGTATATCATTATTGACAGGATACCGAACATCTATATCTTCGTACTAGTATTCTTGCTTTGCTCGAGGCAAGTACATCTACACACTCATTTACTGTCTTTTAATGCTAGAACATGTATTAACCCTGGTAAAATACTGCTTCTGAATAACTGCAAGTTAAATCTTCACATGTTGTATTACTTTCAGTACCTGCCATGCTTAGGACAGTTCTTATATCTTCACATGTTTCTTACTGGTTCTCAGTACATGTTTTACTATGCTTTATATTACTCGGAGTATTCACATGTTTCATACTGTTCCCAGTACCGGCCATGCTTATATTACTCCCAGTATCTCCCACATGTTTTACTGTTCTCGTATCTCTCACATGTTAGAATATGGGTTATGGGGAAACTGACAGTTGAGTACGTGATCACGACCCCCTTCTCCGTACGTATGTACCGAGCAAGGTTGACATTTTATATGTATACCTTGTCGTAGGCTTTATCTCAACGCGGATTTGTGCGTATGTACATCTGTCGCCGTTTCACTTGTACGGAAGTACATTTTATTATGTGCCCCCAGCATATTGTACATCTATTGACCGATCACGTACCAGCTACAGTTTTAAACATTACATATGCATCTGTCTCTATGACATATGTGTCCTTGCCATGATAGACTATGAGTTATGCCATGTTCCCTGTGTTACTATATATTGTGATCCCAGTTGTACCATGAGGCCATGTTCCCAGTATTTTCTGTTTTATAGACTTATCACACCATATTTCTTGTTGTACATCTCTTTCATTATATGTTCAGTACTTTAGTTGTAGAGGTTGTACTTGCTCCCGTCCTGACAGGATAACGTTGTAGGTATACTTTTCGAGAAGGAAAACGCTATGTTACATATTATGGTACTGCTTTGAGGACCTGGCCTTAGCTCCAGTAGAGGCCCCAGCGGGAAACCTTGCTTAGATATCTTTCTCGTGTTTTGGGACTTTGTCACGACCCGATCCCAACTATTTGGGTCTAGTCGGATCATGCCCAGCCTGCACCGTTGTTGAGACGACGGCAGTAAGCTGTTCAGTAGCAGGTAACCATACAACAACACAGATACATTTGTCACAACTGTTCTATTCAAAATTGAAACTTTATTTGATAAGAAAATATCCAGAAATACAACCGGAAGGGAAAATGCTGAAAGTAAAACTACAAACTCCAAATAAAGGAAAATGCAGAAAAAAGGAAACTATCTAAGCATCTGGTTCAGTTGTTCCAGGTTCAGCGTCCTCCGGAGAAGGCTCCGGTACCGTCGCATGGAAGAGAACCGGGTCAAAATAGCTATTATAGTATAGCTCGTCATCCTCAGTGTTACCTAAAATGTTGTCTCCAGTCAGGAGGGAGCAAAGTATAATTCATGCAAATTTTAAACAGTTAATTAAGAAATTGAATCATACAGTTCTAAACAGAATTTAAAAACATGTTTGTTACAGTATGAAATCAGTGATTTGAACAGGTAATGACATATGACCAGCTTGGGTTTGTTACAGTAATGGATAAGGGGTTTTGTTACAGTATGGTTATAATCATTACGCTGTTCCCCAGTCCCCGATAGTTACAGTACAGTACTCAGTGAGAGTTTCGTGTTTGAGTCGTGATTTAGACATGCATTGAAACGATTAAGTAAATAACTGCAAAATTACATAAACTATACTTGCCTTGAGTTAAGTTTGACTGGAAAGACAGGTCGGTACCGAGGAGGGACGTCAGGTCCGACTTCGAGTTCCTACAGTTGAGAACTCGATTTAGAATCCTGAATAACCAGACTAGGTGTGCTAGTTGCAATCTCTAGTAGACATGTCCTAGTCAGGTTTTAAGTTGTATTAAACTACCGCTAACGGTTACGTCGCAACTACGTGCGTTGATTAAACCGGTTAATTGAATTATTTTGGAAAATCACGAGAATCAAATATAATTTGGAAAATCGCAAGAATCAATTACAATTTGGAAAACTTTGTGTTTTCATAATATGTATATAAAAATACAGTTTCCTTTTAGTGACAAACCGTGAATTAATAATATTTTATTTTTTTTAGCTAAACTCGTAATTAAGCCGTAAATTACGTCCTAACTACGAATATGAAATCAATCCAAACCACCCAAATTTACATCCACCAGAAAAGAAAAGAAAACAAACTACGCTACACAAATACATGGGCACAGCTACTGGTCCTAGGGTGGGCTTATGCCCGATACATCTTTCTTTTACATTAAATAAGAAAATGACTGAATTATTAAATAATTTAAAGTGCAGGAAAAAATAGATATCTAATATAAATAGCCCAATATTAAAAATAATAAGAAGAAGCTAGGAGTCTCAGACTCGGTCCATTCCTCAAATTTCGGTTTATGCCTCAACGTCCGGTCGGACCGGTGCGTTTGCATTTCGCCGGGGCCCACAGACCGGTACGGTCGTCGCCCGAAAATCGGTTTTAGTAAATCATTTCGAAAGCCAGTTTTGAAATTAATAAAAAATATAATTTTGTAAAAATTTGGGCAGCACTTCCTCTATTCCAGGACAAACCCAAAACTGGAAAGTGCGCCAACAAATTCCTGCAAATAATTTCCAACCCAAATAATCCACATAAATCCACCAAAATAATTTCCACACCACAGAAATAATTCCAACACCACCAAATAATTCCCGAAAAGTCCGAGAATCCAATATCAACCAATTCACACCAACCCAGCAAGTAAAAACACAGAAAATCAAACTAACGCAGCTAACGAAAATTATAACGCAGCTAACCGGATTCCCGAGAGGGAACCGGGGGACCGATCTATCATCATCGACTCTACGGGGGACGAACTACTGTGACTATCCAGAAATTACCAGTTTCCGTTGGCGGGAAGCCGCGGGAAAAATCTCGGGAAAGAAATCCGAACTAAGTCGGCAGCAGGTCGAAGTTCCCGAACAGTGACGAGAGTCCACGGACAGCAAGAACGCCGGCGGGACAGCAAAGAACCGCGGGAAAGGCGCTGGACAGCGCAGCGGGGCACGCTGACGCGGCGGGGCGCGGACAGCGCAGCGGGGTCGAGGTTCTGCCGGCGGGGAAGCCGCGGCTGGACTGCGCCGGACAGCGCAGCGGGGAGCTGCGGGCTCGGGGAGGAGCACGCCGCTGCGGCGGTCGGAGGCGGCGCGGTGGCGTCGCGCGCGGGAGGCGGCGGCGCGGGAGGAGCTCGCCGGGCGCGCGCTCGCGGAGGGGGTCGGCGCTGATCTGCCGCTGGACGGCGGAGGGGCGGTCGGGATGCGGTCGCCGGCCTCGGGAACGGCGGCGGTAGGCCGCAGGGGGTCGCGGCGGCGTGGTGGCGTCGGCCACGGACGGCGGTCGGCCGCGGGAGAGGAGCGCGAGGGCTCGGGTGCGGCGGATCGCGGCTCGGGGGAAAGGGGGTTAGGGATTTCACCACTGTGAGAGGGAGAGAGAAGAGAGATGAGAAACTTTTGTGAGTTCTCCACAGAATGGAACCGATAGAGAGATTAGAGTTTTTGTTGAGAGGATGAGAAACTTTTGTGAGCTGAGAGAGTGGGTTCAGTTGTGAGAACGTGGGAAAGTGGGGGAAAAATAAAGGAGATGGGTGTGTATTCCTGAGTGGTGGTGAGGAAACTACGGAAGAAAAGAGTGGGTAGTTTGCAATAGTACGGGATTGCTGGTCCAATTTGGACCAGCTCAACATTATATATATATATATATATATATATATATATATATATATATATATATATATATATATATATATATATATATATATATATATATATATATATATTATTATTATTATTATGTTACTTTAAACCAAGTCAATTATTTGGTTTTAAGAAGAGAAAAAGAATTAGGAAAGAAAGGGTTGGGCTCAGGCTCGAACTCGGGTCTGGGTCTCGAATCCCAAAAATCCATGTTACAAATAAATTTCGAAATTTCTTTTCATCCAAGAAAATAAATTTTAATAATATTTGAAAAACGTTTTATTATTTAAAATACGAAAATTCTATTTACAACTAAAATTACGAAAACTGGGTTTCACAATCTTCCCTCCTTAGAAAATTTCGTCCTCGAAATTAAAGTAAGGTAGGAAAGACAAACATGTACGGGTACTGCGCCCGTAACTCAGGTCCAACCGTAAGAATTTCCAAGGCAGTTGTGGATGAGACGGTTTAGGGACAAGTTTTATGATATCATCTACGCAGAAAAATACAAAGGCGAACCAAAGTACACGAGGTTGATCAGACCATCATGCACCGGTCCTGATTAGACAATATATTAGTGGGTGCACCCAATAAAATATCGTCATGATCAAGCTTGATAAAGAGATAGCTTGCAAAATCTAGGCTAACTTCGTCAGCATCAGTCAAGTTTAGAACGAAAAGATAAGAAACTAAGTGATGGCTCGAATTCTGATCTTCTTCTTACCTCTGACTAGGCTTGCAACTGGTTTCTCTGGCACTGAAAGGTTAAGTCCAAACTTAAACTCTGAATTATCCAAATTGTGACTCGGATTCCGAAATGTAGCATCTGAGCTGTGACGTAGAAGACGTTGCACACTCTCAAGATTAGCTGGTAGAGCTAACTGGTACGCTACTTCCAACACGTCTTAAACTTCAAATGGCCTGATGTATCTGGCCTCAATTTCCTGCTCCGTCGAAACTGATTGTTCCTCTGGTAAGAGAAACTACTCCAAATGCAATTTGGTCTTCCCAAGACATACCAAATTCCGAGACACAAAATCTCAAAACATCTTCAAGCGTCGGGATTGACCTCTCTGATTGCTCGTCCCGCGGTACTCCATGAATTCGGTAGATGTGCTTCCCGTACAATTGCTGCCCACTTCTTAGTGGATAAACCAACTTGAAGGAAATTAAAGTGTGCCGACTTAGTCAGTCGGTTTATTATAATCCAATTGGTGCCATTCCCTCATTGGGAACAAGGCAATCCTTACTCAAAGTCCATAGTTATATGCTTCTACTTCCATTCTGAATTGTCCAGCGGCTCCAACAAGCTTGTTGTTCTCTTGCTAATTTCCTCATGTTGACAAATTCACATCCAACTCCCATACCTGGAATTGTCCTTCTTTATTCCATAACACCAATCAATGGAGGTATATTCCGATACGTCTTATTATCTCCTGAATTTACGGAATACTGCAACTGGTGCATTTCTTTTATCAACTCGTTCCTCCGTTGGTTAGCCGATACGCAAAGTCTCGCACCATTCTTCAGAGTTCCAATACTGATTAATTAAGAAACCCTCAGGTGTTCCTGCCAACACTTGAGCTCTAAGCCTGCAAAGTGCCTCGTTTTGGAACTACGTTCTCTTGATTTTTATCCCTCAGCCTCGAACTTCTTCAATACTGAATCATCATCCAGCTCCGTCCTTCTATATCCAGATAGTATAACCTCCAGTCCACATTTCTCGATGTCTTCTAGCAGGTGCTAGTCCTTGGTTAAGAACTTCGCCATCAGCATCGACCAAGTGCAACAACAACCACATTAGCCTTACCTGAATGGTACTGCAGGTTGATTTAGAAATCCTTCATCTGCTTCAACCATCTTCTTAGTCTAACATTCAGCCCTTCCTGAGTGAAGACATATTTCAGACTTTTTGTGGTCCGTATAAATTTTCACTCCCTTTCCATAAAAGTCATGCTTCCAGCTTCAAAGTAAAGATAATTGCAGCAATTCAAATTAGGTGTGGGATGATTCTTCTCATGAGTCTGTAGTTGCCTACATGTGTAAGCGATACTTTCCCATGTTGTTGAAGAACGCAACCCAGTCTATTTCCAGAGGCATTACTGTAAATTGATAACCCACCGGTTCCTGCGGGTAGCGCAAGGATTGGTGTAGCGGTAAGTCTCTTCTTCAGCTCCTCAATGCCGCCTGACAAACTTTCGTTCAGATGAACTCTTCATTCTTCCAAGTGAGCTTCGCCATTGGCTCAGCAATCTTGACGAAATCCTTCACGAACTTCTGATAGTGGCCGGCCAAGTTCAAGAATCTTCCGAATTGAACTTGGGGTACATCACTCTTCGACAACAACTATCTTCCATCGAAATTTCTTCTCTTGACCACATGGCCAAAAGTCCACCTTGTCAAAAAATCCACGTTCAGATAACTTACCATAGAATTTCTTTTTCCTCAAAGTTTCCAAAACTTCCTCAGGTGTTCTTCATGCTCTTCTTCAATCTTCAAATATATCAGAATGTTATCTATGGAGAAGATAAACCGATTCAAATACTCATGAAAATCTCTGTTCATGAGATTCATGAACACAACAGAAGCATTTGCCAGTCTAACGTCCTGACCACCGAAAACTACCCATACTTGGTGTTTTGAACGCCGTCTTGGAATTGTCCTCTTTCCTGACTTTGATTTGATGGTAGTCAAATCTTAAGTCAAACTTCGAAACATCCTATCTCCATACAACCAGATCAAACAGTTCCATCCTTCTGGGCACAAGCAAGATAGGTACTCCCTGAGGTAAAGTTTCATTCTGCATAAATCCTAGAGCCTTCATTGATCTGGTCCTTCATCTTCTTGGCCACTTTTGGGTTGACTCTGTAACATCCTTTAGAAATTAGGGAAAGAGCCGGGGACTAGATCAGGGTGAATCCTATATCTAGATCTGGGATAATCCAGGGAGACTATCAGGGAAAACATCTGCCATAAGGGTGTAACTAAAAACTTCTATTCATGTGGAGAGTTACAGCAAAAGCTCTTATGATTGATCTAAGGACATCCTGTTACAACTTCCAAAAGATGATGCTATTCAGCGGTTCTAGGTACTATTCTTCATGGTTCTGGCTCTTGCATGAGCAGTCTCCAATTGCTTCCTTTTCTATGAACCTCGAGTATGCATCATGCCTCATTGTAAGGGGCAGGGTCTGCTGGATAGAAAGAGGGTCCCTAGGTTGTGGTCTAACAGGTGTTGCTGGGTTAGGAGCTCTGGTTTGATAGAAAGATAAGGGGCAGTCCTTTACCCGATGTTCAGCAGATCCACATGCCAAAAATTGTCCCAATCTCTTGTGGCAACTAACGGCCTGATGACCAGGCCTCTTGCATTAGTTACAAGCCCATAGCTTCTTACTGCAAGACTGCCGGAAAGTAGAGTACTCGATGGGACCCAATATCTTCTAGATTGGTATCCTTCCTAGGGCAAAAGTTCTGCTCTAACTTGGTTGGAGGTAACTAAGGCTACGTCATTGACGTTCTTTTTGTCTTCTCTCGTGATATTCTTCTGTTCCTGCTGGGCTTCATCTTGTGCTTTCTGGAACTCCAGGGTTTCTTGGAATAGGACAACCATTGGAAAATGATTGCTGGTACTGGTGAAGCAATAAAATGAATAATCCACCAGGGAAATGCAATTCAGTTTGAGATGAGGTAGGATTCGCCAGTGTAGGAAAAACTTCACTGGATGCATTATGCGGACGGTCAAACAGGGAAGGACCCCGGGCTTGGTTGAGGGGATGGGGTATGATCCGGAGATAACACCTCATCGTCAACAGGATTTGGTCTTGTCAAAGGTCATTCTCTGGAAGGTTTAGGACGCACTCATAAGCAAGGTAGCCTACCAGTCTATAATCAACCAAAAATATTTAATAATAAAATATTTCGGTCCTATGTCGTGACAAATCAATGTTCTAGTGTTCTAATTGTTTCTAGGTAGGTTTTCCTAAGTTGTTGTTGTCTTGGACCTGCATGGGCCACCACTGAAAATATGTCACGACCCGATCCCAACTATTTGGGTCTAGTCGGATCATGCCCAGCCTGCACCGTTGTTGAGACGGCAGCAGTAAGCTGTTCAGTAGCAGGTAACCATACAACAACACAGATACATTTGTCACAACTGTTCTATTCGAAATTGAAACTTTATTTGATAAGAAAATATCCAGAAATACAACCGGAAGGGAAAATGCTGAAAGTAAAACTACAAACTCCAAATAAAGGAAAATGCAGAAAAAGGGAAACTATCTAAGCATCTGGTTCAGTTGTTCCAGGTTCAGCGTCCTCCGGAGAAGGCTCCGGTACCGTCGCATGGAAGAGAACCGGGTCAAAATAGCTATTATAGTATAGCTCGTCATCCTCAGTGTTACCTAAAATGTTGTCTCCAGTCAGGAGGGAGCAAAGTATAATTCATGCAAATTTTAAACAGTTAATTAAGAAATTGAATCATGCAGTTCTAAACAGAATTTAAAAACATGTTTGTTACAGTATGAAATCAGTGATTTGAACAGGTAATGACATATGACCGGCTTGGGTTTGTTACAGTAATGGATAAGGGGTTTTGTTACAGTATGGTCATAATCATTACGCTGTTCCCCAGTCCCCGATAGTTACAGTACAGTACTCAGTGAGAGTTTCGTGTTTGAGTCGTGATTTAGACATGCATTGAAACGATTAAGTAAATAACTGCAAAATTACATAAACTATACTTGCCTTGAGTTAAGTTTGACTGGAAAGACAGGTCGGTACCGAGGAGGGACGTCAGGTCCGACTTCGAGTTCCTACAGTTGAGAACTCGATTTAGAATCCTGAATAACCAGACTAGGTGTGCTAGTTGCAATCTCTAGTAGACATGTCCTAGTCAGGTTTTAAGTTGTATTAAACTACCGCTAACGGTTACGTCGCAACTACGTGCGTTGATTAAACCGGTTAATTGAATTATTTTGGAAAATCACGAGAATCAAATATAATTTGGAAAATCGCAAGAATCAATTACAATTTGGAAAACTTTGTGTTTTCATAATATGTATATAAAAATACAGTTTCCTTTTAGTGACAAACCGTGAATTAATAATATTTTATTTATTTTAGCTAAACTCGTAATTAAACCGTAAATTACGTCCTAACTACGAATATGAAATCAATCCAAACCACCCAAATTTACATCCACCAGAAAAGAAAAGAAAACAAACTACGCTACACAAATACATGGGCACAGCTACTGGTCCTAGGGTGGGCTTATGCCCGATACATCTTTCTTTTACATTAAATAAGAAAATGACTGAATTATTAAATAATTTAAAGTGCAGGAAAAAATAGATATCTAATATAAATATCCCAATATTAAAAATAATAAGAAGAAGCTAGGAGTCTCAGACTCGGTCCATTCCTCAAATTTCGGTTTATGCCTCAACGTCCGGTCGGACCGGTGCGTTTGCATTTCGTCGGGGCCCACAGACCGGTACGGTCGTCGCCCGAAAATCGGTTTTAGTAAATCATTTCGAAAGCCAGTTTTGAAATTAATAAAAAATATAATTTTATAAAAATTTGGGCAGCACTTCCTCTATTCCGGGACAAACCCAAAACTGGGAAGTGCGCCAACAAATTCCTGCAAATAATTTCCAACCCAAATAATCCACATAAATCCACCAAAATAATTTCCACACCACAGAAATAATTCCAACACCACCAAATAATTCTCAAAAAGTCCGGGAATCCAATATCAACCAATTCACACCAACCCAGCAAGTAAAAACACAGGAAATCAAACTAACGCAGCTAACGAAAATTATAACGCAGCTAACCGGATTCCCGAGAGGGAACCGGGGGACCGATCTATCATCATCGACTCTACGGGGGACGAACTACTGTGACTATCCAGAAATTGCCAGTTTCCGTTGGCGGGAAGCCGCGGGAAAAATCTCGGGAAAGAAATCCGAACTAAGTCGGCAGCAGGTCGAAGTTCCCGAACAGTGACGAGAGTCCACGGACAGCGAGAACGCCGGCGGGACAGCAAAGAACCGCGGGAAAGGCGCTGGACAGCGTAGCGGGGCACGCTGACGCGGCGGGGCGCGAACAGCGCAGCGGGGTCGAGGTTCTGCCGGCGGGGAAGCCGCGGCTGGACTGCGCCGGACAGCGCAGCGGGGAGCTGCGGGCTCGGGGAGGAGCACGCCGCTGCGGCGGTCGGAGGCGGCGCGGTGGCGTCGCGCGCGGGAGGCGGCGGCGCGGGAGGAGCTCGCCGGGCGCGCGCTCGCGGAGGGGGTCGGCGCTGATCTGCCGCTGGACGGCGGAGGGGCGGTCGGGATGCGGTCGCCGGCCTCGGGAACGGCGGCGGTAGGCCGCAGGGGGTCGCGGCGGCGTGGTGGCGTCGGCCACGGACGGCGGTCGGCCGCGGGAGAGGAGCGGGAGGGCTCGGGTGCGGCGGATCGCGGCTCGGGGGAAAGGGGGTTAGGGATTTCACCACTGTGAGAGGGAGAGAGAAGAGAGATGAGAAACTTTTGTGAGTTCTCCACAGAATGGAACCGAGAGAGAGATTAGAGTTTTTGTTGAGAGGATGAGAAACTTTTGTGAGCTGAGAGAGTGGGTTCAGTTGTGAGAACGTGGGAAAGTGGGGGAAAAATAAAGGAGATGGGTGTGTATTCCTGAGTGGTGGTGAGGAAACTACGGAAGAAAAGAGTGGGTAGTTTGCAATAGTACGGGATTGCTGGTCCAATTTGGACCAGCTCAACATTATATATATATATATATATATATATATTATTATTATTATGTTACTTTAAACCAAGTCAATTATTTGGTTTTAAGAAGAGAAAAAGAATTAGGAAAGAAAGGGTTGGGCTCAGGCTCGAACTCGGGTCTGGGTCTCGAATCCCAAAAATCCATGTTACAAATAAATTTCGAAATTTCTTTTCATCCAAGAAAATAAATTTTAATAATATTTGAAAAACGTTTTATTATTTAAAACACGAAAATTCTATTTACAACTAAATTTACGAAAACTGGGTTTCACAGACTTAGACTTTGGTATGTACTTATATTTGGATACTGGACTTTGTCTCCAGTTAGATACTTTGGTTATGTATTATTAAGTCTGTGCTTATGTTACCTTCGCTTATAGATGCTGTGTTGTGATGAACATTTAAATGTGATTTTAGAACTGTTAGTAGCTTAGATTATTTATTGTCTATTCTTAGAACAGCTTACTGCGCTTTAACCAAGCGTAGGCTGGACATGGCTCGGCCCGGCCCAACAATTTGGGTAACGGGTCGTGACAAATGTACATAGAGTGGGAGAGCCAAAATAATTCACTCGTTGCCAGGATTCCCTCTAGTGGTCACCATGTGGCTGGAAGGCAGGTATATCCTTTGCTGCTGCTCCGGTATCTGGCCATACAAAACCAGCTGGGTCAGACCCCAGAAAGAGCAAGTGCCACAAAGGAGGCTTCACTTAGGAACTAAAACCAGCAATTAGCACAATAATATAATTACAATTAAGAGACAGTAATTTAAGAAAAGCATGACAGGTAAATATAAAAGACAATCTTGTACCGGATCAATAAGAGACAAGACATATGAAAGAGCATGACAGGATGATATACGATGAGATAACCATGGGATTATTCAGATAACCAGGTTACAACCCGTAAACCAAACAAGGACCGGGGTTGTAACCCTTCGTCTGAACGGAACTTGACTTCTTCTACCATTTATCGGCAAGGTAAATATAAGAAATCGAGACATGCAATTATTCATGATATAGAATTAAGATAAAGCTCGAGTAGGCATGTTGTGTCAGAAATAGTACATGATCAGGACAGGACAAGCGGGACTAGACTCCATCCAATCAATCACGGCCAAGCAATAATTACGGCTTGCTACTTTAACTAACTATGGTTATCACAGGCCTAGTTACTAGAAAAGATGCAATGAGAATTCCAAGTCCGGTTACCTGTTTGTTACTACCTGAGTGATCCCAGCAAGAAAAGGAAAAGATAGCAAGATATAGCAGACACACTGTAGTAAGATACATGTGTCCTAAGGTACCACACTCGACGGCGGGCTGGAAGTGCGCTAATCTCGACGGATAGCAACAAATCCCATGTATATATATATATAAGGCCGGGACCAAAGGGGCAACAGGTAACTGGGAAATTCTCCATGAACTAATTGATCAATCTAGTCATTAACCTAGCCAGATTCAGAATGGATCCCTGACCGTGGTACTCAGGGATCATGCCCTAGACATGATACAAGACATAACAGGACTCGTAGTTTATACAGGCACAATCAATGCAAACAACCACGGTGTCAGGATTAATTATACAGGTCATGTCATGTCAGGTAGCCGTCGCAACAGCTATTCGAGATGATCATGTCAGGTTTATCATATCAAGTGTGCTAGTCAGGAGTGCGCCACGACGGGCCACTATCAGGTCATGTCAGGTTATTATGTCAGGAGTGCACCCCTACGGGTCACTATCACGTCATGCTCAATTATCAATTCCAAGCATATCAAATGAATTCATAATTTTCAAGTTCAGGACAAAAGGCGTAAGGATATAAAATGGGCATAAAAATATACAATAAAGAATTATAAAACATGGGCAATTAATGATAAATTACAGTACACAGAGCTATAGGAGAACCATGCGGCTCAGGCCTATGCGGCAGGAAAGGAGGGGGCGCATGCGGCTCAAATAGGAGCCCATGCGGCTCAGGAGAGAGGTGATCATATGCGGCTAGGTTTAATCGGGGTCATGCGGCCCGGACTCAGAAGCCCATGCGGCCAGATCTGGAAGGGGGGTTCTCATGCGGCTCGAGGATCAGGGCCTATGCGGCTCGAGAATCCAGACAGTCATGCGGCTGAGAGGACTCGAGTCCTCATGCGGCTCGCGGAACTAGCGGGCCTTATGCGGCTAAGGCAGATGGGAGATTCATGCGGCTCGTACTATGCCGAGGCTTATGCGGCTGAACTCAAGTGGAGTTCATGCGGCCAGAATTTACCTATGCGGCTAGGGAACCACTTGCCGCATGAATTATTCATGCGGTCAAGTCAAGCCCATACGGCACAGGAAGAACACTTGCCGCATGAATTGTCCAAGCGGTCAAGTCAAACACAGTGCATCTTCTCCAAAATTCTGAGAAGAAGAACATCAGGAGAGTCAAGTTCTCAAGCTCCATAACTCCATCATTCGGAGCCCAAATCCGAACTTCCATAGGTCAAAACTGGACAGAATAAAATGCTCTACAACATGGAACCATCAAAACTTGAAAATAACAAGATTAAGTAGATTAAAACCCAAGAAATCCGAAAATAATATAAATATAGATCTACAAGAATCTAGCCATGGAAAGTGAAAAAGCCAAGTTCTAAAGTTAGTTAAAATGCTGTAAGGAAGAGAATGAAGCAATAAAATTTGAGTTCCTCCATGAAGCAAGTTGCACTTGCCTAGACCTCTTTCTTCTCTCTCTGGTAGGTGAAGGGAGTAAATGGAAGAAGAAGAAGAGATTAATGAAGAGAGAGAAGAAGAATAGGTAATAAATATGAGTGGTGGTGGTAGGTAGGGGGTTCACCCCTTGGTTCATGATGAACCAAGAGCAATCCCAAACTGAACCAAGCCAACCCAAACCAAGAATAAACCAAGCCCAGGGAGGAAATTAAGCAAAAAAATCATGCAATACGAGAATAAATACGTATACGTATTCCAGAAATACGTAATACGAACCACAGGCATTACAACTCTACCCACCTTAAAAGAATTCCGTCCTCGAAATTTAATCAAGAGGCTAGAGAAGCAATGACAAGCTACATTAATCACATGCAAGCTTTAACTAGGCAGACAATCACTCATTCAAGCAAGGAATCAAAGGCATGAGGCATAAGAAGACATTATACCTCACGAGTCAAACAAGTCAGGATATCGCGATCGGATATCATCCTCACGCTCCCACGTTGACTCACCCAAAG
This sequence comes from Iris pallida, assembly GCA_029216955.1. Classification (NCBI taxonomy): domain Eukaryota; kingdom Viridiplantae; phylum Streptophyta; class Magnoliopsida; order Asparagales; family Iridaceae; genus Iris; species Iris pallida. Next base: position 9,172,200 of record JANAVB010027997.1, read on the forward strand.
AGCGATGAACTCAAGCAACACGAACTAAACTGATAGCCTTGCGCTTGAGGTCTCTCTCTTTGGTCTAACATGGACACGGGCCTTTCCCCATACGAAAAGGTTAAAGGCTATTGGTACCAACCTTTTCGAATGATCTAGGAAATGGCTCGGGCCCGGAATATACCGTTGTAATTAGGATACATGAAACATGACATGTATCCCGCATGACGACGGTCAGAAAGCAAGACAATAGGACACAGATACCTCTCCGCCGATTCTGGATCTGGGCCTGGGCCAGGGCGAACTGCTGAGGCCTCTGTTGCTGGAAGGCCTGGGCCTGAGACGGCAACGGACCCGGAAACGGGAACTGCTGTGGTTGGTGAACTGGAGCTGGTTCTGGTGGTGGTGCTGGTCCCATAACCGAGGGACTAGTTACTGTCGACGATGATCTGTTTCTGAACGGGCAAGATCCTATCATGTGGTCCGGCGAACCACAAACCAAGCACAATCCCTGTGCTCTGCGGCACTCAGTAACAACATGCCCGGGCTTTCCGCAATGAGAACAACCGGTTGCGAAAGGCCGCTTCTGTTTCTGCTGCTGGGGATAGGTCGGGGCAGAATGCTGTAAGGAGGTAACCGAATCTGTCCTTGCAGCTCCAATGGTCAGGGCCCTAGCTGCTGGGGTCGGTGCTGAGGATTGGTTCATCTGGTCATGCGACCGCTTCCGACCTCCGGCCCGGTCCGCTATCCTTCGGGAAGTGTACTCATGCCTCCTCGCTGCTCGCAAGACGGCATCGAAAGTTGTGTACTCGAACTGCTCTACTGCCAATATGATCTCCAAGTGGAGCCCCTGCTGGAATCGCTGTGCTCTATCTAGCTCGGTTGCCACCAAGGTGGGAGCAAACCGACTCAACCTTGAAAACTCGGTCGCATATCCGTCGACCGTCCTGTTCATCTGCCTGAGATTACTAAACCTGGTCTGCAGGTCATATCTAGCCACTGCGTCGAAGTACTTGGTCTGAAACATATCACTGAATACCGTCCACATGACAGGCGTACCCAAACTCGCTGCTTGCATAGCCCACCAGCTGCGGGCTAGATCTAGTAACTGCAGGCGCACCACAGCCACCTTCTCTGCTTCAGGGGTCCGGGCTGCCTCCAAGATAACTTCAATGTCCTGTAGCCAGGCATCTGCAGCAATAGCATCCTCGCTGTCGTCGAAGAAGGGAGGGTTCAGGCGCTTGAAATTATTGACCGTACTATTCCTTCGAGGACCACTTCCGCTCATAGCATCTTGTACTGCTTGTTGTAAGGCATCACCTCGACGATCTTGAGACGCAAGCAACTCACGGATGAGCCCTATCAAGACCCCATCCTCTGACCCTGCTGGCTGAACTGGCTGGACTGGGGGCACTGGTTCTCCAGAAGGCATGGCTCGGGAGGCGGCTGCTGAGGACTGATCTTGATCTTCTTGCTGTTGGTGGGCTGCCGACCGAACTTCTTCTGGCTGATCAATAGGAGTGATGCCGCTGAAGCAATGACATCAGGAATATTAAGGAAGGACCAGGATAGAACAATGATGCAAGCATGTTATCAAGTCAGGGATTCAAGGAGACAAGAAGATACGAGTAGAGATCAAAAGCGAGTACAGATTGAGACATCTATCCGATAAACCCTCACATTTCTTGATTGACAAGACCTGCATGGGCCACCACTTAAACCATGTCATGCCCCAGAACTAGAATACTGGAGAGCGGGGGCAGACATAGCCAGCTACGTATAATGAAATGGAATCCATCTCACCATACGGTCACGGCTGTCTAGATATGTGAGGGTTTATCTACAAGTCATCAGTCTCTTAAGGTTATAATTATCCTATTGTCTCAATCTCAACCAACTAATAATAATTACAAGATATCAGATCACTAAATATACAATTGTAAGGCATCCCAAACATTACATATCCAGATAATCATGAAGCTAGTCGTACAAAATGTAAGGACTAGCAAGAGTTAAGTCATACATGATCAACCTCGAGTTGCCAATCATGATACAGCCCGTAGGCAGACAGTAAGTAAAATATACACGAGCTAACACTTGTTCGGCGGCTAAACGCCTCAAAATGAAAATGTACATAGAGTAGGAGAGCCAAAATAACCCACTCGTTGCCAGGATTCCCTCTAGTGGTCACCATGTGGCTGGAAGGCAGGTAGATCCTTTGCTGCTGCTCCGGTATCTGGCTATACAAAACCAGCTGGGTCAGACCCCAGAAAGAGCAAGTGCCACAAAGGAGGCTTCACTTAGGAACTAAAACCAGCAATTAGCACAATAATATAATTATAATTAAGAGACAGTAATTTAAGAAAAGCATGACAGGTAAATATAAAAGACAATCTTGTACCGGATCAATAAGAGACAAGACATATGAAAGAGCATGACAGGATGATATACGATGAGATAACCATGGGACTATTCAGATAACCAGGTTACAACCCGTAAACCAAACAAGGACCGAGGTTGTAACCCTTCGTCTGAACGAAACTTGGCTTCTCCCACCATTTATCGGCAAGGTAAATATAAGAAATCGAGACATGCAATTATTCATGATATAGAATTAAGATAAAGCACGAGTAGGCATGTTGTGTCAGAAATAGTACATGATCAGGACAGGACAAGCGGGACTAGACTCCATCCAATCAATTACGGCCAAGCAATAATTACGGCTTGCTACTTTAACTAACTAGGGTTATCACAGGCCTAGTTACTAGCAAGATGCAATGAGAATTCCAAGTCCGGTTACCTGTTTGTTACTACCTGAGTGATCCCAGCAAGAAAAGAAAAAGATAGCAAGATATAGCAGACACACTGTAGTAAGATACATGTGTCCTAAGGTACCACACTCGATGGCGGGCTGGAAGTGCGCTCATCTCGACGGATAGCAACAAATCCCATGTATATATATATATATAAGGCCGGGACCAAAGGGGCAACAGGTAACTGGGAAATTCTCCATGAACTAATTGATCAATCTAGTCATTAACCTAGCCAGATTCAGTATGGATCCCTGACCGTGGTACTCAGGGATCATGCCCTAGACATGATGCAAGACATAACAGGACTCGTAGTTTATACAGGCACAATCAATACAAACAACCACGGTGTCAGAATTAATTATACAGGTCATGTCATGTCAGGTAGCCGTCGCAACAGCTATTCGAGATGATCATGTCAGGTTTATCATATCAAGTGTGCTAGTCAGGAGTGCGCCACGACGGGCCACTATCAGGTCATGTCAGGTTATTATGTCAGGAGTGCACCCCTATGGGTCACTATCACGTCATGCTCAATTATCAATTCCAAGCATATCAAATGAATTCATGATTTTCAAGTTCAGGACAAAAGGCGTAAGGATATAAAATGGGCATAAAAATATACAATAAAGAATTATAAAACATGGGCAATTAATGATAAATTACAGTACACAGAGCTATAGGAGAACCATGCGGCTCAGGCCTATGCGGCAGGAAAGGAGGGGGCGCATGCGGCTCAAATAGGAGCCCATGCGGCTCAAATAGGAGCCCATGCGGCTCAGGAGAGAGGTGAGCATATACGGCTAGGTTTAATCGGGGTCATGCTGCCCAGACTCAGAAGTCCATACGGCCAGATCTGGGAGGGGGGTTCTCATGCGGCTCGAGGATCAGGGCCTATGCGGCTCGGGAATCCAGACAGTCATGCGGCTGAGAGGACTCGAGTCCTCATGCGGCTCACGGAACTAGCGGGCCTTATGCGGCTAAGGCAGACGGAAGATTCATGCGGCTCGTACTATGTCGAGGCTTATGCGGCTGAACTCAAGTGGAGTTCATGCGGCCAGAATTTACCTATGCGGCTAGGGAACCACTTGCCGCATGAATTATTCATGCGGTTAAGTCAAGCCCATGCGGCACAGGAAGAACACTTGCCGCATGAATTGTCCAAGCGGTCAAGTCAAACACAGTGCATCTTCTCCAAAATTCTGAGAAGAAGAACACCAGGAGAGTCAAGTTCTCAAGCTCCATAACTCCATCATTCGGAGCCCAAATCCGAACTTCCATAGGTCAAAACTGGACAGAATAAAATGCTCTACAACATGAAACCATCAAAACTTGAAAATAACAAGATTAAGTAGATCAAAATCCAAGAAATTTAAAAATAATATAAATATAGATCTACAAGAATCTAGCCATGGAAAATGAAAAAGCCAAGTTCTAAAGTTAGTTAAAATGCTGTAAGGAAGAGAATGAAGCAATAAAATTTGAGTTCCTCCATGAAGTAAGTTGCACTTGCCTAGACCTCTCTCTTCTCTCTCTGGTAGGTGAAGGGAGTAAATGGAAGAAGAAGAAAAGATTAATGAAGAGAGAGAAGAAGAATAGGTAATAAATATGAGTGGTGGTGGTAGGTAGGAGGTTCACCCCTTGGTTCATGATGAACCAAGAGCAATCCCAAACCGAACCAAGCCAACCCAAACCAAGAATAAACCAAGCCCAGGAAGGAAATTAAGCAAGAAAATCATGCAATACGAGAATAAATACGTACACGTATTCCAGAAATACGTAATACGAACCACAGGCATTACAGTGCGGCATCACGCCTTAGTGAGGACGATCGCTCCTACGGGAGCGGGGCGTGACATATTGGTATCAGAGCACGGCTTTACGTCTTTGGACTTCATTTCGATTCTCTCAGTTTTGAAAGCTCGTTGAAACAAAAGAAGCGTACGTTCTCTCTCGTTGTGTCTTGGGATGTTCCATACAATAAGTCTAATATTTTCAAAAGCTCGTACGAGTACTCGGTTGGACGGGATCGATAGGCGAAGGCCTTTTTGCCACCACGACGGACTTGAGTTGGAAGGAACCGATGCTAAGAGTTAGCAAACGCAGTGCGTGCTTGAATAAGCTTACGCTGACAGCAAACAAGTACACGAGACCAAAGTATAGTTCGAACGGGATGGTTATGCACGCAGCCTTTTGGCTAAGTTGTGCCGCGTGTCGCGCACCTCGACTTCTGGTGCAATCGAGTTACGAGCGATATCAAGTACCGCTCGGTCGGGAACGGAGATACACTTAGAGTGTATATCGATAGGAACACTATCAAACTAACGCTTAGGCATGCACGGAAGATTTATTAGATTTTGAGGATTAGTGCGAACGACTTAGTACGTCGAGGCGACGTGAGCGATTACGCTAGATATTCGTCGAACGAATTTGAAGGATGTCTTAGCGCATGATACAAATGTGACTTGTCGATTAAATAGGATGGCTTGAACCCGAGTGGTGTATGTGATAGGTTCGGAGAAGAATAAGAATGAATATCGACGACTAGATCGTATGGCTCGAATCCGAGTGGTGTATGGATGCTCTTGGAAAATCATTCGAGCAAAAATTAAGGATTACGAAACACAACGAGAACGTCGACGAGGCGATGCGATCGCGCAAAGCCTTAGAACTCGTCACGCTTAGTTGGTCGTGACTTCGAATGTCCCGAACGAGATGTCGTTCGGACAACTTGTCAATGGGCAACGCAAGTTAGAAAATGATTCGGAACGATGAGTGAAAATGAATGGTCTTGATCGAGAAAAACTTAGAGGATCACGCGCACGAGTTTGGATTGATTCAAATAAATTATGACTTGAGTTTGGACAACGATCTTGAAACTAGCTTGAGGAATAGCGATCAAACTTGATCTTGAATATCGAGAAAATTGTGGAATATCCAACTCGGACAACAGCATCAACGCACGACTCGAAATCGGTTACAAAGGAAGATCGTCAGGTTACGCATATCGTCGATGGTATTGAGGCGTATCAAAGATTGATATGCGATAACTCGGGGGTACTCTGACTCGACGAATGACGATCGTGCAAATGTCATTGTCCCGTTGGATGCTATACTTGGGATGTTAAAAACGTGTCGAGGAAAAGATAGATTTAGCTCGAGGATTTTCTAGTTGAACGTATGACGGTTAGACTATCGAATTGATTTGGCTTGGATGAAAAATGTGAATGCTTGGATTTGCTTCGTTGACAACCACAACGTTGACGTTCTTATCTTATGCGAGCGCAACTCCAGCCTCGCACATGCGTCGTGCCGAATTATGGCGATCACTCCGCGTGAGCGCTGATATGGTGATTCATACAACGGAAGTGATTGAACTTGGATGGCGTGGCAATCTGATTGCTTCGACTTGTGGTTTGACGCGAAGGTGGACTCGAGAATTAATTTATGTGCTTGAAGAATTGAACTTGAGGATTGAGTAGGTCCAATCCGTGTATCGAAAATGGGTTAGTCTAAAACTCAAACAAGAGTTACGCCCCGATGAGAATAATTATTCCGTGGGAGCGTTGCATGGTGATTCATGAACCGCTGTGGATAATCGGACTCGCGTGAGATTGGGGCGCAGTATATTGTCGAGCTGGATGACCTCATGATCGAATACATAAATTGGTTAGAACTGGTGATTGAACAGAATTGAATATGTGCAACGTAAGTCTTGATGCGAATTAGGTGATCATGCTCGATGTTTAGAAATTTGAGTGAAACGAACTTGGGTAGAAACTCCCGTACAAGCGAACAAATGGTTTGACCATAGGATTTGGGGTGAGCGTCGTGCAACGACCTTGTACGACGAGCCACGGACCTGACGTATAACTATGACCTTGTGAGCTGACCTAGCGGATAGGCGGACGACCCTATGTCGAGTGATTGAACCTGTGCGATGGCATTTACAGTATCGTCTGGATGGACGATAGACTTGGAGAAACAAGACTTAGAGTAGGACGGGGAACTGGGAGTGTGCGTGAACGACGACGAGATTGGCCCCAAACGAAAGGAATGATAGAAATGGATGATGTGCAAGTAAAGTTGGAATAACGAATTGAATTATTTGGTCGGAAGACGTACTCGATGATAGTGCAATACTTGGTCTCGAATCGGACGGGAATTACTTAGACTTGGTTGACTCCGCTAAGAAGAAATCATATTGATTTTGTTGACAAGAGCGCTTGAGAAGCGAATCGAATCATCTCGAGGACCGAGATAAACGATATGTAATACACACATGAGTTCGATTTTAAATCGAAGTTAGCAAAACGATCGGCAAATCGAAACTATAACGAGTAGCTTGTCCGACTTCGCTAGTCGCTAAGCTTGGTTGAAATATACATATTCGAGGGACGCTTTGAATGCGTGTATAATCCAAACTCAGCGATATAATGAACTCGAATGCAGCTGCAAGTGGGCGTTGAGATGCGCATGAACGAATGAGTGAGTTTGTCCCGGCCTACGACTCTCGCATTTGATAAATTTTAACGCACCTCGTGTGGCCAATTCAGTCCCATGACACGAAGAAATAGAACCAAGTCGAAGAAACACGACGATGGAATAAGCATCATCAAGTCTAAAATGAGTGAACAATTATTCGATAAAATTCACCAAACGTATGCAACGTAAAACTTGGAAGGTATCGAGTATAGTTCGATGCCATCGAGCGATAAAGCCAGCCGGTAGGAATTGTCTACGATACACACACGACATCAGTTAGGGAACGGTAGGATGACCTACACTCAGGAAGTCTCGAGGACGAGACTTGTTTTGAGTAGTGTATTATGTAATGACCTGTTCCGCCCTAGCGGAACGCCGACTTAAACGGCAAGTGCAACGACTCAAGCGAGCCGTCGACCCGAAGAGTTGGCATCGACCAGATGAAGAATCGATGTAAGGTTTATATTGGCCCGTCAAGATGAATCCAGACTTAGACTTTCAAAGGCACACTCGGAGTGTCGCTCGGCCGATGCGAACATCGCTAAGGTGGGTGGCTCCGATGAACCCGTCTTTGCTTAGCCTAGACACATAACAATACAGACAATATCACGAGAATTGTAACTCCACCTCCCAGTTTTCCTAAATAAAATAAATTCATTTTCTATAAAGATATACTTGTTAATAATTTTAATTTATAATTTGGAAATATTTTGAATGGATTATTTCTGGACAACTTTTCAATTGGAAAGTTGTTGTAACGACTTTCTAGTTGTTTCTTATTTTATTGTAACAATTTTCTTATTTAAGTATTTCAAAAACTATTTTAAATAGGGCAGGGGGGCTTTTTGTAATATTTCTAATTATTTTTTGTGCGGGTTGTAATATTGAAAAGGAAGAGGGGGTATATGCTTATGTGTTTAAGCGGGGGGGGGGGGGTTAATTGCATTTTTCCCATTCTCTTTGTCTTATAACTGATTATAAGAGAGAGAGAGAGATAGCCTGCCCATTTCTTTTCATCTGTCCCTCTCGATTCTTCTACCGCCTCTTCGGTTCCTCCGCCGACCTTTCGAGAACCCCGCCGTTCTAGAGAGTTCTTCGCCGACCCTTGGGTTCCCCAGTCCCACCGGCGACTTGACGGTGACTTCGATGGCGATAGTGACGGCGACTCTGATGGCGGTGATGATCTGAGCGGGCTTCGACTTTGATCTGAGCGAGGCGACTTCGATCCTGACGGCGACTCTTCTGATGTTGATGGCGATGAAGACGACGGCCATGTCTAGGTGAGTCTCTCTCGACGCATAGGCGCTGCTTCGACCGAGCCTTCCTTTCCAGATCTGACTCTTCTCTTCTTCTCCGACGAGCTTTCGAGGCTTCGATTTCTTTGAAGGTAAACCCTAGCCTTCTGTCTGTAGATCTAGGTCAGATCTCTAGATCTGACCGTTGCCTTCCTCTTTGTAAAGATCTGTGCTGAGATCTCGAGGAGATCTCTGAGATCCACGGATCTGTGATGAACTTGACTAAATTTCGAGAATCATTTTGACTCTGTGTTGATCTCGAAAAGATTTCTGAGATCTTTTAAGATCTGTGATGAAATCTTGTAGATCGTTGCATGCTTATTTAGATCTATGATATTTCTTCATATTTTGTGGCTAGATCTTGTAGATCGATTCAGTTATTTTGTGATGGGTTGGGATCTACAGATCTACTATGAGATCCTGTAGGTTGATCTTTGTTTGTTGAAGATCTGTGCTAGATCTGATGATCGTATCTGGATCTCGAAGATTATTCTGTTCTTTGCAGATCTGTGATAGATCGTTAGATCTGAGCATGTTTCTTTTGTGATCATTAGAGATCTATTATTATGCATGCAGAATCGATTTAGATCTATGGGTTTAGAACTCAGATCTGAGAAATCGAGACAAGTTCTTCATAAAACTTGTAGATCTGAAAATTTGGGTTCATTTCTAAGAACTGAGATCTTGTGTCCTAACACTCTTGTGTCGGACACTGCATGCATGATTATATTATTTTCTTCTGTGATAGAAGTTGTTTACTTCTCTTTTGGTAACCATTATTTCTTTCTGTTTCGAGCTACTCTGGTGTTCGTGTCTGTTTGGACTTGGTATCGTGTCCAGATTAGACGGTTGGATTATTGTGGACCACTGCTTGGTGTACCTGCTGTTGAACTTGATGATTGTACCTGTTGTTGTACCCGTGTCGTACCTGCTGTTGTATCCGACGTGCGTGTCGGATACGAAGGAGATGACCTATGACGTGTGTACCTGCTGTGCTGTTGGACTATTGATGGGCTGACCTTGGGTTGGGCTTGAGTTGGGATAGCTGTTGGATTCAATTATTTTATTCATTATCAAATTTGAATTTTAATTGTAATTATTATGTGGGCTGGATCAGCCCACTGCGTTGTAATATTTTGTATATGTTTCTGTGGGTGTGGGCTGGCCATAGGAATTTAGTGTTGGGCCAGTTTTGAGTTAGTTATGTGCTGGACTTATGGCAGGAGTTGGGAATTATAGTGTTTGTACCGAGTTGGGTTGTTGGGCCAGAATTTGGGCCTGTACTTTGGTTGGACTATAGCAGTATATTTACAATTTAATTTAAATAAATCTTTTTTTGTTTACTTTCAGTTTAAAACTTTGCAATTAGATTTCAGAAGTTGAGCTCTTTATTTTAAAAAGGTTTTACTAAATTCTGGTAATTAACTCATAACCAAAACTGTCTTTCCAATGAAAGACAGCCCTTTTGATTAAACAGTTAATTATTAAAACTGGAATTATTCTTCTTAAAACTAGTTAACTTGTTAGCTAATAAAGATACTTCCTGCAATTGCAGTTGGGTTCTTTAGACATTAGTTCATTAGTAAATAGAATAGATAGTAATATTTTAGCAATTGATAGTTTAGATCTTAACCAACTTGTAATCATTATTAACAGGAGATCATCCAGCTCTTTTACCTACTCGTACTTTCCTGGAGCAAGGCAAGTACATTCTATGGTTTTGATCAGTGCATTTTCTTGTTCTTTATTGCTGACACACTGCGACACGTTCATGATCTTTTCTGGCTTGTTCTTTCATGATCTTACTTGTATCTTGGGGTGGGGAAATACTCTAGATATGTGACCAAACCCGGATACTTATTCATGATCTTTAGCTTAGGCCTCACACAGTGCACGCGGGTCCTAAGCCGTACTATTACATGATCTTTCAGGATCTTTCATGTTCTTTCATGATCTTACCCATAGTCGGTCACATATCATAGAAGTATTTCAAGTTTATAACACACATGTTCAGGATTTTGTTCTTACATTAGTTTTCTATGATCCTGATCTTGATTTTAGCTATAGTCGTGATCTTTCCTGCATCTTTACATAGTCGTGATCTTTCATGTATCTTTATAGCAGTAGTTCTCGTTCTTCCTATTCTTTACATACCCTGCTCTTTTCTTGTTCTTTCAGCATTACTTTTCATATCATGATGTTATTGTTCTTTACCTAGAATTGTACTTTGCTCCGCTCCTGATTGGATAAGTTGCAGGTGAGTTGGAGGCCCTGTGCGACACTTACTATGGTCAGGATACTGCCTTCCTTGCTGAGCCAGCTGGAGCTGCTTGCGATTTAGAGGCTGCAGAAGCCTAGAGCTTCACTTAGTTTTCCTTATTATTTCCATGTATTGAGACTAGTAGATTTCTTTCTTTAGTTGGATTGTAATAATTCTGAGTTGTACTTTACTCTGGTTGGGACACATTTATAGATGTTGTGATTTCATCCATGTTCTTATTATCTGGTTAGTTTTCCTAGATTGGTACAGCTTACTTTGTTGTGTCTAACAACAAAGGCAGGGCGTGTCTGACTTGTGTCCGATTATTCGGGAGCGGGTCGTAACATATTTTTAGTGGTGGCCCATGCAGGTCTAGCCTAATGGTACCTAGGTCTTAGTGTACTATTGGGAAACTTGATTACACTAGGGAAACTTGATCACAGCATAGGAAAATCGGAAAATAAGGGTATATCAGGTATATCAGGTGTATCAGGTATTTTAATATTCTATAAACACTTGTTGTATGTAGGTCTAGGTTATTTTAACAGTTTTTTGTTTTACAGATAGTTCAAAAGCACGCGACACCGGGACAGTCGACCCACCTACACTTGAAGGTTTCGAGCTTCCACTACCTTCTATCACTCTACTATCCCTATGGGTAGTACGTAGTTGACGGAGACGTTTGAAGAGTCCCTTGACAACCAGAGGGAGCAGGCCATCATTTCCAAGTCAGACTTGTGGATGCACTCTCCGAGCCAGGAAGGACTTCTGATTTCTAGACTCTCAGACTTTTGGACCTCTCCGACGCCAAGCGCATATCTTGCACCGAGTAGCAGATCGAGAACCTGGAGTAGCCACTGAAAATCATCCTAGTTCCTGAGGACCCGACTTCTCCGGAGATTGGTGCCACCAGCCAGAAGATCCAGAATATAGCATTAACAATAGAATGAGACCTGAAGCTGAAGTTTATGAAAGACATGAAGACTTATGACCGAGATAGCAGCTATTATGGATCCGCGAAGCGTCGCCACACTCAGACAACACTTCTTCAGCCCAGCAGGAGATTCAGATTCAGCCGGCTATCATTTGTATTTTCTGCCGCAACACAGGACCACTACGACGAATGCCAAAAAGACGGAGACTACGCTAGTACTGCGGATCACCTACTCACCAAGTCAAAGATTGTCCGGAGACCGTTGATCGCACTGCCCGAGAACAAGCACGAGGAGCACCATGACCGCAGCAGAAGGACCCGCCTCTCCAGATTCAGCAGTTATATGGAGCATTATCGCACGGACCAGTCTACGTCAGGACAGTGAAGAAGATTGAAGTGATTCCAGTCCCGGAGAAAATACTGAAGACAGATTGAAGACAGAAGATTTCTTTTGCATGGTTGGGAAAACCATGTATCTGATTAGCAATCCAGCCTCTCCTTAAAATCCTCTTAGCACTTAGGTCATTTCTTCAAAACTTCTTGTTTTCTATTTTTGAAATCTTGATTGATGTCGAAACTTACTTCGGGATATCGTTTCCTATTTCGATAAACTTGTTTCAGATCCCCAAATCGATAATTGTTTGAAATTCATTATTCGATACCGTTATTCATCATTCCTGACCTTGTTTCCTAGTGATGGCTCCTATTTGCAAATTTTGTTCATTTATCAAACTTCGTGTTATTGATATTTAATCGTTTCTCGAGACTTCATTTTGAAATCCTGTTCCTCATTCGAAACTTGTTTAAAGCTCCGTCCTATGCAGACATTGTTGCAAATACCTTTGAGGGTTTTGAAGATTTCGTTTCCTATTCGAGACTTGTTTCCTCATTCATGACTTTGATTTTCTAGTCGAGATTTTATTTCCTAATCACGACCTTGTTGATATTGGTTTTCAAATTGAGACCTTGTATTCTATTGAAGGTTGTTTTTCCTTCGAGATTTTGTTCGAAATTTTATTGTTGTTTGAGATGTTATTGAACCTTGTTTCCGACACGAGATTTTATTCCTTATGATGAGACTTTGTCTTTTGTCTGATACCCTGCTTTATGCCACCTTTGAGACTTCGTTACCTACCCAGGATTACGTTCCATATACGGGATCTTGTTATCATCCCGGATTCCTCTGAGAATTCCGTTATAAATTGAAACTTCGCTCCCTGTCTAAAATTTTAAATCTCCCTGGTTGCTCTTTTGTGATCACCGATGGGATCCCTTGTCGTTTCTTAGTACCTAATAAACCCTTGTATTCTAGTAGTCAGATAACCTCACCATTTCCGTGACTTGGACTTTTGAAACTCATTTTGAACTCCTTGAAACTCTTTTGAAATTCCTAGGGATAAAGTCGAGAGGCTATTCGATGACCTACTATGGCATGACAGTTGCGCGCTGCAGCCATTAGCTGGATTATGGAGACTGAGGGTTCACTGCAGCCAGTAGCGCACTGGCGAGACAGGAACTCTAAGTTGAAGTGATTTCAGACACCCATAGGTTTTCGAGTATTGTCGAGACTTGTCATATTCTTTGTATCTTGATCTCTTGGGTTGTTTCGTCAATGATTGTCGAAAAATGGATAAGGTTGATAGAGTATTCGGTGACATATTGTTATTTGAGTCACGGAGCCGAAAGTCCACTGCAGTCAGATACATACTGGCGGGGTAGGGATTCTAAGCAAAGTGATTTCAGATACCAACATGTTCTTGGATATCCTGGAGACTATATTTTCTTTTCATATGATTATTGGTTTTCGAGAATCACAAATCCTGACATGTTCACCCTGATTTGATACTAATATCTCCTGAGTATTTCGTACGTTCCTAAATCAACCTTGCTAAATTTTCTTTCTAACATTTCTCAAATTGTATATTACCAGATTGTGATTCCGTACTTCGTTGTGTCTTGTCTAAACTTCAATCTTAAATCATGTCTATTTGACCATGTTTTTCTATCTTGTCCTGGTCCACTTGTGTTAACTAACAATTCTGATCATACTTAATAGTTTGTGTCTTCATGATTTTGCTCTTCTAAGTTGTAATTGAAACTTCATTCCATTCGTGCCTATTTAATTCTTGATCATTATTAGATCGTATTATTTCAATTTCTTGTGTGTAATTCTCGTACATGGTCTCAAGGCTCAGAGAATGTCTCAGAGTTGCACAGGATCGGCAGAAGCACTGGGCGGACATCAGCAGACGGACACTTGAGTTCGAGGTTGGAGACAGAGTATTCCTGAAGATCTCACCGACTAGGGGCGTCATCAGATTCGGCAGAGACGGAAAGCTCAGTCCGAGATTCATCGGACCTTTCGACGTGACAGCGCGGATTGGCGAAGTGGCATATCGATTAGCGGTTTCAGCTAGCTTGGAGGGAGTTCACGACGTTTTCCATGTATCCCAACTTCGACGCTACATTCCAGACCCGAGCCACGTGGTGGACTATTCTGAGCTGGAGGTGGGCCCGAGATTGACTTATGAAGAGCAGCCAGTAGAGATCCTCGATCGGAGGAAGAAGCGCTTGCGGAACCAGACTATTTCCCTTGTCCGCGACATGTGGAGACATCACTCTCCGGGAGAGTCCACATGGGAGCGCGAAGACGAGATGCGGGAGCGCTATCCCACTTTGTTTGTTTGATTGATTGTATTACTGTTTTTGTGGAATTTTAAATCAATAAATAACTGGTGTTTGGATCTTTTGTGAATTGCTGAGTTTTGGTTTTGGTCCTTTGAATTTCGAGGACGAAATTTTTTAGGGGGGAGATTTGTAACTCCACCTCCCAGTTTTCCTAAATAAAATAAATTCATTTTCTATAAAGATATACTTGTTAATAATTTTAATTTATAATTTGGAAATATTTTGAATGGATTATTTCTGGACAACTTTTCAATTGGAAAGTTGTTGTAACGACTTTCTAGTTGTTTCTTATTTTATTGTAACAATTTTCTTATTTAAGTATTTCAAAAACTGTTTTAAATAGGGCAGGGGGGCTTTTTGTAATATTTCTAATTGTTTTTGGTGCGGGTTGTAATACTGAAAAGGAAGAGGGGGTATATGCTTATGTGTTTAAGCGGGGGGGGGGGGGGGTTAATTGCATTTTTTCCATTCTCGTTGTCTTATAACTGATTGTAAGAGAGAGAGAGAGAGAGAGAGAGAGCCGGCCCATTTCTTTCCATCTGTCCCTCTCGATTCTTCTACCGCCTCTTCGGTTCCTCCGCCGACCTTTCGAGAACCCCGCCGTTCTCGAGAGTTCTCCGCCGACCCTTGGGTTCCCCAGTCCCGTCGACGACTTGACGGTGACTTCGATGGCGATAGTGACGGCGACTCTGATGGCGGTGATGATCTGAGCGAGCTTCGACTTTGATCTGAGCGAGGCGACTTCGATCTTGACGGCGACTCTTCTGATGTTGATGGCGATGAAGACGACGGCCATATCTAGGCGAGTCTCTCTTGACGCCTAGGCGCTGCTTCGACCGAGCCTTCCTTTCCAGATCTGACTCTTCTCTTCTTCTCCGGCGAGCTTTCGAGGCTTCGACTTCTTTGAGGGTAAACCCTAGCCTTTTGTCTGTAGATCTAGGTCAGATCTCTAGATATGACCGTTGCCTTCCTCTTTGCAAAGATCTGTGATGAGATCTCGAGGAGATCTCTGAGATCCACGGATCTGTGATGAACTTGACTAAATTTCGAGAATCATTTTGACTCTGTGTTGATCTCGAAAAGATTTCTGAGATCTTTTAAGATCTGTGATGAAATCTTGTAGATCGTTGCATGCTTATTTAGATCTATGATGTTTCTTCATATTTTGTGGCTAGATCTTGTAGATCGATTCTGTTATTTTGTGATGGGTTGGGATCTACAGATCTACTATGAGATCCTGTAGGTTGATCTTTGTTTGTTGAAGATCTGTGCTAGATCTGATGATCGTGTCTGGATCTCGAAGATTATTCTGTTCTTTGCAGATCTGTGATAGATCGTTAGATCTGAGCATATTTCTTTTGTGATCATTAGAGATCTATTATTATGCATGCAGAATCGATTTAGATCTATGGGTTTAGAACTCAGATCTGAGAAATCGAGACAAGTTCTTCATAAAACTTGTAGATCTGAGAATTTGGGTTCGTTTCTAAGAACTGATATCTTGTGTCCTGACACTCTTGTGTCGGATACTGCATGCATGATTATATTATTTTCTTCTATGATGGAAGTTGTTTACTTCTCTTTTGGTAACCATTATTTCTTTCTGTTTCGAGCTACTCTGGTGTTCGTGTCTGTTTGGACTTGGTGTCGTGTCCGGATTAGACGGTTGGATTATTGTGGACCACTGCTTGGTGTACCTGCTGTTGAACTTGATGATTGTACCTGCTGTTGTACCCGTGTCGTACCTGCTATTGTATCCGACGTGCATGTCAGATACGAAGGAGATGACATGTGACGTGTGTACCTGCTGTGCTGTTGGACTATTGATGGGCTGACCTTGGGTTGGGCTTGAGTTGGGATAGCTGTTGGATTCAATTGTTTTATTCATTATCAAATTTGAATTTTAATTGTAATTATTATGTGGGCTGGATCAGCCCACTGGGTTGTAATATTTTGTATATGTTTCTGTGGGTGTGGGCTGGCCATAGGAATTTAGTGTTGGACCAGTTTTGAGTTAGTTATGTGCTGGACTTATGGCATGAGTTGGGAATTATAGTGTTTGGACCGAGTTGGGTTGTTGGGCCAGAATTTGGGCCAGTACTTTGGTTGGACTATAGCAGTATATTTACAATTTAATTTAAATAAATCTTCTTTTGTTTACTTTCAGTTTAAAACTTTGCAATTAGATTTCAGAAGTTGAGCTCTTTATTTTAAAAAGGTTTTACTAAATTCTGGTAATTAACTCATAACCAAAACTGTCATTCCAATGAAAGACAGCCCTTTTGATTAAGCAGTTAATTATTAAAACTGGAATTATTTTCCTTAAAACTAGTTAACTTGTTAGCTAATAAAGATACTTCCTGCAATTGCAGTTGGGTTCTTTAGACATTAGTTCATTAGTAAATAGAATAAATAGTAATATTTTAGCAATTGATAGTTTAGATCTTAACCAACTTGTAATCATTATTAACAGGAGATCATCCAGCTCTTTTACCTACTCGTACTTTCCTGGAGCAAGGCAAGTACATTCTATGGTTTTGATCAGTGCATTTTCTTGTTCTTTATTGCTGACACACTGCGACACGTTCATTATCTTTTCTGGCTTGTTCTTTCATGATCTTACTTGTATCTTGGGGTGGGGAAATACTCTAGATATGTGACCAAACCCGGATACTTATTCATGATCTTTAGCTTAGGCCTCGCACAGTGCACGCGGGTCCTAAGCCGTACCATTACATGATCTTTCAGGATCTTTCATGTTCTTTCATGATCTTACCCATAGCCGGTCACATATCATAGAAGTATTTCAAATTTATAACACACATGTTCAGGATTTTGTTCTTACATTAGTTTCCTATGATCCTGATCTTGATTTTAGCTATAGTCGTGATCTTTCCTGCATCTTTACATAGTCGTGATCTTTCATGTATCTTTATAGCAGTAGTTCTCGTTCTTCCTATTCTTTACATACCTTGCTCTTTTCTTGTTCTTTCAGCATTACTTTCCATATCATGATGTTATTGTTCTTTACCTAGAATTGTACTTTGCTCCGCTCCTGATTGGATAAGTTGCAGGTGAGTTGGAGGCCCTGTGCGACACTTACTATGGTCAGGATACTGCCTTCCTTGCTGAGTGTCACGACCCGTTACCCAAATTGTTGGGCCGGGCCGAGCCATGTCCAGCCTACGCTTAAGATAAAGCGCAGTAAGCTGTTCTAGAGATAACAAGGTAAGACTAAATGTGCTAACAGTTCTATAAGTGAAGAAGAATCATAAATGCTCCAAACACAAAAGTCGTCGTATATAGTAAAATATCCAAGTACAAGTAAACTGAAATGTAAAACTGGATACATGTCCAGTTACAAAATGGTATAGTCTAATACATGACTACACTAAGTATCCCAAGCAGCTAAGCAAACTAGACGAGTCTCCCCGCAGGAACATCCTCGTATGGCAAAACCGGGTTCTCGGCAGTAACTCCATAATACGAATCACAGAGCAACTCCTCCTCAGTAAGTATACCTACAACGTTATCCTGTCAGGACGGGAGCAAGTACAACCTCTACAACTAAAGTGCTGAACATATAATGAAAGAGATGTACAATAAGAAACATGGTGTGATAAGTCTACAAACAGGAAATACTGGAAACATGGCCTCATGGTACAACTGGGATCATAGTATCATAGTAACATAGGGAACATGGCATATCATGGTTTAATTTGTCATTTCTACAAATGACCACATATAGTTTAAAAGTTTAAAACCGTAGCATGTACGTGAATCGGTCAATAGGTGATTCAGGATGTACTGTGGTACATATCAAGTTTTTCTGGTGTGCCCACACGTGCACGAACGGCATCGGTGTATATCCATACACAAACGCGAGATTCAGAAACATACGGCAAGGTCGCATATAGAATGTCCCCGAGCGCGGTAAGTACATACGGAGAAGGGGGTCATGTTCACGTACACTACTAACAGTTTCCCCTTAACCCGTTTATTTAACATGTGGGAGATACGAGAGCAGTAAAAATATGTGAATACTCAGAGCAGTCTAAAGCATAGTGAAACTTGTACTGAGAACCCGTAAGAAGCATGTGAAGATATAAGAGCTGTACTAAATATGGCCGGTACTGAAAGTGATACAACATGTGAAGACATAACTTGCTACCTCAAGGATCAGTCTTTTAATAGGGTTAATACATGTTCTAGCATTAAAAGACAGTAAATGAGTATGTAGATGTACTTGCCTCTAGCAAAACAAGCTGCGATAAAAGTGCTATGGATGTCTGGTAACTCGTCACTGTAGAAATACATGCAATAACTTAGCTTTTACACTAAGCTAAAATACTAGAACACTAACTGGTGCGACACGACTTGTGACTGGGCACCTAGCCAAAATGATGACTTGGCATAGGAGACCAATGTGGGGTGACACACTATGTTAACTAACTTTCTAGGGTCTTTACACTAGTGAGGGATGGGGTTCAATACGACTAAAACTCCAAATAACACAAAAAGCTACAAGTCGTAATTAATCAGTAAATAAATCAAAAGATCATTGTGTTCTAACAATTTTAGAGATAGGCAAAAAGCCTAGTTTTTCTTAAAGTAAAGCACCAAGGTGATCCTTGTTAATCATAGAAATTTATTATAATTTTTCTGGAATTTATTAACCAGTACAAATATTTTATAAAAATCAGTTTTCCTAAGTATACAGAAAATGACTTTTGGTTTCATATGCCAAACTAGGGGCAAAACAGTAAATTAAATACTACAAAAATTATACTAAATTAGCTAACTTAACAAAGTATCTAAAAACTATTTTTCCATAATTTTTGCAACACTCTAAGTATTTTTAGAAAATCATAAAACAGCTATGCACAATAATAATTAATTATCTGCGTATTTTGTCCATGTATATAATTTGAACCAAAGTTCAAATACAGGACCCAAGGCCATGAATCAAGTCCAATATGACTTGTACAGGTCTTGAATGTGTGAAAACACATTTGAGCCCAAATATCCATGCTAGGCTTGGACATCAAATGGTTGCAGTAATTTAAATACACTAAAAATACAAATTGATAAAAGTGCAAAGTAAATATTATTATTTTAATAAGGCAAAATTTTACATAGTAGTTACAAAAGTGTGACAAATTTATTTTATAAAGATAACTTACACTAAATAAAGTAAAACACATATATAAAAGTACATCTACAATATTTATATTTACACATAAATATATAGATATTTATATCAAGGATATATACATCCATATATTAAAAGTTACATATATATATATATATATGTAAGGAAAATAATTAATTTATAGAGTATATATATAATGTTTATATACAAATATATATATATATATATATATATATATATATATATAGAAAACATTTGATAATAAAGTGTATAAATTAATATATATACACACATGATAAATATATACATATATACATATATGTATATATATAAAAATACTGACATATATACATAAAATTACTAATTATAAAATATATATATACATATATATAAAATACTGTCAAAACAGTATATACATATATATATACTAATATACATATATATATATATATATATATATATATATATATATATATATATATATATATAAATATATATATATATATAACTAAAAAAAAGAAAAAGAAAAAGAAAAAGAAACAGAAAAAGAATAAGAAAAGAAGACAGAAAGAGGGGGCTCGAACTCAGCCCAGCAGCGGGGGGGGGTTCTAAACTGTGCGGGCTGGCCAGTAGGCCAGTCCGACCCGATTGTTAGAGATAGGATTAGGGTTAGTTTTATTTTAGGTTAGGTGACATAAAAAAAAATAAATAAATGCGAGCCTGTGTCCGGACAGTTTGGGACACAGGAAACTACGTGTCCGTGCTATGCACGACACGTACGAGCCTAGTTCTTCGTGTCCAGACAGTTTGTCATACTCGCCAGGACACGACGAGTCGTATCCACGTGCCCGAGACACGCACGACACGATCTGAATCCCGTTACCTGCGTGTCCGACTTGCTGGAGGGGGTTTCGAACGAGCTGGACGGCGGTGGAGGCGTCGGGACAGCGGCGCTTGGGCGGCGATCGACCCAGCTCGGCGTGGCGAACTGAGTGGTGGTGGTTGCGGGCGGTGGTGCTCGGCGTAGGGGCTGGACGGGGGCTCGCCGGAGTAGAGCTAGGGTTGGGGTTCGTCGGAGAAGAAAGGGGGGTCTGGGGTGGTCGTGATGGTCGGGTAGGGTTAGGGTTTGGTCTGGGGAAAGAGAGGGGGTTTAAATAGGGTTTGAGGTCGGTCTTATGGCGGTTGGGCAGCCGGAAATGGCGGAGGGGGCAGCGTCGGTGAGTCGGTCGGGCAGCCGAGCGAGTCAGAGGAGAGAGAGTCGGTCGGGGGGGGGGGTTTGAGGGTTTTGCACTTAGGTCCCCTTAGAATTAGGATTTACATAATAGGTCTAAACAGTAGTAAATGCAAATTATAATTTGTATAACAGAATTTAAACAATTTCTAAATTGCAAACTGCTATAAAATATAATTTAACAAATTGCATATTGATATTATAATAATTCTAAAAATTATAAAGTGATATTAAAACAATTCAGCAAATTGCAAAATGATATTAAAACATTTTAAAAAATTACAAATCAATATTTTTGTATTAAAAACTCATTTAAAAATCATTTAAAATTTCTAAAAAAATTCATAAAAAATCCTAATAATTATTTTAAGGCTAAAATTAACATTAAAAATTAATAAACAATAATTAAATAAAATTTTGAAAAACAGGGGCTTACAAGTCTTCCCTCCTTGAAAAATTTCGTCCTCGAAATTCACAAGGATTGAAGACCCTACAATATTCTAACATAGCAAGCAATGCAACAAATGACTAAGGCTACGATCAAAACTAACCTCCCGAAACCTGTTCCGGCTCCGGCTCAAGGACTAGGCTATAAGTCTTCCCCTGGGGTCCCTTGGCTACTGGGCAGTCCCGAATCTGATGGATGGCAGTCCCACAAGCTAAACACTGACCCAACCTCTTCCTGCAGACGAGAGAGTCATGGCCTTGCCTCTTGCAGTATACACAAAAAGCTCCCTTCTGCTGCTGCTGTTGGGGTCCCGGGGCTCTAACTGGCTGGGTCGGGTGATGTGATGTAGGGGGATGGTAAGTCTGCTGGGGTGGCGTCGGTGCTCTCTGCTGGAAAGCCTGACGCTTGGACGGTCCCTCATGGTGTACAGAAGCCGGCCTCTTGCTAGACAGAAGACGCTCCTCGATGCTCCGGGCTAATTCTAGGCTCTGGTAATAGTCAGTCGTACCGTTCGCCACTATAAGAATGCCAATGTCTGGAACTAGACCATGGCAAAACCTACGGGTCATCTCCTCTGGATCAGCAACCAGACTATGAGTGAAACGGCTCAGGCGACTAAACTCTGCCGCATACTCGTCAACAGAACGGTTCCCCTGCTGGATGTTCTGGAATCGTAGCCCCATGGCTACTCTAGCAGTGGTCGAGAAGAACTTCTTCTTGAACTGGGTCTTGAACTGGTCCCAGGTGGCTCTACCTCTCGCGAACAACGGCTCATTCCTGAACCAAACTCCGGCTAAGTCTATCAGCAGAAATCCTGCTGCCTCGACCTGAAGGTCATCCGGCATCCTAACTCCCAGAAGCTTCCTCTCTACTGAATCTAGCCAGTCATCAGCTACTACTATGCCCTCAGTCCCTGAGAACTCCTTGGGATTCAGACCCATGAAGTCCTTGACCGTTCCCGCTCTCTGCCGTGGCTCTACATGTGGTGGGGCTACGGGACGTCCCTCAGAACGCTCCATACTCTGACGGAGTAGGGTAGTCTGCTCCTGATGGGTTGTTAGGAACCCCTGGATCAGTGTGAGCAGCTGGTTCCCGTCGAGTGTGACGGAAGCCTGGGTGGGTATAGTGATAGGGGGTTGTGGAAGTATCGGGTCCCGCCGGGCCTGGGATGTGGAAGGTGGTATCTGGGTCTGTGGATCTGTGGAATGGGGGAAAGTGGTAGGTGGAGGTGCATCAGTCAACTGGTCAGCGGACTGGGTATGGAGGGCCCCATTCTCAGGGGTAACATGCTGGGACGAACGAGTAAGCACCATCTAAATTACATAAAAAGACTTATAAGGACTTGTTTAAAGTAAACAATCATATGCAAGAAAATCTAATTATAATAGCAAACATGTGATGTATTTCCTATGTTGCAATCCTAGCATTCCTCTAGGTGTTCTAAGCGTCTTCCCTAATGTTGTCTAATTACCTTAAGTTCCTAATTGCAGGCATGCTTGGTACAATAACGTAACCAAACAGTTTAGTCAGGACCTTGCATGGGCCGCCAAAAAAACATGTCACGACCCGTTACCCAAATTGTTGGGCCGGGCCGAGCCATGTCCAGCCTACGCTTAAGATAAAGCGCAGTAAGCTGTTCTAGAGATAACAAGGTAAGACTAAATGTGCTAACAGTTCTATAAGTGAAGAAGAATCATAAATGCTCCAAACACAAAAGTCGTCGTATATAGTAAAATATCCAAGTACAAGTAAACTGAAATATAAAACTGGATACATGTCCAGTTACAAAATGGTATAGTCTAATACATGACTACACTAAGTATCCCAAGCAGCTAAGCAAACTAGACGAGTCTCCCCGCAGGAACATCCTCGTATGGCAAAACCGGGTCCTCGGCAGTAACTCCATAATACGAATCACAGAGCAACTCCTCCTCAGTAAGTATACCTACAACGTTATCCTGTCAGGACGGGAGCAAGTACAACCTCTACAACTAAAGTGCTGAACATATAATGAAAGAGATGTACAACAAGAAACATGGTGTGATAAGTCTACAAACAGGAAATACTGGAAACATGGCCTCATGGTACAACTGGGATCATAGTATCATAGTAACATAGGGAACATGGCATATCATGGTTTAATTTGTCATTTCTACAAATGACCACATATAGTTTAAAAGTTTAAAACCGTAGCATGTACGTGAATCGGTCAATAGGTGATTCAGGATGTACTGTGGTACATATCAAGTTTTTCTGGTGTGCCCACACGTGCACGAACGGCATCGGTGTATATCCATACACAAACGCGAGATTCAGAAACATACGGCAAGGTCGCATATAGAATGTCCCCGAGCGCGGTAAGTACATACGGAGAAGGGGGTCATGTTCACGTACACTACTAACAGTTTCCCCTTAACCCGTTTATTTAACATGTGGGAGATACGAGAGCAGTAAAAACATGTGAATACTCAGAGCAGTCTAAAGCATAGTGAAACTTGTACTGAGAACCCGTAAGAAGCATGTGAAGATATAAGAGCTGTACTAAACATGGCCGGTACTGAAAGTGATACAACATGTGAAGACATAACTTGCTACCTCAAGGATCAGTCTTTTAATAGGGTTAATACATGTTCTAGCATTAAAAGACAGTAAATGAGTATGTAGATGTACTTGCCTCTAGCAAAACAAGCTGCGATAAAAGTGCTATGGATGTCTGGTAACTCGTCACTGTAGAAATACATACAATAACTTAGCTTTTACACTAAGCTAAAATACTAGAACACTAACTGGTGCGACACGACTTGTGACTGGGCACCTAGCCAAAATGATGACTTGGCATAGGAGACCAATGTGGGGTGACACACTATGTTAACTAACTTTCTAGGGTCTTTACACTAGTGAGGGATGGGGTTCAATACGACTAAAACTCCAAATAACACAAAAAGCTACAAGTCGTAATTAATCAGTAAATAAATCAAAAGATC
Organism: Iris pallida; assembly: GCA_029216955.1. NCBI lineage: Eukaryota > Viridiplantae > Streptophyta > Magnoliopsida > Asparagales > Iridaceae > Iris > Iris pallida. The sequence continues at coordinate 9,196,466 of JANAVB010027997.1, forward strand.
ATTGTGTTCTAACAATTTTAGAGATAGGCAAAAAGCCTAGTTTTTCTTAAAGTAAAGCACCAAGGTGATCCTTGTTAATCATAGAAATTTATTATAATTTTTTTGGAATTTATTAACCAGTACAAATATTTTATAAAAATCAGTTTTCCTAAGTATACAGAAAATGACTTTTGGTTTCATATGTCAAACTAGGGGCAAAACAGTAAATTAAATACTACAAAAATTATACTAAATTAGCTAACTTAACAAAGTATCTAAAAACTATTTTTCCATAATTTTTGCAACACTCTAAGTATTTTTAGAAAATCATAAAACAGCTATGCACAATAATAATTAATTATCTGCGTATTTTGTCCATTTATATAATTTGAACCAAAGTTCAAATACAAGACCCAAGGCCATGAATCAAGTCCAATATGACTTGTACAGGTCTTGAATGTGTGAAAACACATTTGAGCCCAAATACCCATGCTAGGCTTGGACATCAAATGGTTGCAGTAATTTAAATACACTAAAAATACAAATTGATAAAAGTGCAAAGTAAATATTATTATTTTAATAAGGCAAAATTTTACATAGTAGTTACAAAAGTGTGACAACTTTATTTTATAAAGATAACTTACACTAAGTAAAGTAAAACACATATATAAAAGTACATCTACAATATTTATATTTACACATAAATATATAGATATTTATATCAAGGATATATATACATCCATATATTAAAAGTTACATATATATATATATATATATATATATATATATATATATATATGTAAGGAAAATAATTAATTTATAGAGTATATATATAATGTTTATATACAAATATATATATATATATATATATATATATATATATATATATATATATATATAGAAAACATTTGATAATAAAGTGTATAAATTAATATATATACACACATGATAAATATATACATATATACATATATGTATATATATAAAAATACTGACATATATACATAAAATTACTAATTATAAAATATATATATACATATATATAAAATACTGTCAAAACAGTATATACATATATATACTAATATACATATATATATATATATATATAAAAATATATATATATATAACTAAAAAAAAGAAAAAGAAAAAGAAAAAAGAAACAGAAAAAGAATAAGAAAAGAAGACAGAAAGAGGGGGCTCGAACTCAGCCCAGCAGCGGGGGGGGGGGGTCTAAACTGTGCGGGCTGGCCAGTAGGCCAGTCCGGCCCGATTGTTAGAGATAGGATTAGGGTTAGTTTTATTTTAGGTTAGGTGACATAAAAAAAAATAAATAAATGCGAGCCTGTGTCCGGACAGTTTGGGACACAGGAAACTACGTGTCCGTGCTATGCACGACACGTACGAGCCTAGTTCTTCGTGTCCAGACAGTTTGTCATACTCGCCAGGACACGGCGAGTCGTATCCACGTGCCCGAGACACGCACGACACGATCTGAATCCCGTTACCTGCGTGTCCGACTTGCTGGAGGGGGTTTCGAACGAGCTGGACGGCGGTGGAGGCGTCGGGACAGCGGCGCTTGGGCGGCGATCGACCCAGCTCGGCGTGGCGAACTGAGTGGTGGTGGTTGCGGGCGGTGGTGCTCGGCGTAGGGGCTGGACGGGGGCTCGCCGGAGTAGAGCTAGGGTTGGGGTTCGTCGGAGAAGAAAGGGGGGTCTGGGGTGGTCGTGATGGTCGGGTAGGGTTAGGGTTTGGTCTGGGGAAAGAGAGGGGGTTTAAATAGGGTTTGAGGTCGGTCTTATGGCGGTTGGGCAGCCGGAAATGGCGGAGGGGGCAGCGTCGGTGAGTCGGTCGGGCAGCCGAGCGAGTCAGAGGAGAGAGAGTCGGTCGGGGGGGGGGGGGGGGGTTTGAGGGTTTTGCACTTAGGTCCCCTTAGAATTAGGATTTACATAATAGGTCTAAACAGTAGTAAATGCAAATTATAATTTGCATAACAGAATTTAAACAATTTCTAAATTGCAAACTGCTATAAAATACAATTTAACAAATTGCATATTGATATTATAATAATTCTAAAAATTACAAAGTGATATTAAAACAATTCAGCAAATTGCAAAATGATATTAAAACATTTTAAAAAATTATAAATCAATATTTTTGTATTAAAAACTCATTTAAAAATCATTTAAAATTTCTAAAAAAATTTATAAAAAATCCTAATAATTATTTTAAGGCTAAAATTAACATTAAAAATTAATAAACAATAATTAAATAAAATTTTGAAAAACAGGGGCTTACACTGAGCCAGCTGGAGCTGCTTGCGATTTAGAGGCTGCAGAAGCCTAGAGCTTCACTTAGTTTTCCCTATTATTTCCATGTATTGAGACTAGTAGATTTCTTTCTTTAGTTGGATTGTAATAATTCTGAGTTGTACTTTACTCTGGTTGGGACACATTTATAGATGCTGTGATTTCATCCATATTCTTATTATCTAGTTAGTTTCCCTAGATTGGTACAGCTTACTTTGTTGTGTCTAACAACAAAGGCTGGGCGTGTCCGACTCGTGTCCGATTATTCGGGAGCGGGTCGTGACAAGAATCGCTAGGCAATAACACCGTGCATGCTAATAAATGACTCAACGCACCTAGCTAAGGGAATAATCCCATCTTGTATGCTTGTATAGAACATTGAAAGGAACTGGAAAATGTGAACTCTCGCACTGCACTCCACGCTCGTGCTAAGGCACAAGCTTACGTTCAAGTCCCTTATACGTTCAACAATGAAACAATGAATGGTTTACAACAATGAAACGGGAAGACTATCAACATAGTCGTTCCGAGTAGAGTTTAGCAACATTGAAAGACTATGGGACCGATGGGTCGCCAAGGCGACTCCCGCACGAAAAGTTGCATAATGTATAAATGAAAGAATGAACGAACAAACGAGTGAATGAATGAGTCAACGAAAGGATGAATACGAAAATGAATCAATGAACGAATGGACAAGTGAAAGAAAGAAAAGAAGGAATGAATAAAAGATAAGAAGGAAAGGAATGGTTAGCGACAGGTGTGACGAGCACGTGCAACGGGGCTCGCTACCCGCGCTGTACAGACGCCAACCTGGTCGATAACGTATTATGGCTAAGGGTTAGCCTATGACGATAAAATACGAAATGGTCGTGGATGGACCCGTGCACGGGTGATACAGATTCCGCGGCATGATCAAAGGGAGGATCGTGGCCGGCCTAGGCGGGATCAAGTCATGGCTTACGGGCTGCCTGGGTGCGGACTCGGCCACCCGGGGGACGTAAGTGCAGGCGTATTTCAAGAGACTAACGGGGTGCGTGGCAGTCCTCACCCTACGCTAGTTGAGAAATACCACGGCTTGGATGTGTCCAAAATGGCTTGTGATGCCAGCGACCGGTGCTTATAGATTTAAGTGGGCTTTGCTGGTGGCAATCCACGTGCAAGTCCTTGCATTGAAATCAAAGTAGTCTAAGTAACTGTACAAAGCACTTTCTGAATAGGCTTGAATATAACACACAAAATGATCAAAGAGTACTTCGAGCAAACGAGTTAGAAAACGTGCTTACGACGTGCTAGAACCCGAGGCAAGGACACGCACTTGACATTGAATGCTTACATGAACTACGTTAAGTTATTTCATATGAATTGTTGACTAACTTGGTTTACGTTGGACAGGGAAGGCCGGACGGTAAGTATGGGTAAGTCGTGCATGTATTTCCATGCGACACTTGTTTTACGCAACACGAGATAGGCTATGAAATATGCCATGAAAATGATCCTAAGGCAAGATTAGAAAGACAATGAATGATAGACGGTGCACGAAAGTAAATAGAACGTGTTTGGTAATGATAGCACTGTGGGCGAGATAGCCTCCCCACCAGTGCATATCAATGTACTGATAACCCCACAGTCTGCTTGTAGGATGCAGGAGACGCCGGCGGGTACGGAGCTTCCATCGAACGTGCTAAGGCGCGGAGCTATCTCTGGAGCCTTGGAGCGTTGCAAGGAGCTGGAGCACCATATACATGACATAATGTATTGGAACATCGCCATGAATCATTCCATGTTGTAAGCCACTTGGCACGCCTTTTATGTTTCAGAGAGAGAGAGAGCTTGAGCGATTTGTAATATCGGCCTAGCGCCGCTTGAAAACTTCTTGAATATCAATAAAGAGTTTGAATTCGCTTCAATTTGTGTTCATATACTTTCCGCTGCAAATGGGGACACTCTGTGCGACTCTGTAGCCTAGCTCAAATCGGCCGTTTCTGGACTTGGCCTTGTACGGGCGCAATCTAGGCCCGTGCGGCATCACGCCTTAGCGAGGACGATCGTGTAATGCCCCGCTCCGCACGGTGCATTATGCTGAGTCGTTGACTCGAATAGTTGCGTTGACCCGATTTCGTATCGATGCGAATCGATACAGGAGTTACGTTGTCCCAAGAAATGTATCGACCCGAGGAACGTATCGAGTAATAACGATGCAAGTGTTAAGTTGTCCCGAGCAACGCATCAAACTAAGCCGATGCGAAGAGTTGCCTTATCCCAAAGAATGCATCGAGTGAATCGATGCGAAGCGTCGCGTTGCCTCGAAGGATAAGTGCGTTGAGACGGCTCGAAGATTCTAAGAAATCGAATCGACCAAGGCGCAAGTCCGAATCGATGCAAGTATTAATTTTAGTTGGTTTCATGTGCAGGCTATACGTTTACGCTGAAATGTCAGAGGTCGATCTTTTGCCTTATTCAGTAAGGGGTCCGCGAAAGCAAATCGTCGCCTTATGACGGACGGAAGCGTTGGCATGGTAAGCCCAAATCGGACGTATAATTCAATAAGCACGAAGTGCTCGAATGGCTAAGTCAGGAGAGTTGCCCGTACGATGAAGTTATGAAATCGAGCCGCAACGGCTCGGCGAAACGACAACGACGGATTGACTCAAGGTGGGGGGACATTAACTCTCTTTTCTATTCCGTCATGCTTAACTAAAATACATATCATTGTTTGCTGAGTTAACCTATCAACGCCACGGGCGTGGCTTGATAGAGAGATAAACGTAGTGCGTGTCAAACACTAAATAGAACAATTGAAATGAATCGTACGGCAAACGTACGAGTCGCTATGGAACATTGGATATCGCAAAGGCGAGCGCCTTAGTGCGCAAGCCGCAAGAAAATGGGATAACTGTACTCGACGAGTGCCTTAGTGCATGAACCATACCGTGCCTTCGCGCACGAGTTAGAACGGCTAGAACATTGAAAGACAATAGGCGAGCGCCCTAGCGCACAAGCTACGGATATTGAATGCTAAGTCATAGAACATCGAAAATACGGTCGAAACGTGCCTACGTGCACGAGATAATAAAAGATGGCTTTGTTGCGAAAGAATACTATTGTGGCATGAATGTGGCAGAACTGTCGGATATGACATAATGCCTCGAAAGGTGTTCGGGACCTTCGGGTCATTCGGTTGATGAACATTGAGTTGAGGCATAATGCCATTGAACATTGAAATGAAGTATGAAACGTAAGAACATAGAAAGTTAACGGAAGAAATACGAGATGATAATGCGGCATGGTGCCCTTCGAAATGTTCGCGGCCTTCGGGCGTTCGATGAGAACATTCGGGCGTTGTGCCAATTGAAATAGAGATAAGCAAACTTGTTTGGTTGTATGAAAGATACGATTCGTTGCATGGTCAAATGGACTTAAAGATATAAAAGCCCGTGCATGGGTATTCCCTCGAACGCGGCGCGCCAGGACGCTGGGACCGTTCGGCCTAGAAGGGATTCGTTTTTAGTATTATTGGTGCACTTTATTTAGAAGGGTAGCGACCTTCTGGTGAATGTGATAAGCCACTTGCTGCGATTATTTCGATCGCCTCCGATGTTGGTTAGCAACCGCAAGGAGTTAACATCGTCTTATGTTTCGATTCGATGAATATAAGTCCATTCTAGCCCGAAAAGCTAGTGACCTTCATATAGTTAAGGGCAATGGGTTTGGAAGTGCAAGGTATACGTATATCCTGCATGGATGGATCCTGAATAGCGAGCACTTATAACATGACAGGGAAAACGGATAGGCGTATTCACCTTGCGTCGGTGCAAGGGCGAGTGCGTCGATATTGCTAAGTTGCGCCACGAATCAAACACGAGATTGCTTGCCTGTTTACTTACGCGAATCGAATAACATGCTTGCCATGCTTTACAGTCTTCGAATATGCCATGAACTCATCCTAAGGAGAACATAGAAAGAGAACTAAATTGTATGCTTGCATGAATCAATACAATACTAAATGTCAGTTTGTTAAGTAGGTTTTTGATCAGTACAGCGAGGACGAAAGTACTAATCCCCCACTAGTTTGCTAGCAGGTTCAGGGATTGGTCTGCTCGCGGCGGAGCTTCGCTTGAACGCGTTGAGGCTTGGAATGCCGAAGCGTATTGAAGCGTGCGATCGCATTGACGCTCGGATATGCAACATGATTGATACGGCTGAGATATAGAAGGCATGATGTATGGAACGGTAAAATCCTTTGTGGGCAAGAGAGAACCTGAGTGTTGTAGCCAATCTGACAAATTCTGTTGGGCTATCGAAAGCCTTTGTAATCTGATTTCGAATATCAATAAAGTGAATCATTTTCGTATACTCTGTTTTGCCTTTCGTTGTTAACGTTCAACTCAAAGATAACTATTTGAGAACTTGTCATCTTGCCTTGCACGAGCGCAACTCCAGGCTCGTGCGGCATCACCCCCCAGCGAGGACGATGATTCGGGTGATTCCGGATCGGGGCGTGACAGATCGCTCCTACGGGAGCGGGGGGTGACAGGTAATGCCTCGGCTTCAGGCCATGTCATAGCGGCATAGCACCGCAAGGAAGCGCAAGGCTTCATGTCATGTCTCTTTAATAAAGAACTCACCTATAGTGTATAGAAAGAGATATCAGGTCGTCTCTTGAGGGTAAACTTGTAGACGCCCAAAATTATACACTGAAACCAGGCTGACACAGGGACTTTAATGTGCAGCCAGAACCACACGTAACTACACTTTGTGAGTGGAAAGAATTACAATTGTGGTGCATAATTCAAGGCGTAGTCCATTCTTGTATCATATTGTTATTTAACCCATGCGGGAAGATTCAAGTCGTCAGCGACATCTATCATAATACAAAATGGACAGTTACTGTGGGGAACGCTCAACCCTGGACACATATATATGTTGTGATATGTGGGGGATTGTTGGTGCTTTTTTTACATGGAGAGAGCTTGCTCTCAACATGCCTTGTAAAAGTTTAGTCCCACATCGGAAATGCACCATGAGTTATCTCAACATATATACTTGGTTGTGTTATTGAGAGATGCACATGGGGTGGTGACCCTAAGGAGGGAACCATATGGGTGATTTTACTAGGAGGTAAGAATAAGGCTCCAAGGATTAAGCATTAATGCTTTTGTCATTCTCTTGGATTAATTCCATTAGGAGCTGCGACTCGGACTCGGACTCGGTGTCACGCCCCAGAACCAGAATACTGGAGAGCGGGGGCGGACATAGCCAGCTACGTATAATGAAATGGAATCCATCTCACTATACGGTCACGGCTGTCTAGAAATATGAGGGTTTATCTACAAGCCATCGGTCTCTTATGGTCAATAACAAGCCTAGTGTCTCAATCATAAACAAGTAAGTAAATGTTACAAGATATCAGACCACCAAATATATAATTTGTAAGGCGTCCCAAATATTATATATCCAGATGATCATGAAGCTAGTCGTACAAAATGTAAGGACTAGCAAGAGTTAGGTCATACATGATCAACCTCGAGTTGCCAATCATGTTACAGCCCGTAGGCAGACAGTAAAAAAATGTACACGAGCTAACACTGACTCGACGGCTAAACGCCTCAAAAGAATAATTTTACAATAAAGTGGGAGGACAAAAAGAAACCCACTCGTTGCCCTGGTTACGCCTGGCGGTCACCATCGGGCTGAAAAGCAGGTAGATCCTTTGCTGCTGCTCCGGTATCTGGCCATACAAAACCAGCTGGGTCAGACCCCAGAAGGAGCAAGTGCCACAAAGGAGGCTTCACTTAGGAACTATAGGAACTAAAACCAGCAATTAGCACAAGAATATAACTACTTAATAAGAGACAGTAATTTAAGAAAAACATGACAGGTGATTATGAAAGACAATCTTGTACATAATCAATAAAAGACAGAACATATGATAAAGCATGACAGTATGATATACGATGAGATAACCATGGGACTATTCAGATAACCAGGTTACAACCCGTAAACCAAACAAGGATCGGGGTTGTAACCCTTCGTCTGAACAGGACTTGGTTTCTCCCACCATTTATCGGCAAGATAAAGATAAGAAATCTGGTCATGCAATTATTCATGATATAGAATTAAGATAAAGCACGAGTAATCATGTCATGCCAGAAATGGTACAGAATCAGGACAAGGCAAAGCTGGGCTAGACTCCATCCAATCAATCACGGCCAAGCAATAAATACGGCTTGCTACTTTAACTAGCTAGGGTTATCACAGGCCTAATTACTAGCAAGATGCAATGAGAATCCCAAGTCCGGTTACCTGTTTGTTACTACCTGAGTGATCCCAGTAAGAAAAGAAAAAGATAGCTGGATATAGCAGACACACTGTAGTAAGATACATGTGTCCTAAGGTACCACACTCGACGGCGGGCTGGAAGTGCGCTCATCTCGACGGATAGCAACAAATCCCATGTATATATATATATATATAGGGCCGGGACCAAAGGGGCAACAGGTAACTGGGAAATTCTCCATGAACTAATTGATCAATCTAGTCATTAACCTATCCAGATTCAGTATGAATCCCTGACCGTGGTACTCAGGGATCATGCCCTAGACATGATGCAAGACACAACCGGACTCGTAGTTTATACAGGCACAATCAATGCAAACAACCACGGTGTCAGGATTAATTATACAGGTCGTGTCATGTCAGGTAGCCGTCGCAACAGCTATTCGAGATAATCATGTCAGGTTTATCATATCAAGTGTGCTAGTCAGGAGTGCGCCACGACGGGCCACTATCAGGTCATGTCAGGTTATCATGTCAGGAGTGCACCATTATGGGTCACTGTCATGTCATGTGTAGTAGGTCAAATTATCAGGTCAAGTTATCATGTCAGGAGTGCACCACGACGGGCCACTATCATGTCATGTTCAATTATCATTTCTAAACATTTTAAGTAAATTCGTGATTATCAAGTTCATGACAAAAAAAGACGTAAGGATATAAAATGGACGTAAAATATCTAATAAAATATCAATATTCAGGACTATAGAAGAGCCATACGGCTAAGGCATATGCGGCCAGGTAATGATCACATGCGGCTGGAAGGAGAACAGCCCATGCGGCTGGAGAAGACTGGGCCTTATGCGGCCAGAAAGTAACCGGGTCTCATGCGGCCAGGAAATGACAGTGGCATATGCGGCTAGCGGGAGTTTAAGTTCATGCGGCTCAGGGTGTTGAGTTCATGCGGCTGAGGGTGGGCGGAGTCCCATGCGGCAGCAGGGGAAAATGCTTATGCGGCTCGGGGGGAGAGTACCCATGCGGCCGGGAGGGGGCTGTACATAGGCGGCCAGGAGCAATGAATGCGTATGCGGCTAAAGGAGCAGTGGAGCCTATGCGGCTCGAACGACTCCGGGTCATGCGGTTAAGTATGGCGGGCACATATGCGGCTGCATAGGTCAGAGGGCGCATGCGGCTAGAATAAATCGGGTCATGCGGCCCGGACTCAGAAGTCCATGCGGCTCAGTTAGGACTGGGCCTCATGCGGCTAGGATTAAATCTTCATGCGGCTGGGAGAATCGAGTTCCTGCGGCATAGGCCATGCGGCCAAGTAACTCAGCAAGGCTTATGCGGTCAGGAATAAAACTTGCTGCATAAAGCTATACGGCTAAGTCCAGTCGGCTATGAACTGTTCTTCTTCTCCATTCTTCCGAGAAGAAGAACCCTTCAAGCCATGGCTCCCAAGCTCCATGAATCCTTCATCCAGAGTCCAAATCCAAACTTCCATAGGTCAAAATGGGGCAGAATGAAATTCTCAACAACATGGAACCATCAAAACTTAGAAATAACAAGATTAAGTAGATCAAAACCCAAGAAGTCCGAAAATAATGTAAACTTAGATCTACAAGAATCTAGCCATGGAAAGTAAAAATGTCAAGTTCTAAAGCAAGTTAGAATGCTGTAAGGAAGAGAATGAAGCAATAAAATTAGAGTTCCTCCATGAAGCAAGTTGCACTTGCCTAGAGCTCACTCTCTCTCTCTCTCTGGTAGATGGAGAGTTAATGAAGGAGAAGAAGAAGAGTAATGAGTAATAATGGAAGAGAGAGAGAGAGTGGGATATAAATGAGGGTGGTGGTAGGTGGGAGTGGTTTGGTTCACATAAAACCCAACCAAGCCAAACCCACTAAACCGAACCAAACCAAGCCAATGCAATGCCATGATGAACCATGAAATACTCAATAAACCAAGCTCCATTAATCAGAATTAATCCATGAACGATAAATGACAATTAAACCACAATGCTAAATATGAAATAAACCATAACTAACTAATCAAAGAAAATGAGAAATACGGGTCAGAAATACGAACACGTATATAAAATACGTATCACGAATTTCGGGGCACTACACTCGGGCTCATGGGCTCATGAGGCGTAATGTGGCGTTTTGTTGGCGCACTTTACACTTAGCACGTCAGCAGTCATGCGGTCCATGCGGCCACGCGGCTCATGCGGCCATGCGGCCCATGCGGCTCATGCGGTCCATGCGGCTCATGTGTTCCATGCGGCCCATGCGACTCATGCGGTCCATGCAGCTCATGCGGCCAGGCTGCTGCTGCTGCTGTCGCATGGAGGGCTCCGCTGACTGTGCAGACTACAAATCAGTTATGGAAAGACTGATTCAATGCGATTAATTCAGATCCACTTTTTGTGGAATTTGAATTAATCTCGTTGCTATCTTTTTGGGATTTGATTCAATATTTTCATAACTGAAGAGGCGGCTAGGGTTTCCACCCTCTCTCTATATATACTCTCTTCTGGCCTCCTTTGGGGGGACTACGAAAATTATAAGTCAGAAAAGGAGAGAGAGAGGAAGCTGCTGCTGCCATTGCAAGTCCATCCGAGGAGTCAGAACAGAGGTGACTTCGAGCGTTCCACAAGTTCTTCAACTTGCTGGTTCCTGGAAGCAATTCGTGTGGGGCGAATATTGCTTTGAGCAACGGTGTTTTGACACCCCAGCAATTTTTTTTCTTCTTCTCATCTTTCTCTAGATTATTGTAACTCGTTCTGTCCCAATTGCAACACGTTTGCAAGGAAGAACGAGATATCTTCTCTTATCTATCTCCCTCCTCCATATTGTAATCGGGTTATTTGGTTTTTTATATCTTCGTAGATCTCGATTGCATCAGTTTTTTCATCTTTGATCAAGTCCCGGGATTAACAAAAGAAAATCGTAAGTGGAGAACAAAAGAAAAAAAAATCTAAACAACAACCACAGTTAGAAGTTGTAACATGGAAACCCAAATCACAAGAAAACCTTTAGAAATCAAAGTCCAAACCCATGACAATTCAGTAATGAATATAGATATAACCTATCTCACATTTTTGCACTCGGGTACAATTACCTACACGATTCAACAATCCAATTAACAAAGTTACTCATGAGGTAAAACACACATATAAGTATACCTTGTAAACTTTTTTATTAACTTTGCCCATTTTGTTGAATGCAATAGTGGTGGTGTTAGATGCAATCCCTATTTTTCATGAAAATGATATTTTTCTATGGGTTGTCGGATCAGTTTCATTTTCCACTATTTAAAAAAAAAGGAAAAAAAAGAAGGGCACGGCTATACACACCCCACACTTGCTAAGGACACCCCATTTAAAAAAAAAAAAAAAAAAAAAAAAAAAAATTTTTCCTATTCTACCCTTGCTGCTGAGCACACCCCTCCCCTTCCCTTCCCCCCTCCGCCGACCCTCCTCCTCCTCCGACGCGCCGCCGCCTCCTCCCCCGACCCGCCTCCGCCGACCCCCCCGGACCCGCCGCCGCCTCCTCCTCCTCCTCCTCCTCCTCCTCCTCCCCCCGCTTTCCGATCCCCCTCCGTCGACCATAAATTGTTGTTAAAACAAAAAAAAATTAGAAAAAAATTTGGGTGTATTCACGGGTAGGTTCGACCCTGGTTTGTCGAACACACAGAGCAATGTTCGACCCGAGACAGTCGAACTATAGTGTGTACGTTCGACCAGAATATGTCGAACAGAAGATGGCATGTTCGATTATAATATGTTCGACCAGTTTTTGTCGAACACAAGAAGACACGTTCGACCAGTGTTTGTCGAACAGAATAAGACATGTTCGACCAATACTTGTCGAACAGACCATTGTCCGTTCGACAAGTATTTGTCGTGCTTGTCGCAGAATTTTTTTTTTTTTTTGGGGTGTTCTTAGAAAGACTTGGGGGTATATTGGTCTTTTAACATAAAATTTAAGTTATGTGGGGTGTCCTTAGCAGGTCATGGAGTGTGTATAGCCGGCCCCAAAAAAGAATTGATAGTTGTTTGCAAATTGATTTCATAAAAGATAGCTATCAAATACTTACAAATCGTTAATAAAAATGTGATGGAAATTTCCAATCAAACACCTCCCTAGCTAGAGGTCGGTTTCCAGGAACCAGCAGTAGCTAAATTTAAGGCCACGTCATAAATGCCATCCTTTTAGAAGGATCGTCTCTCATTACTCCACGCTTCTCCCTCTCTCTGCAATTCCTCTCTACTTCTTCTTCTTCTTCAAGGTGCGTTCGATCCCCTCTCATCTTTTTTTTTTAATTACTTCCTTCTTATATTATGTTCTTCTTCCTCTTCATTTATGAACAATTTGTATGCGGTTCAGAATTATTTAACGTTCCATATGCAAACTTTTTGAATAATAATAATAATATATATATATATATATATATATATATATATATATATATATATATATAAACTTTATTGAGTTATTAGTTTCTGTTGTACTGATCAAATAGTTGATTCTGCAATAATAACAAGTTTATTTTTGTTCACGCACAAAAATTAGGATGGATGTTCATCCTTTCACTTAGAGGTTATCCGGTGTGATTTTTATCAACTCTAAAACCACTTTGCGGACACCCACGCTAGTTTTGACCACTAATTTGGCACAGGATAATTTTTGACTGGAATTATGAATATTCATCCTAGTTTTAGTGGGTGAACAAAAATAGACTCATAAAATAACTATGACAGAATATATATATATATATTAGTGATGTTTAATTTATGCGGTTGGTAGTCTATGCATTAATTAATCAGTGTTTTCACATGTCACGAGGTTTCTTTAGGTTTTAATTATACTTGTTTTTGGATCTATTCCCTTGTCATTATTACCATCTTCTTCGTTCGTTGGCATCTTGTATTTTACTATTTTTTTTGTTACTTGTCATGTTTGGCTGTCAAGAAAACCACAAGTAGGCTCATGGTCGACCTTGAACCTTACTGAGTAATGATGTGTGCTCACTTCGTTATTGTTGATTCTTCGTGTTAGAACAATATAAACATACGGCTCTTAACCCTGGCAACAAACTCTAGAGTTTTGGTACAGTAGTAGAAGATACTTTAACATGGTATTCGAACAACTTAGGTTTGAATCTTCTTTTCTTGCATTTGAACCAGATTTTTTTTTAAAGAATTATACCACTGCATGAATCCAGCACTGTCTAAAATGGACCTTCCACTTGGGGGCGGGGGCGGGGTTGTCATGTTAGAACTATATAGATATATAACCCTCAATCCCTATACAGGTTTCGACCCAATATCTTGGTGTCAAACGCCATTATGGTGGACCATCCTAGTGGTTGTGGTCATGCTGCAATTGTGATGTATGGTTTGTGACAGGGACTTGTTCCAAAAGTTTGACTTGGCTTTCCTATGAACAAAAGGTTTTCAAGCAGGTTTAGTTCTTTCTGGGTTATTTAATGGGAGCAAGCAACCCAACCTACCTAATCTGAAGATAATATAGAGTACCCAAACAAATACCATTGGCCTGTTAGTTTATTAACAAGTAGTCTGCAGAAAAAAAAATGGAGTTGTTAAGAAACTGTTAAGACCATTAGGAACACTGTTACCAAAGCAATTTTCAGAAACGTGTAATGCTGTGGACCTTACGTTTGGAATATGCTTTGGTTGCAAATTTGCAATAGGAGTAAGTCCATTCATGATAATGAAGTGCTGATTGTGATGGCTCTCCATATGCCTTCATCAAGTATGAACCTTGCTTCCTTTCCATTCTTGTAATTTTCGGCAACACCTCATTGATTCCTAAATAGTAAACATGAATAATTTTTTTTTTCCATAGAAATTAAAATCCAATGCTATATAATACACTAACAACACAGTTATTCCATATGGCAAGGAGGACAAGCTCTTTAATTCTTCAGTCTGAGTACTCTTTATGTATGTTCTACACCCAGTTATTTTGTCCATTTTTTCTTCTTTCGCTCTAGTAATTTGTATCATACAGAAATCTACTTCTTATGCCAAAGCTTGAGGGGGGTTTAATTACTGGGATCTCGAGTATGGTGAGATTTTATTCTCCTAGCAAAAGCTAGGAAGGACAAATACTTAAAATTGGTGACAAATTTGTATCCGAATGTATCATATACTCGTTCGATACTTTCAAATTTGTATCCGATGCATATCTTTGGATGAAAAGAAAAGAGAAAGCCTAACCACTACCTATTACCAACCCGAACCCGTTAAATGTAAATTAAACCCAAAACCCCTATATATGTGTGTTTGTGTGTGTGTGTGTGTAGATCATCAAGATATCAATTGTGTAACTTAGAGAGCTATATGTAGACTTTGCTTTAGTTTAGACGATTAATCTCAATAGGAATTGAAACCAGAACTTCTAAGAATTAGATTCTCCAGATACTAATCGTAAAATCTTAACCTTTGTTAGTACTCTAATTAAGTATCAACTAGTAGAATTGATATTAGTAGTGACTAGTGTCAAGGTTAGGTTAAACCCGAACCTGTCGAAGACCAACAAATTGGCATTCGAAGCCTTTAAGAACCGTTTTGCTTTTAAAATATGCCTTTAGTGTTAGCTAATAACTTCTCATTTATAAGTTTTTTACAATTTAAACTCGAACTAGCAAGTTCCTTTTCAGTTGTCAATTTCATTGGTATTACTTCCATGTTAGCTAACTCATTGTGTTTAGTTGTATTTAAATGTTGCTATCAACTTTTCCTAACGCAATGCTTAGATGCTACTAGTAAGGTATAGTAAGCTAATAGCAAGGTAAGTTGTCTCGGTAAGAACTTTGCAACTTTTGCATTAATTCAAATTATGAATTGTATATGCACCTGCGTAGGTTCCGGTATTGAGTTCATCCACCGAAGGATTTTTTACCTGAGAAATCGATGGAGGGTTGCTCTGGGTCTAAATTATAACGGTTAACAGGCTTTCGGATCAAGAAATGCAAAGGAGACTACTGGTATTTTAGGAATTTTGGAAGATTGTCAATTTCCGATCCAAAAACTGTCGAGCTTGAACCCCTAATTAGGATTAATCATGTGTTAGAATTAGATACTCGCGATAACTCTAAAATTCATAGGGGTCAGATACTTAACTTTAGGACTCATAGGATAAGAACATTGAGACACATAATGAAACTAAATTCTCAACCCATGACTATTCAAGTTGCAAAGGTATTCGCTGCGGCAGATATTCCTTAGTAGGGTGTTCTTGTACCACATCGTGCATTACTGCACACAGATTGAAACATATACTTCCTGTCTGGGTATGGAGTCTTCAGATCATAACATGACTGACTCAGATCGGAACTCATACTCTGGAATTCCTAACTTAGGATAGCAATGCTAGAATTTTTTTGTGGTGGTTAAGATTGCATCATGGGGAGAAGGAGAATATTTGTGTCACACTGGACGAAATTTTTGCAATATAATTAACAACAAAAGCTAATAAAAAATTACCGTATTCGCAAGGCATTGCGAAGAGAGGGTGTGAGGCTTAGCTCAGTTACCTATGCCGTAACTTGTGCGCACTTAATTCGATCAAGTATCGATTAAGTGTAATAAATGATATATTTCTTCACAGCCTATGTGGGGGCCCGACCCTAAGCACCATGTCAATCCAGAAACAACATGTTTCCAGAAATTATTGCTAAAAAATAGCCTAATGTGTGATCCATAGTGTCCTCCAATTGTATTTAATTTAGAAGAGTCATTTGTTGTGGTTTGATTGATTGCAAAAGTCTTCTGGAAATTGAACACATTTGTGTGTAGTACGAATGGAGTGTTAGGATTTGTGTACTTTGATAGTTAGGGTTGTATGGTTGCTTGTGATACACTGTAGAGTGTTAGGACTTGGGACTCGCAAATCGAAATTAGAGTTTCAACATTTACAATACAAATTTCATGGTAGGACTTGTACTATATGCAATTGTCAATGTAGAAACTTCAAATTTTCCTATTCAAAATATATGATACCATTATGCATCCAAAACTTCTTATGGGCATTGGATGATATTGGTGATAAACATTGTCTTGTTCCTCGCGTCTCTGATTGTATTTCTGTAGAAAAGTAAATTTTAATGTTATGCTACATAATCCATCTGGATGTATCAGGTGTAAACTTGGTTATTACTGCAGGCACCATAAATCCTTAGAGAAATGGAAAGGGACCCAAAAGGAGTTCAAGAGTCTTTCAGAAAAGACACTAATCCAAGGAGTGATGCTTCATCTTACTCGAGTTCTCTTGGTATGCAGATTGACATGGATTTGACTCAGAATGATGTCTTGAGAAGGGTTTCTTCGAGTAGGATCACTAACGCTGGCTCCTCTCAAAGATGGTCAGCTAATGGATGGAGCAATACGAGTATACTGGATGAGACAGCAGGGAATCGGCCAAGAGAGGATTCATTTAGTAGTAGGAGTAGCAGAAGCTCCCGGCTTAGGAGCTCGATTAGCCTTTCTCGAGATGTGGGTGATCAAATTCTCCATTCGATCAGTCTTTCACGGGACATAGCAGATCAGATTCTTGGGGTCGTTGATAGTTCAGTGATTGCACAAGTGGGAGATAGTGGGTATCAGGAGACCATAGATGATAGGGATTACGACAATGGGTGTCAACGTGTCCCCATGGATGATGATGTTAGAGCTGTTGAGGATGGAACAGTAAACCTGGCTGATGATGCACTGAAACTATCAAACGGTTCCAGGTCAAGGTCCCATGGTCCGAGACTATCAGCAGCTGTATTACCAGTTGTAGAGGATATGCCATCCCCTCTTCCTACTGAAGCCATTCAGAATGTAAGCGAGAAGAACCAGATGCAGAATCCACAGCATATATCACTCAATGTGAGTTTCAGACTTGTTGCTAGAAGATCCATACACAATAGCTTATAAACCATAAAAGTTGGTACAAGAAGATTCAATATTTTTCACTTTGATAATGTGCTAAAAGAATATAATATGAGAGGGCCCAACTTATTAAAATGGTGGAAAGAATAGTATCAGACTGGTCATGGTCATGTTTTAATTCGAACCTGGAACATGCACGAGGCAAAAACAACTTATTGTATAGTTTGGTTAATTTAGTCTGCTAACTGTATGATTTTGTGAGAAACGAAAGAACCTTTAACTTTTTACAATAAATTGGTTTATTTAAACCTCAAATGAAATTACATATTATTAATACCATATCTATGCCTTGGGATCAAAAAATGATTTCTTGTAATATAAATTGTCTGCAGGATAATCAGTATAAACTTCCAAAAAGGCTCGATTATGCGTCCTATTTGATCCACTTAGCTGCTTTCGGAATACTTGGGGTAACATGACGAACTTCTTGTTTCTCATTTTTACTTTTCCGACATATCATACCAAGTAGATTTGTTTTTTTTGGGGGAGAAAACAGCAAGAATAAATTTCCCCTGCCTTTCGAAGTAGGTCTTTATTAGATTCATGAGAGGTAGGAAATTGGGATTTCTGGTTGGTATTTCAAATTCTTTGCCAATTGTAATTTCCTGAATGCTGCTCTGTTTGCTGAACTTTTTTTTTTATAAAAGGATTAAAGCATCACATCAATGACCAATTGAAAATGGTTTCATATCTACATAGCCTAATTTGATTATATTCTGACGTAATTATTCCTTTTCTTCAATAGTCACTTGAAGTTAAGTTTTTCTACAATATTAGTTTCAAAAGAATTTTGACTGAAGTTTTTGTTTTGACACTTTAAATGTGCTCTTTCCATGTAAAGAATTGTTTTCTATGTTGCATGGACATGGAAAAATGGTGTCCATATCTGTATCGTGTCGTTACCAGTGTTTGTATCCATTCTCGTATAACAAAAATAACTACTTTGTACGTACTTGAAAATGTATGTATCCCGTACCCTTATCATGTCCGCATCCATATCCGTATTCGTGCAAATATATTGTTTTACTATTTTTTTGAGAGAGAAAAGGAGGGTGGAACATTCTCCCCCCTTACATTAATCAGAGGTTTAGTGAAACAGAAATGGTACAACCCACACATATTACTACCCTTGCAAAAAGTAGCACAATTGTCATAACATGCAGTAGGTTTCATCTACTGGCCTTCATTGTCTTGTATGCTCTGAGAGCTGTTGTTTGTGTTCTTCAGTACCCTTCTGGGAGGTATCTCTGCCTATTACCCTATTGTGTACATATCACGTCATGTAGGACGCAAGTTAGAGACGACACAAAAACCCCAAGATCCTAGAACACTCAAACTCGGTATCGTGTCTGTATACCATGTCGTATTCATGTCTATGTATCATAGGTATGAGGTAAACTACAATTGTTGGAGAACCAAGTGAAAATCTTCTTAGGCAGGACAAAGATCCTAGAACACTCAAACTCGGTATCGTGTCTGTATACCATGTCGGTATTCATGTCTATGTATCATAGGTATGAGGTAAACTACAATTGTTGGAGAACCAAGTGAAAATCTTCTTAGGCAGGACAAAGATATCGACATAGAGCTCTAAAGGGGGCATATCTGTGGTTGAGAGCTTTCTAAGAGCATCTCCAACCCTATTGTGAGTTTAGAAAAAATGGTTGCCACATAGGAATGACAAACTTTCATTCCAAAAATTCTTCTCCAATGCAAATGTAGAATAAAACATGAAGTTGACATGGCAATGACATGACAAGGAGAATGTGAAGTTGGTTGTCTAGATCTAGACAATGCACTTCACAATGACTTTGTCTCCACATCATCAATTATGAATAGAAATATTTATAAAAAAGTTGAAGAAGTGGAGGAGTTGCCTTAGAAATTGAAAAAAATATTTTTTTATTGTCTCCTCAATACTTTTGCATTGGAGAGAATTTTTCTATCTCATTGTCTTTTGAGATATAATTTTGCCACATAAACAAGACATTGTCTTGTGGCTCATGCCACATAGGAGCCACCTAAGACTCACAACACTTAACAAGACAATAGGGTTGGAGATGCTCTAAAGGATGAAGGGAATCAAGTTCACACTTTCTTTGTTGTTTGTATGTGTATGCTCTGTGAGAGTGAGGGAAGCTGTGAGGGTCGGTCTTTATTTCTTGAAAAAGAAAAAGGAATTAGAATAAGCATATGATGGAACAAATATTTGTGTTGGCTATGTGGAAAGTGGCTATCTAAAAATCAACTGCTTTAGATGACTAATTCTAAGCAGAGTTAACAATGTGGTTAAGTCCGAATTCTTAGCCTCTATCAGAGGATAGTAGGAACTTATTTTGCGTTCTTTAGTTTTATAGAATTCAGAAGCACTTGACAAGAACTCCTTTCAAATAAGCAACTTGTATGATTCTGCAGCTTATGTTGGAATTGTATGTAAATGAGTTGAGGCAAATTTTGACCAGATCTTTTATATTTGGATGTAATATTTATGATTTGACTATGGACTTTTTTTGTTTCATTTGTGTGATCTGTCATGTTTTGAGAAATATAGACGACCACTGCGGCTGACGTGTTCCCGAATCTTGGTGGAACTATACCGATCTATTAAACTTCTAAAATTAACTCAATTGAGGTTTAACATCAAGGCTAATATGCTCACCTAACCCATGCATGCATTGGATATGAATCAGGTTGGATAGAATCTAATACGATTCATGGGTATTTGCCAATTTGGCTTCTAGCTATTATATAGGAATTTTATTGCTATACAAAAAAATTCAGTGCGTCTAATGCCCAGGAGCAACAAGCTAGATTTATAAGCTTTTCTAGAAAGTTCCAACATGTCTCATTATTGAACGTTGCGATACTTATTGGAAGTACTTATAACTGTACAGTACCGTATAGTTTCTTTCTTTTTCTTGAAGAACTGTCTTTTTGAGAGAGAATTTTTTGAAGCACGCCTCAAGAAGATCAAGTGTGTTTCTTTCCCTTCCAAAGAGCCTATTAAATTTACAATCACCTCAAAAGATAACATTGTTTAAGCTCATTGTGGAAGAAGAGAACCACTCAACCTTTAATATTGCTATGTAAACAATTTGGTTTTACTGTGGGAAATGCTTCAACTCTTTTCCAGGTGTTGACAAGGTACTTGCTGCAAAAGCTCTTTGGTCCTGGCTGTCTTGCCCTAACAGGTGACAATACACCATTGTATCTTGATCTCCCCTCTAATGTGGTATGTTTCTTAATTCTCTTTCAATTCAGTCGTTGCCCTTTAATATTGTAACAATGTATGATTCAGGATATTTATGTTATTTAGCTAGGTTCCTTCCTTATGGGGTGGTTTGGAGTTGTGTTCAAGGCTGACATACGCCATGTTTCCGACCACTTGCAAGTTGGATTATCAACAGGGTACCTTGGAAGTCTTACAACCTTCAGTGGATGGAACCAGAAAATGCTTAATTTGGCCTCCAAGGGTCATTGGGTCTTTTCTATTAGTGGTGTTGTATTAGGTAAGAAAGTTAACATATGTTAGTGGTGTTTTAGTTTCCTAGCCTACAACTATGTGTTTAAACAAGACGAATTTGCTTGCATTATCTATTGAGATAACTGACAGGACTATATCCTGTAAGCTCATACGGTTAACTCAAAATGAAAAAAAAATATTTAAGTCATATGTTTCCTCCTGTCCCCCCCCCCCCCCCCCCCCCCCCCCCTAGAAGGGTGTTGCTTGACACAAAAATAGGGCTAGACATTGGCATCTTTCGAGGATGCGGCTCAAATCACGTGAAACACTCTCTCCATAAAATTGGGATAAGGTTACCTACAGCCTGCATTAGTGGGAGCCTTATGGAATAGGATGCCGCTTTTCCATATGAAGACAGTAAGTCAAATGCTGGAGTAACGTAGACTTTCCACAGAAGCTGCATAATATTTTCAATATGACTCCTTGTTTTACTAATAAAAATAATCAGTTTTGTTAAATGGAGAACTTATATGGTCTCTAGCACAACCAGAATTAAGGGCTGGCAGCAGTAACTCGTGGACCTCTTATCTACTCATATCTTTAGCATTTTGCGTCTTCCATATAATTTCATTGAAACTTGTAGGTTGGTATTTGTTAAGGTCTTCTCTATTCGTATAAAATCACGTTTGTGAATCCTTTCTTATTTCCATAGTAAAGTGTGCTTTAGAGGCAGAGTGGTTCATGATAAAGCAAAATGTGAACATTTATGCCTGTACTATTAGCTGGTCTGATGCATGCTTTTCTGCGGACGTAATAAAGTCAGTAAGTCACCAAATTGTAATCTGCTACAAATTCTTTTGACCTTGAGGGATCAACTTCAGTCACTGGGGACCCAAATTTGTTTTAGGTTTGTCTAGGTTTTCTTTGAAATCCATCTTGGCTTTCAATATAGCAATTCTGCCCAAAAGAATGTTAACCTTAGAGCATGTTGTAAAATTTTGGAAGTTCATTTGTTAGACATAGAAGTAGGTGTTTTAAAAAAATTGGCGACACGTGAACATCAGGTTATGGTTGTGGATTGAAAATATTGTTCTGGTATATATATTCAATTTAACATACAATCGAAAACACTAGATTAATATTCGAATTCGAGGCGTTCTAATTCCAAGTTAAAGAACTTACGAAGCCATAATGTGTAGAGTTTCATGTCATTCTTCAGCTAATGCTTGCGTACCTTAAATGGATGCATGGTCAAATTATGCCTCGGAAGGCAGTCTTGGCTTTTAAGCGTCAATTGACTGTAATAGAAATTAGTGAAGATACAACGTTCAATATTTAAATCATTAAGTAATTGTACTTATTGACTGTGAATGAAGTTAGGATTGGATCTCCTCGACCCCATCCTTTTTCTAAA
This sequence comes from Iris pallida, assembly GCA_029216955.1. Classification (NCBI taxonomy): domain Eukaryota; kingdom Viridiplantae; phylum Streptophyta; class Magnoliopsida; order Asparagales; family Iridaceae; genus Iris; species Iris pallida. The sequence goes on from JANAVB010027997.1 coordinate 9,218,863, forward strand.
AACAAATGTTGGTCCTTAATGTAAAATCTGCTGAAGAAAATAAGAAGTATATTTTCTCTTTTGAAGGATGAAGAGCAGTTACGAGAGGATATTATCACTTTGTTTCCTCTGATTTTGTGCTTAAATTCCTAGAATTGTTACATGTGCAGGTATGTTTATTGTTAATGAGAGCATCAAAGTTGGGGTTGAATCTGCTGAAGGGCTCCGCAAAAGCCTCTCCCACAGGCTCAACCAAAATATGGCCAGAATTGGGAGTTACCTTGATAGTTGGAGAGTTAATAGTTTCAAAAGTCATATGGTGGTTATGACGAGTCTCCTATTGTTATGGAGCTTCTTGTGGGGATTAAGTGCGGCATTGGCTGGTAAGAAGTTGGATGATTCAACTAATGGTGCTGTTCTCTGGTTGGCCTGCTTGGTCGGCCCCCCTGGTGTGTGGACCAGGTGGTATCTAGCTAGGCTCAATGGACAGGGTCTTGGGAGGAAGGGATTTCTTAAGTGGCTACCTATCGGGACACTGTCAGCCAATTTATCTGCTGCATGTATTTATGCGGCCCTTGCAACAATAAGCAATGCGGTATGTAATTATATTTAGCAATTATGTTTTCGCTTATCAGAATTAACCACTTCTCAAATTGACTTAGTGTTAACTGAGGTACCTTAAGCTCCAGAAATTTCTGATGGCATTGGATTTTGTTGCATCATCTCTGCATGATTGTCCCCAAATATTGGGGATAAAGGCTTTGTTGTTGTTCTTGTTCATCTCTGCATGCTTGTAAATGACTCCTAGTTAGCCTCATCCGAATTGGAAAAGTAAGCAGTATTTTGTCCCACTAATAACATTTGTTTTGTCCACTGCATGTGTGTTCCTCACTAGCCTCTTCTGTGTCAAGTAAACCAACAATTTAAGAAAGAAGCACTCTCTTAACTTTTGTACTCTAAATGACTGGAATTATTGTGTTCAGGTTGACACGAAGAGATGTACAATCCTTGTAAGTGGAGTTCAGTTTGGATTCCTTGGCTGTCTGAGCACTGTATCTACCTTTGTCGCAGAGGTATACGCCATGAGGGAGAGTGGGCACAGCGGAAGAGCCCTAGCTTACATTCTTGCGACCTTTATACCCTCATTTGCTATGGGAACTCTTATATACTCTGTACCAGTATGGACAAAGAACTACGAGTAGAGTGTCTATTTTCTTCTACAAATATGAGCTACTCGTGTAGCTTCTGCTATACTCTCCTACCCATTCACCTTGGTCAGGTATATGCTGCTGTAGCATGCAGTGAGGGCAGGTTGCATACTGGCTATCAGGTTGTCTGGGTACGCTTGCAGAATGAATATAGAAGTGAAATGGTCCAGATACGTCCTTGAGCCATCACCGGGATGGAAGATGCTTCGGTTATGACAAGGGAGATCTGGATTGTGGGAATATTCCATATATTGATGATAAATACTCTACTTGGCAGTGAGGTCTGCAAGAATTTTACTCGACATTCTGATATGAACCAAGTGAGGTGATTATATATTTTTTTTCCTCTCAAAATTTGACTGATACGTGAATGTGGATTTGGTGGTGCTCCCTGAAGGTGGTGGTTCCATGTTGAGATCACGTTCTTGGTAGTTTTAATTATATTCATTAAGCAGTAATTTATGCCTCCTGAATTGTGACTCAGAAGAGAGAGGTTATGGAACATGAGTGTGGATGGAATTTGTGATATGATAAAAATCCGAAGAAAGTGATGTAGTTCTTGGAAGAACTAGATATGACTATGCACGCATACTTTGATTAGTAACTGATAAGTTGTGAAGTGTACACTTTGTAATTATATTATGGATTTGTTCACAAATGTAATTTTTTTTTTAAATGCAAGTATTATGTTATGAATTTATCAAGAAATGTGAGTTTGTAACTACCAAAATCTTTCTAGTTGTAACAAGTTGAGTCTGGCATTTGAACCTTGTAAGTTTCTTAATGACTTGGATAATTAATTGTATATTGATAAAGAGTGCAAGTATGCTGGCTAATAACAGTGTATCCGAGAATGTTGTGTTTTCCTTTTTAGTCCTTAAATTGACAATGTCACACATAAGTTATTAGTATTTCATAGTTTGTTCCTGTATATCTTGGAATGTTGTGTTTAGCATTTTTTGTTTGAAAGATTTAAACTTTTAAGGGCCGAACCTGAGTAACCCTTGTGGTCGGCGGAAAGAGGCATAAAAGCTCTGGCTAGGTGGCGTAAGATCGGTGGATCGAGCTACGATGGCGTATTATTCCTTCCATTTACGGTGGAAGACGGGACAGTGAGCCCAAAACTCATGCAATGCAGTGTGCATAAAAAGTCCCGAACGTTACGTCGGACATCTCAAAAAAAAAAAAACTTGAATTTGATTTCACAAATTCAAATATTACATTATAAACATATTTTATACACTCTAGAATCTCGTGAAATTTCACACACAAAATATCATAATTGGAAAATAAAAAAAAACTACTAACCTTGTGCTATAGCTTCAGAGATGATAAAGAGGGAGAATGGAATTGTGTTTCTCCCTTGACCTTCCAATTCAATAGAGCACTTAAATACTTGATGGAAAACAATAAGCTCTATTCTTTTTTATGGACAAATCGAGGATCATTTCCAGTTTCTTAATGCTATAATCAGAAAATTACCACTTTCTTCACCTTCCATCAATATACTTAAACAAAAAAAACTACTTCTCAATTAAGAGAGATTATATTTCAAAAAAAAGGGAGATATTATTTTACCTATTAGTTTGAGTTAGTTCTTTATTTAAACCAATATCTTACATATTCGGATCTTCCACGTCTATAAATCAATAAATATCTTTAATATTATAATTGCAGATGGTGACATGGTCTATAATAATATGTTACATTTTCAGATCGTCCACGTCTATAAATCCATGCTTATCAGAAATATGGTTACGAAGGCAAGGTAGCATACATAAAGAGATGCAGGGCCGGCCCGGAGAATTGGGTTGCCTTATCCTGAAACTAATTTTGGTTGTCCCTTGATCCTTATTGTTAGCTGGTTCTAGTGGTCATCCGTGACCCTGACCTTTGGCGGGATCATGCTGAACATGGGAGGTTGTCCTAACAGAAGGGGATTGTCCAAGCTCCAAAACTTGTCCGGCTTACCCCAGGACCGGCTCTGAAGAGATGGCGTCCCCAAAATCCTTTGCATATTGAGATGTCATTTCAGACGCATAATCCAGTTACTAGATTGAGGTGATGGATGAAAAGATGGAATCTCTTTCACTGGAATCAAAATTGTTTTGGACAATTGTTATTAGGAAAAAAAAAATGTCACCATTTAAACAAAGAAAGAAGCCAATCTACCAAGACCTCAAGTTGACTGTAATAATTTTTTATATTTATTCTCTAGAAAATATTGTAGCTCAATAGGTAATGGCCACAGAAAGCAAATCCCATCCATTAGCCAAATCCACAAAACAGAACAACAACCATATACATATATATACCGGTTGATATTATGTTATACCCAATATTTGTTCCAACAACTTTTTGTTTTGCCCATAGCGCACAACTTGTCTTCGTGGACTACTACTTCAAGCCTAACTTTTTCCATGTATCGTATACAAATCTATCCACGTTTACAAGAGTTTTCATCTGCCAAATCTATTCAAACTATAATTTAATGAGAAATTTTGAGTCGCATCCTACTTAATTTATCATAATTCAATGTGTACCACACTGCTTTACCATAATACAAGACACCCACCACTTTTTGACGGTTTCCGTCAGTAACTGACGGTCAAAGGGTTTGACTATTTTTTTGGACCAAGATACCCCCGTTTTTTCAAGTCCTCTCCCTTCCCAAGCCGATCCCCCACCCTCCGCCGCCACAGGTCCCTCCCCGACCGCCGCCGCCCCCTCCCCCGACCGCCGCAGCCCCTCTCCTCTCCCCCTCCTCTCCCCTCCCCATCACCACCACCACCATCACCAACACCCTCCCCTACCTGACCTCGCCGTCCCCCCCCCCTCCTCGACCGCCGCCGACCCCCCTACCCCCCACCACCGCCGCCGCCGCTGCCCCCTCCCCCCTCCCCGACCTCGCCCCCCCCCTCCCCGACCGCCGCCCCCCCACCCACAGTAGCAACAACAGCAGCATCAACAGTCGGGGAGGGGGGGGGGCGAGGTCGGGGAGGGAGGGGGGCGAGGTCGGGGAGGGGGGGAGGGGGAGGCGACGGCGGTGGTGGGGGATAGGGGGGTCGGCGGCGGTCGAGGAGGGGGGGGCGGCGAGGTCGGGTAGGGGGGTGTTGGTGATGGTGGTGGTGGTGGTGGTGGTGGTGGTGGTGGTGGTGGTGATGGGGAGGGGAGAGGAGGGGGAGCGGAGAGGGGGGCTGCGACGGTCGGGGGAGGGGGCGGCGGCGGTCTGGGAGAGGGGGGTGGCAGCGGCGAGGTCGGACGAGGGCGTCGACGAGGTCGGAGGGTGCAGTGGCGAGAGACACGGGGAAGAAGACAACACTGTAATGTCCCGCTCCGCACGGCGTATTACGCTAAAGCGTTGACTCAACGAGTCACGTTGACCGAATGAAAGGTATCGATGCGAATCGATACGAGAGTTACGTTGTCCCGAGCAATGCATCGAACTAATTCGATGCGAAGAGTTGCCTTGTCCCGAAAGAATGCATCGAACGAATCGATGCGAAGCGTCGCGTTGCCCCGAAGGATGAGTGCGTTGAATCGGCTCGAAGATTCTAAGAAATCGAATCGACCAAGGCGCAAGTCCGAATCGATGCAAGTATTGATTTTTAGTTGGTTTCGTGTGCAGGTTATACTTTGACGCGAAAATATTAGAGGTCGATCTTTTGCAATATTTAGTAAGGGGTCCGCGAAATCAAATCGTCGCCTTGCGACGGGCTGAGACTTGGGCACGCTAAGGCAAATCGGACGTATGATTCAATGAAGCACGAAGTGCTCGAATGGCTAAGTCAGGAGAGTGGCCGTGCAACAAAGTTAGGGAATCGAGCCGCATCGGCTCGGCGAAACGACAAAGGCGTATCGACTCAAGGTGGGAGGATTGACTTCTTTTTACTCCTTCATTCAATGAGTCGAACACTAAGTTAGAACAATTGAAATGAAACGTGCATCAATATGCACGAGTCGCTATGGAACATTGGATATCGCTAAGGCGAGCGACTCGGTGCGCAAGCCGTAAGAACATGGGATAACTGTACTCGGCGAGTGCCTTAGTGCACTGTAATGCCTATTGTTCGTATTACGTATTTTGGAATACGTGTACGTAATCTGACTCGTATTGCTTGAACTCCTGGCTTGGTTCGGCTTGGGTTGCTTATTGGTTCATCATGAACCAAGGGGGAGAACCCTTACCTACCACCACCATCTCCATTTATTAACCCCAACCACCTTTCTCTCTCTTCATTCCATCTTTTTCATTACTGCTCTTCTTCTTCTTCCTCACCGAACCCCACCGTAGGCAAGTGCAACTTGCTTCTTGAGGGATCTTAAATTTTATTGTTCCATTCTCTTCTTTACATGATTATAAGCCTCTTTAGAACTTGGAGTTTTTAATTTTGATGGATAGATTATTCTAGATCTACTTTATAACTTTTAGTTCATGGAGTTTTCTTGGTTTTGATCTACTAAAACTTGTTATTTTCGAAAACTAATAGTTCCATGAGCAAGAGCACGAAATTTCGTGTGAATTTGATTTTTGATTCGCCTCATTTCGAGTTAAAATGAAGTTTTTATGGCCAAAACAAGTTTTTCTGAATTTTCATGTCGGCTGAAGAATGTGGGCTGGCGTAAAATAAGATTTTACGCAGGGAAGCTAGCGTAAAATCGAATTTTACGCAGGAAGGCTTGCGTTTTATTTTACGCTGGATTGTATCCAGAATGTGAAATTTTACGCTGGGAACCCTGAAATTGCGTATTTTACGCTGGATTGTATCCAGAATGTGAAATTTTACGCTGGGAACCCTGGAATTGCGTATTTTACGCTGGATTGTATCCAGAATGTAAAATTTTACGCTGGGAATCCTGAAATTGCGTATTTTACGCTGGATATCATCCAGAATGTAAAATTTTACGCAGGGAACCCTGAAACTGCGTATTTTACGCTGAATGGTACCCAGAATGTAAAATTTTACGCTGGAACCCTCCCCTTTTACATATTTTACGCAGAATTGATTTTTTGGCATAAAAAGTGCACAGAATGACTGTTTTTGCCAAATTAAGCTATTTTCTAGCTAGAATTTCGAAAAACTTAAAACATGAAAGTTTTAGATCTCTGTCTTGCCTTTCCGAATATTTTTGGAGCACCTCAGTTTGAGTTCGTATGTGAAAGTTATGCCCCGTCTCCCCTGAGCCGCATGATTCTTCCACAACTCTTGCACCATGTTTATATTTAGTTATTGCATATATGATTATACCAGGTTAAATGTTAATTTTAAATATGTTCCATGACATAATGGTGTCCCGTCGTGGCGTACTTTTGACAGTGAATTTGACACGATATATACCACGAATGCTTTTGCGACGGCTAGCATGTCATGACAGAATTGAGTGGCCTGGACACCGTGGGTGAATGTGTTTGTACTAAATGAACCGGTAATATTTGCATCATGTCTAGGGCAGGGATCCCTGAGTCCCACGGTCAGGGATACCTACAGTAATTGACTAAGGCTAATAAACTAGAATAATTCAGTAGACATGAAGAGATTTCCAGCTACAGATAATCCCGTTATCTGGGCGCATTAAGTGGACTTGTAGCCTACCGATGAGTAGGGCACATTTCCAGCACACAGTCACGTGTTGCATTCTCCATAAACGGACATTCGACCTGGATAACCGGATGGTCTGCAGGGCTTGTGGCTATTGGGATAATCTCATTGCATCTTGCTAGTAACTAGGCATGTGATAACCCTAGTTAGTTAAAAGTATCAAGCCGTACTCTTGATTGGCCGTGATTGATTGGATGGAGTTTATCCCAGCTTAGTCTTGTCCCGATCCTGTACAAGATTGTGACACGACATGATTATTGATGCTTGCCTTAACAATAAAGATCAGGGGTCCAGTTCTGTTCGGGCGAAGGGTTACAACCCCGGTCCTTGTTTGGTTTAAGGGTTGTAACCTGGCTCCCGGAGCAGTTCTGTGTCCTCTCTTCGTTATTGTCTTATTGCAACCCCATGCCACGCTCGTCATGTTTTACCTTACTGCAACGACATGATTAATTCTTTATACTGGCCTTAACAATAAAGATCAGGGGTCCAGTTCTGTTCAGGCGAAGGGTTACAACCCCGGTCCTTGTTTGGTTTAAGGGTTGTAACCTGGCTCCCGGAGCAGTTCTGAGTCCTCTCTTCGTTTATTGTCTTGTTACCTTATCATTAGTATTTGAGACGGGTTTCTATTCAGGTGAAGGGCTGCAACCCCGGTCCTTGTTTGGTTTAAGGGTTGCAGTCTGGCTGCTTGAATGGTTTCCTCATACTCAATTTATTATTGTTATCTCTATTATTATTATGATCAGTTCTTTTATAAGCTCTCTTTAATTATTCTATTTTGATATGCTGGTTTTAGTTCCTAAGTGAAGCCTCCTTTGTGGCACTTGTTCTTTCTGGGGTCTGACCCAGCTGGTTTTGTATGGCCAGATATCGGAGAAGTCCCAGAGGATCTACCTAACCTCCAGCCAGATGGTGACCACCAGGCGTAACCCTGGCAATGAGTGGATTTCTTTTTATCCTCCCATTTTATTGTAAAATTATTCTTTTAAGGCATTTAGCCGACGAGCACGTGTTAGCTCGATTGCACCTTTACTTACTGTCTGCCTACGGGCTGTAACATGATTGACAGATCCTAGGGTTGATCATGTACGACCGAACTCCTGCTAGTCTTGACATTTTGTACGACTAGCTTCATGATCATCCAATATGTAATGTATGGGACGTCTTGCTATTATATATTTGGTGCTCTGACATCTTGTAACTATTATTGCTTGCTTGAGATTGAGACAATAGGCTTGTTCATGACCATAGGAGACTGTTGGCTTGTAGTTAAACCCTCATGTATCTAGACAGCCGTGACCGTATAGCGAGGTGGGTTGCACTTCAATATACGTAGCTGTCTATGTACGTCCCCACTCTCCAGTATTCTGGTTCTGGGGCGTTACATGCACGAACCATACCGTACTTTCGCGCATGAGTTAGACGGCTAGAACATTGAAAGACAATAGGCGAGAGCCCTAGTGCGCAAGCCCCGAACATTGAATGCTAAGTTATAGAACATGGATATACGGTCGAAACGTGCCTACGTGCACGGAAAAATAAAAGATGGCTTCGTTGCGAAAGAATACAGTTGTGGCATGAATGTGGCGGAACTGTCGGATATGACATGGTGCCTCGAAAGGTGTTCGAGACCTTCGGGTCGTTCGGTTGACGAGCATTGAGTTGGGGCACGATGCCATTGAATTATTGAAACAAAGTATGAAATGTAAGAACACAGAAAGCTAATAAAAGAGACGCGAGATGAGAAAGTCTGAGTCTCGGACTCAAGACTATGTTTGGTTGTTTGAATTTGATTGCTTGAATGATAAGGGCGTTGCATGGTCGATGGAATGGACGAGAGATAAAATGTGATATCTCCCGTGCACGGGTGTTTCCCCCAAACGGTTAAATGCCGGATGCGCCCCGGAACCGCTTGGCCTAGGAGGGAATCGAATAATCTTTGTAGGCGCACATCCTTAAACAAGATGGAAAAGCCGCAAATGATGGTATGCAGCGGGAACGTTTCGGTTGTTGGGATGTGACCCAACCCGTGAAACGCCGGGCAGCCCGACCAAATATTGAGAAAAGAAGGACAGAAAAGAAAGGAACTCCTTTAGTCCATTCCGGCGCGGATACGCCAACGGCCCTCATATAGTTAAGGAACGATGGGTTGAAAGTGTAGGCGCGTATGCGTCCCGCATAGAGATCCTGCTTAGAGATGCACATATAACATGACAGGAAAGAAATGCGGCGTATTCACCTTGCGTCGGTGCAAGGGCGAGTGCGTCGACTTGGTAAGTCGTGCCACGAATCAAACACGAGATTGCTTGTTTGCTTGTCTATTCAATTCGATAACATGCTACTATGATAGCATGCTTTACGCTTTCAAAGATGCCATGAAATTGACCATAAGGAGAACATAGCAAGATCATAAGCTAAGTTGCATGATTCAACGTAAATATTACAATGTTGGTTTGGAAAGAAGATCTTTGCTTCAGTACATGCGAGGACGAACGTACTGATCCCCCACCAACTTCATGCAGGGTGCAGGGAATGGATGGCTCGCGGCGAAGCGTTGCTTGAACGTGTTGAGGCTTGGAATGCCGAAGCGCATTGAAGCGTGCGATCGCATTGACGCTCGGACTACGCAACTGGATTGATGCGGCTGAGATATAGAAGGCATGATGTATGGAACGGTAAAATCCTTTGTGGACAAGAGAGAACCTGAGTGTTGTAGCCAATCTGGCATATATTGTTAGGCTATCGAAAGCCATTGTAATCTCAGTTTCGGATATCAATAAAGAGAATTGTTTCGTATAGTCTGTTTCCCTATCGTTGTAAATATCGAATCAAAAGATAACCATTTTAGAACTTGTCATCTTGCCTTGCACGAGCGCAACTCCAGGCTCGTGCGACATCACGCCCCCCTGCGAGGACGATGATTCGGGTGATTCCGGGTCGGGGCGTGACAAACACAGGGGTATTTTTGTCAAAAAAATTAAGTCAACACAGTTGACCGTCCAATATGGACAGAATCCATCAAAAGTGGGGTGCATTATTCATTTGTGTAAAGTGGTGGGGTGCACCTTAATTAATGGTAAATCAAGTATGGTGTCACTCAAAATTTCTCTAATTTAATTGAATCATAAGGAGAGATCTTCAAATTATTGTGAGAATATCAAAATTATTACCGTAAGAGGTTGAAAATCTCAAGCCTTTGGATCAAAGCTTGTTTAGAGGTCGGCAAGCACATCAAAACTTGCACGTAAGAAGTCGATGAGCCATTCGAATCAAAACTCGCATATAAGAAGTCGGCAATTCCTTTGGAACAAAGCTTGCAAATGTAACTATTTTCGTAATTGCGGATTAAAGCTAGGGAAACTTTCATTTGAACTATAGTTTAATTGAATCATAAGGAGAGATCTTCAAATTGTTGTGAGAAAGAATATCAAAATTATTATTGTAAGAGGTTGAAAATCTCAAGCTTTTGGATCAAAGCTTGTGTAGAGGTCGACGAGCCACGAATCAAAGCTCGCACGTAAGAAGTCGGTAAGTCCTTCGGATAAAAGCTCACAAGTGTAACAATTTTCATAATAGTAGATTAAAGCTAGGAAAAGTTCCGGAAGAATAACATGATACAACTAGTGTTTTGTGTTCTTGTCTTATTTCTAGTAATTGTTTTTAAATTGCTTATTAGCATTCTTAATATTGCTTAATTTTTTGTTAAAACCATATTCACCCCTCTATGGTGCTTTCAATGGAATTTGGTTAACAATGATGGTAAGTGATCTCAGATTTCATCATGATAGGTTGTTCTCTGTTGCGATATTCAAAGTGTGATTTACTTGGTGAAGGATCGGGTCTTTCCTGACCGAACAAAACATATCACGTGATATACCACTTCATCCTTATGAAGAAAAGGATCAAGACCAAGAAGGTCGTTAGCAAGGACAATCAAGCTTATAAGCTCACAAAGTCGGTACCCTCTCAAGTTCAAACATTAACTGGACTTGCTCAATGTTGATACTTAGAACTAGCCTCGTGGGTGATTGATAGAGGCGGAGTAATGTTCACGTCAGGGATTCAATCCAAGGTGAAAATATGTAGGGATGTCTTGAATCTCGTTCGTTATCAGGATTATGAATAATAGTTTCCTTATTAGAAATATGAATTATAGTTTTCTTATTCGATGTAAAGGGAGGTTACGTCTCGTTACAGAGGACAATTCTTATATGTATTTTTCTCAAGAATAGTTTTTTTTTTTTTTTTTTGCTATGTGTGGTGGTATTCTTCTGTTTTCACCTTAAATATTTAGTGTATGTGATTACCCAATTTCATTTCGAAGTGTGTCATCTATTTGTTGTATACGTGATAACAAAACATATATTATAACATGCCAACAATGATAACAAGTAGGGTCGGTCCACGAGATTGGATTGTCCTATCCAGAGATAGTTTTGGTTTTCCCTTGAGTCTAATTGTAGGTCGATCCTGGAGGGTCACTTGCGACTCCGATCTCTTGTGGGATCATGCTGAATCTGGAGGTTGTCCTAAGCAGATAAATGTTGTCCAAATTTGAAGTATTTTTCGACTTATCCCTAAATTATGATCATGTCATCATATACTGTGTAATTATTCTAGTTGTCCTTATTATTTTGCTCCTCCCTTCTCGAGCGTGGACCACAAGTATGTCTGGATCCTTGTTAGCAATTCGGCAAACGAAAAAAATTCGGGACGGCAAAAATACGAGTATAAATCGGCTCAGTACAAATAAAATACGTTCAAAAATTCGGTCAAATATTCGAAAATGAAAATATTGAGGTTAAAAACTTCATATTCTTAAATATGTTGTTAAATTTGGTTAATTAAACATGTTCTCACCATGATTTTTTTGCCAAAGTTTTTAATAATTTATACGGAACACGTTTAAAATTTTGCATTATTAAAATTTACGTTTGGATATATCAAAAGTACGCAAATATTATACGTTTATGAAAGATACGAAAAAATTCGTGTACAGTACTAGTTTTATTCGGGTGATTGCTAAGAAGGGTCTGGATGGCACTCAAATATAGGGGTCCCACTATTTGGATGTGGCGCGGTGGAAATCCACACAGAAGTGAGGTCCATGAAAATCTCCCACAGTTCTCGCACGTGCCCACAAAATAAAAAAACTCGTGCGAAAAAAACAAAAAAACAAAATAGAACCACATTTCCACAGAGAGCACGAAGCACCATTCTCTTCCACCACCTCTCTTTCATGGCGTCCGCTGCAGCTTATCATGCGCCTCTCTGCTTATCGTGCGCCTCTCCCATGGCGGACGAATCATCACCGGCCACCGTTCCTCCCATCCGGAGCAAATCCTATCTCCCAATCCGCTTCCTCTCCTGCTCCCGCGCCTTCGCCGCTCGATCCCCGCCGACCCACTCCTTCCTCCTCCCCCCAATCGAGACGAAGAAGAAGAGGAGAACTATCTCATGCTCCTCCTACTCGCGTAAGCAAGCCTTCTCCACCCGAAAGCCCTTTCCTTTCTAATAGTTTGCTGCAATTCGGCTTCTTTTGATGCAATTAGGGTTAGAAATTTGTGTACTTTTTGGTTCTATTTGATGAATGGGGAATGCTTGTTTTATTACGAGAAGGAAAGCCCTTTTCTTTGTGATAATTTATGTTGCAATTCGGCTTCTTTGGATGCGAGTAGGAGTTCTTTTTTTTTTTTGCAATTTGATTTTATTTCATGGATGGGGAATTGTGGGTTTGTTAGGAGAATGTTGGGTGTAAGCAAATTGTGAACATTGAGAAACTAATTGCAAAGGACGGACTTTTGCCTATGGATGTTTAGGAAAAGGGCGTAGCTTTTGTTTCTGGTGGAATCATGCAATTAGGACACTTCGTTGCTCATCTTGTTCTACTTAAATAGGAAGTTTCGTTTGGTCGGCCACTGAATGAAGAGAGTAAGAGAGGAGATTGTGTAACAAATGTTGCTGTGTATCTGGGGGACATGATGCAACTTTTGTTGTAGTAAATGGGACTAACAACAACATAACAAACACTCGAAATGCTGTAAATGATGTAACAAGTGTTGCAGCAGCACTACCTACAGGCAACCAAACAGGCTCTACATGACAATCTGTAAAATGGATGAGTGACAATACGTTGAAAATTAGGGCAAGTAATTGGTGCATTCTTGAGAAGTTACAGGTGATGCCAATTAAGGACGAGATTTCAATGCAAAGGGATAGATGCACCAGTTAAGAGAGATGGCGCAATTAAGATATTAGTTGAAGGAGTTGCTAGAACTAGGTGTAGGCCTAAACGTAAAATAACTTGGATTGAGGCTTTGAAGAAAGATATGGTTTTTGTTAGTGTTAACAGAGGACGTTGCCTTCACATAGCCGAATGGAAGAAAATGATTCAAATGGTCTACCCCAAAAATTTGGGGGAAAAGCTTTGTTGTTGTTGTTGACTTTTCCAAAGCTGTCTAGGTTTTCTTTGTTCTTGACTCTTGTTCTTCTCTTGCATTAATCTGTTTGAGTATTACTATTTACTATTCTATCTGCCCGTCATATTGTTGCAACCTAGACAGATTGTATGCATGCTTGTAGGAGGAGTCATGACCGATCATTTGGGCTCAAAGTAATCCGTAAGCCTATTGATTGCTTGAGAAAAGCAAGTCTACTTTAGGCACTATTTGTATGTGGAATTTGGCGATATCAGTGGTCGAGGAATCAATTAATCCCTGAAAGAAGGAATGAGGCCTAATTCCTCAATTTCCCTCCTACCTACCAGATGCGTATCTGGCAACTATAGTTCATGGTTATGATTTAGTTCCTTGGGTACATCTCCACTTTGAAATTATGAATCTAGAATTAGCCAAAAGTAGGGAAAAAAGGATTTAGGAAGAGGTGTAACTGGAGTCAAGGAATTATAATTCCTGGGTGTGCAAAATAGTGTTTGGCAGGAGTTTGACCCTATTTTCTCGATTCTTCACCATAATTCTAGACAAGCTTTTCTAAATAGCATTTGACCATAATTCATTATACTTAGCGATCTTATATTGGGTTTCAACTTTACTAGGATTAGGACTTATATTTGTGAAGGTTTTGCTTCAAAACTGTTGAATGTTACTTCTGGCCGGGAGTATGTCTAGGTCGGTAGTGCATTTGAAGCAAAGATGGTTACAATTTCATCTGCTTATTTTTTGTTGATACAAATTTAATTTTAGCTCATTCATGCACATAAATACCTACATATGTCTCCTGATATCAGATCGTGTAGATGTATCTGTAGCCATGATCAACAAGTTGACTAACAAATAAACAGTTGATAGTTAGAATTAAAACAAGATGGTTGAAATGGAGGAGTGCTTCTGGAGTACTTTGTGATCAGAATATATCTTTAAAGTTGGAAGAAAAGTTCTATAAAACAACTATAAGAGCATTCATGCTTTATGGTGAAGTGTTGGACAATTAAGAAACATAGCAGCAAAATTATTATAGTAGAAATGAGAATGCTAAGATGCATGAAATGACGACACATTGAAAGAGATGATAATAAATGAGCGTATTCATGGGAAGTTAGAGATGACACCAATTGAGATAAGATGAGAGAAAGCGGTCTTTTGGTGGTTTGGACATGTACACTTAGACCAATAGATGTGCCACTGAGGAGGAGAGGTAAGATAGTAGTTAAAGGAGTTGCTAGGACTAGAGGTAGGCCAAAACAAACTTGGATAGAGGTTTTAAAGAATGATATCCTTGTTGTTAGCATTACATAGAACACGGTTCTTAACAGAACTCAATAGAAGAAAATGATTCAAACAGCCGAAGCCAAAAATATGGGATAAAGGCTATGTTTTTGTTGTTGTATTTTCTAGTATATGACACTGAGGATCCTGTACAACGATAGGCAAGAATAGGCGCATTTGGAATTGTATGGAAAACAACCTCCAAGGCTCCAATAGAGAAGCACTCTGGCAATAACCAAACATAGTTGTGCGTGGCTAGCTAATGTCTCTAGATGTTGAAGTCTGCTTGCTAGCCGAGTTTATGAGCTAATTCAAGAATGTGGTCTTGTCTATATGGATAGGCATGGGTGCTTGAGTATCAGTGTGAGTCTATAACCTTCCCACACGTGTTACTGCAAATGTCGAGATATTAAAATTTAGATTTTTATCCCTCTTTGTGAGACCAATAAGGATGGAGCCTAATGAAGAACTAGAACTAGAAGTATGAAGAGAATGGCCACTTTGTTTAGCAAGTATTCTGTGGAACTCAGTCGCTTGGCGAGCAACAAGAGTCTGCAAGCAAGATTCATCGGCAAATACTGAAGAGAGAGAGCATGCTCCAATAATGGGCAGGGTTAGGATGAATAAATTCTTCATGAACAGCTTTGATTTCCAACAGGGACGGTAGAAACTTAAATAAGTCCAAGCTGTCACAATCATGATGTGCAGACTTTGCAAAGTTACAAGAAGAGAAGCACAAATGGGATGGCAATGAACGAGAATAGAATAGTTTGACCAGATGATCACTTTGGGATGAGTGAGACGATTCCTGAAGTAAACCATACTTGAGTATCACTAGATTGCTCATACATATTGCTAATGTAATTCCATACTCTTTGAGCACTTGGAAGATTCATATATTTGCATAGGAGTAGGAAGATAAATGGATTGACATATGAGAGCAAATTTTCATCGTTCAACAGTAGCCCACTAACCCATCCTTTTAGTTTCTTCCATCATGTTTCACATCTATAGTCGAGTTCATACCTCCATTTCTGTTCTTTGTTTCATTAAAAATTTGAAATGTAGCTTGTCATGAGACCTCTACTTAGTCTTCTCACGTAATTTTCTTGTAGATAGGTATTTTATTTGATATTCTATAATCACCACAAATTCCTGGGGTAGTGAGTAGACATCAGCTGTTTTTGCCTAGAAACTATTTTAGGTGAAAGTGCTTCACCACCTCTACTTCTTAATTGCCAAAGCCTTTTCCTTTTGTGTTTTCCAGATTGCTTTTACCGGCCAAAACCAAGCGGCAATCAGTATTAACTGCAAGGTGACCGTGAAATACATGTTATGCAAGTTTATGATAATCGGTTGCCAGTAACTTTTTGCACGAGGGCATGAGAATGAGGTTGGGCATAGAAGTCCTCTTATTCTAGGTATTACATTCTAGAATAACAGTTCATCACCATTTAAGATAACCGCGGTGCTTTATGGTTTGGGTAGGCGAGATATGTAAATGATTCCCATTTGCTAATGTCATTGATATATGTATGATTTGGTATAAGATTGCTGCACGTGCACTCTTCAAGGTTGTAAAAGGCGCTAGTCGGACGGGCACCGGGTAGGCGCACCTAGTTCGCCTAGGCGGGCACCTAGGTTACCGTGGTTAAACACCCCCCCCCCCCCCCCCACCACCACCACCACCACCACCACCACCAAAAAAAAAAAAAAACCCTTTTGGAAATTGCAGAAAAAGTCCATAAAACAAAACATGCATAGTCGGGGGTCGGGAGGGCCTAGGTGGACATCGGACGGACACTAGACTGCCGCCTAGGCCGATTGCAGAACAGTGGCACTCTTAGATTCACATGCCTATCGCTCATCAGAGGAAATGTGATTCATGTAGCTTATTGTCTACGTGAAGACTTTATTGTCATTGTTATTTCTATAGCTCCTGCATGATTCGGCATTTCAATGCAGATGTACACATGGCATCAAGTTGTCTCCAACTTGTTAGGTTCATTAGACATAACTATCTTATATGCTTTGGAATCATCTTTTACCCAACTATTACTGAAACTAGAGGAAGGTTGCACTAATAGTTAGTATCGAATTCAGTACCTGTATCTTCGGCAATAGTGGAGCTAGGAGCATAGATATACAGTAAGAAGAGAAAATAACGAAGTTGCTTTATTACAAGTAGGTCATATGTTTGCAGGTTCTTGAAAGCTGAAATAGATGTTATATTGCATCTCATGTTCTTGTGACTGACAACGTTAGCGATTTTCAGCTGAAGTAGTAACTGCATGCTCGTGGAATCAGTCGGTTCTGTGCAGTGATGTTCCTGTTCTCGTAGAGTTCTGGGCTTCATGGTGTGGTCCTTGCAAGATGGTCGACCGTGTAATGGATGAAATTGCTCGAGAATATGCTGGAAGAATCAAATGCCTTAAGCTTGATGCCGATGACTACCCACAGGTTGCAACTTCCCATGGTATTGAACGAATCCCGACTGTTGTGCTGTTTGCGAGTGGGGAGAAAGTAGAGAGCATTACGGGTACGTTGCCAAAGTCTGTATATGTAACTGCCATTGAGAAATCCTTAATACAGTATAGAGACTAGTGGCTACTGAAGAAGGGGACCTTTGAGGAGTCAGTTCCAAAGTGTTCCCTGGATGCTCTGTTGAATTGTAAATTGTTCAATGATTTTGTCTTCTGAATTTGAAGTATTGCAGCAAATAGGCATCCAATCACGAAGGACTCGATATTGATACTTATCTTGTAATGTTTTTGATCAATTCAAATGTAATTTTTGAGACAGATTCTTGGAATATTATCATTAAGAATGCTTATACTTTTCATTCAAACTCATTCTAGAGTTTCTAAACTTTAAGCGAGATACTTCCCTTGTATAAATTCTAATTGTCATGCTCTGTCAGTTGTGACAATGTGTGGTCGACTTGATTGTATCAAACATGTGGTGATATTGAAACTTATTTGTTAGAGTGCAAGGAAGTTTCAGAGCCTTGGGATCATTGGCGAGTTTGAAAGAATCTAATTCTATGAGAAGAATCCAATTCATTCAAGAACAAGCCGGGGATGGTGAGCGTTCATGGAGAACATTTAGTCCCACATCGTCTGGGAGTGTAAAGTTTGGCTCAGAAGAGGTTATAAAAGGGACCCCAGGGCTGCGGTACAAAGCATACCTTTCTCGACCTTTTGGCTAAGATCAAGTGTAGTATCTGTTCTTATCAGTTTAATATCTGATATGTGGGCCATGTGCTCACAACGATATTAAATTAATTTTTTTTCAGGGGGAGGGCCCATTTGCAGTAGCTTGCTACTGTGGGTCCTCAAACGTCGCCCATGTGTTGCACTACTACACGGGCCTGGCGTACCCCACCAAATCATTATTAAATTTTTTTTTATTTTACTTTTGATGCTTTATTATAAGATAATGGTACGGAAATAAATTATGGTCCGAATAAGATGATTTTTCTGATATTGTTGGTCTTTGATTTTTAAAAATCCCAAACACTTAAGATTTTATGTGATTGTGTGACGGTTTAAAATCTAAATCTGAATAATAATGGGAGCTTAACGACATCAGGTCCCATACTTGGGATGGTTATCAAGCGTAGTTATTAATAGATAAATTCTTGGCATGCATTACTAATTTGCAATTGCAAGGACTTTTTGTCCACATCTTCTACTTTGTAATTCTTCATATAACTATGTCCACAGTAAGATAAATATAAGAGTTATAGTTGAAACTTGAAACAAGTCTTCCTAAATCCAAGTCCAATGTGATATGTGGAGCTCACGGTGTTCGGTGGTCCGGCCCGGGCCCAGGTCAAATCAGGTTTGACCAGGCCCAGTCCAGACCAGGCCTAGGTCAAATTGGGTTTTGATCGGACCCGGTCCGGGCTGGGCCCAGGTCAAATTGGGTTTTGATCGGACCCGACAAGGCCTGGTCCAAGTCAAATTGGGTTTTGACCGGGCCCGGTCCGAACCGGGCCCAGATCGGTAGAGCGGGTCGGGTCGGGCCGGACTAACCCAAAGTGGAGGAGGCTGGATCCAGCCTGGACCCGGGGCCCAGTTTGGTCGGGCCGAGCTGGACTGGGCTAGGGTCGGGCCGGTTCATTGCTGGACCGTGCTTGCCCGGTTTTCGGCTAAAAAATCGAAAAAAAATTGAATGACTAATACAAGATTTGCTTTCTAAAAAAAAATTGAATGACCAAAAAAAAAAACCAAGTAAAAGTTCATTAGTATTTTTTTTTTTTACTTTACTTTCTACCATTTAGAGTTAAAAAAAGTACAAATTATATTAATTGAATGACTAAAATACATGATTTACATAATTTAAAAGTCTTTTAGGCAATGCTTCGTGCGTAACTTTTTCGGATGCCGGTAACTTTAATTTGGTGTATTTTATTTTCAGGTTTTCAATAGAGAGAAGCAATATTTCTAACAAAATTCATAAACCATGAGTATAATTTAAGGGGTTGACTTCATATTGTTTTTATGCACATCACCTTTGAACCTTAGGAAGTAACATTTTTGTTACAAGGGACCTAGAGATAATATTAGGATTGTGTAGGTATTATATACAAATCAAGGGCTCGACTGCATATTGTTTGGCTTAACAAGTAAGAAAGCATATCATCCAGCCTTTCCTAAACCAAAGCAAATAACGGCCCATTTGGTAAATTATAAGTGTGGGAAAATTTAGATTTTCACTTTCAATAATAGATTTCATGTAGAAATTCATTCACTTTTTCTTGTCCTCTACTAGGGAACAAATGCGTTTGGTTGGAATAGAAAAGTGAAAAATAAAAATTAGACAAATATGTTTGGTTGGAATATGAATTAAAAAGTTGGAAGTGAAAGTGTATTTTATAATAATAGTAAATTATGATTAATTCACATAAAAATTTAATAATTTAAATAATTTTTTTGAGATTGTTTATCAAAGTATTTAATATTACTTGAGAAAGTTGGCTTAAAAAACTATTAATTAACGGGTTACACCCAACAACCATTATAACATGATCAATAAAAAAAATTGATTAATTAACCCCCCTTAAATAGAGATTTGTCTTCTTCCCCAAAAAATTCTTAACAAAAAAAAAAAAAAAAAACTCCTCTTCCACCAACTCCGAACTCCTCCACCAACTCCGACCTCCACTCCTCCTGCTACGACCAGAACACCATCGCTGTAGCCACCTACCCCCATAGCACCACCACCACATCTCTATCGTGCCACTCCTTCAGATCCGATCATCGCCTTCTTCTCTGCTGGATCTGTGCCGCCGACCTCCGCGTAGTCCGAACAGCTCCGCCGCGCAGTCGATCCTCGTCCCCGCGGCCACTGACCTAAATCTGTCGCTCCAGCGACCGCTGTGACTTCGGTCCGACTAATAATGTAATTAAGGAAAAATTAGATATGGAAAGTTGGAGGTGACTTCATTCCTTCCAATTCCTCCGACATCCTGAAGAAAAAAAGGGATATGGAAAGTTGGTTTTCGGAGGGAACAAGAGGGGGACAGGAACTGCAGTTTTTTTTCCTTCATCCCTTTTCCGCTTGTTTAGCTCCCTAACCAAACAAAGGAAGCTATGAATTTGTGCACTTTTCCTACGTGAAGTGGGATTCCTCTCCCACTTCATCTTTACCAAACAGATCCTAGGGGAAAACATCCAAAAGCTGAAACTGGGAGGGAATTGCTCTTTTGTATAATGCAGTCTCCATAAATTTATAAAGATCGGTGGAATTGCAAATTAGCAAAAATCAGATTTTGCCTTTAAAATCTAAGCCAACATTCTCGGTCTCTCTTAAATTTATTCCTGCGCAGTATAAAGTTCCAAGCTATATCATTCTCTTCGGCAAATTGCCAATTGTTGTTTCTAACTAGGCAAGGCCACTAACATTAACGAGAGGATCAAATTCAAATTGTAATTTCTTCTTGGGACTGAATTTACATGGCATTCTACCTACTCTTATCAGGTTTTTCTAAGTGGGAATTGTAAATTGTTGAAATGTTAATTGTAAATTGTTCAAAAGTGTTCCTTGGATGCTCTGTTGAATTGTAAATTGTTCAATGATTTTGTCTTTTTAAATTTGAAGTATTGCAGCAAATAAGCATTCAATCACAAAGGACTCGATATCGATAGACTTGGGATCATTGGCGAAGTTTGAAAGAATCTAATTATAGGAGAGGAAGAAGTCCAACTCATCTAAGAACATGGCAGGGATGGCGAGCGTTCATGGAGCACTTTTAGTCCCACATCGTCTGGGGGTGTAAAGTTTGGCTCAGAAGAGGTTATAAAAGGGACCCGAGGGCTGCGTTTCAAAGCATACCTTTCTCGGCCTTTTGGCTAAGATCAAGTGTAGTATCTGTTCTTATCAGTTTAATATCTGATATGTGGGCCATGTGCTCACAACGATATTAAATTAATTTTTTTCAGGGGGAGGGCCCATCTGCAATAGCTTGCTACTGTTTGGTCCTCGAGTGTCGCCCATGTCTTGCACTACTGCATGGGCTGGCGCACCCCGACCAAGTCAATATTAAATTTTCTTTCGGAATTTAGAAATAAATTAATTAAGTGTTATTTTCTTTCATTAAAGCTCCTTTGTTTCTTACCATTGTTTTGTTACTTAATAGGTGTATTGGCTTGAAATATTAAATAGATGCTAGGGAGTTGACAATTGCAATTCCATTTTTTTAGCCACTGGATTAACCGAGATATGAGATTTAGGATGGTGACTATAAATATTGGGAGAAGTACGAATCGTCTTTTGAGAACTTAAAATTTTCCCACATCATTTTGAAGTAATTGATCCTGGCGCAAATCAGCCGCCAAAACGAAACTTGGAAAATTTCTCATCATTTTTTTCTCTCCAAATAATTGATGTGTGAATAATCAACTATTAGTTGATCATTCTAGAATTGGGTAAACTTCCATAACTTATCTTTATCATGATTAATTGGGGTAACCAACAACTATAGAGTAGAGCTGTCGAGTGGGCCGGCCCGGGCCCTCACAGGTCAATACAATATAGCTGGTAAGGCTGGGCCGAGCCTAAGGATAAAAATCTGAGCCCAGCTCGACACACGACCCATGGCACGGTGGGCTTCCAACCACGCCGGGTCTGGTTGGACCTGAAAAAATTATTCGTAGGTTAACTTGTACACGACGTTCCCGAATTGCTTTCAAGTTGGAATTATTAGGATGCACTCTTTTTCAACAGGACACCATATTGTTGTTGTGTTTTGTAGGTAGTGATCATATATAGAGGGAGGACTGAGTTGTAGTAACTGAAAAAAAACTGATTGTCTAACCACATCGTATTTTTTTGCTCATTGCTTATGATAATTTGTTTGCATCTTTGTGTTGTGATTGGTACTTGCCCTCTTAGTTTTTTTTGCTCACTGCTTTGAACTTACAGTAGTAGCATGCCAATATGAACTTTTATTGGTCTCTTAGTTTTTTGTTCATATTTGTCTCTTAGGTTTTTTTTGGTCATTGCTTTGCACTTATATTAACTGATTTGCATTAATATCGGGCCGTGCCGGGTCGGACCGGGCCTTTCTTACGTGCCAAGATATGAGGTCCGACACGTTCTGATATACTGAACCGGGCCGGCCCGGCCCGAACCCACAATTAATCGGACCCGACCGGCACATAGGTTTTTTTTGGGGGCCGGGCTCGTGCCCGACCGGGCCCGCCCGGCACATTTGACAGGTCTATTATAGAGCAAACAATACCATTCTTCAGTAGGATGTCTCATTGTTTTATTGAAGAACATTTTTACTTTCCAATGCTTGGGCAAAGAGTCCATAATGTCAGGTGTTTGTAAATATTAGACATAAAATAGAAGAGAACATGTAGAACAAATTAAAGGTTTCAGGCTCAAACTTTAGCACTCTCCTGTGGGTCTAAAAACGAGAAGATAGTCTTCAAACTTTCGTTTGTAGCTCGAACTTTAGGTGGATGGTGCCCTTTCTATATATGTTACGTCATTCTTTGTATGCTCCGTCATTTTGTCTCAAATATGGTTCATTTCATGCATGTATTTTTTCCGCCATTTTGTCTCAAATATGCTTCATTTCATGCATGTATTTTCTCCAGAAGAATACTGATAAGGGTCAGCGTTCAGTTTATTCGGTTTCAACCGAAGAGAATTAAGGCAGAAAATTGAATAAACTAAAGTCTAAAATTCAAAATTGAAGCGGAACCGAATTAAGCCAAATTATTTTTTATATACACATCTGTTGAATTTTAAAGTTACGTGCAAAGTTGGACTAGTTGTTAAATTATCAAAGTTGGAATTCAAACCACATACATATACTTATTGTTTTTAAAATATACAAAGTTTTAAATTAAGGGTATTTATATAATTGTATAATTCTTATCTGGTTTTCGGTTTTTGGACATAAATCCAAAACGGGAATCGAATAAGAGTTTTTTGTATTTTGAAAACGAAACTGAACTGATTTTTTTAAACCAAACTGAATATCCTATTCGGTCTGATTCGATTCAGTTTCGGTCCAAAACAAAATAATGCTCGCTCACAAAATGAGACTTGGAAACCTTTAGTCCCGCATTGGTTAGGAAAGCAGCGCTGACGTCTGGTCCCAAACGTTCTAAAATTCACGCAGCTGTGTGATGAACGCAAATCAACCTATTCTTTCGTCTTTTACTAAAGGACACTGTGTGTTCGTCACATTATTGAAGCATAGGCTAGGGTTACAACTCGGGTGGACTTGGGCTTGGGTTAAACTATTTGAACCTGATCAGAAATCGGGTTGGGCTCGGATTCACGTGTCGGATTACCCAAAAAATTCGAAACCCGACATACATATAATTTATATATATTTATATATACATTGTTTCATATTTTTTAAATAAAAAGTTTAAATCCAAAAAATTTCAACCCTAACTCTCAACTCCTTTTAAATCTCATGTTAGTTTGTGTTTTATAATGCTTGATGCTTGATTGATATTTGATTATATGTGTAATATTAATTTTATTTTAAATTATTTTAAATATCATATTATATTTCGATAAATTCGATGGACCTGACCCAACCCGAGTTTCCTCTGGACTCGATCTTGGGCTTCATAGCAGTCGGGTTGGCTTGGATTCTGGATAGACTTATCATCCATCGGAATGGGCTCGGATTGAGCTCAAGTCCGACCCAACCCGTCCGAGTTGCTCCCTTAGGAGAGGCAGAGGACTCCTCTTCTTTACTTTTTGGTGAAATAGTTACTTGTCTATGTTGCAACTCCATGGACACAGATTTTGACGAGGACACCGTGACACGGACGACAAACAGATTTTTGAAGTGTCCATAGTGAAGAACTCCATCCCACTTGAAATACTCAGCATATTCCCCAATTAAACCGAAGGCCAAAACAAAGTTTGAGCCATAAACAAAATACTGTGATGACTATCAAAGTGTAGAGAAAGGATGGTATTCATCTCCTAAATTTGCTATTCTTGCGGGCAACTCGATTGCTTTTGTGCATTTCCTAGTTTGCAAGTCGAGTAAAACTTTGATACCGAAGGGGGTATCAAAGTTTTGATACCCCTATGTATGACAAGTGGGGTCCCCTCAATATTTATGTATATATATATGTTTACACATTTTACGAAGAAGGAAGGGCCCACATGTCATACATAGAGGATATCAAAACTTTGATATCCCCTTCGGTATCAAAGTTTTCTCCTTGCAAGTCTTCGTGCAACTCAGATTGTTATTTTAATCCACTCCACGAAAGATGATTTGAACGAACTTATTAGAGAGTGGAAGCAAACGTTTCAGAGCCTTTATTCATTGAAGAGCAAGGGACATTTAGTCCCACATCGCCTGGGGGTGTAAAGTTTGGCTCAGAAGAGGTCATAAAAGGGACCCGAGGGCTGCGTTTCCAACCATACCTTTCTCGGCCTTTTGGCTAAGATCAAGTGTAGTATCTGTTCTTATCAGTTTAATATCTGATATGTGGGCCATGTGCTCACAACGATATTAAATTAATTTTTTTCAGGGGGAGGGCCCATCTGCAGTAGCTTGCTACTGTCGGGTCCTCGAGTGTCGCCTGTGTCTTGCACTACTGCATGGGCTGGCGCACCCCAACCAAATCAATATCAAATTTTTTTTTCCCAAACAAATCTCGTTGACGACTGATAGAAACAGATTGTTTGTTGCGTCTACATGCAATTCTTCATAAATAGTGAATTTTTGTGCATGTTCTACTTTGCAATTCTTCGTATTCCCATCACGAACTGCACATGTGAAGAAGATGCGACTCTATAACCAAGTTGAGCTTCCAATCACTAGTGTTATTAGGCCATTTTTAACCCATCCTAAAAAATATCAATTTGAGGACTCAAAATTGCATCTCCAATCCATCAAACGACCATTATTTATTTCTACATTAATTCATCTTCACAATTATTATACATTAATATTATATACTGAAATAATAATATACTATTTTGTATTATTTATATTGTTTAATATTATTAATAGCATTTTATAATATTTATACAACTCAATCCACTAATTTTTTTCCTATAAAAATTACTAATAATAAATATATTCAATATTATATTCGATTGGAAGATTTCAACAGAAATATTTTAATGGTATAATTATTATATAATTTATAATTATAAGTTAAAAAATGTGGTAAGTTAATTAAGTTTAGTATTTAACATATGTAGGATATATTAGTAATTCTTTACAACCTGGAGGATAAAATAGTCATAAATAATGAACATCCTTCCCTCAAAAAATTTGAGAATTTTTTTTCAATTTGAGGCTCGGTTGGAGATGAATTTTGAGAAAATTTTCTAATTAAATTTTTGAGTGATGTGATTGGAGATGGCCAATACACAGCAAGAAATCCCCTATTAAACTATGAATATAATACACATTTAGGAAGAAAGAAATAGCAACCTCCATAGTCATCCATTGTATTATAAACTATATGAATATATATTACACATGTAATAAACTATATGAATATATATTACACATGTAATAAAAAATAAGAATACTCACAAGCCACGTTACTGCTTTAGTTGGCCATACCTTGCTCTAATGTCGAGAGAAACTTAAACCTTCCTTGAGCAAAGTCAATAAAAATGGAAAGAACAACAACACTTCATTGCCAATCCTCCCATATCATTCAAGAATCCAACCTGCCCCCAACCATCTCCAGTTGTCCCCCAACCTCCACCTCTGAAAGTCTGAAATTCGATGGTAATTTTGTTTGGGAAAAAAAAAAAACTCTTATCAATTAATTGACTTGGCATTTGTTAGCCAGGGAGACTGGCTTGTTGAGCTTGGTCTGGTCCATCATAACTGAGCACTGAACATTGACATAGAACTTTGGCTTCACAACCTTCCCCAAAACATAAGCTCTTGCTCTGACAGTGAAGCCAACATCCAGAGGCACAGCAGGGACTGTGGCATTGGTCTTCCCCATGATACTGGTCAGGCTAGCTCCACCTCCGTAGAGAGGGATCCTTTTCCCCGTTACCACCACGTTCAGATTCCTCTGGCTCTTCCTCGACTGATAAAACTCGTGGAGCTACAATCGCAAAATAAATCAAGATTGATTTTATCAAAATCTAGTTCTCCTTGATCAAAATGAATTCCTATTAATCCAACGAATAAAGCAAACAGTACCAATACAAGCAGAGGAAATAGCATAGTATTGTCCGATTCATAAGGATAGGTATAAGTGTATTTATTTCTAAAGTACTAAAATCCCGTACATTATTTCTTACATTTTCATTAATTTGATATGTATCCTTTGGAAAAAAAGAGAGACTATTATTCGCTGTTGATAAAAGGAAATTTTTATTGACTACCATAGGTCCATAGGTACTTCTTTTCCCCACGAAGATATTGAATAAAGGAAACTAATTTTAGTATTACTGTAATCTTGAAACTGAACGCGCAAATATCCATCAAAGATTAATAAATACATTTGAAACATACAACCACATTTTTTAATGCAAAGTAGAAACATAGAATTTAGTCCCCACATTGTCGATAAAATTTAGAACTAGCCAAATTGCAGAGAAGATGGGTTATGCAGATCGTTCTTACATTTCCACTGGCCAATGTGAGTTGGTAGTAGGTTAGATCAAGAGGAGTTGATGACACATGAACTCCGAAGAAAGAACCCTTGTTCCTGAAGGAGAACTTGAGAGTAGAATTAAGCGAAGCCATCTCGGTGGCCACCAGAGAAGCGTCAGTCCCTGCTTGGATGTTGAAACTCTCAAATGTGATGCTCTGCACAAATTCAACAAGGAGACTCGATTTCAAAGACCCAACTCAAAAGAAAATTATTGTGATCAGATCTAAGTTCACAAAAGTATTTTGCTTAAGTAGATAAAAACTAGCTCCAATTTTCCGCAAATGAAAAAAAACTACTACATACCTACAACGTAGTTTATGTTCAGTTACTAGCATCACAACCAAAGTTCTTCATTCAATCACCTTCAAAAAATCTCTATTTTGCTTAAAAATGACATTTTGTTGCATTCTGAAAATTGTGACAAAATAACCATCTCAAAGGAATATAAGGGATAGAACTCAGTTCTGAAATTTAACACCTTCCATTGGTCAGTAACTCTGAATATAACTAGTTCTAGTTATATTCTATTTTGCATTAAAAAAAGTGATTTTTTTTTTTTAAATTCTAAAAACTTTAATTAAATATCTTGCATTGCATCAGAAATTGTTATTCATGCAAAATTCAAAATGCACACTCCCACAAGATCCAAAAAGGAGACTCATTTCTGCATACCCATCTCTAGGAAAGAACACATCCGACTCTATTTCACCTCTAAAAATTGTGGCAAAATGCAAATTATCAAAATGTAACCCTCAAGAAAACCCCAAAAAGGAGGCTCATTTCCAAACACCCATCTAGAAAAAACCTCTTGGTAGATCTCAGTTTCCAGAGATCTTCACTCAAAACACCTCCTCCCATTCCCTATAGCTCTCAATTCTGCATCTAAAGTTGCATGTGGAAAATGCAACAAAATACAAAAAGGAGACTCATTTCTACACATTCATCCCAAGAGAACAGTTGTGCAGATCTCACTTCCCCAAAAAAATTCTTGTGAAAAAAAAATGAAATGCAACAGAATTCAAGAAAGCACCGACCTTCCCCCAAAAAATGAAATGCAACAGAATTCAAGACGCCTATGACTTAGGCTAATTCGAGCGTTGGGACAGAATGACGGGACCGTGCATGCTTTATCAAGCATTCAAGCGGGCAACGCCTATGACTTAGGCTTATTCGAGTGTTGGGACAAAACGACGGGACCGTGCATGCCTTCCAAGCATTCAAGCGGGCGACGCCTATGACTTAGGCTTATTCGAGTGTTGGGACAACTTAGCAACTTAGGCCAACTTCCTTCTCCCAAGCCACAAGACGAAGGATCGAGTGTCATTTTAAAAGCACGCTGAGCCGACTTCTAAACATACCGTGGGACCATTTTCCATGTTCTAATACATTCCGACCCGTCGGGATTATTCCCTTAGCTATGTGCGTTCGTAGCTTTTATATTAGCCTACTTGTGCAAGTTGAAAACATGCGCGTTATTATGTGAAGGCTACGATGAGGCAAGTTCACCGAAACTATCCCACCTGAGCGAGGAGTCGCCTCAGCCGAGCGAGTCTTCGAGTAGCCGTTGCAAGGCTAAGTCCGAACGTCGTCGACGTTTTGATTCCTCCGATTGATTTTGCGGGACGGGACACTACAAACATGCACCCATTGGGACATGCAACGATTTTCTCATATCCCATCCAGAGCGATATCACCATCCTCTTAGACCGGTAAAAGTCTTTAGGCAACTTAGCACCCTCAGACAATATTTCTATAATCAACTTCATAAGTCGGTTGTAGCAATCTTGCGACATATTAAAATCGGACTTGATGCTCAACAATCTTGTAACCACCTCCAACGGTGAATGATCCTCACAACCAGGATATAATGGAGTCCTTGCATTCTCCAGCAACTCCATGAACTTTGCAGCATCGACGTTCGGTGCCTCCTCAGGTGCATCATGATTGTCCGGATCGAAACTAGGTCCCGCCGCGTCAAAAATCATGTTCACCAACCCATCGTCGTAAGCAGCGTGGTTGTAGACATCCACATAAGACTCATACTCCGATGCTAAGGACACAAGTTCTCCATGTGCGCTCCACTGATAGTAATTCAGTGTGAAACCCTTCGAGTATAAATGATACGTGACTTCCACTTCTGGATGATATTTCAAGTTGCGACATCTCACACACGGACACTTAATTTTGGTACCGTCCATGTACTGAGGAAACGCCTTGGCAAACTGCAGGAACTGTTGTACACCCTCTATGAATTTATCCCGCACATGTCATCAGGATGACGGTTGTACATCCACGAACGATTCCGCAGATAGTAATTCAGCTCTATATCCATTTGAGGATAATTCTGTAAGATAGATACAAGCACATCGTTGAAACACATGCATATGAATGTATCTATCCTCTTTATCCAAGAGATGAGTTAGAGGATATTTATAGCATGTCAAAAAAATAAAGTCTTGCATTGTCAAGTTAAAGGTTTAAATATGAAGACGTGATATATGTCAGTATTTTTGCCAATATTAATCCTAGTCTCTTTAGCATAGTGTTTAATCAATAAATTTGGTAGATTCGTGTCCATATCAAACATGGACATGGGCTTCTGTATAAAGTTTAGCAAAGCTCGGGCTTGGACCTTAGGGTGTAGCCCTCCGATAATGTATCACAAGAAGCTCTCAAGTCTCTATTTGAAGTCTAATAATGATTTGGATAACTTTAATAAGAACTTATTTAATATATACATGAGTAAGCTCAAGCACCAACTTAGTTGACAAGTGCTATGAAACAGTAAATTGTAATGTGACACTTGATAAGCAATTTATAAGGGGCAAGGTACAAAATAGAAGAACAGATAAATAAAGAACAATATATGTGATAGGGAGAACAAGTAAAAATGTAAAAACATACATATGTGTGATAACGAGAAACCTGTCAGACAAGTATACAAACAACAAGGATACTAGGATACTCTATTAGAGGATACTAGGATACTCTATTAGAGGATACTAGGATACAAACAACAAGGATACAAGGATAATAGGATACTCTATTACAAGGATACTAGGATACTCTATTAGTGTCACGACCCGATCCCAAATAATTGGGTCGAACCGGATCATGCCCAGCCTGCACCGTTGTTGAGACGACGGCAGTAAGCTGTATCCACTATTGCAGGTAATCACAACAACATCTAAATATTTGTCACAACTCAATATTCGGGAATTTAAAACTTTATTCAACATTTGAAAAGTACAACTGGAATGTAAAAGAACTGAAAAGAATGCTGAAATCAAACTAACAAAATTCTAAAACAACAAATCTGGAAACAGATAATCTAGCTAAGCGTTCGGCTCGTCGGCCTCAGGTCCTGCGTCCTCCAATGGGGACTCTGGCAAAACCACGGGGTACAGTACTGGGTCATAATAGCTGTTGTATAACAGCTCAGCATCCTCAAAATCTCCTAAAAATGTTATCTACAGTCAGGAGGGAGCAAAGTACAATTCATGATAATCTAACAATTAAAATAATAATAGAGTCATGCACTTTTAAACAATTTGAAATAAACAGTTCTCCAGCAGTTAAAACATTGTGATGTGAATAGGCAATGAATATGACCGGCTTGGGTTGTACAGTGAATGATATGGCTTATCCCCGTGTGTATGAGGGGTAAGCTAATACAGTTCTAAATTTTTACTTTGGATGTGGTCATACTCATTACACTACTCCCCCAGTACCCAACAGTCAATCAGTCAGTGCTCTCAGAGAGAGTTTCGTGTTGCATCGTGGTTTAAACTTGCAATAAAACGATTATTAAATAATTGTAAACTAACACAAAATGTACTTGCCTTGGTTTGAATGGATTTGGGAATATCTCTGAGATTGAAATCAGACTTGTCCTCGAAATCCTACAATCGAGAAGTCTGCCTTAGATTTCCAAAGTTTTACCATGCTAGATGTGCTAGTTACAATCTCTAAATTTGTCCTAGTCAAATTTTAATCTTTATTATACTATCACAAACATATCTCGATTATCGGCTGCGTTGTAATTAATTACGAGGGAAAGATCAATTTAACTTTTTATTTTGGAAAAAAAAACTCGTAGTTACCAATTTAATTGGTTAAAACTTTGTATTTTCGTAATTATACATATAAAACTAAATTTCTTGTTTAATGAGAAAACATGATCTTTGTTTAAATATTACAAACTTGTAAATTTTAATGTGAGAAAATCTCATTAATTTTTCTATATCAAAATAATATTTATTCTAATTCTACGTATTTACGCTAAAAACCAGCAAAACCAGAAAATGAAAGAAAAAACTACGCTACAATAATTACAGGCCACAGAGAAAGAAAATAGAAAAGCTGGGCTTATGCCCTTACAAATTATTTTAAATAAATTGAAATAAGAAGAAACATTTGTTAGTTCTAAAATTATCCTACAATTTAATTACAAAATAAGAGTAATAAATTAAATTAAATTAAATTATAATACGAGTCTCAGACTTGGTCCAATCGTAATAAAATAACTAATGCCTCAACGTCCAGAAATTCCGGTTTCGTTTGCATTTCGCTAGGGCCCATGGACCTGTACAGTCGTCGCCCAAAAATCCAAATTGTAAATATTTTCGAAAATCGATTTGAAATTCATTTATAAAATTTTTATAAAAAATTCGGCAGCATTCCCTCTATTTTCGGGATAACCCAAAACTGGGAGAATGTGCCACAACCACTAAATAAATATACCAAACCAGGGAAACCCATTTTTATATATAAATATACTCACAGAATTGTTTCCGAAACGAATTCGGAAAACCCGAAACAAAATCGAAATCACCACAGCATAAAGAACCAGCATACCAACAATTGAAAAATCCAATTTAAACCAAAATTCCCAGAAACTCTTTTCCGAGAGATTCTCGGAAAATCCGAACCAACAGAAAACACACAGAAACCATTCTGAAACCAACAGAACCTATCCGAAAGGATTTCGGAAAGTCCGAAAATGTCTCGTCTATAAATTACCGAATTCCCGGGGGAAATTCGTGGACCAGAATCTCATCATAGACTACGGAAATGGAAACGGAAAAACGAAATATACCTTGGGTTGCTCGGCTAGAGCTCTCAGGTGATAAAATGGAGAAAAATAATCCCACGGACAACGGATCGGGAACGAAAACCCACGGGCACGGAACGACAGCAACGGAGTGCTGCGGAACGGGACCGAGCGGACAGGGACCAAGCGCACGGGGCGCCGGCGGTCAGAGACAACAGCGGCGGGGACGGGGGCCGCCCGGGTCGGGGCTCGGGTCAGCGGAGCTCGGCGGTCAGCGGCGGAGGGGTCGCTGCTCGGGTGCTGGCCGGGGTCGCCGAGGGGCGCGGTCGGACAGGGGCTCGGCGCCGGAGGGGCGGCGCTCGGGGAAACGCCGGAAGGGCGTCGGGTCGGCAGGGAGCGGGCGCACCGGGCTGCGGGGACGGCGACGGAAGCGCCGGCCGGAGGCGGGGGCCGCTCGGGGGAGCGGTGGCTCGGTGCTCGGGAGATCGGTCTGCTTAGGGATAGGGAAAGAGGAATGATGGAGAGAGTGCTGGATGTTGGGGTTGATGGTGGTTTTTTTTATTTGAAGAATAAGGAAGAGTAGAGTAGGTGTGGGTGCTCTAGAGGAGAAATAGGAGTGGGTTGTGGGGGAAGTGGTTGTGGGGAGTTAGAATAGGAATAGGTTTTGTTAGTATTTTTTTTTTACTCCAACTAATATTTATATAAAATATATATTGGTATATAGGTTCCATGAAAATAAAAAAAATATTCAGGGGAAGGGTCGGAAGACAGGATTCGGGTTCAGCTCGGGGTCGGACCCCAGACACGGAATCGGGACAGGCCACAATCAAAAATCAACGATAGTTTAAAAATAATATTTTTTCTTAAATCCGACTAATAGATAATAATAATAATAATAATAATAATAATAATAATAATAATAATAATAATAATAATAATAATAAACTAAAATTTACACTACAAATTAATAATTAAATAATTCTAAAATTTTGGGTTTCACAATCTTCCCTCCTTAGAAAATTTTGTCATCGAAATTTAAAAGGTAGGGTAGGAAAGGATTTCCTCAAATCAAACAGGTACGGGTACTGCGCCCGTAACTCAGGTCCAACAATAAGAATGGCCAAGGCAGTCGTAGATGAGATATTTAGGGATAAGTTTTAACTATGTCACAATCCACATAGAAAAATAAGATATAAAAGCGAACCAAAGTGTATGAGGTTGATCAGACCATCATGCACCGGTTCTGATGAGACAATATATTAGTGGAGGCCTCCAATAAAATACTGTCATGATCAAGCTCTATAAAGAAATAAGCTTGCAAAACTAGGCTAACTTAGTAGCAATAGTCAAGTTTAGTACAAAATATTAGAACGAAAGATAATACTTGCAAGAAATAGGAGTTATGTGACAGCACAGAGTTCCTGGTTTTCTTCTCACCTCTGTCCAATATTGCCACTGGCTTCTCTGGCACTGTAAGGCTGGGTCCAAATTCCAGCTCCGAATGGTCCACGATGTGGCTCGGGTCCGGGATGTAGCGTCTCAGCTGCGAAACGTAGAAGACGTTGTGGACGCCTTCGAGTCTTGGGGGTAGAGCCACCCGATAAGCCACTTCTCCAATCCTGTTAAGTACTTCAAAAGGACCAATATACCTGGGACTCAACTTCCCAGCTCTGCCGAATCGGATTGTGCCTCTGGTAGGAGAAATCTTCACAAAGACACTATCTCCTTCTTCAAACTCCAGTGGTCGACGATTGCTATCTGCCCAATGCTTCTGTCTGTCTTGGGCAATCCTGAGCTTGTCTCTAATCACCTTCACCTTCTCTGTTGCATCAGTCACCATCTTGGGTCCCAGCAGTACTCTTTCTCTTACGTCGTCCCATGCAAGTAGAGTACGGCAACGACGTCCATAAAGAGCTTCAAATGGTGTCATACCGATGCTAGTTTGGTTTGTTGTAAGAGAACTCTACTAAGTGCAAATGGTCTTTCCAAGACCCTCCAAATTCCAAAATGCAAGATCGCAGCATGTCTTTAAGCGTCTGGATTATCCTCTCTGATTGTCCGTCTGATAGGCGGTACTGAACTTCAAATGTGTTCCCAAGCTTTCATGCAAACTCTTCCAAAAGTGAGAGGTAAATCTAGTATCTCTGTCAGATACAATGCTTACCGGAACTCTATGAATCCGGTAGATGTGCCGAATGTACAGTGCTGCCAACTTCTCGGTGGATAGACCAACCTTGAAGGGGATAAAGTGAGCTGACTTCGTCAGTCGGTCCACGATTACCCAAATGGCATCCTTCCCTCCTTGGGATCGAGGCAGTCCTGACACGAAGTCCATCGTTATGTGCTCTTATTTCCACTTCGGATGTCAAGCGGCTGCAAAAGTCCTGTTGGTCTCTGTCTGCTAGCTTTCACTTGTTGACAAATTAAACATCTAGTCACATACCTGGATACATCCTTCTTCATTCCGTACCACCACACTATAGTATGCATATCCCGGTACATTTTGTTGGCTCCAGGATATATGGAATACTGCGACTAGTGCGCTTCTTGCATCAGCTCGTTCCTCAGTTCGCCAGTTGGTACGCAAAGTCTCGTACCATTCTTCAATGCTCCGTCACTGACGATTGAGAATCCTTCAAGTGTTCCTGCCAGCACTTGGTCTCTGAGTTTACAAAGCGTCTCGTCTTGGAATTGTGCCTCCTTGACTCTGTCCATTAGACTTGAACGCACTTGCAACTGCATCATTGTTGAATCAGCTCCTGGTACAATGGCTTCCCCCCCAGTTTCTTCATCTCTTCTTCGGGCAGTATAATCTCCAGTCCAAGCTTTTCCATGTTCTCCAGCAAATGACGCTCCTTGGTCAAGAACATTGCCATCGGGTATCGATTAAGTGCATCTGCAACAACATTAGCCTTACCCGGATGATACTGCAGGTTGATGTCAAAATCCTTCATCAGCTCCAGCCATCGTCTCTGTCGCATGTTCAGCTCCTTCTGAGTGAAAACATATTTAAGACTTTTGTGGTATGTAAATATTTTCACTCTCTCTCCATAAAGGTAGTGCTTCCATAGCTTCAATGCAAATATCACCGCTGCAAGCTCCAAATCATGTGTGGGATAGTTCTTCTCATGAGTCCGTAATTGCTTAGATGCGTAAGCAATTACTTTTTCGTGTTGTTGAAGAACTGTCACGCCCCAGTACCGAAATACGGAGACGGACTAGGCCAGCTACTCCATATGAGGTACGTAACGTCATACGACGATCGTGGCTGTCGAGAGACTAGGGGGTACATGCTACAATCAAGTCTCCTATGGTCCCACAGAGTTCTATGTCTCAATCAATCAAATCACATCAGCAATTAAATGAACATTAAAGATAAAGCAGTAAGGCGTCCCCGACGCTTCATCAAAATGATCATGAGAGACTAGCTTTATAATTTAGCTATCTCAGAGAGTCAGGAGTACAAAATTATACACAGCTGCAGTCTGTTTAATTACAATTATGTACTGACACAAAATATCAAGTAATCCGGCTAACAGGTGCCGGTGGCTAAACGCCGTACAAAATATAAGCAGGAGTGGTGGAGAAGAAACCCACTCGAGTCCCCGAACCGCCATGCTCCTAGTATGCACCATGGATGTCAGGGAGGAAGATCGTGTCCTCTGGCTCTGCTACGAGATCTGGCCAAACAAAACCAGCGGGGTCAGCCCCGAATAGCAAGTACCGCCAAAGGGGCACAAGAGTTAAGATTAAAAACCCAGTTATTAGAATGATTGATAATAGTAATACTTATGCTACTATTATAGGGTAGCGCAATCTCCTCGAACCCATATGGCACCCTTACAACCAAACAAGGACAAAAGGTGCCGCATGGAGTCGGGACGTGTCGTACTCTATAACTTTCACGTAAGTAAAAGGTATAAACAATAAAAATCTCCTGATCGTGACTTCGGTCGATAGCCTATCGCAGCACAATAACCAATCCAACAATCAAACAAGAACATGGGTTGGATCGTTTACCATGATAGACCATGTTCCTCAGCCATTCACAGAAGTAGCACTTCACAACCAGAATAAGTCTTCCGTTCATAACTTCGGTCCACAGCCTGTCATAGTACGATAACCAACCCAACAATCAAACAAGAACATGGGTTGGATCACGTACCATGACAGTCCGCTTCCCTCAGTTATTCACGGAAGGTAATAAGATACACGCAAGTCGTTTTTACGGCCAATCAAGTCTACGAGTTTCTAGTGGGACGAGGTTATCCTTGCATCATGTTATTTAGAAATCCTCAGATCGTATCTTTCCAGCAAGGCTAGCCAACCCAGGGGTTCGCGTAGACAGGTGTCATTGAGCACAGGTCCCTCGTAAGGCCACCTTGCCAAGACATATTATATAGCATGAATTAATCGAATACAGTCATCCACTCGTTGCAGATGACACAGCATCCGTGGAGACCAGCCGACACGTCGAGACAATATCTCAAGGCGGCTGGTGTAACACGATCTCGGGATTCTGCCCTCCCCATGTATCTAATATATTTAGTTGCCTAGTTTAACCCTAGGTGAAATCTTGGACTCACATGCTGTGGCCTGCATGATTATCCTCCTAAAAGTCGTACTCAAGTACGAGTACCCCAAAGAGGATCCATGTCAATCAGTATGTCAACATGTTCTACCCTCCTTAGTGTAATGCATCATTGCAAATATGCCACGTGGAGTTACGAGTCATTTGTCGAGCATGAACAAGAACTGGGACATTCAGGTACATGTATCAGGTAGGAACACTTTGTTCACCGGGGTCACATTAGTGCTCATATCATGCTCGGGACAAAAGGCGTAAGGATATATAACTTACACAAACATTTACATATATATAAGCAATATATAATAAAAAGAATAATATAAAATATAGGGGAGTCCAGGTCAGAGTGCGCAGGGTCAGAGTGCGCAGGGTCAGATCGCGCAGGATCAGATCGCGCAGGGTCAGACTGCGCCGGGTTAGACTGCGCAGGGTCAGGTTGCGCAGGGTCAGACTGCGCAGGGTCAGAGTGCGCAGGGTCCGACTGCGCAGGGTTAGACTGTACAGGGTTAGATTGCGCAGGGTCAGGTTGCGCAGGGTCAGATTGCGCAGGGTCCGACTGCGCAGGATTAGACTGTGCAGGGTTAGACTGCGCAGGGTCAGGTTGCGCAGGGTCAGACTGCGCAGGGTCAGAGTGCGCAGGGTCCGACTGCGCAGGGTTAGACTGCGCAGGGTTCAAGCGCCTAGCGCCAAAAGGCGCAGGTCCACGAGAAAGCTGCGCCCTTCTCTAAAAAGTGCTGGGCCAGGGCTGCGCGCGCCAACTGCTACAGGGTCATCTTCTTCCTCTTGGCTGAGAGCAAGAACATCATGAGCCCTAGAACTTCTAAGGACCATAAAATCCCCATCCTAAGCCCAAATTAGGACTTCTATAGGTCAAAATGGGGTAGACCAAAATTCTCTACAACATGGAACACTCAAAACTTGAAAATAATGAAGTTTGCTAGATCAAAACCAAGAAAATTCGAAAATGGTTAAAACTTAGATCTACAAGAATAAAAACTTCAAAATGGAAAATTTCAAGTTCTAAACTAGTATAGAATGAGAAGAAGAACATTTTTGACAAATAATTTTGTAAGAGAACATTAACAAAAATTTATTGATCCATCTCTTGAGCAAGTTGGCACTTGCCTTGGTTGGTGGAGGAAAGTAAATGAGAGGAAATAAATGAGAGGAGAGAGAATGAGATGAGTTATTTATATAGAATCTTGAACCCATGGGTTCATGATGAACCAAAGGGTTCATGATGAACCATTGGTGAACCAAGAATAGGTTACCCAAATGAGCCAAAACTGTAGGCCCAAATGTAGAAAATAAATTATGAAATAATATTTTGTCGAATATTTTTGGGAAATGCATGAAGAAATACAACATAATAAATATCGTATAAATACAAGGTAAATATAATTTATCGGTTTACGTATTAAAATACGTATTCCAGGATCGGGAAGTGACAAGAACGCATCCCAATCCCTTACCGGAAGCATCACTGTAGATTGAGAAACTGCCGGTACTTGCGGGTAGCGCAAGTATCGATGTTGTTGTAAGTCTCTTCTTTAGTTCCTCAAATGATGCCTGGCAAGCTTCCGTCCAAACGAACTCTTCATTCTTTCTTGTAAGCTTCGTCATCTGTTCAGTAATTCTGGTAAAATCCTTCACAACTTCCGGTAGTAGCCAGTCAAGCCCAAGAAAACTTCTGATTTCAGCAACTGAGATTGGGGTAGACCACTTCTCAATGGCAGCTATCTTCTTAGGATCCACCGAAATTCCTTCTCCTGTGACAACATGGCCCAGAAATTCCACTTTGTCTAAAAAGAATTCGTATTTGGATAGCTTACCATACAGCTTTTCCTTCCTCAAAGTTCCCAAAACTTCCTTCAGGTGCTCTTCATGCTCTTCTTTAGTCATTGAGTAGATCAGAATGTCGTCGATGAAGACAACAACAAATTGGTCTAGGTATTCATGGAAAACCTTGCTCATGAGGTTTATGAATACCGTAGGGGCATTCGTCAGTCCAAACGACATGACCAAGAATTCAAACTATCGATACTTGGTGTTGAACGCCGTCTTGGGAATGTCCTCCTTCCTGACCTTGATCTGATGATAGTCAGATCTGAGGTCAATCTTCGAAAACACCTTAGCTCCACTCAATTGATCAAATAGGTCATCGATCCGGGGCATAGGGTACTTGTTCTTTGATAGTGATGTTGTTCA
This sequence comes from Iris pallida, assembly GCA_029216955.1. Lineage (NCBI taxonomy): Eukaryota > Viridiplantae > Streptophyta > Magnoliopsida > Asparagales > Iridaceae > Iris > Iris pallida. Next base: position 9,257,354 of record JANAVB010027997.1, read on the forward strand.
GCACCCGGTAATCGATGCACATCCGCACTGTTCCGTCCTTCTTGGGCACAAACAAGACAGGTGCTCCCCAGGGTGAAGCTCCGTCTCGAATAAATCCCTGGGTCTTCAGTTCTTTGATCTGGTCCTTCATCTCCTTGGTCTCCTTGGGGTTGACTCTGTAGCATCCTTTAGAAATAGGGGAAGGGTCGGAAACTAGGTCAATGGTGAATCCTATGTCTCGATCTGGGGTAATCCAGGAAAACTATCAGGAAAACGTCCATGAATTCCGCTATGATAGGATGGGGAGGCCCGGGTTCTTTAGTAATAGGGGTGTAGGTAACATACTCCATATCTTCAGGAGCTCGATAGATTTCAACTCTGGCTCTCCAGATGGGCTGAATATTACACATCCTCTATAACAATCTACCAGTCTATCCCTAAGAGTACATCATAGTTGGGTAAGGGCATCACAAGTAAGGGTGCTAAGAATTTATGGTCTGAGATAGTAATAGGGCAGTTACAGGCCTCGGTGATGGGTATGGGTCTAAGTATGACCGGTGGTGGACCTCATTGCCAGCAGAGCCGGAACAAGTAGTCTTTCCTTTGGCCATACTTTGGAAGGTTTAGGATACAAAACATAAGCAAGGTAGCCTACCAGTCTATAGCAAACAAAATTATTTATTAATAATATATTTCGGTCCTATGTTGTGACAAATTGATGTTCTAGTGTTCTAATTGTTTCTAAATATGTTCTCCTAAGTTGTTGATCTGACCTGCATGGGCTACCACTAAAAACATGTCACGACCCGATCCCAAATAATTGGGTCGAACCGGATCGTGCCCAGCCTGCACCGTTGTTGAGACGGCGGCAGTAAGCTGTATCCACTATTGCAGGTAATCACAATAACATCTAAATATTTGTCACAACTCAATATTCGGAAATTTAAAACTTTATTCAACATTTGAAAAGTACAACTGGAATGTAAAAGAACTGAAAAGAATGCTGAAATCAAACTAACAAAATTCTAAAACAACAAATCTGGAAACAGATAATCTAGCTAAGCGTTCGGCTCGTCGGCCTCAGGTCCCGCGTCCTCTAATGGGGACTCTGACAAAACCACGGGGTACAGTACTGGGTCATAATAGCTGTTGTATAACAGCTCAGCATCCTCAAAATCTCCTAAAAATGTTATCTCCAGTCAGGAGGGAGCAAAGTACAATTCATGATAATCTAACAATTAAAATAATAATAGAGTCATGCACTTTTAAACAATTTGAAATAAACAGTTCTCCAGCAGTTAAAACATTGTGATGTGAATAGGCAATGAATATGACCGGCTTGGGTTGTACAGTGAATGATATGGCTTATCCCCGTGTGTATGAGGGGTAAGCTAATACAGTTCAAAATTTTTACTTTGGATGTGGTCATACTCATTACACTACTCCTCCAGTACCCAACAGTCAATCAGTCAGTTCTCTCAGAGAGAGTTTCGTGTTGCATCGTGGTTTAAACTTGCAATAAAACGATTATTAAATAATTATAAACTAACACAAAATGTACTTGCCTTGGTTTGACTGAATTTGGGAATGTCTCCGAGATTGAAATCAGACTTGTCCTCGAAATCCTACAATCGAGAAGTCTGCCTTAGATTTCCAAAGTTTTACCATGCTAGATGTGCTAGTTACAATCTCTAAATTTGTCCTAGTCAAATTTTAATCTTTATTATACTATCACAAACAAATCTCGATTATCGGGTGCGTTGTAATTAATTACGAGGGAAAGATCAATTTAACTTTTTATTTTGGAAAAAAAAACTCGTAGTTACCAATTTAATTAGTTAAAATTTTGTATTTTCGTAATTATACATATAAAACTAAATTTCTTGTTTAATGAGAAAACATGATCTTTGTTTAAATATTACAAACTTGTAAATTTTAATGTGAGAAAATCTCATTAATTTTTCTATATCAAAATAATATTTATTTTAATTCTACGCGTTTACGCTAAAAACCAGCAAAAACAGAAAATGAAAGAAAAAACTACGCTACAATAATTAAAGGCCACAGAGAAAGAAAATAGAAAAGCTGGGCTTATGCCCTTACAAATTATTTTACATAAATTGAAATAAGAAGAAACATTTGTTAGTTCTAAAATTATCCTACAATTTAATTACAAAATAAGAGTAATAAATTAAATTAAATTAAATTATAATACGAGTCTCAGATTTGGTCCAATCGTCATAAAATAGCTAATGCCTCAACGTCCAGAAATTCCGGTTTCGTTTGCATTTCGCTAGGGCCCATGGACCTGTACAGTCGTCGCCCAAAAATCCAAATTGTAAATATTTCCGAAAATCGATTTGAAATTCATTTACAAAATTTTTATAAAAAATTCGGCAGCATTCCCACTATTTTCGGGATAACCCAAAATTGGGAGAATGTGCCACAACCACTAAATAAATATCCCAAACCAGGGAAACCCATTTTTATATATAAATATACTCACAGAATTGTTTCCGAAACGAATTCGAAAAACCCGAAACAAAATCGAAATCACCACAGCATAAAGAACCAGCATACCAACAATTGGAAAATCCAATTTAAACCAAAATTCCCAGAAACTCTTTTCCGAGAGATTCTCGGAAAATCCGAACCAACATAAAACACACAGAAACCATTCCGAAACCAACAGAACCTATCCGAAAGGATTTCGGAAAGTCCGAAAATGTCTCGTCTATAAATTAACGAATTCTCGGAGGAAATTCGTGGACCAGAATCTCATCATAGACTACGGAAATGGAAACGGGAAAACGAAATATACCTTGGATTGCTCGGCTAGAGCTCTCAGGTGATAAAATGGAGAAAAATAATCCCACGGACAACGGATCGGGAACGAAAACCCACGGGCACGGAACGACAGCAACGGAGTGCTGCGGAACGGGACCGAGCAGACAGGGACAACGCGCACGGGGCGCCGACGGTCAGAGACAATAGCGGCGGGGACGGGGGCCGCCCGGGTCGGGGCTCGGGTCAGCGGAGCTCGGCGGTCAGCGGCGGAGGGGTCGCTGCTCGGGTGCTGGCCGGGGTCGCCGAGGGGCGCGGTCGGACAGGGGCTCGACGCCGGAGGGGCGGCGCTCAGGGAAACGCCGGGAGGGCGCTGGGTCGGCAGGGAGCAGGCGCACCGGGCTGCGGGGACGGCGACGGAAGCGCCGGCCGGAGGCGGGGGCCGCTCGGGGGAGCGGTGGCTCGGTGCTCGGAAGATCGGTCTGCTTAGGGAGAGGGAAAGAGGAATGATGGAGAGAGTGCTGGATGTTGGGGTTGATGGTGGTTTTTTTTTTATTTGAAGAATAAGGAAGAGTAGAGTAGGTGTGGGTGCTCTGGAGGAGTAATAGGAGTGGGTTGTGGGGGAAGTGGTCGTGGGGAGTTAGAATAGGAATAGGTTTTGTTAGTATTTTTTTTTTACTCCAACTAATATTTATATAAAATATATATTGGTATATAGGTTCCATGAAAATAAAAAAAATATTCAGGGGAAGGGTCGGAAGACAGGATTCGGGTTCAGCTCGGGGTCGGACCCCGGACACGGAATCGGGGCAGGCCACAATCAAAAATCAACGATAGTTTAAAAATAATATTTTTCTTAAATCCGACTAATAGATAATAATAATAATAATAATAATAATAATAATATTAATATTAATAAACTAAAATTTACACTACAAATCAATAATTAAATAATTCTAAAATTTTGGGTTTCACAATCTTCCCTCCTTAGAAAATTTCGTCCTCAAAATTTAAAAGGTAGGGTAGGAAAGGATTTCCTCAATTCAAACAGGTACGGGTACTGCGCCCGTAATTCAGGTCCAACAGTAAGAATGGACAAGGCAGTCGTGGATGAGACATTTAGGGGTAAGTTTTAACTATGTCACTATCCACATAGAAAAATAAGATATAAAAGCGAACCAAAGTGTATGAGGTTGATCAGACCATCATGCACCGATTCTGATGAGACAATATATTAGTGGAGGCCTCCAATAAAATACTGTCATGATCAAGCTCAATAAAGAAATAAGCTTGCAAAACTAGGCTAACTTAGCAGCAATAGTCAAGTTTAGTACAAAATATTAGAACGAAAGATAATACTTGCAAGAAATAGGAGTTATGTGACAGCACAGAGTTCCTGGTTTTCTTCTCACCTCAGTCCAATATTGCCACTGGCTTCTCTGGCACTGTGAGGCTGGGTCCAATTTCCAGCTCCGAATGGTCCACGATGTGGCTCGGGTTCGGGATGTAGCGTCTCAGCTGCGAAACGTGGAAGACGTTGTGGACGCCTTCGAGTCTTGGGGGTAGAGCCACCCGATAAGCCACTTCTTCAATCCTGTTAAGTACTTCAAAAGGACCAATATACATGGGGCTCAACTTCCCAGCTCTGTCGAATCGGATTGTGCCTCTGGTAGGAGAAATCTGTACAAAGACACTATCTTCTTCTTCAAACTCCAGTGGTCGACGACTGTTATCTGCCCAATGCTTCTGTCTGTCTTGGGCAATCCTGAGCTTGTCTCTAATCACCTTCACCTTCTCTGCTGCATCAGTCACTATCTCGGGTCCCAGCAGTACTCTTTCTCTTACGTCGTCCCATGCAAGTGGAGTACGGCAACGACGTCCATAAAGAGCTTCAAATGGTGTCATACCGATGCTAGTTTGGTTTATTGTAAGAGAACTCTACTAAGTGCAAATGGTCTTCCCAAGACCCTCCAAATTCCAAGATGCAAGATCGCAGCATGTCTTTAAGCGTCTGGATTATCCTCTCTGATTGTCCGTCTGATAGGCGGTGCTGAACTTCAAATGTGTTCCCAAGCTGTCATGCAAACTCTTCCAAAAGTGAGAGGTAAATCTAGTATCTCTGTCAGATACAATGCTTACCGGAACTCTTATGAATCCGGTAGATGTGCCGCATGTACAGTGCTGCCAACTTCTCGGTGGATAGACCAACCTTGAAGGGGATAAAGTGAGCTGACTTCTGTAGAAGCATGGAATTTTACAACCAGAAAGCCCATGCACCAGACACTACATGCACCAGAACTCGAACAGAACACTTCACAGCAAAGTCAATAACCATAGAAATTTGAAGAAGGACTTTTTATTTACATATAAAGTCTATTACATGTCTAAAAAAGTTGTACAAAGGAGAATTTCTACAAAGGAAAGATCCTAAGTCTACAGCCAGCGGCCACCATGCGCCTCCAGATAGGCGCAGCAGTCATCATGCGCTGCCAGCCACCATGCGCTGCCAGTTAGGCGCAGCAGATGTCATGCGCCTCCAACCAAGCGCATCCCGCCATCTCTTCAGCAGCTCAGTTATGTGCATCCCTTCAGCAGCCCAGTTATGTGCCACTCTTCCAACCAGGCTCACCTGGCCGAGCAGGAGCCCAGTTATGTACCGCTCTTCCAGCCAGGGTCACCTGATAAGTGCTTCGATTACACAAAGCATTTAACCCTCTGGCTGGAACCAAGAAAGAGAAGAGCACCGCAAATCTGTGGCCAGGAAAGGCTTCGAAAGAGCCTCCAAAGACCAAGGAAGACCGTGATCGAAATTACGGCGAAAGGAGCAGCTTTCAACACAATCAGAGTGGGCAGCACCCACTTTGAAGGAAGAGAGAGCCTAGCACCGCAATTCCGATCTGCGGCTCTTCCGAAATAACGGAGACGAGGCCCGAGCATCCCCATCTTTGGATGCAACAGGCACCTTCCGTCTGCCTCAGAAGCCCTCGACTCCGTCTTTTGGATGTAACAGTCACCTTCAAGAGCATCAACGACGACATGGCGTCTCATCTTCACCCTCGGGAGCACTTCGTCAACAGAGTGCACCCGAATACTCAAGTTCATGTCGTAAGTACGTGAGGGAATGAGAAGCAAACCTTCTCTCCATGCCACTATTTATAGGCCGGGCAGATCAAACCCACGCGCCAAGTGGATGGCTCTCCGAATTCCGTGCAATGAACTCACATTAAATGGATGAACCGGACGCCTCGACTTCAGCCAAACGGCTATTTAAAGGCACTCGAGAAGCGAAACAGCCGCATCATTAAAGACGTATCGAATGTGCCGGCTGGACAGCGCATCACACCCCTTCAAACATCAAGCGCCTCCAACAGATGTGCCCTGTACCGAGCGTATCACAGAGGATGCGCCCCCATACGTCCTCATACGCTTAGTAGAACGTCAACCGATGCGTCCACTCAGCTGTCCATCGAATGTCACAAACATTAAACGCTGGACTGACAGAGTTGGCAGCACGCCTTCCCAAGTCTGGACGGTGGACAGCTTTTGCAGAAAATGAAGCGTCCACAACGTCAGCATCATCATGACTTTACCCCGACGGCTACTGCCACGTGGCCACCCAACCATCCGCATGCGCCTCAAAAGCCATGCGCCTCAGATCCTTCACTGATCCCTAAAGACAGAAGAAGAGTCTCCAGTTGAAGCTTTGTATGCGCCTCAAAAGCCATGCGCCCCAGACTGATCTCTGATCCCGAAAGACAGAAGGAAAGTCGCTTGCATGCGCCTCAAAAGCCATGCGCCCAGAACCGCTCTTGACTCCTAAAGGTCACGAGCCAAAGTCACATCATGCGCCCAATCCAAGGCGCATCCTACCAAATCATCCCCCCATCAGATCCGAGATCTCCGAGCCATGAGTCGACGACACGTGTCCTTTGACTCAACTCATCCAAGATTTCAGCAACGGAAAGATCTTCTCCTCTGCTACGTGTCGGCTCACAACAGCAGCATGAAGAATTCAACCCCTCGAGTAGGGCGCATCATCCATGCGCCTCCATCAGCAGTCTCCACGTGGCGCCTCCACGTACCGACGCATCCTACATATGCGCGCATGAGCAGCCAACCTGCCCAGCTATAAATAGAGGAATCATTTCCTTCTTCCACACACAGACCCACACATACGGACAATACAGACAGATATCACCAGAGAGGCAGATACAGACACTCAACGTCTTCCTCCTCTCAGCAAGCTCCAGCACCCAGAGCAATCTACACCTTCAGAGAACCGATAACCGTCGTCAACCCGTCAACGGAGTCAACGCATTACCACTCGCTCCATTGGCACTTAGGACCCAGATTAAACAAAAGTGTACTCCTAGGACTACATCTAAGTCCTATATTGTAACACTGTTCTGTTTGTATTAAGATTTGCAATCAAACGATTTTAATGGCAAACAAGCTGGCGACTCTGCTGGGGACTTCTTTTTCCTCTTCAGAGAAAGTCGTGTCACAGGCCGACGATGTGAAGGTGGGCTCCTCCTACAAGATGCTGGTCGTGCGCCTCAATCAACAGGCGTACGAGGAGTTCATTTCTGAAGGAAGCGCGAGTCCTCCGAAGCGGCTGCCGAAGCCGAAGAAGACCCGCCGTGTCTGGGTGCACAAGATCGACGCCTCGGGCACCACCACTGAAGGGGATGCGCCAATCCAGCCCTCCCTTCCTGCTGACATCTTCAGCAACCAAGGTGCGCCCGCTGATGCAGCGCATCTCTCGGGGAAGCGTGCGGCTGACCACGTTCCACAGCCATCTCCCTCTCAGGCGAGGAAGATGCGTCGACGGAGCAGGGGCGCAGCCAATGCCCCGCACATCACCTCTGATGCGCCACAAAAAGTCTCTGTCTTTGACAGACTCACTCGCTGTAATGGCGAGGAGAATTTGGATGCTGAGTACTATGCGCCCCAGCGGGCTAGTATAAAGAAATCCAAGGCGGCACGGGCCATACGCCACAAACATGCTATGCCAGCAGCAGGCCAGAGGCACGCGCTCACAATTACGCGTGCTGCCGATGGCAAGCTGTACAAGGTCGCCTCAGATGCTTCGGCACCAAAAACGAGTCGATCTTCAAAGTCCTCATCTCACTTGGGCGCATCTACTGTGTGCACAACCAAGTCGAGTACGGCAAATTCAGTGGTCTTGAACTCCCGTGCCTCCTCTGGTTGTGCGTTTGAGGTCCGTTCAAGTCACTTCAAATGTTGTTGTTCCCCCACTACTGATCATGATGCCTGCTTGGTATTAGATCAGGGGGCGCAGCACTCACCTGTCCGCCCCGGCGTTTGGCCTTGCCATGCGCCTGAAGGGGGTGTGAAGGTAGCACTCTCCTCCAACGACCTGCGTAATATGATCGCTCACAAGCGCCGGTCAGGAGAGTCGACCAACAAGCACAATGAGCCTCTCACGGGGCATACTTGTGCGGTGGTCACTATCAACTGCTGTTGCAAGGCGGCAGTACCACCAAGGCAGTCAGTCTTCCAGCGGCTGCAGTCAGCGACACCCCTCCGACGTCGCCTTGGGGAGAAGGTGTCAACAGAAGAGGAGCCAAGAGTTGTTTCGTGCAATGTGGTCTCCAACTCCTCATCACTCCGGAAGACGATTGGTAATTCCTCGTCTTCATCCAAAAGCCAGCCAAGGAAAACCAAGGCAGCAGTCTCGACCTCTGGGGTGTTCGAAGGCACTCGGTCGAAGAAGAAGTTCTTGGAGGAAGCTGGGGGTAGTCAGACCCCTGTTGAGCCTCCTTCCGAAGATGAAGATGTCCAAAGCAAAGCTGCGGCAGATCTTCATCCTCGAGGCGAAGTCAGCCTCCCAGAAGTACCTCGAAACGAGGATGTCCCCCAGGACACAGCTAGGGGTAGAGACGAAGAGGCCCTTCAAGACGGAGCTGAGGGCAATCAGGCCTTTGCAGATGCGCCCGTCGAGAATGACCTCCAGAATGTGGCTGGAGATGGCCAAAGTGAAACACTAGGAGAGGTGACTCCCCCACATGAAAGTGAGGCCGAGAGCGAAGCCTCAACCAATCCATCCACTCCTGGCCGTGTCAGGACCGTATACATGACTGGGGGTGACTCCGAGTCTGATGCGCCGCCGCAAGACATTGTCCAGCGCATAGACTCATTAGAGGGAGGACTCAAAACCCTCTCTGCCTCTATGCAAGCACTGACTCAAGCAGTGTTTGATATTCGGTCGGCCTTGACCAGAACACCTTCAACTGGTCGCGACCCATGAGTCAATGGGGAGTCGAGTGTACCCCTTCAACGGGCACCCTCAGATACAGAAGCACCCCGGACATCGGAGCCCTCAAACGCTCTACTCCAGGTAGTACCACCTTCCCCGACTCCTAGCTCCATGGAGGATGTGGTCGAAATGATCAAGGACTTGCGGGAGCGCTTCGAGTCCAAAAACAGGCAAGAGGAGCGCCAGAAGATGGGCATTCCCCAGCCTTATCCCCTCGAGTGGAACAAGGTGGTTTATCCTCCAAAATATAAACCACAAACACTCACACCATACGATGGGAAGGACTCTCCGTGTCGATATCTGACATATTTCCAGTCATAAACGGGGCATCTTCCAAAGGAGGACGCGCTCCTCACCAGCATCTTTGTTGGGGCCCTAAAAGGGGTAGCGTATGACTGGTACTGCAGCCTTCCCGACAATTCTATATCGTCCTTCGACGACTTGACGCGCCTCTTCCTTGATCGCTTCTACGACGGCGGAAAGGACATGACGATGGCATCTCTCATAGAGATACGCCAGAAGGAGAAAAAAATGGTTCGGGTGTTCATCGAACGCTTCCGACAAGCCTGCTTCAGGCTACCTCCAGGCATGCCAGAACATGCGCTCCTCTCCTCTTGCAGCATGAACATGCTACCCGCAGTGAAGCTCTGGCTCAACTCTACTCCCCCTCCCGACTGGAGCTCCCTGATCATCGAAGCTGAAGCCGCAGAAAAGAAGGCGGCCAATGCACGTCTTCTGGGTGTCAGTTTCCCCGTCTTTGATGATAAGGGGAAAAGGTCAGCAGCCAACAACTCCGGTCGAGAAGCAAAGGGGAAACATGCATTGACTGTTAATGCCTCGAAGGGCGCATCTGTGCCTACTCAGAAACCTCCACTGGCGTCGAGACCCAATGAGGTGTATTCATTCAATGACGAAGACACCCTACAACTCTTTGAAATACTGAAGCAGGGTGACAAAATTAAACTCCCGGACCCAAAGTGGCCCGATGAAGTCGGGAAAGTGGACAACCCGAGGTACTGTCACTACCATCGGTTTGTCGGACACCCGACCAAGGACTGCTATGTCCTCAAAAATTATATCCAGCGCATGATCAATGCGGATGTAATCTCCGTCGACTACGAAAAGAAGACGGTGTCAGCCAATGTGGTGTCACTTCAGTTCGGCACCTTGCCGCCGACTACCACACAAGATGGCATCGTCCCCATTCCTAAGGCGACAATGGAGGTGGTGAACTTACCACCTACCCGTGACAATGCGAGTGGACTCATCCCACTCACCACATCTCGAGGAGAGGTCCTCTGGGTTCACCCCGACATCGTCTCCGAGGTGACTCAAACGGAGGAACGTTCTACCTCCAAACCAAAAGGCAGGAAGATCAAGTCTTGCCGCACGGTCTCCTCTTCGACGGAGGAGGCACTTCCAGTGCAGACGCGTGCACAACAGAACGCCCAGCCCGGCGAAGCTGCCGCCGAGGTGGTGCCTCCTGGCACCATCCCTGAGGAGGGCCCGTCTAAGCCCTCAGCAGCCAATAAGCAGAAGGAGGTGGAGGCTCGTTTCGACAGACCTCTATGGAAGGAGAATGCTTCGGGGCTAGCCAAGCCCCACAACTTTGACATTCTGGCACAACTGGCCAGTACTCCTGTACGCCTGTCTTTGTTCGAGCTCCTACATCTTTCCAAAGACTCCCGAGAAGCTCTCTGCGAAGCTCTGAAGGATGCTGAATCATTTCTCAGTCAGGTCAAGCAGCCTGAAGACCTCCCAACTACTTGTACGCACTGTCGTTGTGCGGAAGAAGTTATCCCAAACATAACTTTCACCCAACAAGACATGCTGCTCAAGCACCACCGACATAACCGACCGCTGTATTACACAGGGTACGTCGGTTCAGTCAAGGTGAGCCGGATTCAGATCGATCCGGGGTCTTCCCTTAGCATCATCCCGAAGGCGCTGCTATCAAAATTGGGGATCCCAATGTACCGGCTGGCGCCCTCCAACACAATCATCAGTGGCTTCAACGCTAGCAAAAGCGAGCCACTGGGCAAGATCCGACTGAAGTGTCACATCGGCAACCTCAAAACTGAGATGACTTGTTATGTGGTGGATGCCGAGGTCAACTACAACATCCTGCTCGGCCGACCATGGCTACATGAGTACATGGTGGTGCCCTCCATGCTCCACCAATGCATGAAATATGTATCCACCAACGGCGTCATCCGGACGGAGTTTGCAGACATCGATCCCTTCAAAGGGATCGAAGCTTACTTCACCGATTCTGACTTGTACAAGCCACTTGACGAGGAGGAAGCCAACGATGCTGATGATGAGGCAGAGACGGCAACCGAGCCAGACACGGAGCCTGAGATGAATCCAGACGCCCCACTGAAGATCCGACTGAAGGGCAAACCACCCCAGAAGGTGCCTCCAATGAGCATCAAGCTATCAGGGAAAGCACCGACTCCTGAGGCTCCCCTGAAGATACGCCTCAAGGGAAAGCTGCCTCAAACATCGGCTCTCCTGGTGGCAAAATTACAGGGGAAGGCACCACTCACAGGAGGCGCAGTTGAGGCACCTTTGAAGGTGCGTCTTAAGGGCAAGTCCCCGCAGTCATCCAAGATGCCAGAGAGGGCTCACATCGCCCTCTCAGACCCCAAAATCAAAGCTGTGGTGGATTCTCCTGATCCGACCCCAGTGCTTACAGATGAGGAGCTCGACGAATATATCTCTGCTGACATAGATGCACCCTCCTTAGACAATGTAATCCCACGGGATAAGATCTCGTATTTTATCAATAATAGAGTGTCTTTTAATTATTCTTGTCTTCCACACTGGAATGCTATGTATACATTAGATAACGCTCTACGGTCGTTGCAAACACAAATAACGACCGTCCATGTAAATCGAGTAGTCCCGTCTCAAGGAGTCTGTTTCATAACCCCTCCACGAAGCCGAGACGAAGGATCCATCATTTTGGGCAAGATCGAGCGTCATCAAGACCTCCCGCCACTCGAGCCAGAACCTGATACCGGTAGAGTACAAGTCTATCGGTATACGGATACGGCAAAGCACATCATCCAAAAGATGGGCTACGACCTAAACAGCAACAAAGGCCTAAACTACGGCAAAGGTCAACATCTTCCTCTTCGGTTTTCAACCCCCAAAGGAAAGCCGCAAGACTACTACAACAAAACTCGACGGGGGATAGGCTATGTCACACCACCATCAACTTCAGAGAGTTCAGACGCAGAAGACGTAGAACATTTCCACTCGTCCGAAGCATCGACTTGGGAATCCGATACCAGTATCGGATCAGTTTTCAGGAAAGTGCTGTCAGCTAACATGACGTCAGCACAACCTCAAAAAAATGAAGGCGAAGACCAAACGCCGGAATCCTTCGAAGAAGAACCCTGGGCTCAACGCCTAGGAGAGCAATGGGAGTCTCGTTTTGAGTTACATGAACCTCCCACCGAAGACGAAGTCGAGCAGATCGACCTTGGGGACGGATCTTCTTCCAAACCCATCTTCATCAGCAAAAATCTAGAAGGAGAAGATCGAGAGGCTTTAATCCAGCTGGCTAAAGAGTATATCGACGTCTTTGCCTGGAGCTACGAAGACATGCCAGGACTCGATCCACAGATCGTAATGCATAGGTTGAACATCTTACCTGATGCCAAACCTATCAAACAACAACAGTGACGTTTCTGTCCGAACATCATGAATGCCATCGATCAGGAGGTGGACAAACTCTTGACTAGAGGCTTCATCCGTGAGGAACAACACCCAGATTGGGTAGCCAACGTCGTACCTGTCACCAAGAAGAACGGGAAGATACGAGTCTGTATCGACTTCAGGGACCTCAACTCTGCTTGCCCGAAGGACGAATTTCCGCTTCCAATCACCGATGTGATGATCGACAACACATGTGGCTTCGAACGCATGTCCTTTATGAACGGGTATTCAGGCTACAATCAAATCAAGATGTTCTCTAACGACGCAAAACATACGTCATTTAGGACTCCAAAGGGCGTTTTCTGCTACACAGTAATGCCCTTCGGCTTGAAGAACGCCGGTGCGACATACCAACGAGCCATGAGCACCATCTTCCGTCAACATCTTCGCAAGACAGTCGAATGCTACGTTGACGACATCGCGGTCAAGAGCCGCCTCAAAGGAGATCACCTACAGGATCTAAATACAGTCTTCGATCTCATGCGGGCACATCAACTCAAAATGAACCCCGCTAAATCCTTCCTGGGGGTTTCTAGTGACAAATTCTTGGGCTTTGTCATCACGGCGAAAGGCATCCATGTTGATCCTGAGAAGACCAAAGCCATCCTTAACATGGACCCTCCGAAGAATCTTCGAGAACTTCGAGGCTTACAGGGACGTCTGGCATACATCCGGAGGTTCATAGCAAACCTCTCCGGTAAATGTCAACCCTTTACTCAGCTCATGAAAAATGGAGTCTCTTATGTTTGGACAGAGGAGTGCCAAAAGGCTTTCGACGACATCAAAGCCTACTTGACGAGCCCACCAGTCCTGGTGGCACCTGTCGCCGGTAAATAATTTCTCCTCTACGTTCGTGCCATGGATCATTCTCTTGGCGCTCTGCTGGCTCAAAACAGCGATACAGGCTATGAGCAAGCAATCTACTACCTCAGTCGAACGCTCATCGGGGTCGAACACCGGTACAACCCCGTTGAAAAGGAGTGCTTGGCTTTGGTATTTGCCATCCAGAAAACTCGTCATTATGTCTCGGGCCAAACAATTCATGTCATTTCCCGAGTCAATCCACTAAGAGTCCTCATGACGAAGCCGGGATCATTGAACTCCCGACTAGCCACATGGGCGATCTTGCTAACACCATATAATATGGTGTTTGTCCCGCAAAAAGCTGTTAAAGGTCAAGCTCTGGCTGACTTTTTAGCTGCACACCCCATCCCAGAATCCTCAAAGCTCTATGAAGATATCCCGGATGAGGTCCAAGAATCCAACGTCACCGAAGGAAGCTCCGTTTGGCGGATGTTTTTCGATGGCGCTTCGAGAACAGGCCCCAAAGGCCAAATCATCGCAGGAGTGGGGGTAGTCTTAGTCTCCCCCGATCAGTTGGTCATCCAGCGTGCTTACTCTCTTTCGAAGCCGTGCTCCAACAATATTGTCGAGTACAACGCACTCATCATGGGACTCCAACTCGCATAACAGCTGAGGGTGGACCATCTGGAAGCCTACGGTGACTCAAAACTTATCGTGAACCAGATTCGGGGGCAATACGAGGTTCGCCATGAGGATCTGATCCCTTACCATGAAGTTGCATTGAACATCATTTCAACCTTCACCGGGTTCTTCATCGAACACGTACCTCGTCTACAAAACATGGAGGCTGACGCTCTGGCTGTCCTCGCGGCCTCATTGGCAGCGCCCTTTGGGACTCAACACTATGTCACGGTAACAGGCCGAGACTTGATTTGTCCTAGAAACAACCTGTGCTTGCGAGTGGCTCACGCCATGCCAACGAACACTGGTGTTAATGTTCGAGACTGGAGGTTCCCGTGTCTATGGAATCCTTCCAGAGGACCCGAAGGAAGCCGTCTCAGTCAGGAGACGCTCTCTTTGATTTTACTACGATACAGCTACTAAAATGCTGTACCGACGCTTCTTCGATGGGCTCCTCCTTCGATGCCTGTCCAATGAAGAAGCAGCCGAAGCTCTTCGAGAAGCTCATGACGGAACTTGCGGAGCTCATCAACCCGATCCTAAGTTGCAGGATCGACTGCGACGTATGGGCTACTACTGGCCAACCATGGCCGCCGACGCTGTTGAATATGCTAAGAAGTGTCACGCATGCCAACTTCATGCAGACTTTATACATACACCGTCTGAACCGCTACATCCTACAGTCGCCTCCTAGCGCTTCGAAGCCTGGGGCATGGATATTGTGGGACCAATCACCCCTCCTTCATCAAGAGAACACTGCTTCATCCTGGCCATCACTGATTACTTCTTCAAATGGGCAGAAGCAGTCCCACTGGCGGAAGTAAAGAGCTCCAGGGTGGTCAGCTTTATCAAACACCATGTCATTTACCGTTTCGGAGTACCCCGGCGGATCATTCATGACAACGGTCCTCAGTTTATCAGCCACATTTTTAGCAGGTTCTGTGACAAGAATCGCATTCAAAATGTGGCATCCACCGCCTATAATCCGACAGCAAACGGGTTAGCAGAGGCGTTCAACAAAACCATCGTCAGGCTGCTCAAAAAGGTCGTGTCATCCAATAAACGCGACTGGGACGAAAAGCTTGGCGAATGCCTTTGGGCCTACCGCACAACGGTACGGACCCCAACAGGCAACACACCATTCTCTCTGGTCTACGGGAGCGAAGCGGTACTGCCTCTCGAGATCCAGATACCCTCACTCCGCGTAGCAATAACAAACAAACTCACAGAAGAGGACAATCAACGTCGTCGTCTGCGGGAACTGGAGGCACTCAATGAGAAGCGTCTCCTGGCTCAACAACGCATCGAACTCTACCAAGCCCGTATATCACAGGCTTTCAACAAGAAGGTCAAACAGAAGACTTTCCAAGTTGGCGACCTGGTTTTAGCAGTCAGAAGGCCAATGGTGTTAACTCACAAGACACCAGGAAAATTCGAGCCCAAGTGGGAAGGACCTTTCATCATAGAGACGGTGTACTCAAACGGTGCTTACCGCCTCGCCAAACCCAATGGAGACTTGTTTATGATGCCCATCAACGACAAGTTCCTAAAGAAGTACTATTCTTGATATCCTTCAGACATGTACTTCCCCAAAGGGGATCTGTAGGCCCAATCATCAGGGCTCACACACAATCTCCTTCCACAAACTCATCCGCTTCTGGAACCCAGCTGTTCCGTGGCTTCCTTTAGTAGAAAGACAACCACGTCCACATCACCTCTGAGTTGTTCCTCTACACCCTACAAAGCGGAATCTTACGCTACGTAAGTCGACGCTACCCTTCATGTTTACCACGTCCACATTACCTCTGAGTAAACATCTCGTACAAACAACCCCTGCGTTGTCGTACGTTGATCGCCGAACTTCCACGTCCACATCACCTCTGAGTTGTTCAGCGGATCCCTCAGGATCATTCCTACCACGTCCATCACACCTCTGAGTAGGATGATTCTATCATTTGAACCCTAATGATTGCCACGTCTACATTACCTCTGAGCAAACATGTCGGTTCCTTCAAACTTATTATCTGTGCCTAAAAACCAAGGTGCGCAAAAGATAATAGGTCCACACAAATCATCAAGTTCATAATAACAAAAATGAACACATCATAAAAAGTTGCGTACTTCTTTATTTTCTGAAAGAGAGAGTACAAAAACTACACTATTCCCCAGCAAAGGGTTGCAAAAGAACATAAAAAAGGGAAAAGCTACAGTCCTGAACCTCCCCAGGGTGGGCTGAGAGCTCCCTGACTCGAAGTCTTAAGTCGGCTGTACGGGCCTCCACAGTCGCCAGGACTCGTCGCTCAGCTTCTTGACGCATCAATTCAACAGCCCCAGCGGAAGTATCGCTCTCATGCTTCTCATCAAGCTGTTGTCGCTGCTGCGCCAAGGCAAGAGTCCGCTGAGTAAAAGTCGCTTCTTCCTTCTTGAATGCTGCGTGTTCAGCCTGGACACGCTCGGCATCTAACTGGTGTCAGGCCCGTTGGTCCTCAAGGTGGCGCATCTGGGTGTCGATCTCTGCGATATTAGCATCCAATGCAGCTCGAGTTTCCGCCGTCGTCTTCATGGACTGAGACAACTACTCTACCGCAGCCTCAGTCTCAGCCACCTCGCGCTCCCAAATGCCCACAGTGGCCTGGTATGAAGACTCGATCTCGGCAATCAGCTTTCCCTTCTCCTCAGTCTCAGCTTTCCCTTCTCCGCATCTATCGATACAGGGCATTGCCAGAGCTCTTACCGTCGCAAAGCTCCCGTTGGCATCCATCACAGCAGATACACCCTTCTGTAGCATTTTGTACACCCCCTCGACGAGGAATTTCACATATTCGTCTGCATCCGCCAGGACCTGCGGCGTCATAGCAGGAGTTGGAGGAGCTACTACAGTTTACGGACCGGAAGAAGATCCGCCAACCTCAACCTGCGAGGCTTGAACCTCGGCATCAATGGGCTCTTCATCAACAGGGGCTGGACTGCTAGCCCGAGGAGCCGAAGGAACAGAGGAAGCCCGCACAGGCGTCGAGATAGTACCCCAAGTAGGAGGGGCAACGGAGGGTTCCACACCCTCGCCCTTCTCAAGCCCGGAGGAACCACCGACGTTGACGGCCACCTCTTCTACCCCCAACGTCCTATCAACAGCTGGTACCTCCCTCGGCAAAATAGGAAGATTATCACTTGTCTCTTGACCCGCCTCAGCGGTCGTGACCGGCAGACGGGTCTCGTCATCAAGTCCCTCAACAGGGACAGAATCTATCGCTACCTCCTGATCGGTAGCCGCCTCAACTTCCACGGTTGAAGCTGGGGTAAGACTCGGCAATGATACAGCCGACCTCCCCTCATCATGATAAGGAGGGGAATCAACCCTCTCCTCTATCTCAACCTTATCTGTTGCCCCCGCAACAGACTCTTGCAGCCCTGGAGCAACGTCACCCGAAGGCGATGAAATCCAATCCACCTCATCATCAGGATGCCTCGAGTCCGTAGGACCCTCAACGTCCAAGGACTCCACGGCAGACTGTACCTTCCCGGAAGTTGTTGCAACCCCAAAGACAGGAGATACTAAAACCTCCGCAGGAACGTCTTCGGGTCCCTCCTCCACGGGAGACATTATCATCGGTGGAATGCGCTCATCAGAAGAGCCCACCACCTCCTTCGGTTTACTAGCACCCGGTTTTGAAACACGGGACTTCTTCTTCGACTGCAAGATGAAAAAGCATAAGTCACCTCAATGACAAAATGAATTAGAATTACGAAGCACTCCTTACCTCAGCAGGAGCTGATCCCGTTGGCGTTACGAATGGCACTTCCGTAACCTTGGCAGTCGACGTCTTTCTTGACCTCTTCGGTACAGAAGAACCAGCTTCTGTGTCAGCCCGCCTCTTCCCAACAGACGGATCTCTCACTGGTGCTGCAGCAGCAGCCCGATATCCCACCAAATCTGGTGGACGATATGATCGGGCTACCATCAACATGTTCGCCGTGGCCTCCAGCTGAGTTCCAATGATGAAACTAGTCTCCCTGTCATAACCAGGAGACGCAACATTCATAATGCAATACAGTTTGGCGGCCGGATATAGGATCTGCGGCCGAGGGTTGCGGACTGGCGTAGTAAAACTAACGCTAGTACATCCAGCGTTATAATACTGCCAGCCCCGGGCTCCGTCCAGCAAACTCCCGACGAAGCCTAGACTGCTACTGGGATTCCGTAACATCAGCTGGGTATAGCCAAATTGACGAGCAAATCGGCTTGGCAGATATGGCTCCAGATAACATTTATTCTGGTTGCGGTAGACCAGGTGAGAAGGCCGGATACTTTGCAACCAACGAAAATTCCATTTCGGCAAAGTGACTGCATCTTCGCCAGAGTCAACTAAATCTTGGTCGGCCTCGAAATCTTTGAAAATCGGGCCAACCTTGACAATTTCCCACCCCTGAAGGTAGGACAAGACTCTCCTGCAAACGGGGACGCCAGTGTATGACCACTTCCTCTTGTAGAAGCGGTGGATAAAGGCATCCCCTTCAACATGATCCTCCTCCGGACCGGGACTCATCACGTTCGGATGATACAAAATCAGCCATCCCATAAGATAATGGAAAGGCAGCTCGGCCCGGGGAAAGTTGTCATTATTACCTTTCTCATGGATCACGTCATCAGCAAAAGTCCTCAAACCGCGCAACAGATTCCGATGTACCCTTTCCACGGCATCGGATCCACCTGCAAACACGCAATCCCGGAGCCATATCATCAAATAGGCTGTCAATACTGCCTTAGATGACATCCGGTGCCAACAGTGCCAGAAGCAGCTATATGCATCCTTGCCGCTCTCATCCGAACGTGGGGTCCTCTCATCCAGCCGACTTATTTCAGAAGTCACCTCCGCGGGCTTCAGTCCCTGCGGAGTCACAAATCCGATCCTCGAAGGATCCGCTAAATCCTGCTTAAAGACATAGTCCCTCCAAGCAGTTACATGAGGCTGGGTCTTGCCCCTATCCCTCCGGTGCATCAGATAATGGTGGCTCGTCACCTCTTTGAATACAGCCATCATCTCCGGGTTCTTATCCTCCAGAACCTGGATCTCCTCATTTGACGGGAAATACTCCTCGTACGGCTCTGAGCCCCAAGGAAGCTTAGACACCTCGTGCATCTCATGGAGAGCCAACCCCAACTCTCCTACCGGAGTGAAAAAGCTGCCAGTATGGGCATTGAATAATTCCAAGAGCGCAAGGAACATAGGCTTATTGAGATCCACGCCTGCCTGCGTAGCCCGAATAGCGGCTGTCAGCCCAATCTCCTTAAGCTCAACTTTGAACCTTGAAAGCACCCAAGTGGTCAATTCGTCCCACCTCGGAATATAGTGACACCAACCCTCGACCCTAAAGCCACCTGTCGGGTACATGACCTTCGCTGTCAGCATCCGATTTGCAAAGGTCGGGGCACTGAAGGGAAATGTGTCATTTGGAACTTCACTGTAGAGGCTCCCGGGACGCAAGGCTCGGTAACTGAACGAGGAACCGGCTCGTGAAGCAGCCAAAGTATCTTGCTGGTTCGAGGTGGCATCGATCGAAAGGGTACCTCCCAAGGCCCCACCTTGAGAAGGAGTAAGTTTCCAACCCATCCTTCTCTTCGAAGCTAAACGATAAAAGGCCGTCAACGGCAACTGGCGGTCAACCTGCCTCATGTATAGAACCATGCCTTTGGCAGTAAAGAACCAGTCTTCTTTGATCTTCAGTATCTTTGCTTCAGAAGAGACTAGTCGGTCGCCAAACAGAAAGGCAGGTTTTAAGAAAGTCACATCTTCAGAGTCAGCAGACCTTAGTTTACCACTCTCCATCATACTCTGGAGGAAAAGTGGCAACTGGTTCTGGATTTGCAGCATTCTCTCCCGGGGTTGGTTCTGTAAGATAGCATCTTTTGCAAGGTTGATCACCGCCTCATCAAAATCAACCCCCATTTGGCAGAGAGAAGCATCCAAGAGGAATTCGTTCAACAGAGGGATCGTCATCGACACTGGCACAACAAAAGTGGAAGTCATGCAAAAAGACAAAAGGTATCAATAGATTGACGCAGCGTCAGGACATAAACCCATGCGTGTCAGCTTCAGCGCATCACCCATGCGTGTCAGCTTCAGCGCATCAACAGGGTATAAATCCATGCGCGTTAGTATTGGAGCTTCGGCGAATCATCAGGGCGTGAGCCCATGCGCATCAGCGAAAGCTTCGGCGCATCATCAGGGTATAAAACCCATACGCGTCAGCAAACTAAACCTCGGTGCATGATAAAGGCCTGAGCCTATGCACGTCGGCAGGATAAAACCTCAGCATATCAAGGACAGAAGCCCATACGCATCGGCAGCAGAAAGTTAGAGCACATTAGATAGCAAAAGTCGACACCCACCCGTCACCCCGGGGCGAACATCGGGCGGAGTCGCAATGGTGGCAGGAGCATCCTCGTCGGCGAACTCTGCCGGCTATTTTCCCTTAGCACCGCCGCGAGGGATCTTGGGAGCCATTCTAACAGAGAGGAAGAAATTAGGATTTTTTAGAAGAACTCTAAAGGAGGCAAAGGCACAGAGCAGAAGAGCTCTCTCTCTCTCCACCTCTCACCTATTTATAGGTCGTGGTCGCACGCGTGAACCGATGACGAGTGATCTCATCCGTCGCCTTGGGTCTTGTGAAGATAACAGCGGATAAAACCAAAAGATCATCATTAATCTTTTCGGTTACCGAGACATTATCATATTCATTAACTGAGAAAAGCATGCGCCCGAACAGGCATGCGCCCCAACTGTTATGCGTCCTGATCGCCATGCTTCTTATTCAAAGTATTCCAAAACTTATTCAAAAGTTTTGAAAACTTTGAAGGGGGTCTTGTAGAAGCATAGAATTTCACAACCAGAAAGCCCATGCGCCAGATACTACATGCACCAGAACTCGAACAGAACACTTCACAGCAAAGTCAATAACCATAGACATTTGAAGAAGGACTTTTTATTTATATATAAAGTCTATTACATGTCTAAAAAAGGTTGTACAAAGGAGAATTTCTACAAAGGAAAGATCCTAAGTCTACAGCCAGCGGCCACCATGTGCCTCCAGATAGGCGCAACAGTCATCATTCGCTGCCAGCCACCATGCGCTGCCAGTTAGGCACAGCAGATGTCATGCGCCTCCAACCAGGCGCATCCCGTCATCTCTTCAGCAGCTCAGTTATGTGTATCCCTTCAGCAGCCCAGTTATGTGCCACTCTTCCAACCAGGCTCACCTGGCCGAGCAGGAGCCCAGTTATGTGCCGCTCTTCCAGCCAGGGTCACCTGATAAGTGCTTCGATTACACAAAGCATTTAACCCACTGGCTGGAACCAAAGAAGAGAAGAGCACCGCAAATCTGTGGCCAGGGGAGGCTTCGAAAGAGCCTCCAAAGACCAAGGAAGACCGTGATCGAAATCACGGTGAAAGGAGCAGCTTTCAACACAATCAGAGTGGACAGCACCCACTTTGAAGGAAGAGAGAGCCTAGCACCGCAATTCCGATCTGCGGCTCTTCCGGAATAACGGAGACGAGGCCCGAGCATCCCCATCTTTGGATGCAACAGGCACATTCCGTCTGCCTCAGAAGCCCTCGACTCCGTCTTTTGGATGTAACAGTCACCTTCAAGAGCATCAACGATGACATGGCGTCTCATCTTCACCCTCGGGAGCACTTCGTCAACAGAGTGCACCCGAATACTCAAGTTCATGTCGAAAATATGTGAGGGAATGAGAAGCAAACCTTCTCTCCATGCCACTATTTATAGGACGGGCAGATCAAACCCATGCGCCAAGTGGATGGCTCTTCGAATTCCGTGCAATGAACTCACATTAAATGGATGAACCGGATGCCTCGACTTCAGCCAAACGGCTATTTAAAAGCACTCGAGAAGCGAAACAGCCGCATCATTAAAGACGTGTCAGATGCGCCGGCTGGACAGTGCATCACACCCCTTCAAACATCAAGCGCCTCCAACAGATGCACCCTGTACCGAGCGCATCACAGGGGATGTGCCCCCATACGTCCCCATACGCTTAGTAGAACGTCAACCGACGCGCCCACACAGCTGTCCATCGAATGTCACAAACATTAAATGCTGGACTGACAGAATTGGCAGCACGCCTTCCCAAGTCTGGACGGTGGACAGCTTTTGCAGAAAACAAAGCGTCCACAACGTCAGCATCATCATGACTTTACCCCGACGGCTACTGCCACGTGGCCACCCAACCATCCGCATGCGCCTCAAAAGCCATGCGCCTCAGATCCTTCACTGATCCCTAAAGACAGAAGAAGAGTCTCCAGTTGAAGCTTTGCATGCGCCTCAAAAGCCATACGCCCCAGACTGATCTCTGATCCCGAAAGACAGAAGGAAAGTCGCTTGCATGCGCCTCAAAAGCCATGCGCCCAGAACCGCTCGTGACTCCTAAAGGTCACGAGCCAAAGTCTCATCATGCGCCCAATCCAAGGCGCATCCCACCAAATCATCCCCCCATCAGATCCGAGATCTCCGAGCCATGAGTCGACGACACGTGTCCTTTGACTCAACTCATCCAAGATTTCAGCAACGAAAAGATCTTCTCCTCTGCTACGTGCCGGCTCACAACAGCAGCATGAATAATTCAACCCTTCGAGTAGGGCGCATCATCCATGCGCCTCCATCAGCAGTCTCCACGTGGCGCCCCCACGTACCGGCGCATCCTATATTTGTGCGCATGAGCAGCCAACCTGCCCAGCTATAAATAGAGAAATCATTTCCTTCTTCCACACACAGACCCACACATACGGATAATACAGACATATATCACTAGAGAGGCAGATACAGACACTCAACGTCTTCCTCCTCTTAGCAAGCTCCAGCACCCAGAGCAATCTACACCTTCAGAGAACCGATAACCGTCGTCAGCCCGTCAACGGAGTCAACGCATTACCACTCGCTCCATTGGCACTTAGGACCCAGATTAAACAAAAGTGTACTCCTAGGACTACATCTAAGTCCTATATTGTAACACTGTTCTGTTTGTATTAAGATTTGCAATCAAACAATTTTAATGGCAAACAACTTCGTCAGTCGGTCCACGATTATCCAAATGACGTCCTTCCCTCCTTGGGATCGAGGCAGTCCTGACACGAAGTCCATCGTTATGTGCTCTCATTTCCACTCCGGGATGTCAAGCGGCTGTAAAAGTCCTGCTGGTCTCTGTCTGCTAGCTTTCACTTGTTGACAAATTAAACATCTAGTCACATACCTGGATACATCCTTCTTCATTCCGTACCACCATACTATAGTACGCATATCTCGATACTTTTTGTTGGCTCCAGGATGTATGGAATACTGCGACTAGTGCGCTTCTTGCATCAGCTCGTTCTTCAGTTCGCCAGTTGGTACGCAAAGTCTCGTACCATTCTTCAGTGCTCCGTCACTGACAATTGAGAATCCTTCAAGTGTTCCTGCCAGCACTTGGTCTCTGAGTTTGCAAAGCGTCTTATCTTAGAATTGTGCCTCCTTGACTCTGTCCATTAGACTTGAACGCACTTGCAACTGCATCATTGTTGAATCAGCTCCTGGTACAATGGCTTCCCCCCCCAGTTTCTTTATTTCTTCTTCTGGCAGTACAATCTCCAGTCCAAGCTTTTCCATGTCCTCCAGCAAATGACGCTCCTTGGTCAAGAATATTGCCATCGGGTATCGACTAAGTGCATCTGCAACAACATTAGCCTTACCCGGATGATACTGCAGGTTGATGTCAAAATCCTTCATCAGCTCCAGCCATCGTCTCTGTCGTATGTTCAGCTCCTTCTGAGTGAAAACATATTTAAGACTTTTGTGGTCTATAAATATTTCCACTCTCTCTCTATAAAGGTAGTGCTTCCATAGCTTCAATACAAATATCACCGCTGCAAGCTCTAAATCATGTGTGGGATAGTTCTTCTCATGAGTCCGTAATTGCCTAGATGCGTAAGCAATTACTTTTCCGTGTTGTTGAAGAACGTAGCCCAATCCCTTACCGGAAGCATCACTGTAGATTGAGAAACTGTCGGTACTTGCGGGTAGCACAAGTATCGATGCTGTTGTAAGTCTCTTCTTTAGTTCCTCAAATGATGCCTGGCAAGCTTCCGTCTAAACGAACTCTTCATTCTTTCTTGTAAGCTTCGTCATCTGTTCAGTAATTCTGGTGAAATCCTTCACAATTTCCGGTAGTAGCCAGTCAAGCCCAAGAAAACTTCTGATTTCAGCAACTGAGCTTGGGGTAGACCACTTCTCAATGGTAGCTATCTTCTTAGGATCTACCGAAATTCCTTCTCCTGTGACAACATGGCCCAAAAATTCTACTTTGTCTAAAAAGAATTCGTATTTGGATATCTTACCATACAGCTTCTCCTTCTTCAAAGTTCCCAGAACTTCCTTCAGGTGCTCTTCAAGCTCTTCTTTAGTCTTTAAGTAGATCAGAATGTCGTCGATGAAGACAACAATAAATTGGTCTAGGTATTCATGGAAAACCTTGCTCATGAGGTTTATGAATACCGTAGGGGCATTCGTCAGTCCAAATGATATGACCAAGAATCCAAACTATTCATACTTGGTGTTGAATGCCGTCTTGGGAATGTTCTCCTTCCTGACCTTGATCTGATGATAGTCAGATCTGAGGTCAATCTTCGAAAACACCTTAGCTCCACTCAATTGATCAAATAGGTCATCGATCCGGGGCATAGGGTACTTGTTCTTTGATAGTGATGTTGTTCAGCACCCGGTAATCGATGCACGTCCGTACTGTTCCGTCCTTCTTGGACACAAACAAGACAGGTGCTCCCCAGGGTGAAGCTCCGTCTCGGATAAATCCCTGGGTCTTCAGTTCTTTGATCTGGTCCTTCATCTCCTTGGCCTCCTTGGGGTTGACTCTGTAGCATCCCTTAGAAATAGGGAAAGGGCCGGGAACTAGGTCAATGGTGAATCCTATGTCTCGATCTGGGGTAATCCAGGAAAACTATCAGGAAAACGTCCATGAATTCCGCTATGATAGTATGGGGTGGCCCGGGTTCTTTAGTAATAGGGGTATAGGTAACTGTAATGCCTGTGGTTCGTATTGCGTATCTTGGTATACGTATAAGTAATTTGACATGTATTGCATGTCTCCCTGCTTGATTTATTCTAGCATTTCATTGATTGATTTATTCTTGGGTTGGCTCGGCTTGGCTTGGTTTGCTTTGGTTCATCATGAACCAAAGGTGAACCCTCCTACCTACCACCACCCTCCTTATTTATAACCCCTTCCTTTTCTCTCTCATCATTATTTTCCTTTCTTCTTCATTTACTCTCCTCCATTACTTCTTCAACCACCAGGAGGGAGAGAGAGAGAGAAAGCTTAGGCAAGTGCAAACTTGTTTTATGATGGATCTCAAGTTTTATTGTTCCATTCTCTTCCTTACTTGATTCTAAGCCTCTTTAGAACTTGGCATTTTTGGATTTGATGGATGGATTCTTGTAGATCTAAGTTTATAACTTTTCGGTTTTCTTGGTTTTGATCTCTAAAACTAGGTCATTTTCGAAAGCTAATGGTTCTATGTTGTAGAGAATTCAATTTCATGCAGTTTTGGCTTTTGTTTCGCTTGATTTCGACTTCGGATGAGTAAGTTATGGCCATTACAAGTTTTTAGAACTTTCATGGCTGAACTTGCTGTTTGGGGACGATGAACCCCATGCGCCCGGGAGGCCATGCGCCATGAAGTCCCGGCAACGCATTCTTTGACTCCGAGCGTGTCATGCACGTAGGTTCCTTACGCGCATGTACTGAAGACGCAACGTGAGTTTAAAATCCCATGCGCTGATTGTGCAGGAATTCCATGCGCTGATTTGTGCAGGAATCCCATGTGCCGATTGTGCAGGAATCCCATGCGCCGATTTGCACAGGAATCCCATGTGCCGATTTGTGCAGGAATCCCATGCGTCGATTGTGCAGGAATCCCATGCGCCGATTTGTGCAGGAATCCCATGCGCCGATTGCGCAGGAATCCCATGCGCCGATTTGTGCAGGAATTCCATGCGCCGATTTGTGCAGGAATCCCATGCGCCGATTGTGCAGGAATCCCATGCGCCGAAATTGCTCTATTTTGCTGTTTTTGCCTGTTTAAGTTATTTTGTAGCTAGAATCTTGAAAAACTCAAAACATGAAAGTTGTAGATCTTTTCCTTGGCTTCAAGAACATGTCACTAGTTGTTTTATGCAAGTTTCTCTCATTCATGATAAGGTAAGAATAGAACACGATAGTGGCCCACCGTAGCGCACTCTTAACAAGTAAACTGACATGATATATCATGACATGCTGTTATGACAGCTAGTTTGACATGACAAGTATGAAAGACCTGGACACCGTGGGCGATTGTGTTTGTACAAATGAACTGGCACTGTCTTGTATCATGTCTAGGATGGGGATCCCTGAGTACCACGGTCAGGGGTACCTACTGAAATTGACTAAGGCTAATTAACTAGAATGATTCAGTAGTCATGAAGAGATTTTTCCAGCTACAGGCAATCCCGTTATCTGGGCGCATTCAGTAGACTTGTAGCCTACCGACGAGTAGGGCACATTTCCAGCACACTGTCACGTGTTGCATCCTTCATAAATGGACATTCGACTTGGATAACCTGGATGGTCTGCAGGGCTTGTGGCTGTTGGAATAATCTCATTACATCTTGCTAGTAACTAGGCCTGTGATAACCCTAGTTAGTTAAAGTATCAAGCCGTACTTATTGCTTGGCCGTGATTGATTGGATGGAGTCCAGCCCAGTCTAGTTTTTCATGATCTTGTACAAGACTGTATCATGACATGATTTTTTGTATCGATAAATGATGGGATACCAAGCTCTGTTCAGATAAAGGATTACAACCCCGCTCCTTGGCTATCTGAATAGTTCTGTGGTTATCTTATCATATATCATCCTGCCTATTGTGCATGTCTTAACAATAAAGATCAGGGGTCCAGTTCTGTTCAGGCGAAGGGTTACAACCCCGGTCCTTGTTTAGTTTAAGGGTTGTAACCTGGCTCCCGGAGCAGTTCTGTGTCCTCTCTTCGTTTATTATCTTATTGCGCCCCTGCCATGCTTGTCATGTTTTATCTTATCTCAGTAATAGGATTATTTATGCTGGCCTTAACAATAAAGATCAGGGGTCCAATTTTGTTCAGGCGAAGAGTTACAACCCCGGTCCTTGTTTGGTTTAAGGGTTGTAACCTGGCTTCCGGAGCAGTTCTGTGTCCTCTCTTCGTTTATTGTCTATACTATACCAATAGTATTTGAGACGGATTTTTATTCAGGTGAAGGACTGCAACCCGGGTCCTTGTTTGGTTTAAGGGTTGTGACCTGGCTACTTGAATGGTTTCCTCGTACTCAGTTTACTGTTGTTATCTCTATTATTATTATTAGTTTTTTATTTATTATCTTTAATATTCTATTGTGATATGCTGGTTTTAGTTCTTAAGTGACGCCTCCTTTGTGGCACTTGCTCTTTCTGGGGTCTAACCCAGCTGGTTTTGTATGGCCAGATATCGGAGCAGCACCAGAGGATCTGCCTACCTTCCAGCCAGATGGTGAACACTAGGCGTAACCCTGGCAATGAGTGGGTTTCTTTTTATTCTTCCACTTTATTGTAAAATTATTCTTTTGAGGCGTTTAGCCGGCGAGCACGTGTTAGCTCATATTGCACCTTTATTTACTGTCTGCCTACGGGCTGTAACATGATTGACAGATCCTAGGGTTGATCATGTATGACTGAAACTCTTGCTAGTCCTGACATTTTGTACGACTAGCTTCCTGATCATCCGAATATGTAATGTATGAGACGTCTTGCTATTAGATATTTGGTGCTCTGCCATCTTGTATACTGTTACTACTTGCTTGAGATTGAGACAATAGGCTTGTTCATAACCATAGGCGACTGATGGATTGTAGTTAAACCCTCATGTATCTAGACAGCCGTGACCGTATAGCGAGATAGATTTTATCTCTATATACGTAGCTGGCTATGTCTGTCCCCGCTCTCCAGTATTCTGGTTCTGGGACGTGACATGGTTTAAGTGGTGGCCCTTGCAGGTCTTGTAAATCAAGATATGTGAGGGTTTACCGAATAGATGTCTCAATCAGTACTCGTCCTTGATCTCTGCTCGTGCTCTCTAAATCCTTGGAATCTTGACCTGATCACATGCTTGTATCGTTGATCTGTCCTGGTCCTTCCTTATTGTTCCCTAGGTCGTCTTCTTCAGCGGCATTGATCCTGGTCCTACCGATCAGCAAGGCGGAGCACCTCCCATGGACCAGCAGCAACCCAGAGATCAAGCCCAACATTCAGGAGTAGCCTCCAGAGTCATGCCGACCGGAGGAGAGCCACCAGTTCAGCCCGTCCAGCCTGCAGAGCCTGATGATGGCACTTTAGGTCATTGTTAGCTTCCCAGGATCGGCGAGGAGATGCCTTGCACCAGGCGGTGGCAGATGCTTTGACCAGAGAAGGTCATCAGGGTAACAGCACGGCCAACAGCTTCAAGCGCTTGAACCCTCCCTTCTTCGACGACAGTGAAGATGCGATCGCCGCAGATGCTTGGCTTCAGGACACAGAGGTGATTCTAAAGCAGCCAGGACTCCAGAGAATGAGAAGGTGGCCGTAGTGCGGCTGCAGCTATTGGATCTTTCCTGCAGCTGGTGGGCGTCGCAGGCCGTTGGATTAGTGGCCCCTATTGCCTGGACAGTATTCAGAGAGAGATTCCAGATCAAGTATTTTGATGCTGTGGCTCGGTACGATCTACAGACGAGGTTCACCAATCTAAAGCATATGGGCATGACGGTCGACGGATATGCGGTCGAGTTCTCCAGGCTCAGTCGGTTTGCTCCCACCTTGGTAGCGACCGAGTTCGATCGAGCTCAGCGATTTCAGCAGGGGCTCCACCTAGAAATTTTGCTGGCGGTGGAGCAGTTTGAGCATCAGACTTTTGATGCATTGTTGAGAGCAGCCCGGAGACATGAGTATACCTCCCAGATGATCGTGGATAGGACCGGAGGTCGGAAGCGATCCCACAGCCAGATGAATCAGTCTTCAGCACCAGCCTCGACAGTCAGGGCTTTGACCATTGGAGCTCCGAGGCGGGCGGCCTCAGTGACGTCGGTTCAGCATTCAACCCCGACGCACCCTCAACAGCAGAAGCAGAAGCAGTCTTCCGCAGTAGGATATTCACACTGCGGGAAGCCAGGGCATGTGGTATCAGAGTGTCGCAGAGCACAGGGTTTGGGCTTGGTTTGTGGTGCCCCGGACCACAGGGTTGGGAACTGCCCGAACAGGGGGAGTTCATCGGCCTTCTCTAGTCCTTCAGTTAGAGGACCAGCACCAGTCCAGCAGCAGCAGCTGCTGCAGTACCCGTTTCCGAGGCCATTGCCGACGCAGGCCCAGGCATTCCAGCAGCAGAGATCGCAGCAGTATGCCCAAGCCCAAGCCCTGATCCAGAGCAGACAGAGAAATTTTTAGCAGAGGGGACCTGCACCCAGAGGACATGGTCAAGTGCTAGCTTTGACCATGGGAGAAGAAGGAATAGCACCAGGTGAGGTAGTGGCAGGTACTATTCTCGTCAACACCTTTCCAGCTTCAGTATTATTTGATTCTGGTGCCTCCTATTCATTTATGTCTGCACGATTCGCGACACGGGTAGGACTGGAGCCCGAGTCATTATCAGTAAGGCTCAATATACTTACTGGTAACGGACTTGTGGGAGTAGATAGGGTGTTTTCCTTGTGTCGGATCATAGTTAGCGGTAGAGAGTTTCCCGCTAGATTGATAGAGTTTCCGATGGCCGATTATGATGTGGTCTTAGGGATGGATTGGTTGAGGGACCAGTATGCTAGGATAGACTGCCACATTGGCAGGGTTATTTTTAGCATTCCAGGCAAGCCGAAGTTTTCCTTCTCCCGAGGCGAAGTTGAACCTTCTCCTCCAGTGTTGCGGATGGCAGTAGCAGCAGTACAGTTACCTCGGATAGTCGAAGAGTTTCCAGACGTTTTCCCAGAAGAGCTTCCAGGGATGCCGCCAGAACGGGAGATCGAGTTCACCATCGACTTGATTCCCGGAACAGCCCCAGTGTCAGAGAGAGTCTACAGGATGGCGCCGTCAGAGCCAGAGATATTGTACAAGATGATTGAAGAACTCAGAACCAAGGGATTCATTCGTGCTAGTGGATCGCCTTGGGGAGCCCCGATGCTTCTTGTGAAAAAGAAGGATGGTACGTCCAGATTATGTGTAGATTATCGTACCTTGAACTCAGTGACAATCAAGAACAGATACCCTCTCCCGAGGATAGATGACTTGTTTGATCAACTCAAGGGGGGAGGTAGTGTTCTCGAAGATCGACTTGCGGTCAGGATACCATCAGATCAGAGTTAGAGAGCAGGACATCCAGAAGACAGCTTTCAGATCCCGATATGGGCATCGGGAGTT
Source organism: Iris pallida (assembly GCA_029216955.1). Taxonomy (NCBI): domain Eukaryota; kingdom Viridiplantae; phylum Streptophyta; class Magnoliopsida; order Asparagales; family Iridaceae; genus Iris; species Iris pallida. The sequence goes on from JANAVB010027997.1 coordinate 9,288,094, forward strand.
CCTTGTTATGCCATTTGGAGCAACCAATACGCCGGCTGTATTCATGGACCTCGTGAATCGCATCTTTATGCCCTATTTGGATCAGTTCGTGATTGTGTTCCTAGATGACATCCTAGTCTACAGCAAGAGTGAGGCAGAGCATGAGCAGCATCTCAGAGTTATTCTCCAGATTCTCAGAGAGCACCAGTTGTATGCCAAGTTTAGTAAATACGAGTTCTGGCTCGATCGTATTTCGTGCTTGGGTTATATCATCACCCGAGGAGGAGTTGAAGTGGATTCTCAGAAGATTGTGGCCATTGAGACATGGCCAGTGCCCAGCACGGTTGCGAAAGTTCGCAGTTTTTTTGGATTGGCCGGCTACTACCGTCGATTTGTTTCAGACTTTGCTCGGATTTCAGCGCCATTGACCCAGTTGACCCGCAAGGATGTGCAGTTCGCTTGGACCGTAGAATGTCAGGATTCTTTTGAGAAGTTGAAGCGAGGCTTGATGACGGCACCCATCCTCACGCTTCCTGATGAAACCGGAGGATTCTCAGTGTATTGTGATGCTTCAGGCAGAGGTTTAGGATGTGTTCTGATGTAGCATGGGAAGGTAATAGCTTATGCGTCACGACAACTTCGTGATCATGAGAGGAATTACTCAACCCATGACTTGGAGCTGGCAGCAGTAGTGTTTGCACTTAAGTTGTGGAGGCACTACCTATATGGAGATAGGGTAGAGATTTTCACCGACCACAAGAGCCTGAAGTATGTTTTCACCCAGAAGGATCTTAACATGCGTCAGAGGAGGTGGCTAGAGCTACTTGTGGATTATGATGTCAACCTGCAGTATCATCCTGGGAAGGCCAACGTTGTTGCAGATGTATTGAGCAGGAGAGCCAGAGTTTATTTCCTAACAGCGCAACCAGAGTTGTTAGCTGATCTTCGGAAGATGGGTATAGAAGTTGTTCTCCCCTCCAGTGTAGCATTGATGGCCAACATGCAAGTTCAGTCCACTATAGTCGAGAGGATCCGGATGGCGCAGTCAGCAGATTCTAAGCTTCAGCGACTCATAGCAGAGTGTGAGGCAGGACGAAGACCAGAGTTATATCCATGAAGACGGTACACTTAGGCATGGGAAGCGTCTTTGTGTACCCAGTGGAGATATTAGACAGGAGATCATGACAGAGGCTCACAGTTCACAGTATTCCATTCATCCCGGTGGTACGAAGATGCACCGTGATATTCGTCAGCACTTTTGGTGGAATGGCATGAAGAGGGAGATAGCTCGGTTTGTCTCTCGATGTTTAGTTTGTCAACAAGTTAAAGCTGAACATCAGAGGCCAGCTGGACTACTTCAGCCTTTGCCAATTCCATAATGGAAGTGGGAGCATATAACCATGGATTTTGTGACTGGATTGCCTAGATCCCCGGCTGGCAGAGACGCTATTTGGGTTGTCATAGACAGGCTCACGAAAGTGGCTCACTTTCTTCCGTTCAGAGTTGGTCAGTCGACGGCTCAGCTAGCGGAGATGTATCTCTGACAGATTGTCAGATTGCACGGTGTACCAGTCAGTATCACTTCGGACAGAGATTCCAGATTTCCGTCGCACTTTTGGCGTAGCTTGCAAGAGAGTTTGGAAACTCGTCTCCAGTTCAGCTCCGCTTATCATCCGCAGACTGATGGCCAGTCAGAATGCACGATCCAGACTCTCGAAGACATGTTGAGATCTTGTACACTCGACTTCGTTGGTTCGTGGGAAGATCACCTGCACCTGGTGGAGTTCTCGTACAACAACAGTTTCTAAGCTAGTATCCAGATGGCACCGTTCGAGGCACTGTATGGTAGGAAGTGCCGATCCCCGCTAGCATGGGACGATATTGGAGAGAGACAGATGCTTGGTCCGGAAATGATTGCTCAGACCGTTGAAGTGGTCAGAAGAGTCAGAAATTATCTTCGAGTTGCCCAAGATCGCCAACGTCATTGGGCCGATTCTCATCGGCGCCCTCTTGAATTTTCTGTCGGCGACCATGTATTCCTGAGGATTTTGCCTAACCGTGGCGTCATTCGTTTCGGCATACGGAGAAAGCTTAGTCCTAGGTATATAGGACCGTTCGATATTCTGAAGCGAGTAGGAGATGTATCATATTATCTTGCTCTTCTGCCGTCGCTATGTGAGGTACATAATGTGTTCCATGTATCTCAACTACGACGGTATATCCCGAACCCGAGCCATATCATGGATCATTCGGAATTGGTTGTTGGTACCAACCTTTCGTATGAGGAGAGGCCCGTGTCTATATTGGACCGGAGAGAGAAGATACTCAAGAACAAGACTATTAGTTTAGTCCGTGTTGCTTGGGGTCATCACTCTTTGGGTGAGTCAACGTGGGAGCGTGAGGATGATATCCAATCGCGATATCCCGACCTGTTTGACTCGTAAGGTATAGTATCCTTCTTATGCCTTACACCTTCGATTCCTTGCTAACATGAATAAGTTGCTTGATTGCTTGATTAGTATAGCTTGCCTGTGATTAGTATAGCTTGTTCTTGTCCCTCTAGCCTCTTAATTAAATTCCGAGGACGGAATTCTTTTAAGGTGGGTAGAGTTGTAATGCCTGTGGTTCGTATTGCTTATCTTGGTATACGTATAAGTAATTTAACCCGTATTGCATGTCTCCCTGCTTGATTTATTCTAGCATTTTATTGATTGGTTTATTCTTGGGTTTGGCTCGGCTTGGCTGGGTTTGCTTTGGTTCATCATGAACCAAAGGTGAACCCTCCTACCTACCACCACCCTTCTTATTTATAACCCCTTCCTTTTCTCTCTCATTATTATTTTCCTTTCTTCTTCATTTACTCTCCACCATTACTTCTTCAACCACCAGGAGGGAGAGAGAGAGAGAGAGAGCTTAGGCAAGTACAAACTTGCTTCATAATGGATCTCAAGTTTTATTGTTCCATTCTCTTCCTTACTTGATTTTAAGCCTCTTTAGAACTTAGCATTTTTGGATTTGATGGATGAATTCTTGTAAATCTAAGTTTGTAACTTTTCGGTTTTCTTGGTTTTGATCTCTAGAACTAGGTTATTTTTGAAAACTAATGGTTCTATGTTGTAGAGAATTCAATTTCATGCAGTTTTGGCTTTTGTTTCGCTTGATTTCGACATCGGATGAGTAAGTTATGGCCATTACAAGTTTTTAGAACTTTCATGGCTGAACTTGCTGTTTGGGGACGATGAACCCCATGCGCCGGGAACCCCATGCGTCCGGAAGGTCATGCACCGGGAGGCCATACGCCGTGAAGTCCCGGTAACGCATTCTTTGACTCCGAGCGTGTCATGCGCGTAGGTTCCTTACGCGCATGTACTGAAGACGCAACATGAGTTTAAAATCTCATGTGCCGATTATGCAGGAATTCCATGCGCCGATTTGTGCAGGAATCCCATGCGCCGATTGTGCAGGAATCCCATGCGTCGATTTGCGCAGGAATCCCATGCGCCGATTTGTGCAGGAATCCCATGCGCCGATTGCGCAGGAATCCCATGCGTCGATTTGTACATGAATTCCATGCGCCAATTTGTGCAGGAATCCCATGCGCCGATTGTGCAGGAATCCCATGCGCCGGAATTGCTCTATTTCGCTGTTTTTGCCTGTTTAAGTTGTTTTGTAGCTAGAATCTTGAAAAACTCAAAACATGAAAGTTGTAGATCTTTTCCTTGGCTTCAAGAATATGTCACTATTTGTTTTATGCAAGTTTCTCTCATTCATGATAAGGTAAGAATAGAACACGATAGTGGCCCGCCGTGGCGCACACTTAACAAGTAAACTGACATGATATATCATGACATACTGTTATGACAGCTAGTCTGACATGACAAGTATGAAAGACCTGGATACCGTAGGCGATTGTGTTTGTACAAATGAACTGGCACTATCTTGCATCATGTCTAGGATGGGGATCCCTGAGTACCACGGTCAGGGGTACCTACTGAAATTGACTAAGGCTAATTAACTAGAATGATTCAGTAGTCATGAAGATATTTTCCCAGCTACAGGCAATCCCGTTATCTGGGCACATTCAGTGGACTTGTAGCCTACCGACGAGTAGGGCACATTTCCAGCACATTGTCACGTGTTGCATCCTTCATAAACGGACATTCGACTTGGATAACCTGGATGGTCTGCAGGGCTTGTGGCTGTTGGAATAATCTCATTGCATCTTGCTAGTAACTAGGCCTGTGATAACCCTAGTTAGTTAAAGTATCAAGCCGTACTTATTGCTTGGCCATGATTGATTGGATGGAGTCCAGCCCAGTCTAGTTTGTCATGATCATGTACAAGACTGTATCATGACATGATTTCTTGTATCGATAAATGATGGGATACCAAGCTCTGTTCAGATGAAGGGTTACAACCCCGGTCCTTGTTTGGTTTAAGGGTTGTAACTTGGCTATCTGAATAGTTCTGTGGTTATCTTATCATATATCGTCCTGCCTATTGTGCCTGCCTTAACAATAAAGATCAGGGGTCCAGTTCTGTTCAGGCGAAGGGTTACAACCCCGGTCCTTGTTTGGTTTAAGGATTGTAACCTGGCTCCCGGAGTAGTTCTGTGTCCTCTCTTCGTTTATTATCTTATTGCACTCCTGCTATGCTTGTCGTATTTTATCTTACCTCAGTAACAAGATTATTTATGCTGGCCTTAACAATAAAGATCAGGGGTCCAGTTTTGTTCAGGCGAAGGATTACAACCCCGGTCCTTGTTTGGTTTAAGGGTTGTAACCTGGCTTCCGGAGCAGTTCTGTGTCCTCTCTTCGTTTATTGTCTATACTATACCAATAGTATTTGAGACGGATTTCTATTCAGGTGAAGGGCTGCAACCCGGGTCCTTGTTTGGTTTAAGGGTTGTGACTTGGCTACTTGAATGGTTTCCTCGTACTCAGTTTACTATTGTTATCTATATTATTATTAGTTATTTATTTATTATCTTTAATATTCTATTGTGATATGCTGGTTTTAGTTCCTAAGTGAAGCCTCCTTTGTGGCACTTGCTCTTTCTGGGGTCTAACCCAGCTGGTTTTGTATGGCCAGATATCGGAGCAGCACCAGAGGATCTGCCTACCTTCCAGCCAGATGGTGAACACCAGGCGTAACCCTGGCAATGAGTGGATTTCTTTTTGTTCTCCCACTTTATTGTAAAATTATTCTTTTGAGGCGATTAGCCGGCAAGCACGTGTTAGCTCGTATTGCACCTTTATTTACTGTCTGCCTACGGGCTGTAACATGATTGACAGATCCTAGGGTTGATCATGTATGACTGAAACTCTTGCTAGTCCTGACATTTTGTACGACTGGCTTCATGATCATCCGAATATGTAATGTATGGGACGCCTTGCTATTATATATTTGGTGCTCTGCCATCTTGTATACTGTTACTACTTGCTTGAGATTGAGACAATAGGCTTGTTCATGACCATAGGCGACTGATGGATTGTAGTTAAACCCTCATGTATCTAGACAGCCGTGACCGTATAGCGAGATAGATTTCATCTCTATATACGCAGCTGGCTATGTCTGCCCCCGCTCTCCAGTATTCTGGTTCTGGGGCGTGACAGTAACATACTCCATATCTTCAGGAGCTCGATAGATTTCAACTCTGGCTCTCCAGATGGGCTGAATATTACACATCCTCTATAACAATCTACCAGTCTATCCCTAAGAGTACATCATAGTTGGGTAAGGGCATCACAAGTAAGGGTGCTAAGAATTTATGGTCTGAGATTGTAATAGGACAGTTACAGGCCTCGGTGATGGGTATGCGTCTAAGTATGACCGGTGGTGGACCTCATTGCCAGCAGAGCCGGAACAAGTGGTCTTTCCTTTGGCCATACTCTGGAAGGTTTAGGATACAAAACATAAGCAAGGTAGCCTACCAGTCTATAGCAAACAAAATTATTTATTTATAATATATTTCGGTCCTATGTTGTGACAAATTAATGTTCTAGTATTCTAATTGTTTCTAAATATGTTCTCCTAAGTTGTTGATCTGACCTGCATGGACCACCACTAAAAACATGTCATGACCCGATCCCAAATAATTGGGTCGAACCGGATCATGTCCAGCCTGCACCGTTGTTGAGACGGCGGCAGTAAGCTGTATCCACTATTGCAGGTAATCACAACAACATCTAAATATTTGTCACAACTCAATATTCGGGAATTTAAAACTTTATTCAACATTTGAAAAGTACAACTGGAATGTAAAAGAACTGAAAAGAATGCTGAAACCAAACTAACAAAATTCTAAAACAACAAATCTGGAAACAGATAATCTAGCTAAGCGTTCGGCTCGTCGGCCTCATGTCCTGCGTCCTCCAATGGAGACTCTGGCAAAACCACGGGGTACAGTACTGGGTCATAATAGCTGTTGTATAACAGCTCAGCATCCTCAAAATCCCCTAAAAATGTTATCTCCAGTCAGGAGGGAGCAAAGTACAATTCATGATAATCTAACAATTAAAATAATAATAGAGTCATACACTTTTAAACAATTTGAAATAAACAGTTCTCCAGCAGTTAAAACATTGTGATGTGAATAGGCAATGAATATGACCGGCTTGGGTTGTACAGTGAATGATATGGCTCATCCCCGTGTGTATGAGGGGTAAGCTAATACAGTTCTAAATTTTTACTTTGGATGTGGTCATACTCATTACACTACTCCCCCAGTACCCAACAGTCAATCAGTCAGTGCTCTCCGAGAGAGTTCCGTGTTGCATCGTGGTTTAAACTTGCAATAAAATAATTATTAAATAATTGTAAACTAACACAAAATGTACTTGCCTTGGTTTGATTGGATTTGGGAATGTCTCCGAGATTGAAATCAGACTTGTCCTCGAAATCCTACAATCGAGAAGTCTGCCTTAGATTTTTAAAGTTTTACCATGCTAGATGTGCTAGTTACAATCTCTAAATTTGTCCTAGTCAAATTTTAATCTTTATTATACTATCACAAACAAATCTCAATTATCGGGTGTGTTGTAATTAATTACGAGGGAAAGATCAATTTAACTTCTTATTTTGGAAAAAAAAAAACTCGTAGTTACCAATTTAATTGGTTAAAACTTTGTATTTTCGTAATTATACATATAAAACTAAATTTCTTGTTTAATGAGAAAACATGATCTTTGTTTAAATATTACAAACTTGTAAATTTTAATGTGAGAAAATCTCATTAATTTTTCTATATCAAAATAATATTTATTTTAATTCTACGCGTTTACGCTAAAAACCAGCAAAACCAGAAAATGAAAGAAAAAACTACGCTACAATAATTACAGGCCACAGAGAAAGAAAATAGAAAAGCTGGGCTTGTGCCCATACAAATTATTTTACATAAATTGAAATAAGAAGTAACATTTGTTAGTTCTAAAATTATCCTACAATTTAATTACAAAATAAGAGTAATAAATTAAATTAAATTATTATACGAGTCTCAGACTTGGTCCAATCGTCATAAAATAGCTAATGTCTCAACGTCCGAAAATTCCGATTTCGTTTGCATTTCGCTAGGGCCCATGGACCTTTACAGTCGTCGCCCAAAAATTCAAATTGTAAATATTTCCGAAAATCGATTTGAAATTCATTTATAAAATTTTTATAAAAAATTCGGCAGCATTTCCACTATTTTCGGGATAACCCAAAACTGGAAGAATGTGCCACAACCACTAAATAAATATCCCAAACCAGGGAAACCCATTTTTATATATAAATATACTCACAGAATTGTTTCCGAAACGAATTCGGAAAACCCGAAACAAAATCGAAATTACCACAGCATAAAGAACCAGCATACCAACAATTGGAAAATCCAATTTAAACCAAAATTCCCAGAAACTCTTTTCCAAGAGATTCTCGGAAAATCCGAACCAACAGAAAACACACAGAAACCATTCTGAAACCAACAGAACCTATCCGAAAGGATTTCGGAAAGTCCGAAAATGTCTCGTCTATAAATTACCGAATTCTCGGAGGAAATTCGTGGACCAGAATCTCATCATAGACTACGGAAATAGAAACAGGAAAACGAAATATACCTTGGGTTGCTCGGCTAGAGCTCTCAGGTGATAAAATGGAGAAAAATAATCCCACGGACAACGGATCGGGAACGAAAACCCACGGGCACGGAACGACAGCAACGGAGTGCTGCGGAACGGGACCGAGCGGACAGGGACCACACGCACGGGGCGCCGGCGGTCAGAGACAACAGCGGCGGGGACGGGGGCCGCCCGGGTCGGGCTCGGGTCAGCGGAGCTCGGCGGTTAGCGGCGGAGGGGTCGCTGCTCGGGTGCTGGCCGGGGTCGCCGAGGGGCGCGGTCGGACAGGGGCTCGGCGTCGGAGAGGCGGCGCTCGGGGAAACGCCGAGAGGGCGCCGGATCGACAGGGAGCGGGCGCACCGGGCTACGGGGACGGCGACGGAAGCGCCGGCCGGAGGCGGGGGCCGCTCGGGGGAGCGGTGGCTTGGTGCTCGGGAGATCGGTCTGCTTAGGGAGAGGGAAAGAGGAATGATGGAGAGAGTGCTGGATGTTGGGGTTGATGGTAGTTTTTTTTTATTTGAAGAATAAGGAAGAGTAGAGTAGGTGTGGGTGCTCTGGAGGAGAAATAGGAGTGGGTTGTGGGGGAAGTGGTCGTGGGGAGTTAGAATAGGAATATGTTTTGTTAGTATTTTTTTTTTACTCCAACTAATATTTATATAAAATATATATTGGTATATAGGTTCCATGAAAATAAAAAAAATATTCAGGAGAAGGGTCGGAAGACAGGATTCGGATTCAGCTCGGGGTCGGACCCCGGACACGGAATCGGGGCAGGCCACAATCAAAAATCAACAATAGTTTAAAAATAATATTTTTTCTTAAATCCGACTATTAGAAAATAATAATAATATTAATATTAATATTAATATTAATAAACTAAAATTTACACTACAAATCAATAATTAAATAATTCTAAAATTCTGGGTTTCACAAGATACTAGGATACAAACAACAAGGATACTAGGATACTCTATTACAAGGATACTAGGATACTAGGATATTCGGTGAGTTAAACGTATCTATCTGATTTATATTTATAGATATCTACTATTTGGATTTACCTTAGCCATCTACCCTTTACTTACTCTCTAATGTCCTATACTATGCCATAACTTATGCTACACACATGCATTACTTTCTAGAATACCCATATTAAGTATACCTTTATGGTACCATATCATGATACCACACTATGCCCTTTATCCATATTTACATTTAGCCTATGCCTAAAACCTTAAACACCCTTAATACCCTATACCAAGGATACTAGGATACTCTATTAGAGGCACTTACCTAAGGTATAACCCAACATCAATGGACATACCCTCTTAATCCATTCCATGTATGCATACAGGATATGGTACCCATGGTTGTCTATCCATGATGTTATACCTATGTAGTCCTATAATTATCTATTTACCATAAATGCATGCATTGCTATAGGCTATACCTATGGGGTTACCCTTACACCATTTTTATATCAATGATACTCATATTATAACTATATGTTACATAGATGCATATCCCGATCATCACTATATGTATAGCTATAGCTAATACTTATAGGAATACCTTACCTTTCCTATATAGGTAAACCAAGTGCCCATCTCAAAATTACCTAATATCGCTCTCTCCTATACACCAATAATCCTGCACAAACCAAGCCTTGCCCTCCTTATAATGCTAATGCCACAGACAGCCTACACACTTGCTGCATTCTTCACTCACTTTTACATACACATGCCACACTCATACAATAACACTCTCACACTCAGACTATTGCTTTCCCCTACTTGAACACACACTCATACAACATAATTAACTAATTATAACTGAAATTAAAGCAACAAAGTGTCATGTGTCAACATAATTAACTAATTAACTAATTAACTGAAATTATAACTGAAATTTAAAGAAATTAAAGTGTCGTGTGTCAACAAAGTGTCCTGTGTCCTGGTTAATTAACTAATTAACCAGTCGTGTCCTGTGTCAAAGTGTCGTGTCCGAAAGAGGGTTAGGGTTTACCTAGTCGGGGAGGAGAGGGTCGTCGAGGGGGTCGCCGGTGGGGAGTTGGAGACGGCGGGAGCTGGAGACGGAGGGGAGCAGGGTCGCCGAGCCGAGGGGGGAGGGTCGGGGGCCGAGGGGGGAGGGTCGCCGAGCCGAGGGGGGAGGGTCGTCGGGGGGGGGGGGGGGGGGGGGGGTCTTCGAACGCCGAGGGGGGAGGGGTTTCGGTGGAATGAAAACTCAAATGGGGTTTCGAAATAATGGGGGGGGGGGGGGAATGAAAACTCAAATGACCTATATTTTTAACTTAGCGACGTCACTATGAGACGTCGGTAAACGTCGCTATTGTTTGCTCTTAGCAACGTCATACCATATACGTCGGTACACGTCGCTATTTCTAGCCAAATTAGCGACGTTCACCGACTTATCAGCAACGTTATTTTTTTTTACTTAAAAGACGTCGCGGGACGTCGCTGATCGTCGCTAATAGTGACGTCCTGCGACGTTTTACTTATGCGTCGCTAATTTTCTTCATGTTAGTGACGTTTTCCATAGGCGTCGCTAATTTCGTCGGTAATATGACTTATTTTGGTAGTGAAAAAATAGAGAAAGGATTGGGGAGAAGAGTGTTTAGCTAGGGGAGAATAGTGTTTAGGTAGGAAAGGGGATGCTTACCTGCTATTCGATAAGAGAAGAGTGTTGGGGGGAGAGAGAGAGAGAGGACATTAGTCACTTATATGAAAAAATCTGTAATAAGGGGGACATCTTTCCCTTATATGAAAAAATCTGTAATTAAAAATTAAGGATAGTGAATACAAAAAACTTGTAATTAAGCGTGCAAAAGTCTCGTACCATTAAAAAAAAAACAGCACTAATGATTTCTCCGAAATTCTGGGAGGTAGTGCTAAAATAAACAATTAAGAAGATTTAACAATTATTGTTAATTGATGGTCAAACACAGAAAACCCACCAACCACGAATATTTATACAAGTCCAGGTCTACCCTCTCCCCGTCATTTCCTTGCTCCACCACCACCACCACCACCACCACCAGACATCCCTCTCTCTCTCTCTCTCTCTCTCTCTCTCACACACACACACACAGATGAAGGTGTCATTGGTGTGTATGCTACATGTCTCGATGCTACTGCTGCTCCACTTCTCTCTCCTCTCCCCCTCGAGAGCTGCCAAGGTCCTCTCTCTCTCTCTCCTCTCTCTAAACAAACAAATTAATTATTAATTCCGTAGCTAGTGCAAAATAACAGACACGTGCATGTAATTAGTAAATGAATTGTAATATTGCATGCAGGAAGGAGGAACATGCGCAGCGAACCGCAACTGCGACTCCGGCCTCCACTGCGAGACGTGCATCGCCGGCGGCCACGTCCGGCCCAGGTGCACCCGCATCCGACCCTCCGACCCCAAGTCCAAGGCTAGTGGTCTGCCGTTCAATAGGTACTCGTGGCTGACCACCCACAACTCCTTCGCCAAGCTCGGCACTCCCACGCTGGCCCCCACAAACCAGCAGGATTCCGTCACCGACCAGCTCAACGTACGTAACAATCCATTCCTTCTTTCATTCTTCTTTGATGATTTTACTTCTACTTCACGTCTTTGAGCTAACGTGCACGTTGTGGATTGATGGGCTGCTATCAACATGAGTTTCTGTACCCTATCGTTTTGGAAACGACGAAGGTGACTTGTCACAAAGAGGGTGACGTGGTTGTTTTTCTCGGCGGAAATGATCGGTTTTGTGACCTCAGATGTGACCGCACATTGGTTACTGTTTGGATACGCAATATCTTGTTGACTTCACTAACGATATATGCAATACAAATTATATATCGTAATTGAAATATAAATTCATTTGGTTAATTTTAGGTTATGTTTTGCCAACAACTTAGTTTATTTTTAGGGTCTCTTTTGACCAATGTTTTAAAAACCGAACCGGACCAGACCGGCCGGTTCAACCGGTTCATCCGTGAACCGGTCGTTTTTCGGTCTGGTTCGGTATTGACCCGGTTTTGTTTAAAAGTGAGTATTTTTGTAAAAAAATTAATGACCATAAGGGATTAATTTGGACCACTTAAGTTAATCCAGTGGTTGAAAAACTGGTTGAACCAATTTGGTCCGACTCAGTGCCTTGGCCGGGTCAGCCACCGGTCCGGTTTTTAAAACATTGCTTTTGACTGGATGGAGGTGGATAAATTAAAATGAAAAGTCAGCATCATAAAATGGCAATTGCATCAAGATTTAACTTCCAGAAAATTTGAGTGGTCGGCATATTTTTCGTCGTATTAATTACAATACAAGTGTAAATCGATCAAGATGTATATAGTTTTGTGTTAGCATTGACCATTCACATGATTAACAAGTAGGAGTTTATCATTTCCATTTGTTGATTAATTATTTCGGTCTTCGATCCTAATTGGAAAAGACAAAGAGGTGACGATTGGCGGTTGGTTCAAATGTTTAGTTCTCAAAGTTGATTATATATTCCTAGTTGCCTCTTTAGAATAACTAGCTGGCTGGCTAGGTTCATATTGTTTCAAATTTGAATTCGTCGATGTATAGACTTAATAGACTTAATCCTTCGATTATATGACCAACTTCGTAGATGGAAGAGACTAGGAAGGCCGCGACCAGTGCCAGTGGTACTTGCATAATATAAATGGATTATTATTATTATGTTCATACCTAACCAATATTTTTCTAATGTCAATGCGCTATAAAACGGTTTGTTGATGTGAAACATCTTATAAAATAAAAAGATTGGTTTTATTATGAGTCTTTTAATATGGATGTGGAAAGGGTCTATAACAAGATTGTCTTCAAGCATGATCAAGGTGTGGCTTCAAGTTTTTCTCTAGTTTTCTTGTGATATTAAAGAAAAGTAGTGCATTATTGATTCATTATTTTCTTTTAAGGCGTGAATGAAAATTCAACCTCTTGCTCTTAATTTCCAGCACTTTTGTTTTTCTAATTATTCGCTGAAGATTTATGCAAACAGTGCCGGGAGGAACCTTGAGTGAGACAACTTTTGGTCTTCAATTTGCTTGACAATTGAGTAGATGGATGGAACTAGCTAGAATTAGTTATAGAGTTTAAGTTTATCATTTTTTTTAGGTAATCAAGCTTATGTTAATAGCATTTGTTACTACAGTGTGTACAGCATGCAGTGTAAGTAGTTGTATCAAACATTCCTCATATGTAGACAGTCTGGCCATGATGATTGTACCTAGCAAAAATGAGACATTTACAGCAGTAGTTGGCTTGAAGAAGGTTGGCATAAAACGAGAGACTTGAGAAAGAGATTGTTGGGAACGCCTTGTAACCCGAATAGGAGTTGGCCCATGAGGTGCGACGCCTAAAAAAATGCATTTATCTACACCTCCAAGAAGAATTCCCATATAAGGCCTTAACCAAACTTCATGATCATCGTCACCCCATTAGAGGGCTGAACCGGAACCGAGATACAATTCCAACAATTTATTGACCGAGCAGCCAAGCACACCCTGCAGGCTACCTTCGTTCGTTCCCGGTAGCCACATTGGACGTGCTAGATCCGTATATGTCATCGAACCAATTAGAGTCGTCCAAACTAGTCCCTTATCTTGAGCTATGATACCACTTGTTGTTTCCGGTGTCCCGAATAAATTAGTTCCCACCACAAATATTGGAACCAAGAAGCTAGAAGATCCATAATTAATAATTAAGACATGTTTAATCGAGTCCTAGCTATGTCAACCTAATTGCCAACCAAATGTCTTTTCTGTTTTTTTTGTCCTGATCCTCTCATTTTTCACACAAGAATTGGCCCCAGCGACATCACTAGTCATATCGATCCAAATGAATTATTAATCCTATGTGAAAGCAAAGCAAGCCAACGTAGAGAAAGCCAAATTTATAAGTTTCATGTTGCTTTCTTCTCAGTCTCGCTCTCTTGTCTAGTCTTTCTCCTCTTATAATTGCCACACATAGAATGATGAAATAGCTTCCTTCCATTGCAACCACAAACTTCATGAGGTTTAATTTCTCACGTCAAGATCATAACTTAATGGAAATGCTAAACATCCCGCGGCCTATGTCCGCCGGTTGTCACCGCGGGCTGACATGGTACAACCCAATTTGCCTTCCCTATTTGCCTGGACCACACCCGCTGGTGTCCGGCCAATTAAAGACTGCAACGTGGACCGCGGACTAAAACTGCAGACCAAAATGCCGTCCACGTAGCATGTCGTAACTTAATTATGAGGAGATGCACATCAATGTTGCCGACAAGGACATTGCATCTACCACACAAAAGTAGAATATAGCGTGTCATTATCTCGAGTCTTGCATTACAATTACCAAAGTTTTTTTACTTCTTCTTCTTTTAATCTCCTTGAGCAAGTTTTTATTGTTATGTTGATGCAGAATGGTGTCAGGGGCTTAATGCTTGATATGTACGATTTCGACAACGACATCTGGTTGTGCCACTCCTATGGTGGCAAATGCTATAACTACACAAAGTTTGTAAGTTCTCCAAACTTGAATAATTCTCGTTGTTGCTTTGGAAACACTGATCACTAACTCCGAACCCAAACGTCGACCTTCACTCTTATCAGCAACCTGCCATCAACGTGCTCAAAGAAATCCAAACGTTCCTCGAAGCCAACCCTTCAGAAGTCGTCACCATATTCATAGAGGACTACGTCACCTCCCCCAAGGGCCTCACCAAGGTGTTTGCCGCCGCCGGCCTCACCAAGTACTGGTTTCCGGCTTCCCGAATGCCTAGGAACGGCGGGGATTGGCCCCTGCTCAGTGACATGATCGGCAAGAACCAGAGGCTGGTGGTGTTCACTTCCAAGTCGGCCAAGGAGGCTTCGGAGGGCGTCGCGTACGAATGGAGATACGTTGTAGAAAACCAATGTACGTACGATTCATAACAAAGGAATCCCCCTTACAATACAACTAGTAAATGTACGTACTTTGCACGTATAATAACGGATAATAAAAATATTATTCAATTATAATCAAATATTTCTTCTAACTCATGTGGTTAAGGGGTGAGGTATTTTTCTTGTTTGGTTGAGTTTGATTTCCCATGTTGACAAATATAAAAAAATTTACATAATTTTTTTTAGAAATATAATGGACCGTGATATAATAATGACTTAGACGGCTCACTTTTGAGCCGTTTTGAAGCCTTGGAAGATTATAGTCGCTCTTGACCGTTTGTTTTAATCATTTTTGCAGATGGAGATGGGGGGATGAAGGACGGTTCGTGCCCCAACCGTGCCGAGTCGCCTCCCATGAACGCCACGTCGAGGTCGCTGGTGCTGATGAACTATTTCGGGAGCGTTCCGGATTTTGCTACCGCTTGCAAGCACAACTCGGCGCCTCTTGTGAACATGATGAACGCTTGTCACAGTGCGTCGGGAGGCCGATGGCCCAATTTCATAGCCGTAGATTTTTACAAGGTACGTACGTCACGTCTGCATGCATGCATGTAGGCTTAGCTCATTATGCATGAATTTTTAACGGAATTAGCCGCTATGGTCGTTCGTCCTCGCTTTGATTCCTGCGGAATCGTCCTGGCTAAGGCGTGATGTCGTGCAAGGCTAAGTTGCGCTTGCACAATGCCAGTACCTGCACAATACAACTAGACAAAGCAAAACACACACACACACACGCAACACATTTCATTGCGGAAAACCAAATATTGGACAGAGATTTGAAAATGAAACACTTCTTTTATTCATAATTTGATAGGATTACAAAGTACAAAGCTTGCGACTCAATGCTATAATTTGATTACATATTTATCTTTGAAACTCTTTTTCAAAATAGCCACAATGCCCATACATCATATCCTTTTATTACATAGTCAAAAATGAAAAGACACCTTGAGAGGAAACTTGCAAACAATGGCGGAGGTAGGAAAAAATATTAGAGGGGGCTAAAAAAATTCATGTTATAGCTTACTTGCTTCCCAAAAAAAAAACTACAAAATTGGCTTCAAAAGATAAAAAAAAGAAACTGAAACAACAACTCAAGGAATCGAACTCTGGACCACCTGTATAAACAGCTAATAACTCAACCAACTAAGCTATGGCTTACATGTGACTTTTACTGGTACCTTCCAGTATTTCATTTTTAAGCCCGGGTTACAGCCCGGGAGAGTCCGCCTTATGCTCCGTCCCTACTTGCAAACTTGACTGGAAATAAAAAGTAGCTTCCATGCAGAGAAGTGACGGGGGAGGAGCTCCGCAGGCTACGGACATCGCGAACGGACACTTGGTTTGCGGCTGCAGCGACATTGCTCAATGCAAGGTTTGGTCACACTACTATATATATTTACTTGATTAGCGATTGATCGATCGACTGCAACTTGAATTTTTGTTTCGAGCAGGCCAATGCCACGTTCGGCACGTGCGACGAGCCGCCGAAGGCGGGGGATGTAAATAATGGGACCCCCCCATCGGCGGCACAGAAGACGTCGAGTGCGGCTGCTACAAGCGGAAGGACGACATCTTCTTGGAAGAGCTGGTTGCTCCAAGTGTTCTCGATGGGCTTAGTATTCTTTATGTGGTGCAGCATGTAGAAAGCTTCTGGTGACATGGACCCCCAACTGTTTGATAGTAGGTTTGTGTTCTGTTAGATTTTTACGTAACGCTGCAATTGAGTTGCGTGTTCTGATCGTACAGCAGAATGGATGTTAAGTTTTAGTCCCACACGCGTAAGCTAGTTTCTAAATTATTCTTTGCCAATTTAAAATGTAATATGCTATGTTATTGGTGTGCTCAAGCTCAATTGCTTGGTATTTTTTCTTATGCTTTTCGGTTGAATCTTTGATACATCTTTTGTTTATGATATTTTTTCATGAACATTTGCTTAATAATCTAATTCCAATTATTGTAAAACACTGCTCTGGAGCAATAAAAGAGAGCTTAAATAAAAACAAATTTGTCATTGAACTGGTGGGAAACCTCTCAAAGAGAAGGGTCCTAAAAAAAAATTGCGTATGCTACTTAAATGTTGCGGCGGACACACTGTATTCTTTAGTAAAAGGCGAAATAATAGTTCATTTTGTGCTCACCACACAGCTGTGTAATTGTAAATCGTTGTGGATCAGCCTATCAGGTCTTATTTATAGACCCCTCACGTGCTGATTTCCTAACCGATGAGGGACTAACTCGTTACAATTCCCATTATGCTCATCAGCATTTCTATGGGGAGTAATGCGCATTTATGTGTCACTCTAATCTTAAAAGCCAAAATGGACACGGAGACTTCCTTTATTAAAAATTAAGGAGATTGATGAACATGTTTCCATATTCTCAGTTGTCTATAAAAGGCATATAGAAAGGGCATAGGTGGACTTCAGAAAAAAAAAATATAAACCCAGACGAGAATTAAGTTTGAAACTAACAATGCAATTATAATCGGTTTTGTCGTTCCATATCTCCATTGGTTGAACCACAGTAAAACCAATATGCAAAATAAAATCAAAATAAAATTTCAATTCACTTGTCAAAAACGAAAAGGGAACAATTCCACAAGAAAATTTAAAATTGATTTGGTCGGGTGTGCCAGCCCAAGCAGTAGTGCAAGACATGGGCGACACTCGGGGACCCAACAGTAGCAAGCTACTGCAGACGGACCCTCCTCCTGAAAAAAATTAATTTAATATCATTGTGAGCACATGGCCCACGTATCAGATATTAAACTGATAAGAACAGATACTACACTTGATCTTAGCCAAAAGGCCGAGAAAGGTATGCTTTGGAACGTGGCACTGGGCTCCCTTTTATATCCTCGTCTTAGCGAAACTTTACTCCACCTGACGATGTGGGACTAAATGTCCCTTAAGTAGGACTTTAACTTGGCAAAAATATATGATCCCCCAAGGTTCTGAAACGTTTTGCTTGCACACACTAACAAATAAAGTAGCAAATTAGGAGATGAATTCCATCCTTTCTCTACGCTTTGATAGTCATCGCAGTATTTTGTTTATGGCTCAAACTTGTGAAATATGCTGAGTACTTCAAGTGGGATGGAGTTCATTACTAAGAACCGTGGACACCTCAAAAAATTGTTTATCGTCCGTGTCACGGTGTCCTCGTCATATCTGTGTCCGTGGAAGATGCAACATAGACAGTAATTATTTCACCAAAAAGTAGAGAAGAGGAGTCCCTCTGCCTCTGCTTCAATAATGTGACGGACACACAGTGTCCTTTAGTAAAAAAAGACGAAAGAATAGTTCGCTTTGTGTTCACCACGCAGCTGCGTGAATTTTAGAACGTTTGGGACCAGACGTCGGCAGTGCTATCCTAACCAATGTGGGACTAAAGTTTTTCAAGTCTCATTTTACATTTAGGGGTGAGCATTATTCGATTTTGGACCGAAACTGAATCGAACCCAATAGGATATTTGGTTCAGTTTCAAAAAAATTCGGTTCGATTTCGATTTCGATTTTGGGTTTGGGTCCAAAATTGAGATCCGAATAACAATTATACAGTTATGTAAATATCATCAATCTGAAATTTTGTATATTTTAAAAACAATTATATGTGTGTTTTGATTCCAATTTTGATAATTTAACAATTATATGTGTGTTTTGGGTTTTGGGTTTCGGTCCAAAATTGAGATCCGAATAACAATTATACAGTTATGTAAATATCATCAATCTAAAATTTTGTATATTTTAAAAACAATTATATGTGTGTGTTTTGATTCCAATTTTGATAATTTAACAAATAGTCTAACTTTGTGCGTAACTTTAAAATTCAACAAATGTGTGTATAAAAATTATAATTTTAATAATTTATATACGATCACAACTTGAACAAATTGAATATATCAAATTTATTATAAAATTTTTGAGTTACATCCCACTTTTTTTTAACCCAAATTGAAGATACACCCACCCAATTACCATAATGTAAGGTACCCTCCACTTTTGACGGAAACCTTCTATGACCGACGGTCAACTCATTTGACCGATATTTTATGACCAAAATACCTCCCTTCTTCTTCTTCTTCTTCGCGTAAATAACACTGTTCCCTCCCCAGCGTGCCTGTCGCACGAGTCCCCACCCCGCCATGCGCTGTCGTAGCTGCTGCCACGGCTTGCTGTTGCTGCTGCTGCTGCTGCTACGTTGATGCTGCCACTGCTGCTGCTGCTGCTGCTGCTCTGCTGCTACGCCAAAAAAATTGGGTTGGGGTGTAGAGAAGATCGAAGGCTAAAAATTGGGTTGGGGTGTAGAGAAGATCGAAGGCTAGGGGTGGCCACGGATCGGTGGAGCATAAGTCCCTCCCTAGCACACCAAAGCCAAACCATCACCATCGTCATCCTCGCATCACCTTTTTCCTTTTCTCTTCCTTTATTTAAAATCTCCCAAAGACCCCATATCAACCTCTCCCAATGATTTTCTCCTCCTCTCCCAAGCTTTCCATGTAACCCATCTGCTCCAAATTACTTTTGGTCATGGTTGAGTGGTCTGGGCTTTAGCAATTCCCAGGGAATAAATTCCCAGTTTTCCTGCAACAATTCCTTAATTACAAGGTACGGCTTTTTAATCCGTTGGCGAGCGGGGAGCAAGGTGGCAGAGGGACAGGAGTGTAGAGAAGAAGACTAGGATATTTTGATCCAAAAAAAATGATCAAATGAGTTGACTGTTAATAAAAGACGGTTTTCGTTAAAAGTGAAGGGTACCCTACATTATGATAATTGGGTGGAGTGTACCTAGATTTTGTGTAAAAAAAAAGTGGGTTGCAACTCAAAAAATTTCGATTTATTCGATCTCACCCTCACAGCATTCCAACAAGAAAGTGAGCCACAAGTGACTAGGGGTGAGCAATAAACGGTTTTGGGCCAAAAATCGACCCGAAATAACATTTCGGGTCGGGTTCCAAAAAAAATGGATCGGTTCTCGGTTTTAAAAACACATGTTCGGTTATTCGGTTCGGGTCGCGGATTTGACGTTTGGTTTCCGACCCGAACCGAAAACCGAAATTATAGGTGTAATGATAGTTTTATCTATTACTTTGTATATAAAAAAAACTAACCCTAAACTTTCTCTCTCCTCTTCCCATTTTCTTTCAGAGCCGTCGCTCTCTCCCCGCTCACTCCTCTTCTCACTTTGTAAAACTCCGGTGCTGCTCTCCCGAGCTCGTCGTCAGAGCCTCCATGTCTGGACTCTTCTGGTGGCTATTGTTCTGCCATGGTGTTCTCTTCACCCTCGCGTTGATTACTCCCTCGACGGTCTTCGTCGTCTACTTGGCGTCGTAGGCTCGGAGGAAGCGCTAGGGGAGATCGTATGTGATGAGGGGATTGATCCCGTTGTCTGTTGATGTCCTCCATTGACGTGGCCTTGGGCGATCGTCCTCACCAACTACGGGCCTGCGCTCCTCGGCGGAGTCCTCGCCAACGCTACCACACTCGTCCTCTCTCTTCCATGCTATTTTACTGATTTTTTGTTGCTTTCCTACTGATTTTCTTCTTCTTCTATTTTTGTTAGAGATTAGCAGCTCAAAGAAAGTAGTGCTATTTTACTATTTTGTGTGTTTGTTCTTATGGAGATAATCATATGGTGGTGGACCTGGTAGATGCACATGCATGCGTGCTTTTTCTTGATGCTAATGTATTTTTTGTTTGTATATTTACAATTGTTGCAATTGTACAGTCTGTATGTTTGTAGTATATTTGCAATTGTTCTTGTGGAGATGATCATGTTTTTTTCAAAACCTACAAATATTCTCCATCCGGTTTTAGCATTTCCTCTTCTCCTTCCTTTGGGTTCTAGTAACTTTGTAAATGATGGATGCATAGGTGATATGACATCGCTCAGTTTTCTAGAAAAAAAAGAATTGTTGTGGTGGTTGTATAATGTATTCTCCTAAATAAATGTGAAGGTGATATTGACTGGACAGTCACCATAATAAGTGATGCATAAGTGATATTGACTAAACAGTCACCATAATAAGTGATATGACTGGACAAATAAATTGGTATAGAATTTGCTTGCTTCTTGTTATTTTTATTTACAGATCTGCTTCTTTTTTTTTCGGTTCGGTTTGTTTGTTGTTTTTGTAAATTTGGTTTACTTCGATAACCGAAGTTCGGCTCAGTTCGGATTTTTTGGTTTTATGAATTTGGATACACTCACTACTTGGACCCTCACAACCGAACCAACCGAAAACCGAATCGTTTTATTTCGGTTCGAATTTTTTTCGGTTTTCAAAAATTCTGTTCGATTTTCAGTTTTGTAAAAAATAGTTTTCGGTTTAGTCGTGTTTTAAAAATCCGGTTGGGTTCCGTTGCTCACCCCTCCAAGTGACATGAGAAGAAAAATATATATATTTATTCAAATGAGTAGAGTTTTGCTCCACCTAAAGTTCGAGCTACAAACGAAGTTGGGTGCTAAAGTTGGCATCAATCGAAACTGCTACTCTTTGCCCAAGCATTGGAAAGTAAAAGTGTTCTCTT
Organism: Iris pallida; assembly: GCA_029216955.1. Lineage (NCBI taxonomy): Eukaryota > Viridiplantae > Streptophyta > Magnoliopsida > Asparagales > Iridaceae > Iris > Iris pallida. The sequence continues at coordinate 9,309,646 of JANAVB010027997.1, forward strand.
TTCTTCTTGAAGTAGAAAGTAAACCTGTTCTTATGCAATAAAACGCATAACTAGAAACCAATAAAACGTATACTAATTTTCGGTTACTGAATTGGTGGGGCGCACCAGAGATAGGAATCCCTCAAAAAAATTGGCGTGTGCTGCTTAAATGTCTTTAGTAAAAGGCGAAAGAATAGTTCGCTTTGCGCTCACACGCAGCTGCGTGGTTTTAAAAGTTTGGGGAGCAGGTCTCATTTATAGACATCGCACACTGTCAGAGATGCTTTCCTAACCGATGTGGGACGTTAGTTCCAATTCCCATTATGCTCATCAGCATTTCTACGGATAGTAACACGCATTTTGTCTGTCATTCTATGAACATGGACAATTACGTCATTAAATTTACACATGGAAAGATTGATGAATATGTTTCCATTTTCTCGGTCGTCTACAGAAGCTTTTCATTTTGCCTCTTTTCAGAGGAAATGATCCACATTTGAGATAGAAATGACCAAGCATATAGAACTAACGGAAAATTTCAACAGTAGCATAGAAGTTTGTCGAAATTGTATAAAAGGCACGAAGTTTGGGTTAATTGTAGAGAGGGCATCGTCGCGCCCAAAATTGGGGCACCATTTTTTTGACGCCCAAAATTTGGTCGTCGAAAATTATATCCTATACTTAACTCTCCCGTAACCTCACTTAATCTACTTAATCCTTAAAAAATAAAATACGCGCCCCATTTAAGGGCGCCATTTTTATTAAAAAAAAAAAAAAAATTAGAAAGCGCGCCCCAAAAAGGGGCGCCGAATTTACAAACCACTACCCGACAAAAAAAAAAAAAAAAGAAAGAAAGAAAGCGCGCCCCAAAAAGGGGCGCCGAACACCAAATTTCCCACCATATTTTCACCGCCCGTGAGCAGCAGAGATTCCGCCCGTGCCCCCCCCCCCCCCCCCCCCCCCCCCCCCCCCCGCGTGTTCCCCATGCACGAACAGCAGAGATTTCCCGCCCATGCCGACGATGATTTGATTGATCTCTGCAATTGGACAGAGATTCCCGCTACTTTTAACCAGCTTTTGACCAAAAAAAAGTTTCTGAAGTTTTGTATGGTAATGCATCTGCCATCTTTAAGTAGGAACAAGTAGGAACACAATTTCAGAAGCAGAGAAGGAAAGAAAAGAAGAAGGAGGAAGAAGGAAGAGAAGAAGGAAGAGAAAGATACAAAGAAGGAAGAGGAAGAGTAATACATTAAGTTCGAGGAGAACTTTCAGAAGGTTAGTAAAAAAGTTACAAGAGTGGGATAGTAATTTTTGGCGCCCCAATTTTGGGCGGCCATTTTTTTTTTTTTTTTTTTAATTTTTCCCGCTCCATCTTTTTCCTTTTTTTTTTTGCTTTTCTGGTAAATTAAAAAAATGCAAATTCGGCGCCCCTTTTAGGGGCGCCCTTTTTTTTTTAAAAAAAATATGTAAATTCGACGCCCTTTTTTTGGGCGCCGTTTTTTTTTTTTTTTTTTTTAAACCGTATTAGAGGGAAACGATAATTTTCGGCGCCCCAAAATTGGGCGCGACGATGCCGTCTCTGCAATTTATCCAAACTTTATGCCTTTTACGCAATTTCGATAAACATCTATGCTAGTGTTGAAATTTTCCGTAGAACTAACGATGAATGTACTTGACGTGAGTCTTGTAATCAATGAAACATCCTACTGAAGAATGGTTGTTTGCTCTATAGTTGTTGGTCTAGAGATTATTCTGTGGCCTAATCCTTTTATATTTCCCCCTACCAATCCCAGATTTTTTTGGGTAACTGAAAATATTATAAAATGCTATTTAATAATATTAAATAATACAAAATAATATATTATTATTTTGGTAAATAATATTAATGTATAATAATTGTGAAAAAATAAATTTATGTAGAATAAATAATAATTATTTATTATTTGAGGATCGATGGGTTGAAGATGTAAAATTTTGAGTCCTCAAATTGATAGTTTTGAGGATGGGTAAAAAATGGCCTAATAACACTAGTGATTGGAAGCTCAACTTTGGTTATAGAGTGGCATCTTCTTCACATGTGCAGTTTGTGATGGGAATATGAGTTTTGCTGTCTTCGTCCGAGTTTTGTTAGTACAATTCAGAGTTCTGTCACCGTCCACATCACATTGGACTTTTCATCTGTCACATTTTCTTTTCCTTGTTTGGTTTGTGTAGAAAAAGAAAACAAAAATATAGCAATGTTCCAATAATATTCTTACATATAAAATAAAAATAATATTATGAAAAATAACAATAATGGTAAAATAAAACACAGCTTTTGTAATAAATGTTGGAAAAGGAGAAAGAAAAATCAATCCGGGTCATGAGTAGAACCATATTCCCTCCAATTTTTTCCTTGATTCCCAAGTTTGTGGTTACCAAACAAAAAAAAAGAACTTTTTTTTCCTACTTCCTTGAACCGTGAACCAAAGAGGCCTTATATTTATCTTACTGTGGACACAGAATTACAAAGAATTGCAAAGTAGAACATGAACAAAAATTCTGTGCAATTGCAAATTTCACTATATTAATACTACACTTTCCATCGGAAAGTCGCAAACTTGGTAGATTTATGAACTACACTTTCCATTAGTATAGTGCAATTGCAAATTTCACTATACTAAACTTTTTAGATTTATGAACTACAACGTAGAAGACGCTAAAAATATTTTGTTTCGTTCAGTCGGCACTGAGAACTGTTTGGGACAAAAAAATTTGATATTGATTTGGTTGGGGTGCGCCAGCCCATGCAGTAGTGCAAAACATAGGCGACACTCGAGGACCCAACAGTAGCAAGCTACTGCAGATGAGCCCTCCCCCTAAAAAAAATTAATTTAATATCGTTGTGAGCACATGGCCCACATATCAGATATTAAACTGATAAGAACAGATACTACACTTGATCTTAGCCAAAAGGCCGAGAAAGGTATGCTTTGAAACGTAGCCCTCGGGTCCCTTTTATAACATCTTCTGAGCCAAAGTTTACAACCCCAGGCGATGTGGGACTAAATGTCCCTTGCTCTTCAATGAGTAAAGGCTCTGAAACGTTTGCTTGCACACACTAACAAATAAGTTCCAATTTCTAAATCATCTTTTGTGGAGTGGATTGATTAATTAACAATCTTGAATTTTTTTTTTTTAACCAAAACCGGTGGACGACTCCATCCGACCTTGGCCCGGAGGCCGTGGCCACCGCCACCCAGCCATCTCCGTGGGTGGGAGAGCTCGAATCCGGCCCTCACCCCCGATGCACGGTGGTGTTACCAGTACACCACGACTCGATATGAATTAGGAGATGCACGAAGACTTGCAAACTTGAATTGCACGAAGACTTGCAAACTAGGAAATGCACAAAAGCAATCGAGTTGCCCGCAAGAATAGCAAATTAGGAGATGAATAGTCATCCTTTCTCTACACTTTGATAGTCATCACAGTATTTCAAGTGGGATGGGGTTCTTCACTATGGACACTTCAAAAAACTGTTTACCGTCCGTGTCACCGTATCCTCATCATATCTGTGTCCGTGGAAGTTGCAACATAGACAAGTAATTATTTCACCAAAAGTAAAGAAGAAGAGTCCTCTGGCACTCGTTCAATAATGTGACGGACACACAGTGTCCTTTAGTAAAAAGACCAAAGAATAGTTCACTTTGTGTTCACCATGCACGTAACTTTAAAATTCAACAAATGTGTATATAAAAAATAATTTAGCTTAATTCAGTTCGGTTTCGATTTTGAATTTTAGACTTTTAGTTTATTCAATTTTTTGGCTTAATTCGGTCTGATTGAAACCGAATAAACCGAATGCTAACCCTTATCAGCATTCCAACGAAAGCAACTCATTTATTCAAGTCACTCTGCTTTTTAGCCAAAATGAACATGGAGAAAATACATGCATGAAATGAATGACAAAATGCTGGAGCATACAAAGAACGACGGGGCATATATAGAAAGGGCACCATCCAAAAATATTGAGTTGGCGAAAAATAAGGATTGTGAAAAAATGGAGGAAAGAATTTTTGAATATTTGATCGAATTTGACAACATTTTTAAGAATGTAAAATTTGACAACATTTTTAAGAATGTAAAATTTCTAACCTCAATATTTTTTCATTTTTCGAATATTTGATCGAATTTTTGAACGTATTTTATTTGCACTGAGCCGATTTATACTCGTACGTTTGCCGTCCCAAATTTTTTCCGTTTGTCGAATTGCTAACAAGGGTCATCAGCACTTCTAAGGAGAGTAACACGCATTTATATGTCAAAAAAAATCCGCTCTTAAAAAGCCAAAATGAACATGGAGAATTCCTTCATTAAATTTACACATGGAAAGATTGATGAATAATTATGTTTCCATTTTCTCGGTCGTCTACAAAAGCTTTTCATTTTGCCTCTTTTCAGAGGAAATGATCCACATTTGAGATAGAAATGACCAAGCCAAAGCATACAAAGAAAGGGCATAGGTGACAATTGAGGAGAAAAAAATAGTGTTAACCCAAATGAGAATAAGTTTGAAACCAACAATGAATGTACTTGATGCGAGTCTTGTAGTCAATGAAACATCCTACTGAAGAATGGTTTTGTTTGCTCTATAGTTGTTGGTCTAGAGATTATTCTGTGGCATAATCCTTTTATATTTTCCCCTACCAATCCCAGATTTTTTTTTTTTTTTGGTCTTTTTAGTATCTTCTATCCGAAACCACAAGGAGATGGCACAAACGGTGGGAGCTTGTGCGGATCAATGTTTTAAAAACCGGACCGGTGCTCGACCCGGCCAAGGCACTGGGTCGGGTCAAGTTGGTTCAACCAGTTGGTTCAACCACTGGGTTAATCTAAGTAATCCAAATTAATCATTTATGGATATTAATTTTTTTACAAAAATACAAAATTTTAAAAAACACCGGGTTAATACTAAACCGGGCCGAAAAAATAACCGGTTCATGGGTGAACCGGTTGGACCGGCCGGTCCGGTCCGGTTTTTAAAATATTGGTGCGGATTATTATGGACGTCCTGGATTTGTCTAGACGGTAGTTTGATTTTTTTTTTTTTTTTAGAATCTATATATAAAAGTTAATTGAGGATATAGATACGACTTACTTGTTTCCAAACCGTTTTATAATAGTATAGATATAGATAAAGAAAACATAATTGACTATTAGGATACTTCTGTTGTAAATCATCTCATCATGGTGAATCATGGTGACTCTTCATTTTGTAACTCATGACTCTTCATCTTTGTAACTCCTAAGTGACCTTTCATTATGTAACTCCCAACCTCTCTCTTCCTATATAAAGAGAGGTTGGGATAGCTTGTAGAGATAATTGAGACACATATATTGATATACATGTGAGGTTGAGCTAATTGTCCACAACACGTTATCAGCACTTTGCTCGTGCAACGCCGGAGACCCGACGTACCGCTCGCCTCGACGTCCGCCGACCGTTGCCCCGCGCGCACCCAGTCGCTCGTCGCCGATCCCGTGTATCCGCAATCGTTTTCTCACTTTCTTCCACCATACGGTAAGAAAGGTAATTTTTTTTATACAAAAGTTGTTTTGTCAGCAACGGAAAATTGCTTTGTTTACTTTGTTATACGAAAAATTGCTAGAATTAATTTTTCTACAAAAGTTGTTCTGTCATATACAAAAGTTTCTGTTTTCATCTAAAGGTTTGAAAACAATAGTTTGAAAGCAAAAGTTTTCATCTAAAGTTTCTGTTTCTGTCATATACAAAATTTAGCTAGAATAAGAGTGGTACAATATTTTTTGATTATGTGATGCATGTGGAATGTTGTTTGTGAAGAATATAATTTTTTTTGCATTACTGTTAATGCTGTTCTTTACCATGGTTACATGTTTTTTCCTAGATAATTATTTCTTCACATCGTTAGTGAGAACATCTTTAATATTGACTTATCCGTGGTTGGTCTTAACCAATACTTTTCAGTCCTGTTTGATTTTTCCTGCTACGGATTAATTTCAAGTACCTATATACACAATTTTCATGTTAGATTTTTAATAGTTGTGAAGCTTGTGTTATCTTTTTGGATAAGTTTACTTCATAATCTTTGTTTTATGTTTCATTTGAGCAAGTTTATTACACATCAGGTAGGAGTTCACAAAGTTTATCAAATATATGTTTCTGCTTCCTACTAAATCAAATATATTTTGTTACAAAAATATACTTTGGTAAAACACAATATTTTGTTCAAAATTTTTTTTAATCAAAATATACTTTGGCGTGTTTATCAAATAGCTTGTTGTATATATTTTGGTAAAAGACATTTTTTTGCAATTTTTTCAACTGACAATTTCAGAATTATTTTTGTTTAAATAGTACTTATCTCAACAAAATATTTGTTAGTTTTTTTTTGAAAAAAAAATAATTTTTTTTCATGATTGATGAAGAATTTAGATGCTAACATTTTTTTGGTGATGATGGATTTGGAGCGCCCCGGCGAGCGCCACAGTGCCATCTGCGTCCCGACAAGTATTTTTTTATGTTACTCAGTGAATTATTGTAACAGATGGGTAGTAAAAAAAATTGTATTTTTTTTCTCGCTATTTTTTTGGCGTCGCTTCATTAGACGTCGAAAAAATAGTTGACATTTTTTTTGGTGCCGCTTGCTTAGGCACCAATTCTTTTGTGTGTTGTTGCCTACTTATGTTGTACGTTTTTTTTTAGCGTAATGGCGTGAAAATTGAAAAATTGTCTTGGCTACATAAACAAATTCTGGCACCGCCAAATTTGGGCCTCCTAAAACTAACCTTTTTGGTTAATAATTTTTCAAAGGCAACGCTCATTTTGAGCACGCACTAAATTGTCATCTATTTTGCACAGTTCGCAAATAGCGTGAATTTCTTGAAAAATCTTATTTATTCTTACATTTGACAAAAATTTTATGAAGTCTCTCCGAATAGGCTCACCTATTTGGGTATGATGTCAGAAAGAACTTGGGGCTTGGTTCTTAAGAGGTCCTCGGTGACCCGCCTCCCTCATTTTTTCGCCTGGTCATATTCACGTAGAGCTACTTAAAGGGGTTGACCGAATATTATTTTTTGCTCAAATTGTATTTATAATTATGCATTTTTACAAGAAACTAATTGAACTCTCTATATCGGCCCGTCGATCGATATAAGAAAAAGTTTTAAAACAAAAATTGTTTTTTCAAAACCGTTGGTTTTATTTACGATTGTTTGTTGTTGCTTATACAAACCAAATCCATATAAACATGTCATTTTATATGTTGACTGATCAAGATTTTTTTCTCCTGTTGTAGAAAAATGTCGATCAAGATTGATTTTCTCATCCTTGAAGCCTCTGGCAAGAACTACTTGGACTGGACGCAAGACATCCAGAACCATCTAGATGCGCAGGGCCTCTTGGACGTCATCTATAACGAGGAAGAGCGTGAAGTGGAAGTCACTCGCTCAATGAACGCCAAAGCGATGATTCTATTCCGCAGGCATTTATCTGACGCCATGAAGTCGGAGTTCATTGAAATCTCCTCGCCGAAGACGCTATGAGACTCTCTGAAAGAGCGCTTCGACCACCAGAAGACCATATGGCTACCTGAAGCACGCCATGACTGGTTGAACCTGCGCTTCCAAGACTTCAAAAGTGTAACTGATTACAACAATGAAGTCTGCAGGATTCGATCACTTCTCCAATACTGCGGTGAGATATTAACCGACAGTGATCTATTGGAGAAAACATACACCACATTTCCTTCAACTGACAACTTGCTCCAAAAGCAATACCGTCAGTCTAAGTTCAACAAGTTTTTCGAGCTCATCACCCAGCTTTTACTAGACGAAAAGAACAGTCTCATTTTAATGAGAAACAACAATTCTCGTCCTGCTGGAACAAAGGCAATTCCAATGCCTGATGCAAACGCTCTCCGTGGACCAAATCCACGGTGGAAACGAGACAAGGGCCAGTCGTCCCAGCCAAGGAACAGGGGCGAGTTTAAGTCTCGCCACCCAAAGCGAGGTTCTAACAAGAACCAAGGACCTTTGACTCCTAGGCAGTCTCATGGTAAGAACCAACGGGCCAGTCGTCCCAAAGCGAGAGTGGAAGGCCAAGCGCCTACTCTCTACTACAAATGTGGTGCTTATGGTCATATGCAACGGACTTGCAGGGCGACCCCCCAAGAAGTTAATAACTATCATAAGGGGCGCCGGGCCGAAGCAAATCTGGTCATCGAGTGCGAAAATCTAAATCTTGAGACCCCCGATTTTGTTGCAGAAATGGAAGAATAAATCTCCATTTTCTATCTATGTTTGATTTAAGTCATGAAACTTTTGGTGGTTTATATTTTCTGTTTTCTCGATAAATTAAAGTTCTATTTCGAGCACTTTCCTCAAACGTGTGACAAGCTTTAATTTTCTTTACTTATAGGCATGGACCACGGGGCAGTAGATTGTCTGGTTGATAGTGGAACGACTCACACTATCTTGAGAGATAAATCATACTTTATCTCCTATACGCCTAAAGTAACCTCAGTGACAACCATTTCGGGACCCTCAACCTGTAACGCCCCAGAACCAGAATACTGGAGAGCGGGGGCGTACATAGCCAGCTACGTATATTGAAGTTCAACCCACCTCACTATACGATCACGGCTGTCTAGATATATGAGGGTTTAACTACAATCCATCAGTCTCCTATGGTCATGAACAAGCCTATTGTCTCAATCTCAAGCAAGCAATAATAGTTACAAGATGTCAGAGCACCAAATACATAATAGCAAGGCGTCCCATACATTACATATTGGGTGATCATGAAGCTAGTCGTACAAAATGTCAAGACTAGCAAGAGTTCAGTCATACATGATCAACCCTAGGATCTGTCAATCATGTTATAGCCCATAGGCAGACAATAAGTAAAGGTGCAATCGAGCTAACACGTGCTCGTCGGCTAAACGCCTCAAAAGAATAATTTTACAGTAAAGTGAGAGAATAAAAAGAAACCCACTCATTGCCAGGGTAACGCCTGGTGGTCACCATCTGGCTGGAAGTTAGGTGGATCCTCTGGAGCTGCTCCGATATCTGGTCATACAAAATCAGCTGGGTCAGACCCCAGAAAGAGCAAGTGCCACAAAGGAGGCTTCACTTAGGAACTAAAAACCAGCATATCACAAGTGAATAATTAAAGAAAGCTTATAAAAGAAACTGATAATAATAATAATAGAGATAACAATAATAAATTGAGTACGAAGAAACCATTCAAGCAGCCAGGCTGCAACCCTTAAACCAAACAAGGACCGAGGTTGCAGCCCTTCACCTGAATAGAAACCCATCTCAAATACTATTGGTAAGGTAACAAGACAATAAACGAAGAGAGGACTCAGAACTGCTCCGGGAGCCAGGTTATAACCCTTAAACCAAACAAGGACCGGGGTTGTAACCCTTCGCCTGAACAGAACTGGACCCCTGATCTTTATTGTTAAAGCCAATGTAAATAATCAATAATGTCGTTGAAGTAACGTAAAACATGACGAGCATGGCATGGGGTTGCAATAAGACAATAACGAAGAGAGGACACAGAACTGCTCCGGGAGCCAGGTTACAACCCTTAAACCAAACAAGGACCGGGGTTGTAACCCTTCGCCTGAACAGAACTGGACCCCCGATCGTTATTGTTAAGGCAAGCACAATTAATCATGTCATGTCACAATCTTGTACAGGATTGGAACAATGCTAAGCTGGGATAAACTCCATCCAATCAATCACGGCCAAGCAAGAGTACGGCTTGATACTTTTAACTGACTAGGGTTATCACAGGCCTAGTTACTAGCAAGATGCAATGAGACTATCCCAACAGCCACAAGCCCTGCAGACCATCCGGTTATCCGGGCTGAATTGTCCGTTCGAAGAATGCAACACGTGACTGTGTGCTGGAAATGTGCCCTACTCATCGGTAGGCTACAAGTCCACTTAATGCGCCCAGATAACGGGATTGCCTGTAGCTGGGAATCTCTTCATGTCTACTGAATTATTCTAGTTTATTAGCCTTAGTCAATTACTGTAGATATCCCTGATCGTGGTAATCAGGGATCCCTGTCCTATACATGATGCAAACATTATCGGTTAATTTTGTACAAACACAATCACCCACGGTGTCCAGGCCATTCAATTCTGCCATGACATGCTAGCCGTCGCAACAGCATTCGAGATATATATATCATGTCAAATTTAATGTCAAGAGTGTGCCACGACGGGTCACTATCATGTCATGTCATTATTTAAAATTACATTAATCTGGTATAAGTGTGTATGCAATAACTAAATATAAACAGGGTGCAAGAGTTGTAGAAGAATCATTAGGCGCAGGGAGACGAGGCATAACTTCCACATACGAACTCAATTTAAGGTGCTCCAGAGATATTCGGAAAGGTAAGACAAAGATCTAAAACTTTCATGTTTCAAGTTTTTCGAAATTCTGGCTAGAAAATAGCTTAACTTGGCAAAAACAGTCATTCTGTGCACTTTTTATGCCAAAAATTCAATTCTGCGTAAAATATGTAAAAGGGGAGGGTTCCAGCGTAAAATTTCACATTCTGGGTGCCATCCAGCGTAATTTACGCAATTTCAGGGTTCCCTGCGTAAAATATTACATTCTGGATACAATCTAGCATAATTTACGAAATTCCAGGGTTCCCTGCGTAAAATATTACATTCTGGATACAATCCAGCATAATTTATGCAATTACAGGATTCCCTGCGTAAAATGTTACATTCTGGATACAATCCAGCGTAATTTACGCAATTTCAGGGTTCCCTGCGTAAAATATTACACTCTGGATGAAATCCAGCGTAAAATACGCATTCCCAGGGTCCCTAGCGTAAAATCTCATTTTTACGCAATGCTTTCCTGCGTAAAATTCGATTTTACGCTAGCTCCCCTGCGTAAAATCTCATTTTACGCCAGCCCACGTTCTTCTGCCGACATGAAAATTTCAGAAAGTTGTTTTGGCCATAAAAACTTCGTTTTAAATCGAAATGAGGTGAATCAAAAACCAATTTTACACGAAATTTCGTGCTCTTGCTCATGGAACTATTAGTTTTCGAAAATAACAAGTTTTAGTAGATCAAAACTAAGAAAACTCCATGAACTCAAGGTTAAAATGTAGATCTAGAAGAATCTATCCATCAAAATTAAAAACTCCAAGTTCTAAAGAGGTTTATAATCATGTAAATAAAAGAATGGAACAATAAAAATCAAGATCCCTCAAGAAGCAAATTTCACTTGCATAAACCTCTTGGTAGGTGGAGAGCAACGGTGAGGAAGAAGAAGAGTGAATGAAGAGAGAGAGAAAGAGTGTTGGGTTAATAAATGGTGAGGGTGGTGGTAGGTAGGGATTTTCCTTTGGTTCATGATGAACCAAGCAAACCGAGCCAAGCCGAACCAACCCAAGAATAAACTAATCAATGAAATGCTAGAATAAACCAAGCAAGGTGTCATGCAATACAAGTCAAAATACGTATACGTATACCAAAATACGTAATACGAACAATAGGCATTACAACTCTCCCCACCTTAAAAGAATTTCGTCCTCGGAATTTAATCAAGAGGCTAGAGATGCAAGGACAAGCTATACTAATCACAGGCAAACTATACTAGTCAAGTAATAAAGCAATTATTTATGCAAGCATGGAATCGAAGGCATGAGGCATAAGAAAGATATTATACCTCACGAGTCAAACAGGTCGGGATAACGCGATCGGATATCATCCTCACGCTCCCACGTTGAGTCACCCAAAGAGTGATGACCCCAAGCAACTCAGACTAACTTAATAGTCTTGTTCTTGAGTATCTTCTCTCTCCGGTCTAATATGGACACGGGCCTCTCCTCATACGAAAGGTTGGTACCAACAACCAATTCCGAATGATCCAGGATGTGGCTCGGGTTCGGGATATACCGTCGCAGTTGAGATACATGGAACACGTCATGCACCTCACGTAGCGACGGTGGAAAAGCGAGACGATAGGACACATCTCCTACTCGCTCCAGAATATCGAACGGCCCTATATACCTAGGACTAAGCTTTCCCCGTACGCCGAAACGAATGACGCCACGGTTAGGCGAGATCCTCAGGAATACATGGTCGCCGACAGAAAATTCAAGGGGACGCCGATGAGAATCGGCCCAATGGCGCTGACGATCTTGTGCAACGCGAAGATGATCTCTAACTCTCCTGACCACCTCAACTGTCTGAGTGATCAACTCGGGACCAAGCATCCGCCTTTCTCCAACATCATCCCATGCTAGTGGGGATCTGCACTTCCTACCATACAGTGCCTCGAACGGTGCCATCTGGATGCTAGCTTGGAAACTATTGTTGTACGAGAACTCCACCAGGTGCAGGTGATCTTCCCACGAACCGCCGAAGTCGAGTGTACATGATCTCAACATATCTTCAAGAGTCTGGATCGTACGTTCTGACTGGCCATCTGTCTGTGGGTGATATGCTGAGCTGAACTGGAGGCGAGTTCCCAAACTCTCCTGCAGACTACGCCAAAAGTGCGACGTGAATCTCGAATCTCTGTCTGAGGTGATACTGACTGGTACTCCATGCAATCTGACAATCTGTCGGAGATACATCTCCGCTAGCTGAGCCGTCGACTGACCAACTCTGAACGGAAGAAAGTGAGCCACCTTCGTGAGCCTGTCAACTATCACCCAGATAGCATCTCTACCAGCTGGAGATCTAGGTAATCCAGTCACGAAATCCATGGTTATATGTTCCCACTTCCATTCTGAAATTGGCAAGGGCTGAAGTAGTCCAGCCGGCCTCTGATGTTCAGCTTTAACTTGTTGGCAAACCAAACATCGAGAGACAAACCGGGCTATCTCCCTCTTCATGCCATTCCACCAAAAGTGCTGACGGATATCTCGGTACATCTTCGTGCCACCGGGATGAATCGAATACTGAGAACTGTGAGCTTCGGTCATGACTTCCTGTCTGATATCTCCACTGGGTACACAAAGACGCTTACCATGTCGAAGTGTACCGTCATCATGAATGCATAATTCTGGTCTTCGCCCTGCCACACATTCTGTCCTAAGCCGCTGAAGCTTGGAATCGGAGGACTGAGCTATCTTGATTTTCTCAACTATACAGGACTGAACTTGCATGCTGGCCATCAATGCCACGTTGGAAGGGAGGACAACTTCTATACCCATCTTCTGAAGATCTGCTAACAGCTCTGGTTGCGCTGTTAGAAAATATACTCCGGCTCTCCTGCTCAATACATCTGCCACGACGTTAGCCTTCCCAGGATGGTACTGCAGGTTGACATCATAATCCACAAGCAGCTCTAGCCATCTCCTCTGACGCATGTTAAGATCCTTCTGAGTAAACACATACTTCAGGCTCTTGTGATCGGTGAAAATCTCCACCATATCTCCATACAAGTAGTGTCTCCAAAGCTTTAGTGCAAACACCACGGCTGCCAGCTCCAAGTCGTGGGTTGGGTAATTTCTCTCATGATCACGAAGTTGTCGTGACGCATAAGCTATTACCTTCCCATGTTGCATCAAAACGCATCCTAAACCTCGGCCCGAAGCATCATAATACACTGAGAATCCTCCGGTCCCATCTGGAAGTGTGAGAATGGGTGCCGTCATCAAGCCTCGCTTCAACTTCTCAAAAGAATCCTGACATTCTGATGTCCAAGCAAACTGCATATCTTTGCGGGTTAACTGCGTCAGTGGTGCTGAAATTCGAGCGAAGTCCAAAACAAATCGCCGGTAGTAGCCGGCCAATCCAAGAAAACTGCGAACTTCTGCAACTGTGCTGGGCACTGGCCACGTTTCGATAGCCACGATCTTTTGGAGATCCACTTCTACTCCTCCTCTGGTGATGATATGACCCAAGTACGAAATGCGATCGAGCCAGAACTCGCATTTACTGAACTTGGCATACAACTGGTGCTCTCGGAGAATCTGGAGGACAACTCTGAGATGCTGCTCATGCTCTGCTTCACTCTTGCTATAAACCAGGATGTCGTCTATGAACACAATCACGAACTGATCCAAATAAGGCATGAAGATGCGATTCATGAGGTCCATGAATACAGCCGGCGCATTGGTTGCTCCAAATGGCATAACAAGGAACTCCCAATGTCCGTATCTAGATCTGAATGCCGTCTTCGGGATGTCCTGCTCTCTGACTCTGATCTGGTGGTACCCTGACCGTAAATCTATCTTCGAGAATACTAGTGCTCCTCTGAGTTGATCAAACAAGTCATCTATCCTTGGAAGAGGATATTTGTTCTTGATTGTTACTGAGTTCAAGGTACGATAGTCAACACATAATCTGGACGTACCATCCTTCTTTTTCACAAGAAGTATCGGGGCTCCCCAAGGCGATCTACTAGTACGAATGAATCCCTTGGTCCTGAGTTCTTCAATCATTTTGTACAATACCTCCAATTCTGACGGCGCCATCCTGTAGACTCTCTCTGTCACAGGTGCGGTCCCGGGGATCAAGTCTATGGTGAACTCGATCTCTCGCTCTGGCGGCATTTCTGGAAGCTCTTCTGGGAAAACATCTGGAAACTCCTCGACGATCCGGGGTAACTGCACTGCTGCTACTGCCATCCGCAATACGGGAGGAGAAGGTTCAACTTCGCCTCGGGAAAAGGAAAACTTCGGCTCGCCTGGGATGCTAAAAGCAACCCTGCCAATATGGCAATCTATCCTGGCATACTGGTCCCTCAACCAATCCATCCCTAAGACCTCATCATAATCGGCCATCGGGAATTCTATTAACCTAGCGAAAAACTCTCTACCGCTAACTACGACCTGACACGAGGAAAATACTCTATCTACTCCCACAAGACCGTTACCAGTAAGTATATTGAGCCTTACTGATAATGACTCGGGTTCCAGTCCTATCCGTGTCGCGAATCGTGCAGACATAAATGAATGCGAGGCACCAGAATCAAATAATACTGAAGCTGGAAAGGTGTTGACGAGAATAGTACCTGCCACTACCTCACCTGGTGTAATTCCCTCCTCTCCCATGGTCAAGGCCAGCACTT
This sequence comes from Iris pallida, assembly GCA_029216955.1. Lineage (NCBI taxonomy): Eukaryota > Viridiplantae > Streptophyta > Magnoliopsida > Asparagales > Iridaceae > Iris > Iris pallida. The sequence goes on from JANAVB010027997.1 coordinate 9,324,719, forward strand.
GACCATGTCCTCTGGGTGCGGGTCCCTTCGGTTGAAAATTTCTCTGCCTGCTCTGGATCAGGGCTTGGGCTTGGGCATACTGCTGCGGCCTCTGCTGCTGGAATGCCTGGGCCTGCATCGGCAATGGCCTCGGGAATGGGTACTGCAGCTGCTACTGCTGCTGCTGGACCGGTGCTGGTCCTCTAACTGAAGGACTAGATAAGGCCGATGAACTCCCCCTGTTCGGGCAGTTCCCAACCCTATGGTCTGGGGCACCACAAACCAAGCACAAACCCTGTGCTCGGCGACACTCTGATACCACGTGCCCCGGCTTCCCGCAGTGTGAACATCCCACTGCGGAAGACTGCTTCTGCTTCTGCTGCTGGGGGTGCGTCGGGATGGAATGCTGAACCGACGTTACTGAGGCCGTCCGCCTCGGAGCTCCAATGGTCAAAGCCCTGGCTGCCGGGGCTGGTGCTGATGATTGATTCATCTGGGCGTGAGATCGCTTTCGACCTCCGGTCCTATCCAAGATCCTCTAGGAAGTATACTCATGCTTCCTAGCTGCCCTCAGTACTGCATCAAAGGTCTGATGCTCAAACTGCTCCACTGCTAACAAGATCTCGAGGTGAAGCCCCTGCTGGAACCGTTGGGCCCTATCGAACTCGGTCGCCACCAAGGTGGGAGCAAACCGACTAAGCCTGGAGAACTCGGCTGCATATCCATCGACCGTCCTGCCCATCTGCTTCAGATTGGTGAACCGGGTCTGTAGGTCGTAGCGAGCTACAGCATCAAAATACTTGGTCTGGAATCTCTTCCTGAATACTGCCCATGAAATTGGGGCCACTAAACCATCGGCCTGCGCTGCCCACCAGCTGCGGGCAAGATCTAGTAACTGCAGGCGCACTACAGCCACCTTCTCCGCTTTCGGGGTCCTGGCTGCTTCTAGAATCACCTCTGTGTCCTGAAGCCATGCATCTGCGGCGATCGCATCTTCACTGCCGTCAAAGAAGGGAGGGTTCAGGCGCTTGAAGCTGTTGGCCACGCTATTACCCTGATGACCTCCTCTGGTCAAAGCGTCTGCCACCGCCGGTGCAAGGCATCTCCCCGACGATCCTGGGAAGCTAATAATGACCTGATGAGACCCACTAAAGTGCCATCATCAGGCTCTGCAGGCTGGACGGGCTGAACTGGTGGCTCTCCTCCAGTAGGCATGACTCTGGAGGCTACTCCTGAATGTTGGGCTTGATCTCCAGATTGCGGCTGGTCCACGGGAGGTGCTCCGTCTTGATGATCGGCAGGTCCAGAAATAATGCCGCTGAAGAAGACGACATAGGAAATAATAAGGAAGGACCAGGACAGATCAACGATACAAACGTGTGATCAGATCAAGATTCCAGGGATCAAGAGGATACGAGCAGAGATCAAGGAAGAGTACTGATTGAGACATCTATTCGATAAACCCTCACACATCTTGATTTACAAGACCTGCATGGGCCACCACTAAAACCATGTAACGCCCCAGAACCAGAATACTGGAGAGCGGGGGCGTACATAGCCAGCTACGTATATTGAAGTTCAACCCACCTCACTATACGATCACGGCTGTCTAGATATATGAGGGTTTAACTACAATCCATCAGTCTTCTATGGTCATGAACAAGCCTATTGTCTCAATCTCAAGCAAGCAATAATAGTTACAAGATGTCAGAGCACCAAATACATAATAGCAAGGCGTCCCATATATTACATATTGGGTGATCATGAAGCTAGTCGTACAAAATGTCAAGACTAGCAAGAGTTCAGTCATACATGATCAACCATAGGATCTGTCAATCATGTTATAGCCCGTAGGCAGACAATAAATAAAGGTGCAATCGAGCTAACACGTGCTCGTCGGCTAAACGCCTCAAAAGAATAATTTTACAGTAAAGTGGGAGGACAAAAAGAAACCCACTCATTGCCAGGGTTACGCCTGGTGGTCACCATCTGGCTGGAAGTTAGGTGGATCCTCTGGAGCTGCTCTGATATCTGGCCATACAAAATCAGTTGGATCAGACCCCAGAAAGAGCAAGTGCCACAAAGGAGGCTTCACTTAGGAACTAAAAACCAGCATATCACAAGTAAATAATTAAAGAAAGCTTATAAAAGAAACTGATAATAATAATAATAGAGATAACAATAATAAATTGAGTACGAAGAAACCATTCAAGCAGCCAGGCTGCAACCCTTAAACCAAACAAGGACCGAGGTTGCAGTCCTTCACCTGAATAGAAACCCATCTCAAATACTATTGGTAAGGTAACAAGACAATAAACGAAGAGAGGACTCAGAACTGCTCCGGGAGCCAGGTTACAATCCTTAAACCAAACAAGGACCGGGGTTGTAACCCTTCGCCTGAACAGAACTGGACCCCTGATCTTTATTGTTAAAGCCAATGTAAATAATCAATAATGTCGTTGAAGTAACGTAAAACATGACGAGCATGGCATGGGGTTGCAATAAGACAATAACAAAGAGAGGACACAGAACTGCTCCGGGAGCCAGGTTACAACCCTTAAACCAAACAAGGACCGGGGTTGTAACCCTTCGCCTGAACAGAACTGGACCCCCGATCGTTATTGTTAAGGCAAGCACAATTAATCATGTTATGTCACAATCTTGTACAGGATTGGAACAATGCTAAGCTGGGATAAACTCCATCCAATCAATCACGGCCAAGCAAGAGTACGGCTTGATACTTTTAACTGACTAGGGTTATCACAGGCCTAGTTACTAGCAAGATGCAATGAGACTATCCCAACAGCCACAAGCCCTGCAGACCATCCGGTTATCCGGGCTGAATTATCCATTCGAAGAATGCAACACGTGACTGTGTGCTAGAAATGTGCCCTACTCATCGGTAGGCTACAAGTCCACTTAATGCGCCCAGATAACGGGATTGCCTGTAGCTGGGAATCTCTTCATGTCTACTGAATTATTCTAGTTTATTAGCCTTAGTCAATTACTGTAGGTATCCCTGACCGTGGTAATCAGGGATCCCTGTCCTATACATGATGCAAACATTATCGGTTAATTTTGTACAAACACAATTACCCACGGTGTCCAGGCCATTCAATTCTGCCATGACATGCTAGCCGTCGCAACAGCATTCCTTTTCAAAAAAAAAAAAACAGCATTCGAGATATATATATCATGTCAAATTTAATGTCAAGAGTGCGCCACGACGGGTCACTATCATGTCATGTCATTATTTAAAATTACATTAATCTGGTATAAGTGTGTATGCAATAACTAAATATAAACAGGGTGCAAGAGTTGTGGAAGAATCATTAGGCGCAGGGAGACGAGGCATAACTTCCACATACGAACTCAATTTAAGGTGCTCCAGAGATATTCGGAAAGGTAAGACAAAGATCTAAAACTTTCATGTTTTAAGTTTTTCGAAATTCTGGCTAAAAAATAGCTTAACTTGACAAAAACAGTCATTCTGTGCACTTTTTATGCCAAAAATTCAATTCTGCGTAAAATATGTAAAAGGGGAGGGTTCCAGCGTAAAATTTCACATTCTGGGTGCCATCCAGCGTAATTTACGCAATTTCAGGGTTCCCTACGTAAAATATTACATTCTGGATACAATCCAGCATAATTTACGAAATTTCAGGGTTCCCTGCGTAAAATATTACATTCTGGATACAATCCAGCGTAATTTACACAATTCCAGGGTTCCCTGCGTAAAATGTTACATTCTGGATACAATCCAGCATAATTTACGCAATTCCAGGGTTCCCTGCGTAAAATATTACACTCTGGATGAAATCCAGCGTAAAATACGCATTCCCAGGGTCCCTAGCGTAAAATCTCATTTTTACGCAATGCTTTCCTGCGTAAAATTCGATTTTACGCTAGCTCCCCTGCGTAAAATCTCATTTTACGCCAGCCCACGTTCTTCAGCCGACATGAAAATTTCAGAAAACTTGTTTTGGCCATAAAAACTTCGTTTTAAATCGAAATAAGGTGAATCAAAAACCAATTTCACACGAAATTTCGTGCTCTTGCTCATGGAACTATTAGTTTTCGAAAATAACAAGTTTTAGTAGATCAAAACCAAGAAAACTCCATGAACTCAAGGTTAAAATGTAGATCTAGAAGAATCTATACATCAAAATTAAAAACTCCAAGTTCTAAAGAGGTTTATAATCATGTAAATAAAAGAATGGAACAATAAAAATCAAGATCCCTCAAGAAGCAAGTTTCACTTGCCTAAACCTCTTGGTAGGTGGAGAGCAACGGTGAGGAAGAAGAAGAGTGAATGAAGAGAGAGAAAGAGTGTTGGGTTAATAAATGGTGAGGGTGGTGGTAGGTAGGAATTTTCTTTTGGTTCATGATGAACCAAGCAAACCGAGCCAAGCCGAACCAACCCAAGAATAAACTAATCAATGAAATGCTAGAATAAACCAAGCAAGGTGTCATGCAATACGAGTCAAAATACGTATACGTATACCAAAATACGTAATACGAACAATAGGCATTACCCAACCCTTGTTCAAGGTTTTGGCAAAGCCCGTTTTTCATTGTCCAATGGTACTCCCGTTGAAGTATCAGAGGCCTTATATTCTCCAAGGTCCAGTCGTACCTTACTGAGTTTTAAGGATATTCGAGAAAACGGATTTCATGTTGAAACTGCTCGAGAACATGGCTTCGAGTATCTTTTCATTACCTCCACTCAGTACGGCCAAAAGCGTATCTTGGAGAAGTTGAAATATCTTTCAAGTGGTTTGTATCTCACTACGATACAACACATCGAGAGTAATCTCATCATTCGCCGAGCGCCAGTTGATGAGAGGACTTTTATGCTATGGCATGACCGGCTGGGTCATCCGGGTCAAAATACGATGCTTCGTACTATGAATGCATCACATGGGCATCCTCTTGGAGGAAAGAATTTCGTTATAAATTCGAAAAGCCTATGCCAAGCTTGCTCGATTGGGAAGACGAATCTCAAGCCACTCCATGTGAAACCTACGAGATTGGTTTCCCAATTCCTTGAGAGAATTCATGGAGATATTTGTGGACCAATTCAACCAACATGCGGACCATTTAAATACTTCATGGTTTTAGTTGATGCATCGACTAGATGGTCACACATAGTGTTGTTGTCCACCCGAAATACAGCGTTTCCTAAACTCCTCGCCCAGATCATTAAGTTAAGGGCTCATCATCCGGATTATCCGATAAAGTCTATTAGACTTGATAATGCCGCGGAGTTTACATCGAAGACTTTCGATGATTATTGCATGACTTTGGGAATAAATCTTGAACACCCTGTTGCGTATGTTCATACCCAAAATGGCCTAGCGGAAGGTTTTATAAAGCGACTGCAAGTGATAGCGCGGATCTTGGTTATGCGCACCAAACTCCCACTATCTGCATGGGACTATGCAATTTTGCACGCTGCAAATTTGGTCCGTCTGAGGCCCATGGCCACCCAACCACTTTCCGCATACCAGCTGGTTACTGGATGTGAGCCTGATATCTCATATTTATGCGTGTTTGGGTGCCTAGTCAATGTTCCAATTGAGCCGATAAGGCGTTCAAAATTTGGACCTCAGAAACGACGGGGAATATATGTCGGTTATAACTCCCCGTCCATCATTCGCTATTTAGAGCCCTTGACAGGCGATCTCTTTACCGCGAGACACGCGGATTGTGACTTTGATGAGGCAATCTTCCCGTTGTTAGGGGGAGAAATGCACGCTAACGTTGATGAGGAACGACGTGAATTAGCGTGGCATGTGCCCGCTTTTGCTCATCATGATCCTCCCTCTGCACATAGTGATAAGGAAGTGCAGAGGATTCTAGGTTTGCAAGATATTGCAAATCAAATGCCAGATGCATTTAGCGACCTAGCAAAAGTCACGAGATCAATTATACCTGCTGCAAATGTGCCTGCAAGGATAGACGTCCCTGAGAGACGCCATGTTCCTGTGAAACATGTTGCTCCGGTCGAACCCGCCGAGCAAAGGACGCTGCCATCGGCCGTCCAGTCCGCCGCTATTCCCAAGAAGAAGGGAAGACCGGTTGGTTCCAAAGATGTTCTGCCCCGGAAGCGGAGAAATCTTGTTAAAGACGTTTTGCCACATGAGATCATTAAGGATCACGGCGATGTATTAGAAGAGCGCGTTCCAAATGAAACGCCTATTCCTAATCATGCCGATAACCTCGAAATATCCGTCGAGTATGCTAGCTTAGACGATATTTTGAAGCAAAACGAAACTGTCATCGATGATGTGTTCATATACTCAGTGGCCACTGACATTATGAACAATGATGACATGGAACCTCGTAGTGTTGCCGAGTGTCAACGACGAACGGACTGGTCACAATGGAAACAAGCAATCCAGGCTGAACTAGACTCCTTAGCGAAAAGAAGTGTGTTTGGACCCGTTGCTCCAACACCACCCAATGTTAAACCAGTTGGTCACAAATGGGTTTTCCTAAGGAAGCGTAATGAGAGAAATGAGATTGTGCGATACAAGGCTCGCCTTGTGGCGCAAGGCTTCTCACAACGCCCTGGAATTGATTACGAGGAGACGTATTCTCCCGTAATGGACGTCATAACGTTCCGCTACTTAATCAGTTTAGTAGTTTCCGAAAAACTGAATATGCAGCTCATGGATGTGGTCACAACCTATCTCTACGGGGATCTAGACACAGAGATATACATGAAAGTCCCTGAAGGACTAAAGATGCCTGAATCAAGTAGTTCCCGACCACGGAACGCGTTCTTGATTAGACTGAGGCGTTCGCTATATGGATTGAAACAATCCGGGCGAATGTGGTATAACCGCCTAAGCGAATACTTGATCGGTTTGGGATACATTAATAACGAACTTTGCCCATGCGTGTTCATAAAAAAATCCACTTCAGGATACGCAATCATCGCGGTCTATGTAGATGACATGAATCTCATAGGAACCGAAAAAGACTTGTCAGAAACTGCTGATATCCTGAAGAGGAAATTCGAGATGAAGGATCTTGGGAAGACACGGTTTTGCCTCGGCCTGCAGATCGAGCACCGTAAAGATGGAATTCTTGTCCATCAAGCGAACTACACCCAAAAGGTGTTGAGATGCTTTAGTCATTTTGACGTTAAGCCGTCCGCTACTCCCATGATCGTCCGCTCTCTAGACATTACTAAGGACCCATTCCGTCCAAAGGAGGACGACGAAGAGATATTGAGTCCTGAGTGCTCTTATCTGGGTGCAATAGGCGCTTTATTGTACTTGGCCCAATGTACTAGACCGGACATCTCGTTTGCTGTGAATTGTCTAGCTCGACACAGCACCGTGCCAACACGCCGCCATTGGAATGGCATAAAAGACATTTTCCGCTACCTTAAGGGTACTACGGACTTGGGTTTGTTCTATCCCTACGCGGTTTTGAGTGAGTCCAACGCTCTTGGCACTCGAAGCAACGCGACCCTTGTTGGCTACGCCGATGCGGGATACTTATCTGATCCGCACAAGGGGCGTTCCCAATCTAGTTATGTCTTTACCATTGGGAACACGACGATTTCTTGGAGGTCTCGCAAACAGACCTTAGTGGCTACTTCAACGAACCACTCTGAGCTACTCGCGCTTTATGAGGCGACTAGAGAGTGTGTATGGCTTCGAGCTGTTATTGGCCATATTCGAAGTACATGTGATCTTCCATATGACCCAGATGAACCTGTTGTCGTCTATGAGGACAATACCGCTGTTATTGATCAAGCGAAACATGGTTACATCAAAGGGGATGCTACCAAGCACATATCGCCCAAGTTGTTCTTTACACATAAACAACAAGCGCTTCAGAAGATTGAAGTACAACATATTGGATCGGAGAATAACCGTGCAGACTTGTTCACCAAGTCACTGCCAAAACACTCGTTCCAGAAACATGTCAGAGCGATTGGACTTAGGAAGCTTTCAGAGCTAGCCTAAGTGAAATATGTTTCTCGCACCCTGTTGTGTGCATGTGAGGGGGAGCGCCCCAACGAGCGCCTCCAAACGCCCTGTTGTGCGTATATCCCGCACCCTGTCCAGTGCGAGTGAAAAGGGAAGCATCCTGATGTATGCTTGTGTACTCTTTTTTCCTTCGACCAAAATTTTTTCCCACTGGATTTTCTTTGGCAAGGTTTTTAACGAGACACAGTTCAAATCTCTTATTAACTAAGGATTATTATAATCAAGGGGAGTATCAAGTTGTATACTTCTAAACCATCGTGTACTCTTTTGTCCTTCGATCAGCGGTTTTTCCCACTGGGTTTTCCCTGACAAGGTTTTGACGAGGCACCTTTGCAAATGGTTAAGTTTACCCCCATCACACTGACCTGTGTGTACTCTTTTGTCCTTCGACAAAGTTTTTTTTCCACTGGGTTTTCTTTGGCAAGGTTTTAACGAGGCACAAGTAGGTGGTCATTTTTGAATCTGCAAGCTACAGACAGACAAAGAAGCTCAGAGGTGTTTACAAGCAGAGTTTGTGAAGAGCCAAGGGGGAGTGTTGTAAATCATCTCATCATGGTGAATCATGGTGACTCTTCATTTTGTAACTCATGACTCTTCATCTTTGTAACTCCTAAGTGACCTTTCATTATGTAACTCCCAACCTCTCTCTTCCTATATAAAGAGAGGATGGGATAGCTTGTAGAGATAATTGAGACACATATATTGATATACATGTGAGGTTGAGCTAATTGTCCACGACAACTTCAACATTTAGTGTCAGCAATCTATTCTGATGTAATTATATTGTCATATTGAGAGACTAAAAGCTCCTAGATCCCCCTTTAAATGTAGCTCAATTTTCTACATGGTGATAAAGGTCCAACCCAAAGCCTAACCCAACTCCTTACCCCCATTAATCATGATAAAGATGAGTTAATAATGGAAGAGTTCTTTGATCAATGATTGATTCCAAAAACATGTATGGGTTAACCAAGTATAGAATGGACAATTAATAGTTGATTATTCACACATCAATTATTTGAAGAGAAACAATTGATGAGGAAGTTTCTGAAGTTCGTTTGGCAGCTGATTTGCGCCAGGATCAATTATTTCGAAATGATGCTGAGAAAATTTAAGTTTTCAAAAAGACAACTCATACTTCTCCCAATATTATAGTCACCATCCTAAATCTCATCTCGGTTAATCCAGCGGCAAAGAAAATGGATTTGGAATTTTCAACTCCATAGCTTGTAGTTCCATCATGCATGGAAAGATAATATAGGAGAAACAAATAACAAAAGTAATATTTCAAGCCAAGATTCCGAACAAGTAAAAAAAAGACAGCCAATGAAAGAAAACGATATATCTAAGTTCAGTAACTTCAAAAATCCTCGAGAATATAGTTAATATCTGAATTGAAATGAAAGAAACATGTAACCTGTATTCATACAAAGTCTTCAGGAAAAGAAAAAGAAAAAAAAGGTATATATTACTATTGTAGGCTACTATCAGAAAAACAACACTGACACCACCAGAAGATCTAAACAGCAGATATAACAGTCTCTAGCAATAACTAAAACTGCTTCCAGTTGTCTACTGCACTGAATAACCTACAACAAATTCCTCTAGACTGAAGTAGCAGCCGGTTTCGCATATTCTTTCCGTTATCAACAGTACAATGCTCCAAGCTAGGCAGCATCTCTCGGAAACACCTGGGCAGGTAATAATCTGTAACGATATGTCAAAGATGTCTTTGACAGTAAGGCTCAACAGAGCTCCATGTAGTCTTTTTGCGACGGTCTTCCTTGGCGACAAGTTAATGAATGATTCTTTGGATAAAGTTCATAGAATCTTTCTCACGAGCATTCATAGAGTACACTTTGAGCAAAGTCCAGCACACACAAGCTCACATGAGATGCTGCTCATCTCATATGATGAGACAACTAAATTCTTCGGGTATTGACCTCCAAAACTGTCAAAATGGGGTCAAATAAAGCTAGAAGATCCCAATAGCAACTCAAACATGTCATCCGGAGTTAGGAGAGTCGTGCCTCCAAGAATTAGCTCTGTATCTGGTCTATTGCTTTCTGAAACTGCCTCCATAGCTTCTCGAACCTGCAGTACAAAGATTTTGTAATATATTGGATATGTAACTTCATTTATTTACAGACATATGACTAAATTTAAGAAATAGAGTGATTGCATATATTCTTTAACAACATACTAGATGCTATTACCCTCTCTACTGGTTTAACGAAGAAACTACAACAATAAAGCACTTATCCCAAATTTTGGAGTCGCATGTTTGAATCCTCTTCTTCTGAACAGTTCGGTTTAAGGGCCATGTCTTTTGTAACGCTAGCAAGACCCATATCCTCCTTTGACACTTCTAACCATGTTAGTCTAGACCTACCTCTAGTCTTAGCGGCTCAATTAACTATTATGTTATCGTTCCTCCTTGTAGGAACCATCTATTAGTACGCGTTGCATGTCCAAACTACGCAAGTTGATTTTTTTTTTTTCCATCTTGTCCTCAATTGATGCCACATGTAACTTCACATGGATACATTGATTTCTTATCATGTTCTTTAATGTATTGTCACCCATGGACCAGCTTAACTGACCAAAGTATACAAAAAATAAGGTTTGTAATAAGCACTTGCCCTTAAAAAGGTTCCTGTTTATTTCATATCTGACAACTATGGTACAAACTATGAATCTAAACAAAAGAGAAGATAATTCAAACCTCAAGAGTGTTCATGCCTCCCACCACAAAAACCAAGAGAACACTTTGATCACCAAAGCTTGGCTTTGCCTGGGAAAAAAGTTAGTGTTACAAATTATTGTTATCTGCATCTAAGCAAAATAATATCAATATATGCAAAGCAATATTAGTTACCTGTCCGAGGCCAAATCTACCAAATCCGCTTTTAAGAAACCGGCCAACACCAGAGGAGTGATACTCTAAGCCGGGAATATCATACTTGGCTAATAGAGTCTTCAGAAGCTTATAAAGCAATCCTTTTCTAGCATAAGGATCACTTCCAAAATTACTTAGGGATGCTGCCCACCCTTCTTTAAGAGATGGATTTCTCCACTTTAAACCAGATAACTTGTGGAAAAACTTGAAAAGGTGATCGACCCTGTCTCGCAACTCCAATTTAAGTTGCATGTCCCCATATGCCTGGTCATTTTGCTGATCAGTATCTTCATCATCCCAGCTACCCCACTGATCATCAAAATCATCAATATTAGATGGCTCAGAAGCAACATCCTCGTGCTTTACAGATTTTTCTTTTCTACTATTATCTTCAAGTTCCTTCTGTAGGCCGCGGAGGAATCGTAACTTTGATGTCATTGCTGTTTCAAGGATAGCATCAACTACAGCTTCCTTCAGGTAATGCTCTTCTTCCCAGGAAAAAGGCCCATTGGAACCAGATGTTGGAAAATTTTCACCAGCCAGAATATATCCAATCATTCCCAGAAGCAGTGCATCTTGAAAAGAAAGGAGACTATTGGATGGTTCAATGGTTTTATGTTCATTACTTCTTGCTAAAGTACTCGTGTTTATGAAGTCACGGAGTTGACTTGAAAGGCTCTGGCTATTGTCTACAGAGCTTATGCTCAGTATTCTCTCGGCACTAACAAAGGCATCCCAACGAGAACTATGAGGCTCACTCAATGCAATCTCAGCAGCTAATGCCAACTGGATAATCCCTCTATTTCTTATTAATGACATCTGATCTGGGGCCAACTTTTTAGCCAAAGAATGAAGCTCTGAAGCAGTTGTCAAACCAAGGCGAGTTTTTGAGTTTAGGGGTATTTTTTCCTGCTTTAAAGCTTCTAACAACCATTTCTTTATCATCAGGGGACCATCTTTGGCTCTCCTATCAAGCAATACTTCCAAGTCATTTGCTCCTCTATAGTTGGATAGAAAGGATCCGCTCAGCAAGCTACCTAACTCAAAATCCATGCTGTTATTATGCACCTTTTCGGCAACATCAGCTAAATCAGTAGCAGCAGAGACAACTTCAGTAGAATTCCATCCTGATACAAATGCTATGATACTCTCAGATAGTCGAGTGCTGCTCATTTTATGTTCCTCTTTACTGAAAATTGATTCAAAAGGTATCCTTATATCAAGTGGTCGACGCTGCAGACTGACAGGAGAATGTTTGCTTGCAATTTGTGAGTTCTTCACAGGAAAAGATGAGTTGGACCTTTCCGTACGAGGCACAAAAGCTAGCAAGCGATCAAGAAATGAGTCGCCATGGCAACAAGGGGTAAGAAGGTCAAGCGTGCGGTCAATAAGCAATAAACCAGCTGATCTTTTATTACGCCGACCTACATCATATAGACTTGACATGTCTGTCAACATTTTTCCGATGACCTTTGAAGTATCACCAAGTGAAAATATTTCAAGCTTCAAATCCATCTGCACATTTAACATTAGGGGAAGAAACTAAGCTCCTAGACATGAAGTAACAAGAATGTAAGTTTTAGTAACAAATAACAAAAGAGATGAAACTGCATAATTACCAGAATAAAGCAATACCTTGGCAGCCAAATGGTAGAGGAAATGGGCAGTCAGCGTTGCTCCTGGAGGAATATCCTCCCCATCAGAAGGTAGCCCGGAACAAATAGAGGGTAGACCAGGGCTAAAAGAATCTTCACGTTCGTATGACAAGCATGCTTCTGCAACTGTTCCTTCAGAAGGAAAAACGAAAACTCGTTGTGAAATAGGACAGAGGATCATAGGGAAGTGATGCACAGATATGAGCAAGCTTGTAGAACCATCTTCTCCTTCTGTACAAGTGACAGAATTATCATCATATATATCTCTTCCAGCAGAACCAGATTCAACATTTTGATCGTAAGTTTCATTGGAACCCAGTTGTGACCAATCATTACTGTCAAAACTCAATTTTTCCTGACGAGCTCCTGCTGAGTGCCTTGTTCCACTATGTTGATGTGAGCTAGTTCGTTTTCTCTCACACTTTTTCAGAAGCTCTTCATAGTCTTGGAGAAGTAAGGTCTCATATTCGCGAAAAGCATCTGGCCCAAGAGGTGAATCAACATATGCAGAGTGTGCAATCTGTAGTTATAAAGAGAAAGTTAGTCAGGAATCACTTCCTTACTAGATTTAAGAAACGTAACAAAGAATAAGACATACTGGAAAACTGAAAATTAGTGGTATAGATTTCAGGATTAATCATTAAGTATCTATTGGGTCCTTTGCTAATGCTAGAAAATATATCATATGTCATGCACTGTGAAGCCACAACAGACACATGGTGTCACTTAATCAACGAGAATGGTAATAAACTCACAGACGAGGTCACGAGATAATAGTTTTCCATAGGAGGAAAAAAAATCTGAGTCCGATACTCTTCCACACTCAGAAGGGAATCAAAGTTTTAGTCAAAAAGTTATAATCTTCGTATGCCGACGAAATGTTCAGACATGTCAGCGAAGAGAGTGGACGAGCTTGCAATATATTACATAAAGAAAACTCCTTACATTTAAAGTCATGTCTTCCATGAAATTCTTATAAAAGTGAGAGAAATCAAACTTCAAGAATGTGCATACATGATATACAATAGTGTTTGAAAAGACGAGCTATTTGACTGCTGAATAGCTAAAGGCTTCGAGATGGCTTAGGTTGCACAGAAGCAGATAGGGTATGATAAGGATAGGGATCTGATACAGATCCAGAATAAAAGCATTTTTAGAAAGATTAGGATATGGGTATGGTATGGATGTGGTCATACACACACACACACACACACTCTTCTATTCTATTACGGACTAGTCTGTAATATGAAGAATACGAATTCTTTCGTCTACCATTGGATGAGATAGAAAATATCTTAAAAGATCTTAAGAAGCAATTTAAGACAATCGTGAAATAAAATAACCATATTATGCACTTAAGAAGCACCACTGAGATAGACGTAAATATAAGACAATGAAGGATAGTTTGATGGGAGCCCAGGCATGAAGAATGAGTCATCTAGAACAGATTATTCTATTCTCAGTAACTCATGCAGTTAGGTTACTGTACATATTAGCAGCATAACTGATTCAAAAAACTATGCATTTTAAGACAATCATGAAATAAAATAACCATATTATGCACTTAAGAAGCACCTCTGAGATAGATGTAAATATAAGACAATGAAGGATAGTTTGATGAGTGCCCAGGCAACGCAAGATATACCGATGTGCATCACTGAGAAGACGTGATGTGATGACTACCATCTTCGTCTACCATTGGATGAGATAGAAAATATCTTAAAAGATCTTAAGAAGCAATTTAAGACAATCGTGAAATAAAATAACCATATTATGCACTTAAGAAGCACCACTGAGATAGACGTAAATATAAGACAATGAAGGATAGTTTGATGGGAGCCCAGGCATGAAGAATGAGTCATCTAGAACAGATTATTCTATTCTCAGTAACTCATGCAGTTAGGTTACTGTACATATTAGCAGCATAACTGATTCAAAAAACTATGCATTTTAAGACAATCATGAAATAAAATAACCATATTATGCACTTAAGAAGCACCTCTGAGATAGATGTAAATATAAGACAATGAAGGATAGTTTGATGAGTGCCCAGGCAACGCAAGATATACCGATGTGCATCACTGAGAAGACGTGATGTGATGACTACCATCTTCGTCTACCATTGGATGAGATAGAAAATATCTTAAAAGATCTTAAGAAGCAATTTAAGACAATCGTGAAATAAAATAACCATATTATGCACTTAAGAAGCACCACTGAGATAGACGTAAATATAAGACAATGAAGGATAGTTTGATGGGAGCCCAGGCATGAAGAATGAGTCATCTAGAACAGATTATTCTATTCTCAGTAACTCATGCAGTTAGGTTACTGTACATATTAGCAGCATAACTGATTCAAAAAACTATGCATTTTAAGACAATCATGAAATAAAATAACCATATTATGCACTTAAGAAGCACCTCTGAGATAGACGTAAATATAAGACAATGAAGGATAGTTTGATGAGTGCCCAGGCAACGCAAGATATACCGATGTGCATCACTGAGAAGACGTGATGTGATGACTACCATCTTGGATGCAGGATCCGTGCATGTTGAATTCCAATCTGCAGTCTGCAATAAAGAGAGAGTCTAGATTTATTTACCAACATTTTCAGTTAGATCTACTCTCGCCATTCAGACTGAAAAAGGAACAAAAAAAAAACTTGTTCAGTTAGATTACTTAGGATGCTATGGACTATCTTAGTTACAGGTACACAAAACGTTGCTACATTGATTTGGGACAAAAGGGCTTACATCAGAAATTTACAGAAGGTAGAAAAAGAAGTAGAGGCAGTTTGTTCAACATAAGTACAATATAATGAGAGGGAGTTAAATGAGACGAGAACTCAAATCAGTTTGAGTGCACTAATTTTTTTGCAAAAATTGCAAATGGGAGATTAGAAGTTGTAGCGTCATGGAGATCAATAAGTATTTAAGGGGACACTCAATATGGATTGAGAGCATTGTGTCCAGATGGTTACTAACTACTATTTTTCCAAGTTTCTTGATGATGTAAAAGAAGATCTACTGGATTTGGTTTACAGAATTTCTCGTGATAGTTTTTATGAGACCTCAACTACTATAACAATATGTGAAACTCGAGGGTCTCTAGATAGATAGGATAAATCATCTCTTTGGTATCTCATCAAAAGATCAATTCATTCTCCAACAATCTTGTCTCTAAAGAAGGTAGTTAAAATAAACATAAACAAGAAGTCTTATGCTATGTCCAAAAAGTAATGTATGTTATATTTGGAGTATCACTCAACCTCCGAAAAGGTAGATCTTGGTGATAGATGATATGATTACTACATATTTACAGGCACGTATGAAAAAGGATGTGTTGCAAGTGTAAGGGGGAACATTACTGATGCTAAGGTTACAAAACACTGTATTGGGATCAATCTCTCTATGACTAAGAGTATTCTGTCAATTTTGGTGGTTTTGGCAGTTTCGACTGTATTGGTTTTTAACACTTCCAAAGAGTGAACAAAATTCAAAAAAACACAGAAGTAAGGGGGTTAAAGTTTAGACATAAATATGTAAATTACTTATATAGTTTTATGCTGGTTTAAAACTTGTGATAAATAATTGAGTAATTACATGATATGTATGAAACAAAAGCATGAATGATCACATAATTAATATGCAATTTTTTCATATATGACCTTGGAAAAGTAAAACACAAAAATGAAAACAAAACAAAACAAAACTAGTTGTATCTAAACAACTTTGGCAAGAATTTAGACGCTTATGGCCAAGTTCAAACTCGTTTTGGAAGGTTCAAGCTAGTTATACACCAATTTCAAAAAGTTCTGCCCAATTCCGCTAGCTATGAAAAAGAAGAAAAATGGCCATTTCTCTAAGGATTCAGATAATGTTTGAAAGCTTTAGTCAGTACATGGACCTGAAACAGATCGAAACATTCCAATAGATCGATACCAAAGGGTACCAGTGAATCCAATTTCGTCCTGCCATTTCATATCGGTTTCCGCTCAGATCCGGTCGAAGATGAAAAATACTTTCAGGTATCAGCCAATCTTTTAAACCTTGATGCCGTTCTACTTGCCCAAAAATGCTATCGTCGCACAAAGTGCAATCTGCTTAAATGATATTAAGATTTCTGTATGTGGGCTCAATATCATGTGTACAACATACAACAATGACTTTTGGTTCCGAAACGTGTAATATTTGATCTCGATTCTCGAGTAGGCTACAAGTTGTTTTGTTAAAATTCTCTTTAATGAAAAAGAGGGGAATTCTTGGGGATATGTATACAGCATGCATCTGGAAGTCGATCGAATTGTGCAAAACACATAGGTATTTTATCATTTATATGTCTATGCTGTATGAAGGATAAATAGATCACCTATTTAAAGGTGACAGAAGTGTCCGGGTGTCTGCTACCGTGTCCGACACGGAAAGGGTAGAAAGTGCGTTACTTACGATGTCGAGGGGGGACATGTTCTCCAAGCTGCAGACGGAACGCACCCCGAGCTCCAGAAGGAGCGGGAACGCCCCGACGAACTGGAACGCCTCCAAGCATCCGGCGTCGAGATAGACGACGGCATTCTCGATCTCATCGGAAATCTGCGGACCCCAAAAAAAAAAAAAACGAAAAAATTTGAACTTTTCGGCATGATTGAATCTAGAAGTAGTTGAAATCTGATTTGAGTAGTTCGGAAGTCGTAGCCCTAATTTACGAAATGGAATCAGAAGAGAGGGAAAGTTCACCTGGCGGATTGAATCGAGGCATGATTTGATCAGATCGACGGAAGCCATGGCCGAGATTCTGAAGAAGAAGAGGAAGAATGGAGGAGGAGGAGAAATATGAACACCAGCCCCAACCCATACAAGAAGAAGAAGAAGAAGACAGGAGTGAAGGAGAAGAAAAAAGAAAAGGGAGCGGGCCGGGCCCGAGCCCATGAGGAAAATAAAAGTCAGAAAGGACATGTCAAGACCCACTCCCGAATAATCGGGTACGAATCGAGTCTCAAACATTAAAAATAAAGGTGTGGCTATCCGCATCCCACCAACTGCTAAGCACATTCCAATATTATAAAAATTAAAAAAAAAAAATCTATTTTATCCTCCAATTGCTGAGCACACCCCAGATAACCACATGCTCGACCTGTGACTGCCGGACACAGCCCAACTGTTCGACATACACCAGTCGAACATATCCATACTGTTCGACCAACAACAGCCGAACTGTACAGTAGTGTGTCCGACTGAGATTGGTGTACGACAAGAGCAGGTCGAACCAAAACAAATGTGTTCGACTGAGATTGCATGAGAAATTAGTAGATAGTGAGTTGTTTTGATATTCTTGGTGAACACATCTAATGTTTTTGCTTCTCAGTTTATTATTTTATTAGAGTATGTAATGTTGTTCTTTAGCATCAAAATGCTTTACTAGTCATGTTCTTTTATTTTTTTCAAAAAATAAAATAAAAAATTTACTTCACTCTTCTTATACCCGATAAGAGCATCCACAGTGGTAACACTCCAAATCATACTCCAAATCACTTCAAACCATACTCCAATAATTAATTTTGGAGTATTCCCTTCATGTTGGTACACAATGGTATAGTCTAAATAAACATTCCAAATTGACAAATAGCAACACTCCATTTGTTTTCCTCCTTATTTTTCTTTCATAATTGACAAGTGGCAACACTCCAAAAAAAGAATGAAGGAGAAAAGTTGGGCCCGCAAGTAATATAGTTCAACTAGTGGACTCTCCAAATTTGGAGAGTCTCTTAGCTTTCTACCATTTTTCAAGTGTGGATAAGAATCCATTGGAGCCATCAAGTGCTACAAAATTTGGCTAAAGATCAAATATAGTACTTGAAATTAGTCCCACTGTGGATGCTCTAACACTGAAAACTACAACTTTTTTCTGGTGAGCTTTGAAATTAAAAAGGCAATCCTTCGGTAAAAGGTCTTGGCCTTAGATTCTAATGCACGAAAACTTACATTACGCTTCCTTCTCCCTACTTAGATTTCAAAATAGGAAGTTGAACTGTGATGGGTTATTTTGTTATAGTTCTAGTATAATATTAAAATTTTGCATTTATGTCTCAATATTATTCAGAAGAAGGTTTTGGTTTTTGCCGTAACGGTTGACTTGGACATACCATCCAAATTAGAGATATAAACCTAAATTTTAAATATCATACGAGATCCTAAAACTAAAAATATATATATGTGAGTGTTGTCCAGGAGAGGCTAAACTAAAAACATATACATGTGAGGGTTGTCCATAAGAGATTTTGCATTTCGTTCTAAGGGTTGACTTGGATATACCATCAAAAATAGACATAAACGTAAATTTTAAATATTATACGAGATCCTAAAACTAAAAAAAAAAGTGAGAGTTGTGTGACTTGCATTATTTAGTTTTTCATAGGTTTAGTTTTTTCATGATTGCTTCTATTCTGATCTTAGCAGCCACACAACCCTTCGGAGCTCCTCGAGTTGCAAGTCTGCGATGTCTATGTTGTTGTCCCCATTGAAATTTCTGTCGAGAGGATTATGTGGCTGCTAAAATAAGCCCTTCGTTTTTAGGATCTCGTATTTGCCTAAGAGCATCTCCAACCCTATTGTCTTGTTTTGTGTTGTGAATCCTATGTGGCATGAGGGACAAGACAATGTCTTGTATAGGTGGCAAAGTTATATTCACAAATGACAAATGGGTTTAAAAAGTCATCTCCAATGCAAAAGTATTGAGAAGACAATACAAATAATTTTTTACAACTTCCAAGACAACTTTTACTCTTCTACTTCTTTTTTATAAATATTTTTATTCACAAATGATGATGTGGACATAAAGACATTGTGAAGTGCATTGTCTAGATCTAGACAACCAACTTCACATTGTCTTTGCCATGTCATTGTCATGTCAACTCCACACTTTATTTCACATTTGCATTGGAGAAGTACTTTTGGAAAAAATGGTTGTCATTCCTATGTGGCAACCATTTTTTTCAAACTCACAATAGGGTTGGAGATGCTCTAACCGTGAAAATGAAACCCAAATCTAATTATGGACAATAGTTGAACATCAAATCATATTCTCGACAATATGGAAACCTAGACACACAAATGGCCAGTATAAAACGAGACCCTAAAATTAGATAACCTTTAAAACTTCCACCCCCAATTATCTAAACATTCAAAACCAAAAGGGCACATCCACGTATTTAATTAACAATATCTTTCCTCATCTTCAAAGGATTTTCCTCTGAAGTTGTAGCAGTTTGAACTAAAACATGGTTTGTAGCATCTCCAACCCTATTGTGAGTTTGAAAAAAATGGTTGCCACATAGGAATGACAACCATTTTTTTCAAAAGTACTTCTCCAATGCAAATGTGAAATAAAGTGTGGAGTTGACATGGCAATGACATGGCAAAGACAATGTGAAATTGGTTGTCTAGATCTAGACAATGCACTTCACAATGTCTTTATGTCCACATCATCATTTGTGAATAAAAATATTTATAAAAAAGTTGAAGAAGTGGAGGAGTTGCCTTGGAAGTTGGAAAAAATACTTTTTATTGTCTCCTCAATACTTTTGCATTGGAGAGAGTTTTTGTATCTCATTGTCATTTGAGATATAATTTTGCCACATAAACAAGACATTGTCTTGTGGCTCATGCCACATAGGAGCCACCTAA